>OX465284.1:45008325-45685522 GCA_949987705.1 Thereva unica
GGACTCAGAGAGAGAGTCTCAAATTCTACGCAATCAAAGTCATATATTACATAATCAAAAGGAAACAAGTTTTCATCATAGTATCTTGGTGATTATAGTCGAAAGGCTCACACCATTAGTAACCCTTGTGGTACACTAACACCTTGGTGTTAGGAAAACTTAAAAACAAACAACAACAACAACAACAAATATATTACTCGTAAAGGTTTTTTTCTGCTGGGAGGTTGAAAATGTGCTACGCATTTCTCTTCAAGTTTTGCAGAGAATTCTCCTTGATTCTCTTACAGCTTTCCTAACAAACCGGTATGAATACTGCAGCAAGAATACAATTGCGGAAAGGTCCATTATCACTAGCTTCTACAGTTATTCTGATTTTATATTCACGAATGTGTTCCCACTCGTCTTCACTTTCATCACTATCATCCCAAAAAACATTTTTTTCCGCTTAACTTAAAACACTTCAGCTGCAAAGGTGTTTTAACTCAAACCGCTGATCACTAACTAACTTGTACAAGTTTTTTTACATCTCAGCTTGTCTATAAAATTTTGCTGAGAATTCTACAAGTCTAGGTCTAATTGAAGATACACTTGTAGTTTGGTACAACAGAAACTAGGGAAATCCAAATTTCCCACTTGTAAAATTCGCTCTCTACAATTGTAAGTTGAAGGGCGAACTTGTAGTCTTGTGCAACAGAATTTGTCTTGTAGTACAAGTACTTCGTCGCTTCGCAAGAATAGTGGCACAACTCAAAAACAAATGAATTTACAGGGGAGCCATTTAAAACTTTATGGTATCATACAATCCCTTGTCATGATTTTGCATTCCAGCGGGTTTCTAGCGGTCATTTTTGGAAGTATTAATATGGAGTTGTACCACATAAAAATATGCGGCTTTAGCTATACATTTTCAAAATAACCTCGAAATTGGGAATTTTTGATTTGTGCCATTATTCTTGCGAAGCGACGACTTATAGGATGCTTAATGTTGTTTAATAGTGATAGCACTTGTTTCTCTCCTTCACTTAACAAGACATCCTATAAAAGAAAAATTAGATCGCTACTAATAACATAAATTCCACTGCTCTTGACAAAATTAGGCTGTTTTAAGTAGTTTTTAATAGTGATTAAATTACACCAAACCTGGTTTTTGTTAATTTCAATTATGTTTTATAATAAGGAATGTAATGCTATGTATTTTAATTTTAGTGTGCCCATGTGGCCAAAGAAATAAATAAATAATAAAAGCATATAACAAAGAGAGTAAAACAAAATAATAAAGCATTTTGTTAAAACCACAACTAATGAATTTCTTTCCGTTACCATTAATACAAAAATAGTAAAATAAAGAAACACTTACCAATGATTTTATGGACTCTTTGTCTTCATCTTCCGAACTTGCTGATAATTCCCTCTGCGGTTCGTCCTATTATGTATAACGAATTCTATTTTTTACTAAAAAAACAAACAACTTTCTTACCTTTATAATACTTTCATTATCCGATGAATCGTCACTCTCCTTAGATTTACTTGCTGATGCCGATTTTGTTTTTAATTTATCATCCTTTTTTGCAGACGATACAGATTCAACATTTTCCGTATTTGTTTTCTTAGTCGAGGAGGATTCACTACTGTCACTACTATCAGAATCCGAATTATCAGTGTTTTTAGTTTTCGAAGTCGATGGTCTATCACCAGTGTTCTTTGTTGTTTCCTTTGCAGGTGATAATGATCTTATACTTTCCGATGACTCCGCTACAGCAGTGTTTGCATCTTTCGCATTAGAGGATGATTGTGATTTACTTTTCTCCTTCGATTTCTCATTTTCACTATCTGAAGAATCTGCTTCAGAGTCTGGAGATTTAGAAGATATACGAGTATTATTTTCTTCTAATTTATCCTGAGACATTTTTTCTTTTGAAGACTTCGATTGCATATTTCCATCATCGGAAGAATCAGTATCAGTTTTATCCGATTTAACCTTAGCTGATTGAGATTTGCTTTCTTTTGTTTTATTCTCTGAAGAAGATGCTTTAACATCAGCTTTCTTCTTTGAAGATGATTGAGATTTACATTCTTCCAATTTATCCTTAGTTTTTTCCTTTGTAGATTTAGATCGCTTATTTCCATCGGCTAAAAATTCAGAATCAGATATTTTTGCTGATTTAGTTTTAGATAATTGGGATAGGCTCTCTTTTGTTTTATTTTCTGATGAAGATGCTTTAATATCATTTTTATTCTTCGAAGATATTGATTGCTTGTTTTCATCATCTGAAGAATCCGTTGCAGAACTTTTTGTAGTTTTAGATTTAGAAGATGATTTATCTTGTTTCAATTTATTTTCTAAAAAAAAAATGATATTTAATAACAACACTCTTATTAGCTGGTGTTGATTACATACTTATCTCATGCGATGTTTCCCTTTCAGATTTTGTAGATTTCCTTGAAGAAGATGACTGAGATTTGCTGTTATTTTCTTTGTCTGCTTTCTTCGTAGTTTTTTCTTTTGAATATCGCATATCGTCATTATCGGATAAGTCTGTGTCAGAGCTTTTAGCAGTTTTAGTTTTAGAAGATTCATGGAGGGATTTACTTTCATCAGATTTATTTTGCGAAGAAGATTTAACACCGGCGTTCTTTTTATTTTTTTTCTTGGAAGATGTTGTATCAGTGTCTGATGAATCAATATCAGAAATGTTTGCAGATTTAGATTTTAAAGATTTGGATTTCGCCTCGATTGATGATTTGATATCATTCGATTTTTTAATTTTTTTAGGTGGCGAATTGGCTTCCGTATCTCTATCTGAAGAATCCGACTTATCAACGACCATTTTTTCGTTTTTAGATGAATCATCGGAATTGTGATTATTTGGCTCCAAGTTGGAGGACATTTTGGCAGCACTGTCGCAGCGATTTGCCTGCTTTTCACACACCTAGAAAAAACAGTTCGTTTTAATAAATATTTTCATTATTGTTACTTTTAAATTTCAATTTACATCACTGAATTTTGATGATTTTTCAGATGGCTTTTGCATTTTATTATCCTAATATATAATAATTAAAACAAACAAGTTTTATTATGAAAAACTATACGAAACCTTTGTTGTATTTATTTCTTCCTTATCTGACAGATCAACATTTTTTGAAGAACGAACATGCTGAAATAAGAGATAAAATTATCTACTATGTAAAAAGATGAAATCATTTAGTAAAAACCTTTTTCTTATGTCTCTGTTTCTCCACGTTTGTATTTGAGGTAGCTCCACTTTTGTATTTCTCCGATTCTTGTTTGTCCTAAAAAAATTGTAGATATTATTGGAAAAAATAGTCTTCTAGTAAACAATTTCAAATCGTTAAAAATTTAATTAAACGCTTTAATCTTTCGTGACTAGGAGATAAAATTTCTAATGACCGAACAGTTTTTACTATTTGAGAAGAAACATAAGTAACTAGGATTTATCTTCCGTAGATGGAAGTCTGTTTGTCACGTGTTATCCTGCTTGTTGCTTTTATTATATGAAGTTTGGCCGTAGACAGCGAAGTGAACGGACGTGTGCTGGTCCGGTCCGTCAAACACGCCCCGTTAAAGAATTCAAAATTAAACCAAAACTATTTTTTTTGGAAAAGTGAAAAAGAAGTCCACCAAAAAAAAAGAAAAAAAAAAACAGTAGCGAAAGAAAAATACGCGCGGCAGGGCCTCATCACCCATTCCCTTTCTACAGACAAGCGACCGACGAACAGCAAAAGTAAGTTCCCCTTGCTTCCTACCCCATAGTCCATGGAAATGGTACTTTAACATTGCAAAAATGCAGGACAAGATTTTATTTTTGGGATGTGTAGGGGGGGTCAGTGGGAGCTTAAGTTTGAGTTTTCGGGATTCTAACCCCCCCCCCCCCCCATTTGGCCACCATCGTGTGCAAATGGTTTTTCCACTATATCCCCGAAACGCTACATCTTACAGAAAATTTTCTAGAACACTTTTTGTTTAGAATTAAATTTTCTCCAATATATTAGTGAGAAATTTTGTGGTAAATTGAATAATTAAGAAGTTATAAGCCTTAGAACACAAAAATTAGTCACAATATTTTCTTTTAAAGGCTATAACTTTTTTTCCTTCAACTTTAACAAAAAAAAAATAATAACAAGTTTTTTTTAGAGGGTTTCATTATAACAAATGAATGACTATACGTTATAAGAAATGCCGATGTTTGACTAATGTAATAAAATTGTTTTGCATTTTTTTGCGGGTTTTTATTGCTGTTATGCTATGTTTTAAAAGGTACGATATGGTTTAAAATGAAATTTTTAGAATAATAACATGTTTTAGTTACCCCAATTTTTTAAAATAATTTGTGTTAGGGCTGCACAAAAAAGTGCTTTATTCAGTTATGTTAACCATCTAGCAAAATATGGTCGTATGCAGTTTGTGATAAAAGTTTGAATTATCTTAGTCTAATTTCAAAATTGTTATTTAACACTTTAACGCAGGCAAATTTCGTTCAGCTTGTTCCCATCTACAGCAACAAGGCTTACTCCTTCCAAGGCTTAAGGCTGCCCATCATAGAGGGCGCACCGACCCCTACTGACCTGGGCTGCTCTGAACCCTGAGCCAATTCGGCTACCGCCTCCAGAAGACTTCTTTGCACGGTAACTAGTTGCTTCGTGGTCAGACGAGTCTCCGGATTGTTAGTCGCAAGCACGCCAATTCTGACACTTTCCGCTATTTGACAGAAGGTCGGCTTTGGAGTCGTTCTAGACTTCATTATGGGTGCGTCTGAAGGTTTTTCAAACCGTATGGCCAAAGCCTTCGCCCTTTTCGACGGGTTATTATGCCCTAGAGAACATCCAGATGATCAAGCCCTCTTCTTATTAAGAAAATCGGTATCCCTTTCTTCCTCGAGACCACGAAGACACTAGCAGCCTCTACACCGGAGTAGCCAGCTTCCAGATATTACATAAAAGGTTTTCGGGCTGCACCACCCCGTCATCTGAAAGCGGTCGTTTTTTCGAACCTCCTCTCCGATTAGGTGCCCTTACTTCAGCAGGAGATATAAGTAGATCTCCCAATGCAGGAGTGATCTCAACGTACTTCAGGGATGGTTTACGGGCTCAGACTGCCCTTCCTGAAGAAGTATCCCGAAAACTTTCCTTCACTGGTACAACATTCGACACCTTAAAGCATGGATCGAAAAATATCTAACTGGCCTTATAGATCGTTCTTTTGGGAGCGGTTGGAGCCCTAGAAATGTTTGAGCGTTAAGAAGTGCTCCATCTTCAAAAGTTTTTCAAGGTAATTTTATATTGATACCACGAACTTAGCGAGAAAGGACGGTCGCCCATGGCAGAGTTCCGAAGAAACCGTGCAATAACGATACAATAAAAGAGTTAAAAAGGATGAGAAGTTTGCATAATGATAGAGAAAAACTAGAAAATAAAAAAATAGGTAAGAACTCTTTAAAATAAATGGTTTTATTTGGAATCATAAGCTGCACCAAAATCTAGAAAATAATTAGAACACAAACGTAAACATATTGAGATTAATAACGGTTTATCTAGAAAAATGTGTTTCCAAGCCCACCAAAAATATATTTCAAATAGTATTGTAAATGTATAGAGTATTGATTTGCATTTTGTACTGACCTTTGGCTACGCTTAAACACAACCTCCTTATACGCGTGAACGCGACGTAACGAAATTTAGGACCCCTCCCACCCCTTGTCACACAATGTCACACTTCGTCGACTATAAGTTATGGAAGGCCCCTTATACGCTATGGCGTTATATCTAAAACTGTAAAAGTCAAGGCTCCAGCTCACCAACTTCAAGAGTCTTCACTGTCAAGAGTTTTCACTAAAATTTCATCTTTAACCACATTTTTCTCCGACAAATACGTACTCTATCAATCCTTTTTTTACTTTTATGCTACGGCCTTTACTTTTGAAGTTATAAGCAATTTTAATATTCTACTTCGTCAGTTTTTAGTCCTTTTCAACTTGAACTTTCGAAAAAATACCAAATAACCACCAAATAAGGACAATTTTAACACTAAAATTGCTAAATAAATCCTACCTTAGGAGCACGCTCATCTTCAGAAGAACTACTACCGCATGAAGGACTTGGAGCGCTCTGAAATTTATAAGGAAATATTATTTATTTCCATTTTGTAATTTAACACTAATATAAATACTTTGCTCTTTTTCTTTAACTTTCTTCTTGATCTTGGCCCTAAGGTATATTCTTTGGTGGTAGATGTATCATTTTCAGAATAATCGACTTCCATATTTTTCCTTACGATGTTGTCTAATAATACTTTTTCTGGAGATTTCTGAAAATAAAGAATAATATCATGATATTAATTTGGAAGGCAATGTTTAACAGAAATTGCTATTGAATAATGAATTGATAGGAAGGAAAATCCCTGTTAATTAAAAATGAAAATGTGACTTAGGCAGAGAAATAAAAATTAAATTAAAACTGAAAATTGATAAAGATCTTTACATTCGAATTCGTCCTTTTTTCTAAATCATCATTAGAGGAATGTACTTTTTCTGGCCCTTTATCTATTGTAGTTGATATAGCATTTTCCTAGGAAGACAAATAATTAAAAAATTTTATAATAAAATAATTTAATTTAATTTCTTACTCTGTTTGGGGCCTTTTTTAATGTGGTTAGCGATTTAAAAAGTTTTTTATCAAGAACAATCGCATCCAATTTCTTTGCAAGGCTCTTAGAAATTAAAATTTCTTTTTTCTTATATTTTATCAATTGTGCTATAATTTTATTTCTTTTAATTTTTACAGCAATTCTTTTGAGTTTGTTGCTTTTCTCTTTTGCTTGTTTTCTCCTAGTGCCGTTTTTGTCAGTGACTTTCTTTTTAATCCCAGTTTGGTCATTGGATGATGGAGTAATATTAGTAACAACAGTAAGAGAATTAACAGGATGGCCAGAAGTAAATACCGGACCTGTTATCACATCATCGTCATCACTATCTAAAATAATTATACTACTATTTGCATTATTATTTAAAATTGTTTGAGTTATGGTTAATTCTTTGCTTCGGGCCGCAATATTGGGATCTAACAGCTTTTCAATAGCAACCAATCTTATACCGATTTTAGATGGATTAGGTTCAACCTCTTCACCATTGTCGCTATGATTTAAGTCTGTAATATTTTTTGAAGCTTTTTCAGAACTATTTTCATTACAATTTTTTTCAGCTGATAAATTATCGCTATTTAATGAAGTACAACTCTTCTGCAATTCATTTCCCAATTCTTCATTTTCACCACTTTGAATAATTGGGCAATTTTCTTTATTGAAATCATCCTGTATAGTTTTGCATCCACTTATATTGTTCACATGATTACTTGAATTTTCTTTTGTTACATTGCTTATTTCAATTTCCTTTGATACTTCACGATTTTTGAGATTCTTTTTTGTATTTGCATCATCATTTTTACTGCTGCCATCTTTAGATTTTGAAGAAGAATTTAAGGATTTATCGCTTATTAGGTTTGCTATATTATCACCGAAATTTTTTTGAATATCAGCTAATTGCTTTGCTGCAACATCACAGCCATTTTTAAATAAATTTAAAATAACTTCCCATTCCTCGTTATCATTGGAATCTTGATTTTTCAGTGTGTTAAATTGTGTAGTAATTTCAGTATGTGACGCTTCCAATTGTTTTATGAAATTTCGCACTTTATTTAGATTATCCTCTATAACCTTGCTGGCTTTATTGCTCCCTGATTCCTCTGACATCTACAAAAATATTTTATAACAAAAGAAACAAGAAAAGCCGGAAAAAAGAAATAAAAAAGTGTTCAACTTATTGTTAGTATAAAGGAACTCCAAGAAAAAGAAAATATTTACTGATGTGCAATAATTTTTCAATTATATGTGTAGCTCAAATAACATTCATTTATTTTGTTTACAAATTTTTCCCAGTGATTTTATATGTAGAACTGCGCAAGTTGATAAATAATATTAACACCGATTCACGTTTCAGAAAAACACGGCAAATTCGTTTATCAGATCCATATTTAATTGTTACAAAGTTTTTACCTATAGGTACCTACTATTATATTTTTATGTAAAAGTTTACACTCAGAGGACGAGCAATTTATCATGCCACTGGTCGTGGCTAGTAGTATATAACCTTAGTTATAAATATAATAGGTTAAATGAAATCCGAGAGATTTTTGAACACTTGAATGTTTCGTGCCAAAAGACGGATTGATGGAATGGATGTTTTGGTTGGAGGGGAATGTTGTTTACATGGTTGTAGGTGTAATAGAAATATTCTCACAGCTTAGGACCTTGGACTACCTGTCCGTAGTGTCTCGCAATGTCTAGTAGTAAGCTAAAGAATATCGAGGGTGACCTAAAGAATCAACGATTATCAGTTACAGAGGCTCGAGACGTCACCAAAAACCGGCAAGAATGGAAACGAATCGTGAATAGAGTATCCGTTGCGGAGTAGTCCCGCTCGAACTAGCTAACGGATCAATGAAGAAGAAACAAGTAGTAAGCTTAATTTGAAAGATGAAAATGGAAACTGATTTGAATCTGTCATGGAACTAGACAAAGGAAAAAGTTACAGAAATAAACCACAATTTACTAGCTATGCAGATCAACTAATAGTCTGGAAGATAGCGTTACATTCTTGCGAGGAATTTTATTCCGCATCAATTGAATTTATAATAGTTTATTAGCATTCAATAATTAGACTACAGAAACGCTACGACCTGCTTTATAAAGGTGCGTATCTACCAAGTGTTTTGTCTCCCTACTATCTCCATTATTCCGATGGTGTCTCTACCAAATTCCACGTGTGGAGATAAAGAAATAATTTGTACTGCGGAGACTACACACGCTCAACGACAAAACGAATCCATTAAAAAAATGTCTGCATCAATCAGGAGAACTTCTGCCACCTCTATGTGCGGATAAGTAAATTCAGTGGATACATGAAAAAAGTCTTCGAAAAGTCTTGAAGTAGTTTGTTGAGGCCTATCTTCTATTTTCCAGTTAATATAGAAATCACAAAACATCTTAATACAGACAAGGGTATTATATTCAAGAGAGAGTTTTCAAGCGCGATTGCCTTTAAGCGTAGATTGCTTTAATTGAAGTTTTTTTTCTTGTTTTTCTTATTTTCCCTAATACTATAGAAGATGGAATGGACAAATGAAAAAGTTATTGAAACATTTATTTATTTTATGAACAGAATAATTGCATTTACCACAATTATAAATGCTATAGGGCACATTGCTAAATTTTTGTCCTCAAGGTTCATTTTTTTATATTTTGTTTTCACTGACAAAATAGATGAAGCGAAAACACTGCGCACACACAAGTATCATCCAAAGTTCGTATCCACCTAAAGTCTTGTTTGTGTTCGCCCAGTGCTTTAGAACATAGTTCGAGACTTTTCATTTGTTTCCTGCAACATTTTAGTGGATACATAGCTTTGTATTCACACAGTTTGAGATTTTTCGTTTTTTGTTCTATTTGTGCGTATTGTCTGAGGACCGCAGGTGAAACGGGGCTTAAAGGAGGAGAGCAAGGAAGAGGAATCAAGCAAAAAGACGAAACATCAATCTTCACGACCACAGAATCGAAATTGCAAATAGCTTTATATACTAAGGGACAGACTAGAGGCTTAGGGAAAGTCCCTTTGTACTGTCGACAATCTATTTTTTCGTACAGAGTGAATGTCGAACAGCAGCTCTAGCCGGAAGATAGAGAGAAGAGAAGAAAGTAACTGTCACAACCTAGCCGCGATATTTTATTCCACCTACTCACAACCATTTCGCGACTCTGACATCGGGGCGTCGAGAACAACTCGCTGGAGTGTTATGCCTCCTGAAACGAGTTGAATCTCATCAACCAACCGATGGCATGCGCTTGGTGGAGCGGGGAAGGACACTAGGGAAGGCTATGACAGGGGAATCAGGAATGTAAAGAGGGAAGAAGAAAGAAGGAAAGTTAGGTGGGAAAGGCGAATGACCGTGGTGCCGCCGCGATTCGAACCCGGGACCTCTGGGGATAGCAGTCAGGCGCCTTACCTCTAGCCTACCGAGGCCCCTACTTACTGTAGAAAATAAAATAAAGGACGATATTCAAAGACGCATCATGTCCACCAATAAAATTTCGCACTGGGGGATTTTTTTATTTTTCAATGGTAGATCAGTAGGAAAAGGAATCTTAGGATAACCGAGAAATAGATGCGAGAATAACAAGTTTATAAGACGTAAAGACGACTGAAAGAAGACGACAGGTCCTACAAGAACTGTAGCGCCATTTTCGAAGAAAATTTGCCTTATAAATTGGTTATTGAAAGAGTACCATATAGCACATCATACATATGTATTTAATTTAAAGCCCCGTGCTATCTTGTTTTATTTATTTGACAATACAAAACCAATGACTGATAGCACTTGCTCTATGTGTAATGAACTTATCAAATTACGCTTCATGCATTTTTTTATGTGGCAGTGCTAAACTCAGGACTCACCCTTTGCACTACCAGTCCATCATGTCGTTTGTCACGTCATGGTGCAATGTCTAGCAGTAAGCTTAGTACCGGGGGGAATAGGTTAAGGGTTATGGGGGTTCGAAGGGGTGTTGAAGAAGGTGGCGATGAACCCTGCATTTGAACTCTTGGATGTTGTAGGAGCTCGGAATTTAACCTTTTCTTTGCTTTATAATGCCAAAATAACGACATTCCAAGAAAAATAATTTAAAATTTTTGGACACAGATTCAATACTTGTAATCTTATGCAAAGAAAATACGATCACGAATAATAAAGAGTAAAAATGAATGCTTTAATAGTGTTTAATCAGTTTTAGTATTATTTCTCGAAATTTATTTGCTATTACAAAATTGTAACTCATTACACAAATACATATAAGGAGAAAGATTTATTAATTCATTTAATTGAAACACGCAATTTTATAAAATTTATGTTAGCACAAACGAATATAATTTTGTCTATTTGAGCCACTACATTGCTTCAAAGGTGTAATTATACTTACTTTTATGTAAAAATGTGAGTTTCAAGCAACAATTTTATATTGCAAAATACGTTTCATGCCTGAAATAATTAAAAAGAGTAAGTAATTGGGTGGTTGGTAAGTATTAGAGAAATTTATTTATTCAGTCTCTTACAGTGAAACTCAGGAAATCTGATATATTTGAATACAAACTAAAACAATATTTGATGAATTTGGAAGTAGTTTCTATTGGGCAGTAGTCGAAAATGTTATATGTAAGTATAAGGGCTTATATGCGGCATTTAGACATACATTTGCCAGTCTAAAAAAATACTGTCAATTGAATTAGTGTTGCAGCATTTACCAGGGGTGCTGGAAATTATAATATTCTAACCAATTAATGTTCAGAATATTATGATTTTCTAATCCAAGTTGGAAGATAAAATGCTGGAGAAACGCTAAGATGTAGCAACATGTGTCCTGGCTTTCCCCAATTATTACATATCAAAAATGATCAAAAGGTTTTCTGGTCCCGTTTACAATGAACTTAAGTTATATATGTCAAAAAAATTTCAATATATTTTGAATTTGAGAATGTGTAAGCTGTAGTAATAAAGAAATGCGAACGTCAACATCCGGTTCAGTCCATCGGCTCCACCGATTTTTTACGTAAAACCAAACGAGTGAAAACTAAGTTATATATATACATACTATCTTACTTCTATACCTCTGGGATCTTTAGATATCGGTCATTCCATGCGTTACGGACAGGACATTCGTAACATTTTTTCTGATATTTTCTAAACAAGTAAGTAATTGTGCATATAAATGTCAGTTCATAAGTTAAGCAACAAACTATCACATTTGCAACTATTATAAAACCTAAGCTAATAAATTTGAAAGTGCTTTACGGATGGGGCACAAAATGAAAGTTAGTTAGTTAGATAGAATTCGATGGGTCTTACGAAAAAGATATTGTTTCAAAATGTTGGTGAAAAAGTTATTGTTTCAATTTATTGCTGAAAAAGATATTGTTTCGGTTTCTCGATGAAAAAGATATTGTTTCGGTTTCTCGGTGAAGAACATTGTTTCGTTTTCTGGCTGAAAAACATATCAACACTAGCGTTTGGAATAATCTATGCCGATGCCGACTCATTTATAAATTTAAAAAGGATGAAATAATTGTTTGTAATTCTTAACAACATTAATCCAATCAGAATGGATCTAGAAAGAAGAATCACTTTTGAAGACCAAGGTCTCTAATGAAAAGACCTGAACTGGAATGATCTGAAAAAAGAGCCAATGAATGAATGAATAATGCATGCATAAGGGGTGAGATATCTTTCTCAGAGAACTTTTTTGTAACTTTAAACAATTCTAATTGGAAATAGACATTTTGAAATAGATGAGAATTGAGAAAATTTTATGAAGAAAATTTAAGATTTAGGGAGAGTTCTATACAAATTTCAATTATTATTCGAGCGTAGGAAGATTATATAAAAAACGAAAAGGGAAATATAACGGAAATAGGATTGTTATAATTTTATTTGAATAAAATATAGGATATCTTAAAATAAGTTAATTAGTTCAAACTGAAAGTTTGATTTCATTAGGAAATTCATTGATTCTTATCAATAGCAAAAAGTTGCCATAGTTGTGTTTAGTATGTGTTTCTTCGTAGTTGTGTTTTAAAGCAGTCCATGTTTTGACGTTTTCACCATATTTAAGGCGAATGAACCAAATGAACGGATCTTTTGAATGGTTCTTTTTAGTGAGCGGAACCTAAAGAACCAGTTCACTGAAAAGAGCAATTTTTCCCACCACTAGCACGGTGAGAACGCCACCACTGATAAAGGAAATTCCAGACAGTGAACTGCAATATTTTGTAATCTCGAATAATGTTCCAGTTCTTAACATACCAAGGTTTCCTTACCATCCACAAGCTGTTGAGATATGTGTTAAGCTCGTAACAGAAGCTTCAACTGATGTTTGCAGTGAAAGTTATAGGGATGGCTTCAAACGAGCAAAACCACAATCACGTGAAATAATGCAGTCATTTGATACAAAAAGACAGTACCGAACAACATCTAGTGTACGAGCTTGTGCTCACTTGGAAAAAAGATTTTTCTACAATATTATAACCCTTATCATTACTTGTATTACTTTTGAATTTTTATAATTACTAATATTAAAGATATTGGTTCTTAAAATATCCGGCAGAAAATTATTATTATGAAAAATTCACAATTTTAACTTTTTCTCTAATTTTCAAGGTCGTTGGGGCATCTCAAGATATAGGTTGCTTTTTATTTCATTTTCATATAACACTGTTCAACCGCGAATTTCACCTAAGGTCGAAACCAAGGGGAATGGATTCATGGTATTAAAATATATTTTGCCAAGTTTCATGCAAATCGGCGATGGAATTAAAGAGTTATTAATGTTTAAAGTTTGAAACAAAAAAAAATTTATTGTCCGATTTGATAGTCTAAGCTCAGCGGTCACCCTTTGTACTTCTAGTACGTCATGTCCTTTAAGTCATGGTGCAATGTCCAGTAGTAAGCTTAGCTCGAAAGATAGAGAGAAGGACATAATAGGTTAGGGGGAGTCAAGGGGGTGTTGCAGAAAGTGACGATGGCGATGAACCTTGCGTTTGAACTCTTGGATGTTGTATTAGTTCGGGAATACTGTCTTTGGAAGATTGTTCCACAGACGAGTTGTTCTTGTTATAAACGAATTTCTAGATCGGAGTGTGCGCGAAGATAAGGGCTGTAAACTGTGGGGGTGAGCCGAGCGGGAGAAGTGGGGGAGAAATGTTGACGTGGAGGCTTGAGGTTACTTATTTCAATGGAGCAGTCATTATGAAAAAAGCGATAAAATTTTGTAAGAGCTGCTACATTCCTACGGTGGCTTAATGAGTCAATTGAAGAGCAAATGGCGCTGTCACCAATAAGTTTGAGGGAGCGCTTTTGCACCTTGTCCAGCCAAGCTAAGATGGTTCTTGGGGCCCCGGCCCAGATATACGAGTTGCATTCAAGACGGGGACGAATGTAGGACTTGTAAATTATAGCCCTGGCAGACGGCTGAAGGAGAAATTTGCACCTTTTGAGGAATCCTAGACACTGGGATGCTGGTTTAGCACTTTGGAATATGTGGTTATTCCAGCGCAGATCTTCAGCTAATGTTACGCCTAGGATGTTTAGAGAGGGTTCTGCCGTTACGGTCTTGAAAGAGAAAGAGGCTAGGTGCAAGTTTTGTTGGAGATGAGACAGTACTTAGTTTTTAATGCATTAAATTCGAAACGGTTTTTGTGGCCCCAATCAAGAATTCGTTCGATGTCCCTGTTGATTGAATTGGACCACAGTTGGCGATGATTGGAGTCCAGCTCTTTGCGACACTTATACACTTCACGCGTTCTGAAGAAAGCTCTATCCATTGAGTGAGCGGAACACTCGATGGTGAGGGGTTGCATGTCGGCATTGGGTAAGGAAGAATTCTCGGCGAACAGAAGTGCAAGTAGATCGGCCTTGGGTTTGCTTTCTGTTATCACCTGTTTATTATAAATGAATGGAGGTGTTGTATGTGAAGTGAAATTCTTCCTGATGGAGGTTACCAAGGACCAGAAGTTTTTACTGCCAGCAGTGGAGTTTATGAATTTACCTCTCAGTCTGTCATCGAATAATTCTTTGACTTTCTTGATGGTGGATTCACAAGAGTTTCTCAACCTGATGTACTCACGTCGAGATGTTTCGCTCGGGGAACTTTTGTACTGTCTATAGGCGACTTCTTTGGTTTGGATTGCGTTCATACACTCTCGATTGAACCATCCATATTGCCTAGGCTTTATGGATTTGGAAGAATGGGGAATGAATAAACGTATTCCGGCCAGTATAATTTTGGTAATACAGATGGCCGCAAACTTGGTTTTTTGGTTACTATTGAGAATAATTAATTGTGACTATTAACATTAACAAAATTGTGTCGTCGGAGCAGCTGTCGGCTCTAATCTTGTCTTCGAAACCGCACTTCTCAGCGCTTCATAATTTGCTTCCATTCAGACAATTTTTAAATTTTTTAATGTTAAATAATTCAATTAAAAAATCATTACTTCAAGCACATCATACATTTCTGTAATCCTATAAAAATGCTGCATATACTCGTACAAAAAATATCTCATTTTCAATTTCAACAATTTTTTGTTACTAACTTTTTATTTTTATCATGGAATTGTTTAAAATTTTGGATTATGACTCCTCTTAATGCCCTTTGTATTTGCTATAAAGGGATTTCTTAGGAGAAATTTGAAAATCGATTCTGTTGAACAGCGTAATTTTACACCTTTTATACTCACATTAGGTAGCAACTTTTGCGCACTTCCGCGGGATCCCATTTGCGCAGATTTCGTGTTTTCGTTCCCCTTCTTGCAAATTAGTTCCCCAGGTTTCGAGTCCCAGTAACTTTGGTTGCCAAGCAATTCTGTAGTGCATTTAAAAGTGTATTTGTCAAAAGAAACTGTCAGTTAAGGGGGTAGACTACAGTAAAATTTTTAAAAAATTCATTTCTTTTATTTTTGCTTTAAATTTGAAATCAGCCACCTCGAAAACCACCGAGTTAGAAATTTCATCACAAAATAATCAAGATTTCACGTTTTGGCCAGAAATTTGGGACTCTGTCCCACAGTGCAATGTTCAAACGCGTTTTTCTCGAAACGATGTGTTTCAAAACGGTGTACATGATATCTCAAGATCTAATCAACGAATTGACTTGAAATTTGACACACTTCTTTTATGGATGAGTGCCTCTGGCGTCACGTGGGATTTTGTCAATATCTTGCTTTGTTCAATAATTATTAACAATCATAACATGAAATTTGTGCAAATACGTTTTTTCGGCACAAATTTCATGTTATGATTGTTAATAATTATTGAACAAAGCAAGATATTGACAAAATCCCACGTGACGCCAGAGGCACTCATCCATAAAAGAAGTGTGTCAAATTTCAAGTCAATTCGTTGATTAGATCTTGAGATATCATGTACACCGTTTTGAAACACATCGTTTCGAGAAAAACGCGTTTGAACATTGCACTGTGGGACAGAGTCCCAAATTTCTGGCCAAAACGTGAAATCTTGATTATTTTGTGATGAAATTTCTAACTCGGTGGTTTTCGAGGTGGCTGATTTCAAATTTAAAGCAAAAAAAAAAGAAATGAATTTTTTGAAAATTTTACTGTAGTCTACCCCCTTAAGGTAAATCAAAACGATTACGACGTAAAAAAAATTTAAAATAATTTCATGAAGAAATTATTAGTTTCAATAGCTTTATGTCATTAATTTGACTTGATTTGCAAAAAAACATCCCAGAAAGTGTTTTCTTACTTTCATATTTTTATCCCCACTATTCAATTTTACTGTTGAATCACACTAAAACACCCCGATAAAACGCGATGCTTGCTAACGCCACCCCATCCCATAGATCCAGATTGACGTGGTGTCGTGACACCCAACGACACCGATCAATTATTCGAGAAGTTTTGCAAAACGAACTGAACTACAAAGCGAGTAAACGTACCTGTACCCCGAGGACAGATGTTCTGTGACCCTCGGGGCCCCAACTTAAAATTCCGCAAAGAGAAAGTGCCGAAATAGAATCTCCATTTTAGGGGTTTTGGCCAGCGTTTTGGCACTTTGTCCTACTGTGAGCCGGTTCAAGAGTCATCTCAAAAAAGTTCTATCGAATGCTCAGAACACCGGATCCATACATTAACTTGCGATTCGGTTCTCCCAGCTCAATACAGAGCGTATTTTGAGTTAAAAGTTCACTAAAATGTTTGAAATGCCGTGAACTAAATCAAAATTAGAGCTTGTGTACTGTGTATGTACGGGATAAGAAAATCCGGATTATAAACAAATTCTAATTTTTATTCCAATTCTAGCGAAATAGGAATTCATTCAATTTTATTGAGTACCTAAATTTGAATTTCTTTGGCTCTAAATACTCGTACATTTTCATGCGCATATAGCTTTCCTGGTTAAGTAATAATATAATACAGATAAATTGATTTAGTCCTTTTTCATTCATTCGAAGCCCAAATATATATACACTAATATTATCTTTTCACTTCATTAAAAAAATAAAATGTTTATCAACAACCTACAAAAATTCTTAATTTTGATTCCATTTTCCCTCATGTTACACCCCACACATTTCAACAACATAGCTCTCAAAGTTTCCTAAAATGCAAAAGCATAACAGCAAGTTTAGCTTAGAGAGCTTAAAGAGTACAACGATACGTCGAATCAATTTAAAGATGGGGATCTTTGAGCTGACTCAGATCTGAGTTACCCATCTCTACTATTCACACAAAATCTGCATCTGATCTTCAAAACCTTCATCTGATTTAACACATGACAGTACGCTTTCACTCGGGTCGCGTTTTAATAGTCCACCTTTCTTCGCTTTTTCTAAAACACTGAATTCCAACTTATGTTTCCGGAGTAATAACTTTGCCGTTCTTTAAATCAACAAAATTATACTGACGCATTTGCATTTGTTCATACCCATTCTATCAAATACATAAAGCCTACCCCTGTGCGATTTATTGAGGACGCAACTAATCCCAGAAAGCCGCCTTTAGCAGTCCCGAGTGAATTACTTCGTTGTGATTATGTAGAGAAACTCTTGTAAGCCCACCATCAGGAAAGTTCAATTATCATTCTTCAATGACAGGTATTGGAGTCAAATGAGCCTTGAGAAACGCAATTTGCGATCTAAGGCCTATAGTCCAGGCGCTAGAGCAGTGAAACCTATAACTTTTGGTTTTGGCGTGATGTAACGGACTTTTTTGGTGGAATCGGTCAGAAATGAAAACCCCAACAATATTTAGGGGGTGCGCAACCATGAAACTCCCAGGAAAAGTTTTGGTACCCCAAAAACTGAAAAATTCACTAAAAATTCCGTTTTTTTGACCTTTCTTGTTAAATATCTCTTAACGAAGGCTTCTACGCGAAAAATTTGTTGAGCATGTTTTGTTCGTTATTGGATTTGCTAAAACTTACCCTAAGGTGGATTTTTGAATTTTTGCATTGCAAAATAGCCGAAAACCGCGAAAAAAAGTACCTCACTTTAAAGTTATCGCAAGGAAAGGAGAGACCATTATCTTCCAATTTAATTTAATTTTGGAATTAGATAGTAAACTTATATCCAAAACCCAATCACGGTCGGTCAAATATTTTTTGCATAATGAATTTTGCAATTAAGTGAATTTAAAAAGTTAAATTTGTTACTGCGCCAAAAGAAAATCTCCCATGTTGGTCCTGATTTTTTACGTATGCTCTAAGACTCTCTTTACAATATCCAATCATTAAAATTCTGGTTTTTAAATTTTTTTTATGGTTTTTAATTTTTTTAAGTTTTTTGGTAAAAAACTGCAACTAAGGCGTTTTTTCCACAAAAATTGCTAATTTGGCGACGCCATGAATTCTAGGCGCGTTTCAAATTCGCTCGAAAAGGAAAGTTTTAGCAAATCCAATAACGAACAAAACATGCTCAACAAATTTTTCGCGTAGAAGCCTTCGTTAAGAGATATTTAACAAGAAAGGTCAAAAAACAGGGAATTTGTAGTGAATTTTTCAGTTTTTGGGCTACCAAAAGTTTTCCTGGGAATTTCATGCTTGCGCGCCCCTAAATATTGTTGGGGATGTCATTTCTGACCGATTCCACCAAAAAAGTCCGTTACATCAGGCCAAAACCACTGGAAATGCTCCAGCGCCCGGACAACTACGCAATCTAAGATCTTTCGCTATGCTACCGAATCCTCTCTCCAGGAAGATGTCTTTACATCGGGTGATTCCTGGATACTCTTGCCTATATAAGAGTAGCAGGAGGGTGAAATGAGTGTTTCGCGCCTCGAAACCTAACAAATACCGGATTGGCTCTCCTGGTTGAGGGTTGGGCGGCAGTCTAGGAACATTCCACCATAGAAATCCACCCGCCATGAATCCTCAAGGTAGGCCTCGGACCTCGGTAGGCCTCGAGAATTTGATTTTGGAACTTGTAATAATAAAAATTCTAACAGGACGGGCACTCTGAGTTCGCTTTTGTTATCACTGGAAAAATACGACATAGTGATCACAGCTCTACAAGAAACTAAGTGGACTAAATTCATTTGTTGTTTCATTTGTCATTTCGGGATGTTTAAAAAAATCATACTTTACTAATAAACTAAGGTTGAAATCTTATTTTTATTTTTTGTTTAAATGATTTTTATTTTTATACTACTGAAGTAAGAAAATTGATATATAATTTCTTTTGGAGGAAGTTTCGTTAAATAATGCTTCTATTTCAGGATATTAAACCTTATTTCAGTTTTTACTTTGCCCATTTCAGCACTTTAATGAAACTTTCATCATTGCAATTTCCATTGTGCCGCTCTCTGAAGATCTGGTATTAAGATCTATGCAATGCGTTTCAACTAATTGTGAAAGTCGATATTAGAACTTGAATTGTTAATCAAATGACCTTACCTGCAAAATCAGTCTCCGTTTCTTATTTCCTTTAAAAACAATTTATTTGTTTGGAACATTTATACGTAAATCACTACACTTAAGCACAACACAAAACTTGTAAAGTAATTAAGGTTATGTTTACAGGAAAACTGTGAAGTGGTCGCAAATTTATCCGAGAATACATTTTAAGCGGATTTAAATTTGACGTGGTCAGTGAATCCGACACTAAAACTTATTAGTGATGCCATCATTCACTCTTTATAGAACACTCTGCGCGCACACTAGTATCCAGGAATTCGTTTATAAGCAAAACAACTAGGCTGTGGAAAAATCTTCACGAGTCGATATTCTCGAACTCATACAAGATGCCATAGTTCAAGAGGGTTCATCGCCTCCTCATGCATCTCCAGAATCTCCTTACCCTATCGCTCTCTCTCTCTAGAGCAAGTTCATAGAATCGTCTACATTATTGAACAAGCTCTGGAAGAAAAAATGGTATACTCAGCTATATTTTTAGATGTTGCTCAAGCGTTTGACAAGGTATGGCATGAAGGACTACTTTATAAGCTGAGATCACTCTTTCTCGAAGAAGATGCGACAATTTTGGAATCTTATCTCTCAAAAATATTCTTTCGCATCAAGCAAGAAGATGCTTACTCCAACCTGAAAAAAAAAGAGCTGGAGTACCTCAAGGAAGTATATTAGGTCCAATGTTATATATACTTTTCACGAATGACCTTCCAGTCCTCTCAAATAGTATAATATTTTTAACCGACTTCAAAAAAAGAGGAGGTTACTCAATTCGACGTGTAGGTATTTTGTGGTCCTGTTCACGCATAACTTTGTAACCCAATAACTTTTTTGCTTTTTTTTTTGGTTCATTTGAAGGGGGAGCTTCCCACGGTGGTCCCGTTAAATTTTTTCTAAAGTCTGATAACGGAGTTCGAAGTTAAGCAGAAAAAACTGTTAAAATTCAACCTGTTAAAGTTCACCTAAACATTTCATGTGCACCGAACAAATTACTTTATTGTTGTAAATCTGGCAGCAGGGCGATGGGTGAGTGGGTAGAGCGTCGGATCCTCGATTCAGAGTAGTGTGGCGTTTGCTGGTTCGATTCCCTCTCGGGGCGGCCGGTTTTTTCTTTTTCTCTTTTTCTTCTTTCTGAAATGATTTATTAACATATTGGTCAGCAGCAGATAGTACTTGACATAGCGCAAAGGGCTGGAGACAAGTATTCTTGTCTGTGAAATCTGTGGGGTGCGAGTTCGATCCCAAGGGCTCGCGGTGCTTTTTTTTCTATATATTGACAAAATAATTATTTTTTAATTTCCTTCGGGGAATTTTGTTCCATATTAAACAAGTTTTCGACGTGAATGCGTCTGTAATTTGCTTCCAGAACAAAAACCGATAAGAACGAAATTTGCAGCTCAAAAAACTATTGTTTATATCGAATAAAGAAATATACCATGACGTGGATGAAGAATCAAAGAAGTTTATTGTTTACATTTAATTTCCCCGATATCAATGGCAACTTAACTTTTTATATGCCTTATATTATCTTGATCTGGATGTGTGTGTAGTGTAAACAAATCTTGCAACTTGATTTTGACCCAGTTCCATATAACCGATCAGCTGCAAATTTTGCACATACGTATAGTTCGCATGACAATACAATCTGCAATCAAATTTTGCAATTGCGTTCCCCGACCCCAGACATGGTTATCAAATGAAAAGGTGTGACAAGTAGAATACACTTCGCTATGTGGCGTTGTAAAAACGTAGGCTCCCTGCAATGACAGGCAATATTAAAAAATGAATGGACTAAAAAGCACGAAATAAAAAAAAATTTTAAAAACCGACTTCAGAAAAAAAAAACATTCCCGCGATGCACAAAAAAGGATGAAATAATTGTTTGTAATTCTTAACAACATCAATCCAATCAGAATGGATCTAGAAAGAAGAATCACTTTTGAAGACGGTGCTAACACATGTCGGTGATATACATATTAAGGGCATAAGCCTAACAAAGAAATGAAAACAATTGCCGAAGCAGGAGTTAGTGCAATCAAAGTCAACTACTACCTGGCACCGTCTTCAAAAGTGATTCTTCTTTCTAGATCCATTCTGATTGGATTGATGTTGTTAAGAATTACAAACAATTATTTCATCCTTTTTTGTGCATCGCGGGAATGTTTTTTTCTGAAGTCGGTTTTTAAAATTTTTTAGGTACTTAAAGAAGTTCAATGAACGAAATATAAAAAATAAATAGTTTAAAAAAAAAACTAAAAAATACGCCTTTATTTTAAAATGAACCAAAAAGTAAAAAATAATTTTGAATGTAAATTTTTTTAATCACCCAGTAGGAATTCTAGGTAGTACTGATATAACTAGTCCTCGGGATAAAGGTACTCATATTTTCTTTTGCTATTATAAAACTCATTACAAGAGAAGGCAGATGGTAAGGTATAATCCACAATTAGACCTCCCAAGTGGAAATCTGCTTGATGATTCAGTTGTTTTCGAATTTTTGTAATACGTAATTTGTAACTGCTCTAAGATGAGCAGTTCTGTAGGTACTCTGAGGTAAGTAAGGCCTTACCTCCTTTGACATCGTGTGTGAAAATAAGTACTTCCGTAAGGCTTATGGTAAGGCCTACCGCGTACTAGGAAGGGCTCATTTCAGTACTTCTGTAAGCGTACTGGTCCCACTGGGTATCTAGAACTTCTACACTTAGCTCGATAAGAGATCTACTTTTCTCAGAAATCGTAAACAACCACGCTTCAACCCTAAAACCCACAATTTTGCACCCCACCCCCTTCCGGCCATCTTTGCGGTGTTCTCGATTTTTCCATGTTTATGTACCATTTATCCTAAATTTTCCCGTCATCCATAACAGATTATGTGTGCACAATCCGTGGTAGGAAAAAAGTGTAATAAAAAAAGGCCAAATTAGGAAAATTGATTGAGAGTATGTTACAACTTTTTTAAGATTCGATGATGAAAAATTGTGTACTATGTGCACAACAGTCACCTAGCCAAACATATTCAAAATCGTCCGCATAGATTTTGCTATATCGGGGCATTAAACCCCTTGTGCAGAACTTCGCTCATGGCGCCCTCTAGCGCTCCAGGCTTTTTTTACATTTTGAAAGGTAGTTTGCTCCCATATACTGGCTAGAGCAATAAAAACTTTACATTCAAAATTATTTTTTTTTACTTTTTAGTTTATTTTAAAATTAAAGCGTATTTTTTAGTTCTTTTTAAACCATATTTTTATTTTCCTTTTTATTTTATTATTTCATATTTGATTTAAAATGATATCATGCAGCTTATTTTCTTACTTACTGTCACTTACACTACACTTTCATTTAAAGAAAGAAAAAGATAAACCGACATTTTGTATTGGCAGCCATTTTAAATTTGGAATGAAGCGACACAGATAATAGTATTCTACTTGTCACACCCTTTCAATTGTTAAACATTGTAGTTTTCACACGTTTTTTGTAGGCAGCCATTTTAGATTTGGAATGACGCCACACAACTAATCGTATGGAACTTGTTATACCCTTTCATTTGATACTCATACCGATCGAGTGACTTGTAAAGAAAATGTAAGTCAGTTTTCCTTGGCCGCCATTTTTAATTTGGAATGACGCTACACAGCTTATAGCATTCTACTTATCATACCCTTTCATTTGATACCCATACCGAGTGGCTTGTAAAGAAAAAAGTTATCCCCATTTTTGTGTTGGCCGCCACTTTGTATTTGCCGCCATTTTGAATTTGGAGTGACGCCACACGGCTTATAGTATTCTACTTCTATTTATCATACCTTTTAATTTGATATCCAAGTCGGGGATCGGGAAACACAATTGCAAAATTCGTCCGGCATGTTAGAGCCGCCATTTTGATTTTTTTTACAAAAATGTAATTTTTTTAGGCCACCGCCGTGTCAATGTAATATCTTTTTTGTACTGGGTGGAAGTACTAAACTGCTTCTGCAGAAGTACTTTTTAAAGTACTTCCATTCCCTGCTGAGTACCAACAGTAAGAGAGTAAGTAGAAGCACATTGTGTAAGTGTTAAGTTTCCATGGCAAGCTTCTAGTAAACATCCCAGAAGGAATTCTAGGAAGGCTTTACCGATAGAGCACTGAAATAAGTACTCATCTGGTAAGGGGTACCCCTTATTTTCTTGGTGCTAGATGAGCCCTTACAAACCCCATTACAAGAGAAGGCAGATGGTAAGGTGTAGTCCAGAATTATACCCAAACAAGTGAGAATCTGCCCGATGACTCAAGGGAGCTTTCCTGGAGTTTTCATAAATTTTATAGAAAAAAGGAAAACGGGCAATTATATTCGTCGACATAAAATGCGACATTAGCATACTCAATAGCCCGGCTCTCATTCGATACGGAGGACAAGCAGCTTCGGAGAAGTGGAGAATTCAGTTGGGGGACTGCTTAGGTAAAGCCACTCACGGGCTTGAAAAAAAAGGCATTTGTAAAAGATGAACAAAATAAAAGCATTTCGACACCGGATCACATATCCACAGGCGCCCATGAATATCTCTTTTTGCAATGTTCCATTTGCTGCTTTACTATACCCCTTACAGATGAGCAGTTCTATAAGTACTCTAAGGTAAGTACTAAAGTAAGGCCTTACCTCCTATGACATCGTGTGTAAAAGTAAGCACTTCTGTAAAAGGGTGTGGTAAGGCCTACCCCTTACCAGTAAGTGCTGATTTCAGTACTTCTGTAAGATTACCGGTCCTACTGGGTTGTTACTACATTTCCCTCTTGTCATTTCTATACCTTTCTACTAAAACACTGGTTCTGCAACATGACAAAATACCAGTGCACTCCACCACTCACTGAAGATAAAATTGAAATCTAAGATTAGGGTGTGGTGTTAAAAAATACAATACTCCAAAAATTGAGTCAAATACCGACAGACGTCGAAGACATCAAAGGCTGATTGAGTGTACGGTATGACCGGTTTTACACGACGGACGCCGAACTCATAAAACGAACTGTGTTTGTGGGGGTGATATAGAACGATGGAATGTGCAGACAATTCAATTTGAACCGATATTTTCAGCAGACTTTTGACAGTTATTGCTAAGGAAAGAAGGCAAACTAGTCGTCAAAATAGATATTTGACTGCGAGATAATTCAGGAGTGGCTGAAAATTGGTACATATCAGGAAAGATCAGTCTTTTAAAAATATCTCGTGTTATCACAAAATAATGTTTATAAAGTTTGTAGATTAAGCGATTACCTAAACTCGGCAATGCTGAGATCTACGAGCCCAATTAGCTTCTGTGATTGAAGAGAAAATTCTTTTAAGGCCGTGACACAATGGCGACTTCGGCTTCGGCTTCGAAAGCGACGTTGAAGCGCTGAAGCGCTGAATTAAGAATCGACGCCGAAGCCGAAGCCAAGTATAACACAATAACGGCATTCGTCTTCGTCTTGCAAATCGCGGAAAATTTGTTACATTAAATAAACTTTGTTAAATTATAATGGAAAATAAACGGGAGGAAGTTATTAAATTAATGGGAGTAGCAACATATGTTTATTTAAAATTAAAAAAAAACAAAAACAAAAAAATAGGCGATTCTGGTCAAGAGAAATTTTTTTCCATACGTGGTCTTTTTTCTGATTATTTTTATAATCTTTGCACCCTTTTTTATATATACATGGATTTTCCTTTACTAACTCTATTAATTTTTCCTCAAAATCCATGTTAAACACGTGTTAAATTTAAATTACCGGACAGCCCACTTCGATTTTCCAAATAAATTTCAACCGACGCCGCTTCGAATATCAAATATCATTTGATTGAGGCTTCGGCTTCGAAATCGAATCCGAAGCCGAAGCTGCCATTGTGTTAATAAGTACTGCCACGCTTACATTTGATTTTGACAGGCATCGGCTTCGAAATCGAAGCCGAAGCCACCATTGTGTCACGGCCTTTATGATAGGGTTTCTGGAATTTTACAAATGCAAAAAAAAATCATTGGGAATTAATAAAAATTCATTGGAAAATCCATAAAATGGTTAAATACGACAAATCAGAAGCTGATTTTTCAAGTTAGGCGTAAACATAAAATATTTTAATAGTTAACGAACTTGGCCATAAACCGGATGAATATAATCCGCCAGGTTTTTTAGGGTACATGTGACTGTGGCGCCCTCATTAATCAAACGAAAAGTGACAACAAGGAGTTATATCTCCTTGTATAGTCTCCCTGCGTCGTACTTAAACTTGAAAAATGGCAACTGAAAACAGATTCTGAGAGTTAAAACCTCTGGCACTTTCTGGCTGTAGGGGAGCTAGTAAAAAAAATCCACGCTTTTTGTAGCCCGAGAAAATAAACGAACAGGCGGTTTTTGGTGCTCTCTGGGGTCCGATTAGGGAATCCAATCCCGCGAACGCGGGATCCTGCAAATGTGGGATCCCGCACAATTTTTGCGGGACTAGACATGCGGGATCTGGGCAGTAGAATCACATGTTATAAAAGCCGGAACTTAATAGAGAAATACTAACAATATTACGAAGTATTAATAAAAATAGATTTAGGCCCTCCGAACACGAGTCGACTGATTTGCAATTCCAGTTGCACTCGCAACTGTTTCGTGAAGTGGGAGTCCATACACGGGTTGACAGAAACGAAACCGATTTAAAACTAGTCTAAATTGCTCGCGTGCGACTGTTTTTGCCAATCAGAAGCGATTTCAATTGCGTGGTTGCACTACATCTGAACTACTTGTCATTGTGCCAAAACCTCGTGACTAAAATCTAGTTATGCTCGTATGTGGACAAAGTTTTCATTTTGATTGCAAACTGGTTGTGCGCCTGTTTATTGTAAAACCAGTTTGAAATTAGGATTGCAAATCCGTCGACTCGTGTGCGGAGGATCTTACACTCCACAAAATATTTAAATACGTTAGTTAAAGATATCTGCCTAATAAGCAATACAGCAATAACACAAAATCGTCTAAGGGCCTGTGCCAAAATAGCAATTCAAAAGTCAATTTGTATGGAAAACTCATTTCAATTAGTAAATTTGATTTTCGACGGTTTGCGTCCATGGAAATGTGTAAATTATTGGCTTTGTATATTAGTTTTCAGGACTGGACAGATCAGAACAGAATAGAAGAGAATTGAACATCATGCAATTAAGCAAGCGTAGGCCACATAGCACATGTGTTCCGAGTTCCGTCTACCCGTTTTCCGTCTCTCCGTCTTTCCATGTTCCGATATTTATTTGTATGTTAGCCACAACTATCTGTTTTCTGTCTCTCCGTGTTTTGGTGTTCCGATATTTATTTTTAGGCCCGGTATGCTAGGCTCAAGTAATTACTTAACCTATCTTAAACCTACAGACAGTCGCAAAAGTCATCGTACAGTAACGACTTCGAATTGTATGTGTGAATAATTTTTGTCTTTAAAGAAACAAAATAAATCTAATGATACAGTTCTTTTATTTCATATGTCTACAATGTACATTAAAAAAATTTTAGGTTTCCAAAGTACCGTTAACTCAAAAAATAACAAAAACAAAAAATACCCATAAATTCGTGGTCGCAAAAGTCATCGTACACTTGCACTGTTCTATGATAAACTGTACATTTCTCGGAAAACATAAATGTTTTTCCCTTTAATTCTAATGCTTCTTGTAAGTTAGTTTGTTGTTTGAAATCTAGAAATAGTTTAGTGCGAAATTTTAGTGAGATAAGTTCATTGTAAGGATGAGTTCAAACGGAAAATCTGAAACCACATTAAGTGAAAGAAAAATAGTTATTAAATTGCGAAATGAGGGTAAATCGTTAAATGAAATATCGAAAATCATAGGAAGGGCACGTTCAACAGTTCAAGGAATCGTTACACGTCACGAAAAGGAAAACAGGATTCAGAACAAGGACCGCTGTGGCCGCCCAGAAAAATTGACTACTAGGGAGAAGAGGAGAATCCTACAGGAAGTAAAAAGGAATCCTAGAAAAAGTGCTCCAAAATTGGCAGCTATGGTTGAAAATGAGTTTCAGAAGACCGTAAGCCATGATACAATTATCAGGACCCTGAATAAACATGAGTTACAAGCCCGCACCCCCAGGAAAAAGCCGTTTATTTCAGCAGCGAACCGGCTAAAAAGGATGTCGTTCGCGAAGGAACATTTAGACAAGGATTTATCCTTCTGGTCCAAGTGTATTTTCTCGGACGAGAGTAAATTTAATATTTTTGGGTCGGATGGTCGAAATTTAGTATGGCGGAAGAAGGGGGAAGCTCTACATTCAAAGAACCTCATTCCCACGGTCAAACATGGAGGTGGAGGTGTCATGGTTTGGGGCTGTATGTCCTGGACCGGAGTCGGAAAATTAACTTTTATCGACGGCATAATGGATGCCAAAGCATCGTATGTAAAAAAAATTGTCAAGAAATGGCTCAGAAATATTTTCTGCTGCGATTTCTTCACCCGGTATGCTAGGTTCAAGAAATCACACCAGAAAAATCGTGTTTTTTTAATGACGCGCAGATGTCGCTATTGATAAAATTTTAGTTTTTCTTCCAGAAATAAATGTCGAGGCACTTATTTCTTTAAGTAATTTTGACGTTTCATGGGGTTTTTTTTAATTGAAAGTAGAAGTTGAAGGAAGCCTTGCATTTTAAGTAATCGTTGAACCCTTTACAAAACAACTGTACTGTCAGCAATGACAATTAGACAAATGCCAAAATTTCATACCGACTGTCACTTTTTCTTAAGGGAACAAATGCAGAAGTTTTCTTGAGCAAATTCCTTGAGCCTAGCATACCGGTCTTTATGTAGCTACAAGCGTCCGTTTCCATGGCATCCTCGATTTTATTGACAAATGAGTGAATTTGAAAATTCTATTTACTTAATCTACAAAAAATTGAGGTAACGTTTCCGTCCACCGTTCTAAAGTTGAAATTTGTTTATTTTTTCCGTATACGTGTTTTTATCGTTCCGTTCTTTTTTCGTTTATCTGGTCAACCAGTATTAAGACTTAGTAATCAACTTTGACAGGAAGCGGAACACGGAGATCGGAAGACGTGTGCTATGTGGCTTCCGCTTTAAACGTCAAACATTTTAGAACAACTTAGAATAGAAAATCTAATGAACGCTTTCTTGTACTTTTTTCTTCTACAATTTCCGTTGTCAAAATTTCATATACACATTTGTCAAAACTAGAAAAAAAAAAAAACAATAACAAAAAAATCTTGTCCAAAAAAATCGAGAACAAAAAAGTAAAGCTTTCGACTATTTAGAGCAACTTAATGAACACCAAACTAGAACAATTTCGGACAAAAAATAACAAGTTGTATAACTAACTAGCTGGAGCCCGGTACGCCTTGCTGCACCCATCAATGTGGTGGATAGTTGTCATTCAGCTCTTCCGCAGCATTATCCGTTGTAAAATATATACGCTGGCCATTTTCGAGATGAAAAAAATGCCATAACGCTTCATTATTGCTAACATAACGTCCCATTTAATATTGTATTATTTCCATCGATCGTATTTGCATTAGCAGCACCAAAAACAGCCATGCCACTCCCTTTCGTGATATATTTGAATCTGTATTTGATTGATTTAACGGAATTCCAAAATTCATCATTTATGTGAGAATTGAACGTCTTAGACAATAATGCCGAATAGAGTACGACCCAACGATTGCCAACTTCACAATCGCAACCATTAACCTTCCAAGCTATCTCTTTGCCATTGACCTTAGTCGGTCGACGACGATACAACAGGTAACCATCGTCCCCGATTACATTTTTGAACATTTCTAACATGCATCACGATTCAATCTCCTCCCATTGTGGATTGCAAGTAAAAATTATGAACAAATCTGGCGACCATATTGATATTGGACATATGCTTTCCGACACACATTGCATCAACGTTTATAGTGATTTTCCAACGTTCGTTTCGAATTGTATCGATTTTTTTTGTTGAACTTAACTAATATTGTTAAAGTGACCGATCGGCTGCGCCAACTTTCATATTTTTTTGTTCTTTTTCACATAAGCTTTTGTCGAAAACTACTAAATAAAGTCCATTTTAACATAACAATTGGGTCAAAAGGAAGAGAGGTAAGTGCTGTACCTTGTTCAACAAAAATTTTGCGTAAAAGCAAACACATGCACAAATGCCTTAAAGATAAGGAAACAATACTCGGACATACACGTTGATAACCCATGTAAGGATAATAAGTTAATCTTGGTGAAGCAAGACCCATGTTCCCCGAGAGTATGAAAACAAACCGGTTAACCAAGTGCTAAGTATTGATCCGTGTACGCCAGCCCAATGAGAGTAACATGTAAACGCACTCCACTCCACTTCGGTTAATGCATTTATAATTTGACACCACTATCGCTGTTGCAATCCGTTATTAGAACGGTTTAACTTTTTTTATTTCATTTAACCCTTAATCACTCGCGCCCTACTTCTTACTGTAGTTACTCGCGCGGGGTATTTTGTACCCCATCCGTTTTTTAACAATAAATTAGGTAAATAAATGAACAGTGCTTTAAGAATTATAAATATAATGAAATATTTTTATTTATTAAAAAAAAGGAGTAAATAAGGTATTAAATTACCTAAATAAATGAGGTTTGAAGAAGCGCCAAAGCCCAGAATTGGAGTAGTGCCAAGTATTGCAAAAAAATCCCATTGGGGTACTCAATCACCCAATGCGAGTGATTAAGGGTTAATAAAACAAACCAATTTCGCATACAAATCATATCAATTCAATGCGAAGAAGAAAAAATTCCAATAGGGATATTGACAATTCTTTTTCAAGCGCCATTACCAAAATACATACCAACAAACATAATCATGAAAACTATATACATAAACCTTGCTATTGAGGTCTTCTAACACAAACAACACCCATTTAGGGGCCTATTGTGGATATCGTCAATTTGACGACTTTGAGTCGATGTTAAAATTTCTTTCTGCGAAAGTCGTTTTTTGTCGAAATTAGTTGATAAAAGCATTATCATGAGTCGATTACATAATTGTCAAGTCGACGCCAAAAATGTAATCGACTCATATTTATGTTTTAATCGATAAAAATCGACTTTCTCAGTATGAAATTTTAACGTCGACTCAAAGTCGTCAAATCGACTCGTTCCACAATAGGGCCCTTAGTCATTTCATACAGCCAATTTTTCAAACATCGATTACATACAAAACAATGATTCATTTTTATATATATAGATGAACGCCAAAACGCGTTTTTTTCTATCCTAGAATGTTTTAAGTCGTTCTAGGACTGACTAATAAACAGACTGATTATACACAATTCAGATTTTACTTTAATCAAGTCAGCCGTTAAATAAATTTAAAAAAACAAACAATAAATTATGGAAAAAGGAAATGCAAAGAGTTTCTATCTTCTTTTTTTATTGTTTTCTTCCCCCTTTTAGTTTCCTCGGCTTTCTAGATATTTTCCTTGTGGTTGCTTCTGTATTCTTGGTTGTGCGTTATGATAAAATTTATTTATGAATCGTTCGTCTAATCGGGTGTGCAATGTGGGAATGCTACTCAATATTTTCTGTTCCTCCACTTCAGGACTGAATATATGCACTATGAATGCGAGGAGCTTAAAAAACAAAATGGACGAGCTTAGGTATATGTGCGACCGTACTAAAATACATGTTCTGCTAGTAAATGAGACTTGGCTTAAACCTGAAGTCCCTTCCTGTTTTGTTTCCCTATCTGGCTTTTCGCTACATCGCAATGATCGTGTTGGTCGTACTGGTGGTGGGGTTGCCATATATGTATCCTCTATGCTTCTATCTAGAGTTGCTGGTAAATCGAGTGGCTCTCAATTTGAGTTCATTGCTGTTGAGATAAAATCTAAATATGATAAATGTGTTGTCGTCAATGTTTACTGTCCCCCTAATATATTTAATCCCGATGTTGCTGTTGAGTTCCACAAATTTGTTTCACGCTTCTCTGTTCATTATGAAAATATAATGGTTGCTGGGGACTTTAATGTTAATTTGCTTAGGGACAATTCACGTGCAAACTCGCTTAGATTTTTTCTCGCATCTTTGGACTTACATATTCTTAATCGTCTTTAATCTACTTTTCTGAATTGCTGTAATCCTTCCCTACTTGACGTTCTATCTACTACCTCTATTGATTCAGTGTTAAAACACAACCAAATTTCTCCCCCTAGCTTCCTCGATCATGATATTCTGTTTCTCTCCATTCGTTTTACCTTTCGCCAGTCTTCCATGCATTCGTCATTTTCTTATCGCGATTATAAGAACATCAATTTCAATCGGCTCTCGGAACTAGCCTCTTCTGTGCCTTGGGGCGATATATATAACACTACCTGTGTTGACACTAAAGTCGATCTCCTGACCTCTTTTATTCGATCTCTCTATGATCGGTGTGTCCCTTGGTTACTAGAAGATGCAATCTGTCTTCACCTTGTCCATGGTTTTCGCGTGAAATCCGCGACTTGATAATGCAGCGCGAGTCCACGTACAGACGTTATCGCAGAACTAAGATCCCTGGCTACCTAAAGGTGCCGGCCCATAGAACGCGTTAACGCGATGCGCGCGTAAGATGCGTATGACATTTCAGTTAAAGTAAATGCTATTTAATGGAATCAATCCCAATGATTGACGCGACACACGCAAGTAAAGCCAAAAATGCTTACAGTTGACCAATTTTCAACTTTTCCATGCGATAGACGCGTTTGACGTTTGTTTGATGTGTACATAATTTGAAATTTCAGTCTTTTATCAATCTAATGTGCGAAGTTCAAAAATACGAATACGAAATACAAGTCAACTAAAGTTTCGACAATCTGAAAACGTAAAAAGAGATGAAATGTCATACATGTACAACGCGTTCACTGGGTCTGTCGAATGTTTCGCATCCTGGACTGTCGCACGCCTGTTGCGCACGCATCGCGTTAACGCGTTCTATGGGCCGGCACCTTAAGCGAATACAAAAAGTTTCGTAATCTCATCACTAGTAAGATTATCTCCGCTAAACGCGAGTATTATTCCCGCAAACTCGATCCTGCTTTAAAATCTAAAAAACTGTGGCATAATCTTCGTTCTTTGGGTATTCATGCTTCGGTGCCTATACCCTTTAATACTGATGTAAATCGTCTTAATGCAACTTTCATCCAACGTCCTCATGATCCTATCTCTTCCACCTTTTCTTATTCTGTCTCTTTTGATTCTCTAGTTCTGATGGCTTTAGCTTCCGATGTGTGGACTCATCCGAAGTTCTTAAAATATTGCTGTCCATCTCCTCCAACAGCGTTGCATTTGATGGAATTTCTCCAAGTACTGAGTCAGTCAAACAAAGGATTCATGCCAATTCTAAACTAGGCTAGAATTGACTTCGCTGGAATTTTTTTTTCATCGCATAAACTCTGCTGTAACAGAGGGTAATTTCGAAATTAAAATTTATGAAACTATGGAAGAAAATTCCACCGGAATCGAATTCTTTGTTTGTACTGACTCAGTAGTTTGTTTTGCTCTCATTTCATATAATACTTCATAAATTGATGAAAATAACTACTTAGAAAACATTTCATGATGTTTTTCGCAGTCCCGCGGATCCGCGTGGTTGTCGACCTCGACCCCGCGAGCTTGCGCGATTTATATTTTGATACGGGATTGGATTCCCTAGGCCCGATAGATCCCGCATGCGGGTACGGAGCACACTTACAGTCGCCTTTTACTCTAAAGGCCGAAGTCCAATGAGAGCTGCTAGCACCGAGCATCTCACGGCATTTAAAAGCGATGCTGTGAAGTGTCCTGTCCATGTCCAATGACAGCATCGAATGTGCCGCGAAATAAAATTGAAAGCAAGCAATTATTTTCTTTTTTGCTGAAAATTCTTTTAGGATGTGAAACTACCCCTAGATTAAAGTTGAATTTGAAAAAAGATTGAAATTTATTTTCCATTTAAGGGTGCCGCCCATATTTTAGGACTGCGGGTCCCTGATTTTTGGTATCAGCGACCCAAAAACTTATAGGGAATGCGTTGCTCTCATTGGACATTATTCCATATATCTACTGAGGTTTTGCTAAACAAGCATCTTTTTAGGCGTGTTTCATTTTCCTGGTGTGGTGTACCTACACCGGTGTAGTTTGGTGTAGTTCCAACTACCCCAGCTCTATGAGCTGGGGTAGTTGGAACTACACCAAACTACACCGGTGTAGGTTCACCAGGAAAATGAAACACGCCTTTTGAGTGCCGACCAGTCAGTTCCAGCAATTTCCCAAACTACCAAATTTCAATTTTAAACACAATATACATATATACGGAGGAGAAAACGATATATATGAATGTTCACTATCACCCTGTGCTGACTGCTTCGCAAATAAAATACCCTACGGAGTTCTGTCATTAAATTGAGGAATTGAACAAATTTGCATCGAATTATGCATGAACGGACCCCAAAAGGATTAAGATACTTTCAATTATATTTCAGTGTACTTAAAAAAATATTTTTTCCTTGAAATTCCAACTTACCATGGGAGTTGTTTGTGCCGACACTGAATTATCCCAGCTTAATCAAGCTCATGTCTTGAACATTTTCAAACAATTAGCTGCAAAGGATAAATTGTGTTATAACAAAAACTAAGAATAAATTTAGCTTATAACCCTGCTTCATATTTTCCAAATACTTTTATTTATCAAATTTGTTTAGAAAAACAGTGGCACTTTTATCATTGTTGCAAATAAATTTAAGTCAAGGATATTGTGTGTCCATTTAAGTAAACTTAAAATTAAGAAATTTATCATAATTTCGGTCGACATTTTTTAACCCTAAAGAACTTCATACCTTTGTGCTAACAATCCGGAATTTAAACATCACAAAAAGAAAAAAACGAGCCTAGTTTTAAGGATAATGATAATCTCCGATTATTGACAGGATTCGACAATACGATTACGATAATTAGTGTCGAAACCAAAGAAAAACTTTTCAATTAACTTGTATTATACTTGGAAAATATAAATACGCAACTGTCTATTATTTAAAAAGTTCCCCAATAATGCCGACATGTTGGCGGGGATAAGAACATAATGGCGGATACTGAAGCACAATCTTAACTTACTTTTTTATACAAGAAGACAAAAATGAAGAATATGTCATCCACATAAATATATTATTTTTACCGACACTAACTAAATAAGAATTATACTTTATTAATTAAAACTAAAGAAATATTATTTGAAAACACTTTTAATTATAATTTCTTTTTCAGACGCACGCCTATTTAACCCGCTTGTCAGGAAAAGAAGCCAAAACTATAGACTAAAAGCGAATCTTCTTCTTGAACATAAGAAAATTCGCACAAGTGAAAAATGTTAAGATTTTGTAATCTTTATTTATGTGAATTTAACTAATTTTAATTACTAAATTAATAAAAATAATTTCACACCTTTTAGCAAGTGTAGTAGTTCCTGAAATAAGATTTATATCATAGAAATTGACAAGTTTTCACCTGTTCACTTCAGACCTAAATATCGCATTTGCTATGAGGCAGTACTAAAAACAAGAAATGAAAAAATGTCAAAGGTTTGGTCTAGAAATGCAAAGTGCAAAGAAATGTTAAATATAGAAAAGTCAAATATGTTGGGAGGAATGATTAGGATAAAGATTTTCCTAGCAATTATATTTATTTTTCATTTTACTTATATTGTTAAAAGTGAAATTTGCACGGTTGCTGCATTATGTAAGTGCGACGCGAACGTAACAACAACAGATGCAAATTCTATATCTGGAAATGGCATCCAGTTTGGAACTAATTTCTTCAATCTTTGTAATTCATCAAAGCAAAGCGATCAAAATTCTTGGACAGGCGATCCAGCAGCTGTAAGACGTCTAACTATAACATGTCAGTATCTAAACAAAAGTTCAACCCCGTCACCCCCGAATGCACTAGGGATAAATGAGGTAAATGTTTATAAATAATAACACTAAATTGGTTTTTAAATATCATCATTAAATCATGCTCTTTACAGACATTAGTCTACTTAAATTATCCTTGTGAAGTTCCACCGCAAGAAGGTCATGGATATAGCACTGGATCAGTTTTACTTATGATCTTCTTTACTTGTGTATTCGGTTATTTGGGGCTTGGAATTTGCGTTAACTATTTTCTGCTTGGAGCACGAGGAATTGAACTCCTCCCACATGTCGGCTTTTGGAAAGATTTTCCTGGACTAGTCAAGGTAATTTGTTTTGTTGATATACTGAAACTTTGTAACCTTCTTATTCTCTAGGATGGAGCGACATTTGTCCAAAATGGTTGTAAGGCCAGACCTAGTGAATTAGCTACGGCTAGTCCAGAGGGTTATGATGCTATTTAATAAGTACATATTATTGTTAGTTAGGTTGTTACTTGAAGTCTTTTGTTTACCAAATATTTCAGAAGAACGTATTATTTTTTTTCTAATAAATCGTACAATTAAATGACATTGTTATTTCTACTAATGCAGTCCGTTAGTAGCTTCTGAGCTGAGTCAGAATAAAGTACAGTCATGTGCTGCGCTGAGTGCGCTCAAATCACCCTCCCTATAATAACAAAAAACAACAGCAATCTGATAACATAAGTAGTTTAGTGATCAGTGAACCAACAGTGCAAGTCACCAGTTGAAGGGGTGATGAAGGTCACCTCACTGAACACACACGGAAACTAACTGACGTTACTAGTACGGAAAAATCGGAAGGGAAAAACGTTCGCAACTTGAACGGGCATACGCTCAATCAAACCGGAGTAAAAAGGAGTGTTCGCAGATATGAAAACGAAAACTTCTCGCATAAATTTCGGAAAACGTAGCAAACACAGGCAAGAGTAACGTATTGCACCAAATTACTAAACAGCTCTCATGAAAGCCCCCCGACTAAAAAGAGCGCCCAAAGCACAGCTCCCATAAAAGCACACGACGAAGAGCAACTAGAAAGATGGAGAGATTATTTCTTCGCCGCCCTGAATGGTTCATTTTCACACGAACCTCAAGAAAATAGCGATAACGCACAGCCAACAAGAATAACTGCTCGTCCACCCCCCAAGATAGAAATAGTTACCGCAATTCATGCAATGGTAAAGCAGCTGCCGATTCAAGCCTCATAGCAAATGCGCTACAGCAAATCCTGGAAATAGCATGTAATACCTGTACTAGTTTACTGAATTCCGATCCTCCCTTTACCTTGCTTTCATAATCTATGAAAAACCGTTAGACTCATTTAGAAGCTTTCTACAGCAAAACAGCTAACATTGAGACTTTTGCTCTTAAAATCTTCCTTGTCCACAATAGCCTTTTTGTGATTTCCTGCTTGTTTGGCGAAGACCCAGGCAGTTCATTAAAAAAGCACGGCCTAGATATTGTGATGATTTATGCGCCATCTGTTTGTGAAAAAGCATAATCAACGATTGTCGATAACAACTCTGGTTGATGTCTGAACTAATGATTTACATTAGCCCTAACTATAATGGTCTTAAGATACCTTAAGATTTTTTACGCTCCTATGAAATGTCATAATACCAACTATAATGGCCTTAAGCAATCTTTCGTTAACTTTTCCAATCTTTCGTCAAGTCTTTAATGTACGGTAACGAGCGTACAAATCTTAAGCAACCATAAGAAAAGTGTAATTTTCTTTAGTGTTTCTAGTTGCAGAAAACGTTTTTTTGCAAAATGAATAATTTGGAGTTATTAAATAATTTGGCGTTATTAGTGAAATTGGTAGAAGATGTGAAAAAAAACTTAGATCGTGTTGTGTAAGAAAAATAAATAGAGACAATAAAAAAACAGTTTTGAACTAATTCAATCAGTTCTTCATTAAAACTATTGTTAATTTCCATTTTTTTAATTTATTGGACGGTTTCCCAGACTCGATTTGTTTACCTTTTACAAATGTCAAAACGTCTTAAGGCTATTATAGCTGAGCTTAAGATTTGACAGATAATTAACCAGTCTTAAGAGAATTTGACGAAGAATCTTATGATGTCTTAAGATCATTATAGTTAGGGCTATTGGGCCTGTGCGAATACTGGCTAAATTGCGGCTAAACTAAATTATTGGAAAGGTCGGTATTGCAGTGCGATTTAGTCTTTTCACGAGGTGGCTGAAGTAGACAGCTATTGACAAAAATTTGTATTGATGGTATTTTATCCCGCATAAAAATTTTAAGTACTGTTTTTCAGAACTGGAATTTCTTAACTCTATAGGAATTCTGTTAGTTTGAATTCAGGAAGAGTTCAGAATGAATTCCGAAAATTGTATTTGCGGTTAATGGTGGGGAGTATCTTACTATCGACACTGTTTGGAAACTCAAACAGTATTAAGTTTCGTTCTACATATTTATTTTCCTTCTTTGTAAGCTGCATCAAATTCCAAAACTCGATCAGTATTCTATGTGTAGTACTAGAGTTTCGTTATTGCTGTAGTATTGTATTTCAGCGTAAAATGAAAAATTCCGAAATTCAGCACTTATTCAGCACTCGTCTTACGTAGTTGTGGCGTAATTCCAACTTCCATGATTTCACATATTGTCCGTGCACTCTCTCTCTGGTTACGGACGAGTACAGTACCAGTACCTAACAGCTTTCACTTTTGCTTTTTTTTCTTAAAACAAATTGTGATGTGTAATTTTTCCTCATCTTTATTTAAAGTTAAAGTGCTATTTTGTCTTTCTTAAATATGAGTTTTTATTTAAGCTAAGCGTGAGCTTATTTTTATGAATGAGTTCTTTTTAAAAAAAATTTATAAATAATTTTATTGGTGCGGAAAAAAGGAAATATAAGAATTAGACTCCGTCCATCTTGTTTTTTTTCTATACGTGGAATCTTCTTGATGCCTTTTGCATCTTACTACATAATCCAATTTTTTCCGAGTCATCCGTATTGTTGGATTATTCTTATATTTTCCCTGAGTCAACAAATTTAACAATTTTACAAATTCGCTTTGGAGTTTTCCTTCATATTTCCTTTTATTCGTGTTTTTTTTTCATTTTTTTTAATTTTGAGTGATTTTTGTATTTTCTTCATTTCGATTGAAATCGACCACATGTAATTAATTTTCCTACAATCAAAATTGTTTAAAGTGTTTGATGTTTCCGTATATCTTGTGATTAATTGGTGTTTTAATCTTTTTAAGTGATATTTTATCTTAAGTGAGCTACAGTATTTTTTTTTAATCTTTTAATTTTTTAAAAAGAGAACAATTTTAATAATTTTTTAATTTTTTAAATTTTATAATTTTTTAATAAGAAAATTTTCTTGCTCCTCTTCTTTAATGCTTAGAAAAGGAAATTAAGCTTTTTTTCTTTTTGACTTAACATCCATTTTGCTATACATCTCGATGCACTCGGCATCGTGTTTTTAAATTCAAAGTTCAATTTCAAAATTCTTAAACCACCTGAAATCACTTAGCATCTTGTAAAATTCAAAGTCATTAATGTATAAAAACCACCAAAAAAGACATATTACATACTATTAACAGAGGAAACACATCTGAAATTAATGATGTAACATTTCGTTATAGAGAATTTGAAACTAAGGAAAATTTTCCTCTGCATACTGTTGAAGAATTGCAAAACTTCGATGGAAAACTGAAGGCTAATGTGGAGCTTCAAACAAAATTTGTAAGTATTTAACTTCTTAACATGCTTGAAACCTTATCTGTATTTGATAAATCATTGCATTATTTTCCAGAAATATTATATTCGGTAAATAGGAGGAATAAGTGTAAAAGACAATTTAGGACTTTTAAGCAGAATGTACAGTTTACAACTGCAAGGTAAAATTTCTTACACTGGACGAGAAAAACAAAAATTTGCTGTAAAGGAGTTAGAGCATATTAAAATATTAATAGGTATGTAAATATTATAATGTATAACAAATGCCATAAAATTATATAGTATTATTATATTACTTTTATTTTAGAAACTCTGATTGATATGTACAACTTGACCGAAAGAGACGTTATAGTATACGTGCAAAGATATCTACACCAAACTAGTGATAGAATCAAAGCAGCGAACAAAAAGAAGTCTGTGGAAAATGCAACCTCGGGTCCAATGAGTCAATAATTCGAATAACCATCATATTTTATATATTATTCTTAACTTTGTTTACATAATTTGAAATTGAATTGCTTTCGTTTTGAAAAAATGTTTTTATTAATATTTTCTACATTTTAAATATTACTTCTACTTCCATACTAAGTATTACATTAATATTCGTTTCATACTGATATTTTATATGATATGTTATTAATGAACAATTTTTTTTGAAGAAATATATTTTTTTATAATATTTTCAATGTGTGGTTCATTGGTGAAACGAAAAATAAGTTGTTTTCAAATAATGTTTTCAAATACGATACTGTATTGAAACAAACTGTTCGTACTGAGCAAATGTTCCCATTCAGAACTGAGCAAATACCCCCGTCCAGTACTTAGCCAATATTATATCCTACTATTGTAACAAATCATACTGAACGATACTGCTTTGAAACAAACTGTTTAGTACTGAGCAAATGTCCCCATTCAGAACTGAGCCAATGCCCCCGTTCAGTACCTACCAAATATTACATTCCACTATTGAAAGAAACCATATTCAACGATACTGAATTGAAGTTGATATATAGTACTAAGAAGGTACCACATATCTTTCTTAATTTAGTACTCAAAATGTTCCGCTTGAGTTCTGCACGTTTCAGTACTGGGAGGGGAAATGACTGCTGAACGAATTCCTATACAGTTCTAATGAGTTATGCGGGATGTTTATATGTAGAATTCCTTATCTTACGTAAATAAAAAATATAACCTGCTAAATTAAAAAAATATATAATATTAAACTACATTAATACATGGAGTTCGACGGGGAGATAATATAAATATCAAATTTAGGCAACTAAGCAAGCCCCTACTCTGAATTTTTAATTTCAGATCTGTAAAGGTAGATCTATTGTATGAGATTGCGATAGATTTATGATTAATTTCCTATAAGAATCATTTATGTTGTCGAGAGCATCTAATATGCATCGGAGCTGGCCGATTGCATATTTAAATTAAATTAAAACTGAGAAACGAAACTCAAATCTCATTCTGTCAAAGTCAAATTTAGTCAATTGAGAATTCGCACACCCCAACCGAACTAAATTGAACATTGGAAATTTTTTGGAACGATTTAGTATTTCGTGGAAAGATTTAGTCATTTAAGCCAGTATTCGCACAGGCCCATTGATTATCTATAAGTAGATACGTAACCTTGTTTGCGGGCTTTTGACATAGATGGCCTTACTTACACTGATTTCAAAAATCCATGTTAAAACTGAGACTCAAGAGCTCTCGAAATATATAAAAGCTGTCTATCGGTTTCGTTGCTTATGTACATTGAACTTTTGAATTCATGTATATAGCAATCGCATGAATTGGGATACTGGCGATTGCGCCTGCCGTTCTTTAAGACAAAATTTTCGGAATTTTTGTTGTTGTGTTGTTTAAAAACGATTTTTCAGGTTTAGGGAAAAATTTAGTCGTGGAAGATTTTTATTTTTTTTATTTTTTTATGAAATCATATTTTTTTGTCTGCAGGTTGATACGGTGCCGCAAATTTTAATTTCTGCTTTGTACAGAATATAAAAATTTTTCTATTTTCGACCAAAAGTTGAGCCTGAGAAAATTTCAGTAAAAAGTTTTAAATTAAATATGGAAGAGGTTTTTATCATATAGTATCCCAGGCAATGAAGTATTTTGCCTCATCATTAAGATTTGATGTTTAATGATATGGGAAAAGTAAAATCTTTCTTTATGTAAAACCATTCCATGCTAAACTGTCGCACTTTACTCCAAAAGAATATTTTAAAATTTATAACGCACCAGGAATTGTAAGTGCTTTATAAATATAATAAGTCTTGTGCACTCTCTTCCACACCACCTAAGAGGTCGAGTACAGGGCGCGTTTTTTTATATCGTGGTGTCCCCAATAGGCATAATTCCCGGCTTTAAATCAAAAAGATCCTTTCGCATTCAGGCATTGCTTTGGATTTAGGACCTTGGCTATAATGATAGATCCACATAAATATATCATCCTGGAACTGTAAAACAATTGCATCCTTCTTTCCAAAATTAACAGACAGCATAACAGGGACAGGCTGAAGTGTACTATAAACCGGCTTTACTTAGTATTAACTGGGTTTGTTAATATTCATCCTCTCATTTTTACAATTTTTCCGCAACTGCTTGTACAGGGTCCGTCACGTATGCTAGGACTCCTAATAGTTTGGCGCTATAAAATTTGTAAATAGAGTATTACTAACACCCTATATGTAACAAATCAAAGGCTTTACTTCCCAGCGGGAAAACTAGCGAGGGGTTACTCAGGTAACCCAAGAATTCATTAATGATTTGTGTAACTGCTTACATGGTAATTGAAAAATTCTACTGCAAATTTATTAAAATGGAAGTCTTTACATTGTAATGGCTAGGTAACCGACTAGGTAATGACTTGTGAAATACTTTCGTTGAAAATGTGATGTGCTTTTATTATTCTTTGTCTTGTCGAAGCCTTTCTTCTTGAGTTTATTCCGTCCTCCAAATTCGTTCGGTGTGGATCGTGCAGTGCAGTCAAAAAGATATCTTGCTAGTAAAATTCCCACCAGATGTAGCTGAAATGCAATGGTAATTTTGGATAGTAATGTATTTAATGCTAAAAAGGGTAGCCAGAATTTTATTCTGCGTGCCTTACATGGTAATCTATGTATTCACTTAATACACTTCACCTCTGAAATAAGTCCTCGTTTGTAATGCCTACAGTAAGTACTTACCGCCATAGGACATCCCTATGTAAAAGTAAGCTATTATTTCATCACAAAGGTCATGGGTCCATCTCATTATCACCTCGCTTACCTAGCCATTACATTTCCCGCTGGGTTGTAAAAACGGAGAATATTTAAACAGTTTTATCAGTTTTATCCCGTAAACTTCCGAAGTTATCGTCGAAGGCGAACTGACAATCAATAAATCTTGGTGCTTCCTGTGTAGATCAACAAATTACTTGCTAAACATACAACATTCTATCCCCACTATCTCAGTACCATCGAAATAAACCCTCTCCTGACTGCACGGCAATCTTATTCCCTCAGCACCAAATTAGATAACTCGTCTCACTCCTTCCACCTGCAGCCCTCTTTTTGGGCACTCTACAAAATAGGAATTCGTTTCTAAAAAGAACAACTGGATTCTGGAATAATCGGTTAGTATTTCCGAGCTCATACAACATCCCAGAATTCAAACGCAGAATTCCTCGTCAATTCCACCTCCCAACGATCATAATGGTTAACCTATTCCACCCTTGTACTAATCTTACTGCAAGACAATGAACCATGATATGACAAACTAAATAATGAAGTAGTTGTACAAGAGTTATTTTGGGAAATTTGTTCAAAAATCGTACAACATTTTTCAAGTTTTTTTTTTGATTTTGATTTGATTCAAGGGTGGTTCACCGCATTGAAAAAGAGGTTATAATAAATTTTCCAATTTATTTTTGATATTATTTCATCAAAAATAAAATTTAAACACATAAAAATATTTGAATCATTTTTCAAATACAACCTGTATCTAGGGGTGCTTGAAAATGACTTTTTTCTTCTTAACAATACCAAGCAACCAACCTGCCCGGTAGCAGCAACAATTACCCAAAACGTAGAAAAAAGCTGCTGTGTATAAAGTTTATTTTTAAAATATTACTTCCCTTTAGTTTTATTTCCTTAATGCTTGATAAAATTTGGCTAGATTAAATAAAAATCAACCACCTTCGCAAATAAATATAAAAAAGAGTGCATTTAATTTGATTATTATAATTATCCTTATCCTTAAAAAGGACTGTATTTTATATTTATAAGGGCGACAAACATATGTATTTTATTGCAGTCCTAAAATTTCCTGCTGATTTTCATAATCAGCCACCAAAAAACATGAAGAGAAATAGTTTCAAAATGGTGTTTCGACACCTCTCCCCCTCCCATTCCTTTGCGTTGCAAATCGCTAACATGCAAATAAGTCTCATAAAATCAAAAAGTCCGAAAACTGAAAAATCATGAGATTCAATATCTCAAATTTGTATACGGCACCGCGCCCCAGCCAACATTTTAATGTTCCAAGAAAATACCTTCTTATGTACAGTTTATTTACAACATCGAAAGCCCGCTTTTTTATTATATATTATCGAAACTCCAAACCAAAACTTCCAAATCTTGCAAGTTTTACCGAAAGACCAAACCGCAAAAAGAAAACAGACGCCAGCGCCTCCAAACACGAACACCCGCCATCGTCGCAGGTCCCATGATTACGCATCTACTTATAGATAATCAATGTGATTTATGTACTAAACTAAAATTGGAACGCGCGATAAGTGAAGACAACTTCAAGCTTCTGGACGAAAAGAAAAGAACATACCACTAGGCTCGAGAAAAAGGACTCGAGAAGGTTCCAGAAGTTAAATAAAGTTGGAGCTTGGATATAAAAGCGGCTTGCAGGCGCTGAGAGAGTCAGTTTTGATTTGAAAGGCAATAAAAGTGTTTTAAAGTGAGAACAGTGAAAAGTAGTGATTTAAAAGTGAACTATAAAGCGATAGATAGAATTTAATAGTGCGAGATAGTACATTAAAAGTGATTATAGTGAACTGTAAGAATTGGGTTTGTGTTTTGGTTTGTAATAAATAATGTGATGATTATGCGCCATCTGTTTGTCGAGAGGATGAATCAACGATTTTCGGTTGTTGTCTGAACTAAGAATTTATCTACTAAACTAACGAACGATAAGCGAAGACAATTTCAAGCTGGTCGAAACTTAACGAAATAAAAGAACATACCACAAGGAACCAGAAAACGAAGCTTCCAGAAAGTAGACAAAGGTGGAGCTGCCTATATAAAAGCGCCTAGCAGCCGCTATCGAGTCAGTTTTGATTATAAAGGCGATACAAGTGTTCCAAAGTGAAAAGTGGTGATTTATAGTGAAATAAAAAGCGATAATTAGAATTGAATAGTGCGAAATATTAAATTTGCTAGTGATTATAGTGAACTCTACGAATTGTGTTTATTTTTAAATTGTGTTTGGTTTGTAATAAATAAGTTTTGTTTAGATAATTAAAAAGTGTATTCCTTAATTAATCCTACGAATCCGTTAAGCCGTAAAAACGTAACAATTGGTGTCAGAAGTGGGATTAATTAAGAGATAAGTGAAATAAGTGAACTTGAACAAGAATTGTGATTGGAATTTAAATTTTGTGCGTGAGAAATAAGGACTTATTAATAAAATGGGTCGAAAGCTAGTGGATTTGCGCACTGTAGAGTTGAAAAAAGAATTAAGTAAACGCTCGTTGTCAACGGTGGGGGCTAAAAGTTCCCTAACCGCCCTGCTTCGAGAAGCTATGGTGAACGAAGGTAAGGATCCTGAAACCTACATGTTTGAAGGCGAGGTAGAAGCAGAGCCAGAAGAAGCGACAGTGAGTATGGCAGAACTTTTTAAAACATTGATGGTGATGAAGGAAGCGCAAGAACGGTCATCAGCAGCGCAAGAACGGTCATCAGCAGCGCAAGAACGTGCATCGGCAGAGATGAAGGCAGCGCAAGAACGTGCATCGGCAGAGATGAAGGAAGCGCAAGAACGGTCATCAGCAGAGATGAAAGAAGCGACAACAGAGATCAAGGCGGAAGTGTTGGCGTTAAAAGATGAACAGAAATTATTAGCAGTAGCTCATGAACGCTCGTTAGCAGAACTCAAAGAGTCTATGGAAGAACAGAGAAACCAGATGGAGCAGAAATTCGAACTAATGTCACTCTCTGTTGACAAAATGCTGGAAAATCTCGAATCTTCCATTAAAGCAAATGTAGAGAATGATCTGGAAAAGCTCGAAAATTCCATGAGGGAAAATGATGAAAAGTTGAAGATTGAGCTAGAATCGGTCAGAGCCGAGCTAGAAAGGGTAAAGATTCACCACCCAGCGACGGCATCTCACGAAGTCATCGGAGTTAGGAAACTGCAGCCTCCAACTTTCGACGGACAAAGCCCATGGTCTACTTATAAGCTCCAATTCGAAGCAGCAGCAGGCAATTGCTGGACTGAGGAGGAGAAAGCAACGGCCTTAACGTTGTCACTAAGGGGCACAGCAACAGAAATATTGCAGTCAATACCAGCAGAACATCGCAATAGCTACGGGTTCTTAGTTCAAGCGCTGGAAATGCGTTACGGTGATCAACACATGCAAGAGGTTTATCGACTTCAACTTCGCAATCGACTTCAAAAGTCAGGAGAAACTTTACAACAACTATGCGCCGATATCGAGAGGTTAGTGCATCTGGCTTATCCTAGCTTCGGCCAAGACTACATCAACGAAGTAGCAAGAGAGGCTTTCCTTAACTCTTTTGCTGACCGAGATCTACAACAGGCAGCCAGATTGGCCGGAAAGAAGAATACCGCAGAAGTTTTGGCATATGCTCTGGCATACGAGGCAGCGAGGCATGCATCAAGAAGTGCAGTCCGCCTCAGAGAGATCCACACAACAGAGGATAGTTGCAACAGAATGAATGCAACGGAGGTACGCGGTCGACTCCGATGCTGGAACTGTAGTGAACCGGGTCATTTGCAAAGGAATTGCAGAAAGCGAAGGAGAGCAGAGTCTCCCGAAAATATGAGTGGCGGAATTTGCTGTGAAAAATGCGGACATCGGCAGAAAGGTGACCAGAGGGAGGCCGAAAACAATGACTCCGTGTCTCCCCGCAGACAGCAGCAGGGAAACGAATAAAGACTAACTCCATGGGGCGGGAGTTAGTCGGGGAAATCGAAGCCCCCGGTGTCATCATCACCACTATCAAACAACTGCAGCGAAGTGGCAACAGCCTGGTCATCGAAGGAAAGATTGGAGCTGAAAAATGCACAATAACTGTAGACACTGGTGCTTCAAAATCTGTTATCCGGGCTGACATGGTCGGCAATAAATGGCTGAAAGACGCACGCCAATACAGACTGAAAACTGCAACAGGAGAGCCAGTACGATTACACGGGGAAATTATGTTGGATGTGGTTCTTGCTGACATTGAATTTTCACATTCGTTCCTGGTAGCTGATATAACAGACGAGTGCATTCTCGGTCTGGACTTTATGAAAGCACATACAATTCTACTGGACATTGGAGAGGAAATACTGAGATATGACAACAAGGAGATTCCAATGGCCACAGGATCCACTTGTTATTCGCAGCTTAAAGTCGTCGCTCGTGAAGATACCGTGCTTCCTCCGTGTGTTGAGAAATTAGTACGAGCGATAGTCGATGGTGATCCCGGGAGCTACCGATTTTACCTTATAGAACCAGAAAAAACGGAACAAAGCAAAAATATAGCGATTGGAAAATGTCTGGTGAGCATCGACGATAAGAAGGAGGTATTCGTGAGAGTGCTAAATACTAACGAACGAGAAGTACGATTGAAGAAGGATACGGTTTTGGAGAAAGGAGAACCGGCAGAACAGATTACATTAGTGGAGTGCGCTAACATCGAAACGGTTCCAAAACCAAAGCCAAAGGCCACGAAATTAGTAAACGCAGTGCTCTCAACTAGTTGTCTTGAACAAAAACAGTATCTCCAGGCAAGGAAATTAGTAGAGGATTTCAGTGATATCTTCGCCATGAGAGATGATGACTTTGGGAAAACGGACATCGTTCACCACAGGATCGACACCAAAGATGCCCAGCCAATTAAACAACCGCCGAGAAGACTACCACTAGCCAAGCGGGAAGAGGCAGCCGGTATGATTCAGTGGCGGCTCGTAATGTTCAGGATAAAGGAAGCAATGCGCAAGGCGAACGATAAAAGTTAAAGTATCGAAGACCTTAACTAAAAAAACTGAAAAATAGCATATATGTGTAGTGGAATCATATAAGCAAAACATAACAAATTATTACCAGTTTCTAGTTATATCGAATGCTATACGAATCGAAAATCGTGGTTTTGCAGTTTTTCGAAATAATTTCGTCGCTAGAGGGCATTTTGCGCCTTTTTTCAGATTCCGTTGATAATTTAAGCGTCTAAAAAAGCTGTTGAAAGACTGCAACTACTACTTTGAGCAAATGCATAATTTTGGCTCAAAATCTAAAAAAGATAGTAATAATAAAACCCTACATACGCCCTTTCTTTTGTAAGCTTCGCTCATCATCATTATAATCTTCCTGCAAAAAAAGACTTCAGGCAACCCGAGCTCAGAAATGCAATTCATAAAACAATCTCTATCCCTTTAAATCAACTTTAAAGAGAATCATAAAAAAAATAATGGAAGCTACAAAGTATCAGCTTATTTTCAATAAACGCCTCCTGCCACCCCAATAGAATAAATAACCAATAAATAAAGAGAAACTCCACTTATCTTCGATCTCTTTTTTCTTCAGTGAATATACAATAAACGAAAATTCATATTTTAAGAGTCTCCAACAAATTTCGAAGCATATTTGCAAGAGTAAATTTAGTTCTTACTTGAAACGAGAACATTATCAGAAAACGAAACGAAGAAAACAAAGAGAACATGGAAAATTCCTCTATCTTCGACTTGCTATATCCCACTGTTCGGTTCCGAAGAAGCTGCGTTTAGCTCAGCTTCTGAGGGTACTGTATCAATGCAAACCTTTGCTTGAGTGTGGATTCAATCAAATTGAATGTGTTGGAGTTTTCACGTTGATTTTCTGTGGCAAAGAAGCTGGAGATATTACCGCTTCCCCATGTTATGTAAGGCCTCGGGCACGATAAGAGCGGCGAGAGGCACTTTCGTGTTTGCCGCTCGTACCGTGGCCAAGGCTTTACTCTTTGTATACAGTAGTGTAATAAATTTGAATTGTACATTTTATATACAAAAATCTGTACATTGTATCCTTAGGGTGAGTTGCACCAAATCATTGATTAAAGTTATTGTTAAAATTAACTTTAACAATAACAAAGTTGTTAAAGTTCCAGTTTGTAAAAATGAGTTGCACCACCCAACCGTTTGTTAAAGTAATCGTTAACGGCTACTTTGATTTAAATTTACATTTTTGTGTATTTATAAGTTCCACAGTTTGTGAGTTTATTGAAAATGGCACCCCTATCTGGATCTATGACAACTGTCATAAGTTAACAATAACAATAACATTAACCGGGCGAATTTGCCTGGTTAAAGTTAACGTTAAAATGTTACGTCATGTTAACAATTGTTAAACGGTGCAACTCCCGTTTTGTCTAACCGGAGATTTGACAACCGATTTAGCTTTTGTTACGGTTAAAGTTAGTTGGTGCAACTCACCCTTAGTGTTTCCAGAGGAGGAAATATATTGAGATTTTTTTTCTGATACATCTTGATATTGTGATGATTATGCGCCATCTGTTTGTCGAGAGGATGAATCAACGATTTTCGGTTGTTGTCTGAATTAAGAATTTATGTACTAAACTAACGAGCTATAAGCGAAGACAACTTCAAGCTGGTCGAAACTAAAAGAAATATAGAACATACCACAAGGAACCAGAAAACGAAGGTTCCAGAAAGTAGACAAAGGTGGAGCTGCCTATATAAAAGCGCCTGGCAGCCGCTATCGAGTCAGTTTTGATTATAAAGGCGATACAAGTGTTTTAAAGTGTTCCAAAGTGAAAAGTGGTGATTTATAGTGAAATAGCGATAATTAGAATTGAATAGTGCGAAATATTTAATTTGCTAGTGATTATAGTGAACTGTAAGAATTGTGTTAGTAATTAAATTGTGTTTTGGTTTGTGATAAATAAATTATTGTGTGGATACTTAAAAAGTGTATTCCTACGAATCCTACGATTCCGTTAAGCCGTAAAAACGTAACAATATATTTCAATTAATTTTTATGAAGTTGCCTATTTGGTCAAGGGAAGCAGTGCTTCCTTTGCTTCCAAAGAGGAGCCGCCACTGGTATGATTGAAGATATGAGAAGACAAGGCCTTATAGAGGAGTCGAAAAGCCCTTGGATGTCTCCCGTGGTTCTAGTCAGAAAGAAAGATGGCAGTACAAGATTTTGCGTGGATTATATGCGGTTAAACGACATCACTAAAAAGGACAGCTACCCATTACCTCGTATCGATGACACACTGGATACTCTCTCTGGAGCTAAATGGTTTTCTACCTTGGATCTTAAGAGCGGCTACTGGCAAGTCGAAATTCACCCAGAGGACCGAGAAAAGACAGCCTTCTCTGTAGGAAACGGCCTGTGGCCGTTTACAGTCATGCCGTTTGGACTGTGTAATGCTCCAGCTACATTCGAACGACTGATGGAATGCGTCTTGCGAGGACTGACATGGAAGACTTGTCTGGTTTATTTGGACGATATCATCGTCGTTGGAAAAAGTTTCGAGGAACATCTGGGCAATCTACGAGAGGTTTTCCAAAAGTTGAGAACAGCCCAACTGAAACTCAGCCCTAAAAAGTGCGTACTGTTCAGAGACCAAGTCAACTATCTCGGACATGTGGTTTCATCCAATGGAGTTCAAACGGATCCTGAGAAAATAACAGCGGTTAAGAATTGGCCCACACCGAAGGATAAACATGAACTTCGAAGCTTTTTGGGACTTGACACCTATTATAGGCGTTTTGTCAGGAATTTTGCCGACAAGGCTAAGGAATTACATAAACTGACAGAAAAAGGAAAACCATTTATCTGGACAGAAAAGTGCGAGGAAAGTTTCAACACACTAAAACGAGGACTTTGCCAAGCACCAATACTCACATACCCAAAGCCAGGCGAAAGATTCATATTGGACACAGACGCGAGTAATGTCGGGATTGGTGCAGTGCTATCACAAAACTTCGACGGACAGGAAAAGGTCATAGCTTATTACAGTAGAACGCTGTCAAAATCGGAGCGGAATTACTGTGTCACAAGGCGGGAACTGTTGGCAATCGTGGACTCAACCAAACACTTCCACAAGTATCTCTATGGGCAAAACTTCATCCTCCTTCCATACGAGGAAAAGCCTGAATGGAAGGACATTGCTGAGAGGAGCGAGACCCTGAAGAGCTATTGGGCCCAATGGGATTCGTTGTACATGGAGCGAGGAGTATTAAAGCGCAAATGGGAAACCGCTGACGGTACCTCTCATCAAATGCAGGTATTAGTCCCTCGCGTTAGAATAAGGGATATTCTCGTGGAGTGTCATAACGGCGCATCAGGAGGACATCTGGGAGTCAATAAAACTTTAGCAAAAATAAGAGAGAGATTCTATTGGCTTCACATGCGAGACGATGTTGCAGACTGGTGCCGTAAATGCACAACTTGTGCCAGCAGCAAGGGCCCTCGGGTAAGAACAAAAGGAGAAATGCAGCAATACAACGTGGGAGCCCCATTTGAAAGAATCGCAATCGATGTGGCGGGACCTTTTCCGGTGTCAGACCGAGGAAATCGATACATTTTGGTGGTCATGGACTACTTCAGTAAGTGGCCCGAAGCATATGCCATTCCAAATCAGGAAGCAATCACTATTTCAGAGGAATTAGTGAACAATTGGATCTGCAGATTTGGTGTTCCTCATGAGCTTCACTCTGACCAAGGGGGAGAAACTTTGAATCTCAAGTTTTTCAAGAAGTATGTAAGATACTTGGAGTGAAGAAGACCAGGACGACGCCCCTTCATCCCCAGTCCGATGGAATGGTAGAGCGATTCAACAGGACAATGCTAGAACACCTAAGGAAAGTTGTTAGCGAGCACCAGCGTGACTGGGACAGTTACATCCCTATATTTCTAATGGCATATCGGACAGCGGTTCATAATTCCACAGGACAAACCCCTTGTAGTGTGATTTTTGGAAGACAAATCCGGCTGCCAAGCGACTTGAAATTTGGGACACCTGTTGAAAGCAACGAGTCTACTGGCGGTTATACAGGTGAACTTCGTGATCGACTCGCAGATATCCATCAGCTTGCAAGGAAGAATCTTAAGATAGCCAGTGACAGGATGAAAACTATGTACGACCTCCGAGCAAACTGTAGCGGATACCAGGAAGGTGACCTCGTTTGGCTGTTCAATCCTCGACGACGAAAGGGCAAGTCTCCGAAACTTCAGCGCCAGTGGGAGGGGCCCTATAAAATCCTAACACGGATCAACGACGTTGTCTACAGGATTCAACAAGGGCCCAAAGCCAAGAAGAAGATTGTGCACATAGACAGGCTGTGCCCATATCATCAGCCGGGTCCAGGATGGACAACTGTTCGGGACGAACAGTCCTAAGAAGGGGGCAATGTGATGATTATGCGCCATCTGTTTGTCGAGAGGATGAATCAACGATTTTCGGTTGTTGTCTGAACTAAGAATTTATCTACTAAACTAACGAACGATAAGCGAAGACAACTTCAAGCTGGTCGAAACTTAACGAAATAAAAGAACATACCACAAGGAACCAGAAAACGAAGGTTCCAGAAAGTAGACAAAGGTGGAGCTGCCTATATAAAAGCGCCCGGCAGCCGCTATCGAGTCAGTTTTGATTATAAAGGCGATACAAGTGTTCCAAAGTGAAAAGTGGTGATTTATAGTGAAATAAAAAGCGATAATTAGAATTGAATAGTGCGAAATATTAAATTTGCTAGTGATTATAGTGAACTCTAAGAATTGTGTTTATTTTTAAATTGTGTTTGGTTTGTAATAAATAAGTTTTGTTTGGATAATTAAAAAGTGTATTCCTTAATTAATCCTACGAATCCGTTAAGCCGTAAAAACGTAACAATAAGTTTTGTGTGGATAATTAAAAGTGTATTCCTTAATTAACTTGGTTTTTCTGTGAAATGAGGTAAAATAAAAGCAGTTTTTTTTGTTTTTATTCATAATATTGATATATCGCTTTCCATTCTCCAAAAAAATTGAAAAAAAAATCAAATAAAATAAATGAAAATTGTTGAATATAGAAATTGATGTATATAAAGTAAAAATTGCTTACTTTACGGTCAAAAACAATAAATAAAAAATATTTGCAAAATAATACACTTAAAATATGCAACTGAAAAACACTGCATAAAACCGTGAATGCAAAGAAAAAGCACATCTGATCGTGTTAGTTTATGTTTGTTCTGTTATACGCAGGCGGGCGCATGCCACTGGCGCACGCATTAAATTCGAACGAGCTTACAATAAATATACACTAAGCTCTATGAAATACGAAAGGGCGAGAAGGTATCGCTCCAGATAAAAATTTAACATAAGTGGCGAGAGGTACTCGGGATAGCGCAAATCAGAACACATTTGATGCGCGAGAGGGTCTCGTTCGAGATGCTTAAGTGGTTAATCCTACGAATCCGTTAAGCCGTAAAAACGTAAAGGGGTCCCTAGACTATCAATAATATTGTGCAATATTTTGATTTGCTCAATAATATTGACGGTCTGTGGGTGATATTGAGGGATTGCACAATATATTGAGCGGATCAAAATGGATTTGATATTTATTGTACAAAATATGTAAATAAATACAGTGCTGCAGTCTGTAGTTAATATTGCGCACTATTTTTCATTTTTAACTAAATTTCGTGCCGTAAACATCGTTGTTCGATAGATAAAAAATCGAACTCGTGTTGTACGGTGAGAAAAAGACATCTAAATTAAAATAAGAGAAATTAAAATTATGTACATACATAATGATTCATGAATTAAAATTATGAGCTTAATAATAATTCTAACTTTAAAATTATTATTATTATGAAGGAAATTGCAAAGCGGCGCTCCATATGTTATTAATGAACGTATCAACTGTAATTTTGTAATCTGCAAAAGAACAAATAAATATAAAATATTTATTTAGAATATGGGTTAGAATGGCAACTCTATGGGATGTGTAAATGGCGATTTCCTGAAATTGCTTTTTAACTAGAATTGCCGTTTCGATTTCTTTTTCGGTTTCATTTCGAAGTTGATTGTGCTGTGAAAAGGTTCAAATAAATTTTTATTAAATTTAACTATTTTTTAGACGAAAGAAATAATAGTAATAGCAAAAAGGTTACTCTTTCTATTTTATATTTTAAAAGTGTTTGATTTTTTGAATCAAGCCGGTACAAATCGTTTTGCCAAACTAGAGTAACAAATTAAGTGGTTAATATGGCTTCCAAAGAGGACGAGAGGAAGTTCATTCTCGAATGCATTGAGCTATATAAATGTTTGCCAGCGTTGTGGAACGTTAAGGCCAAAGAATACAGCAACAGAACCAAAAAGAACGAGCAGTACGAAAAGTTGCTTAAAAAATATCAAGAAAAATATCCTGAAGCCGATAAAAGTCAACTAATCAAAAAGTTAAACTCGTTGCGTACTAATTACAGAAAAGAATTGAAACGAATAAAGAATTCTTTAAAGAGTGGTGCTGGCGCAGATGATGTAGTTGAACCAACTTTGTGGTATTTTCAAGAAATGCAGTTCCTCCAAGATATGGAGATACCATGTAGCTCAAACAATTCTATCCAGATAGAAAATGGGGAAGAGATAGGAGTAGAAGAAGATGCTGAGGATTCGAACATCGCGAACACAAATAATAATGTAAACGCTGTAAGTAGTAATTTTATTTATTTATTATGTATTATATGAAGTTTTATATAAAAACATTTTGCCAAGAAACTTTCCCCTCATTGTTAAAAAAATTACAGTAAGTGTCTCTGATATGTTTGGCACTAATAGGCGCATTTCTTGATTGAGAAGTTTGCAAACCTGCTGCTCCCCCATCCCTTCTCCAAGATCCTTCTTCGATGGTACCACTTGTCAAGTCTTCAATATCCACGGAACTTCGACAAATATATGTTTGTGGCTGCTTTCTCCTTAGATAATTATGCAAATAGCAGCATGCTAATACAATTATTTGAGCTTTAGAAGGAGATAGATTAATAGGTCTCTGAAATATACCGAATCTGGAAACCAATATTCCAAAAGCATTTTCTACAATGCGGCGAGCACGGCTTAGCCGATAATTAAAAATGCGCTGCTCCTTAGTTAAACAGGTTTGCCCGTAAGGTTTCATAAAATTGTTTGTCAATGCAAACGCGTCATCCCCCACGAAAACGTATGGTACTTCCTTGTCGCTATTTGGTAATAAACTTGGATCCGGGATTTGAAGAAGGTCATTCGATAATGCTTGTCCAAATTCAGTATGGGCCAAAACACCTCCGTCTGATATTCTTCCGTTAATACCAGCGTCCACCATAATAAATTCATAGTTTGAATTCACAACAGCCATTAATACAATACTACAAAACTTTTTGTAATTGTAGTAGTATGAGCCTGAATTAGGGGGTTTCTTTATTGCCACGTGCTTTCCATCTACTGCTCCTAGGCAATTCGGGAAATTCCATTGGTTGTTGAATCCTTCTGCAATAAGTTCCCATTCAGCTTGTGTCTTTGGTATCTGTAACATAAATCATTTATTATAATTTATCACAGTTGTTGATTATTTTTTTGATTTTTTAGCACGGTCCACCGAAAAAGAAGTTAAAAAGAAAGGAAGATTCACAGGATGATAGAAATAAGTTGATATCACTGGCATGCCAACGCCTCCAGCAGCCGGAAAGTGAATATGAAAAACTCGCCCACACATGGGCTGCAGAACTTCAAAAAATGGAACCGTTGCAACAAGTCTTTTCAAAAAAAGCCATAAATGATGTTTTATTTGAGGGCCAAATGGGCACTCTTGGAAGGGATTCTGTGCAAATTAATAACAATAGATTTTTGACGCCATCACGCACATCTACTCCATTCAGTCCGCCACCATCAAGCCTGACTTATGCTTCAGCACCAAGCCCTGTGACGTATCAAATTGAAACACTACCACAAAATATAAAGGTCGTTGAAATAAATGATGAAGAATTACAAACATATTCTGGTGGACCCGCGCATTCTAGTGCAGCAGATTTGTTTTCACAATTTAATTAAATTAAAGAACATAATTACATTAGAAATGGAGTCTCTATTATTATAATAAATGCAAAATTTGGATCTTATGTTTTATTTAACTTTACCTTTATGCAATCTTTCAGACTTTTTATTATTGATGAACAAGTTTCCATAACAATAACGCCAATGGATTGTGGAGATATAGCACTCACGAATTTAAGGTCTTCGAAGGTGTTTCCCGTAGCCAAATAGCGCAGGGTTATTGACAACCGCTGGTTTGGAGGAATAGCTTCTCGTAAATTTGTATTAAGTTTTACTATATGTGGAGTTACCATTTTTAGCAACTCATCAAATGTCAGAGAATTCATCCTCAGAAAGTTGTTAAAATCTGTAGGTTCACTTATTCTCAGATCATTCAACAAATTTTCATGAGTGTATTGCTCCCTCTTTTTGTACCACTCTTTCATCCATCTTCGCCTTTTTTTCTTTTTTTCTTCCCCACACATTGTTAATGCGATAGCAACACAACTTGCTTCAATTTCACTCAACATGTTTACTATTCGAAGGCTGACGTGAACTGATTTATTGCACAATAATGTTGATAATCTGGGGCAAAGAAGGAAACCGTCAATATTTTCCTCAATATTATTTCACAATATTATTGATAGTCTAGGGGCCACTTAACAATATTGATGTTCAACTCTTGACGATAAAAGTCAAAACCTCTATATCTTAATCTCTTGAACTAATCATGTCCTTATTATGGGCTCTAAAGACGAGCTCCTTTTAGATTTTAATTAACCCAATGTACAGTAGATACATTGCGATGACAACGTTAACCACCTTCCTAAGAAGGCGGTTAGATCTTGTATTCTGTTCTGACTCAGGCAACATGATTGTTGAGCCTAGTTCAATAATCTTGTTGCCTGTCAATGAGTGAAATTACATGGCCATTCACTTGGGACTCACGTCAAACCTGTCTGGGTATAATTTGAGTATTACCATAACCTTCTATAATACGAGCCCAAAGCCTTCTATATTTACAAGCCATGCTGCATGTGTGTGTTTGTGGTTGTATGAAGTCCCAACCAAAATTCGTGAAGTGTCAAAATCCCATTAAAATCAAAGGAAAAGAAGTTTTCGTGCCGCGGAAAGTGCTGTTGTGAGTGTGGTTTTGTGAAAAATAAAAGTTATTTCATCAAAATCAAAAGCGTGAAACAGTGCAAAAATTAAAATAAAATGTGTGTCTTCCGTTAATAATTTAAATATAAATGTTAAAAATAGGATTTGCGGGTTTTATGTTGGTTATGGTGGAACAACATGTCAAAATCCTGAGGAAAACTAGTGATTCGCGCGCGGAAAGTCTTTTATTAATGAAAGCGCCGTGATTTTTTGTTAAAAATAAGTTTTTTTTTTATAAAAATAACACGTACATAATATCAGTTTGGCGCGATTTTTGTAGTTAAGCGAATTGTTACTTGAAATTGTTCTTTGGGGCCATGGTGTCACATGACGGATCAGCCAGTTTTCGTTGCAGCCAGTTCCAGTTTTAGAGGAGTATAAGCAAATGAAGATAAGTTAAAACGAACAGTTTGCTAAATATTGCCAAATATTTATATAAATTTATTTTTAGCGGTAGTTTCCTCCACTTACGGCTTTTGCTTGGTGTGACGGCTTGACGGCATGATATTTGAAATAATATCTATTAAGGAAGAAAGTCAGGGATGCAATTATACTTATTTTTTACATTATTAACGCAACTTTGTAATATGTAGTAAATAAATGTTGGGTAAATGTTTAGAATAACTACTTCCGCTCCGATTTTGATGAAATTTTTACACAAAGTACAGTTATTTATGTACATTCCAACGGTGAAAAAAGAAAATGTCGCTCAAGTCCCGTTATCCTGCAATTCCACTTTAAAGTACCGTTTTTTCAATAATTGAACAGGTGATAACTCCTGTATTATTTCACCAATTTCAATGAAATTTACACACAATAGGCCCCCATCCACGGTCAAACAAATCGTCAAATTCCTGGCCAACATCGAAAAAATTGCAAGTGTGCGTGTATAAAATACAAGTTTTCGAAGTTGGCCGCTGTTTGAAGAAAATATTCGTCTGGTTTAATATTTCCTTCAAACAGCTTAAATGTGTGTGTGAGTTTTGCCTGTGTGCCATGTAAAGTTCGCTTTGTTTACAGTAGATTATATGAAATATGTCGCTCGGGATGTTTGAAGAAAAGTTTTCCTCGTTGATGGCCAAAAATGTCAAAGCATAAATGTGTGCGCTGTTTGTCGAAAATTGGTTTGACGATTTGTTTGACCGTGGATGGGGGCCTAATGTATATTTTGATGTGGACAATTTTTTGGTAAAAAAAAAATTTGGGGCTCATGTACCGTTACTTTTTTATTTAACTTAAAAGTACTAAGTACTTTAGAATAAAAAAAGGTACATCAAAAAATCATTTTTTCCTACTTACAGACATAGCAATGCTTTAAAAAAAATATTTAAAAGTTTTTTTAAATATTTTTTTTAAAGCACTGCAATGTCATACAGACATTGCAGTGCTTTAAAAAAAATATTTAAAAAAACTTTTAAATATTTTTTTAAAGCACTGCAGTGTCTTACAGACATTGCAGTGCTTTAAAAAAAATATTTAAAAGTTTTTTTAAAGCACTGCAATGTCTGTAAGTAGGAAAAAATGATTTTTTGATGTACTTTTTTGTTATTCTAAAGTACTTAGTACTTTTAAGTTAAATAAAAAAGTAACGGTACATGAGCCCCAAATTTTTTTTTTACCAAAAAATTGTCCACATCAAAATATACATTGTGTGTAAATTTCATTGAAATTGGTGAAATAATACAGGAGTTATCACCTGTTCAATTATTGAAAAAACGGTACTTTAAAGTGGAATTGCAGGATAACGGGACTTGAGCGACATTTTCTTTTTTCACCGTTGGAATGTACATAAATAACTGTACTTTGTGTAAAAATTTCATCAAAATCGGAGCGGAAGTAGTTATTCTAAACATTTACCAAATGTTGCAATTAATGACCATAATTTTTGTTTTTAATTGGTTAAAGAAGACTAATTGATTCCCAATAAACCAACATAACCGCACTCCACACAGTTTGACAGCTAGATTGAAGTCCTATTATGCTTTCATTGTGAGTGTGAGATTTCTTTGTGCATGGCTTGTAAACAAAGCCTTCTACATTTACAAGCCATGCACAACAAAATTTCACACTCACATTCAAAGGTGCATGGGACTTCAATTTTGCTGTCAGACTTCGAAGTGACAAGTGCGGTTATGTTTATTTTATTGTGCGGTTCGGGTGGTTTTTTATTATGCATATTTTATGTGTAAATAAATCTAAGGCCGGGTAATTATATTATTTATTTTAAACCGAAGATAATGTATAAAGTGTTTTAATTTTTAGGAGTATTCGTTTTTAACTGCAAACGCCACTGCAGAAGCTCCAGCAACACCGGAAGCCGGGACTAAAAAACAGAAGTCAAAAAAGACTCCTCAACCATCTTTTTCTCTTCAAGAAGCCCCGGAATTCAATGAAGAAAAATTCAACGAGGTCATCCACACAGGAAAATGCTGAGACAGTAATCACGGCTCTCAAGAAGCAAGTTTCTAAACAAATTACTAACATGAAGAATCAAGTGTTTTCTGTGGTTTTCTGACTACAAGTATCTTATAAATGTCATCTTCCTCAGTTTCTAAACTAATTAATTACTAACATGAAGAATCAAGTGTTTTCTGACTACAAGTATCTTATAAATGTCATCTTCTTCAGTTTCTAAACAAATTACTAACATGAAGAATCCAGTGTTTTCTGACAAAAATATCTTATAAATGTCGCCTGCTTCAAGATCCCCAATTGCCCCAAAAGGATCGTCAGACTGTAAGTGTAAATCTTGATATATTATCTTACTTTCATAAAACAAATTTCTTCTAGGACCTTAAAAAATCCATTGGTTGCCGCCGACGGAAAAGTTTGTCGAATTGTAAAAGATTTGCAGAAAGGCTTAAAGGTAGACTATGAGCCTACAATCCAGCACTACGAGGATCTCTTAAAGAAGAAGGGCGTGAAGGGTATAAAGACAATTATTCCGTTCAATCAGATAAAAACCGAGTACAGAAGCTATGAAATGAAGGATAAACTCAAATTTTTTCGACTGTTACCTTGTCGACGGTGCAATATCGAAACATGTTGGCGCCTTTTTGGGAAGAGTAAGAAAATATTATAAAATGTTAAGATAATAAACTTACAAAATAAAATTCTTAACCCCTTTAGAAATTCCAACGGACAAAGTGTACTCTTTATCCCGTGCGCATGGAGGAGGAGAATCTTGCTCAAGAAATTAAAAAGGCGTCGACAGAGATCAGTTTCAGACAGCTGGAGAAGGGACCTATGATCTCAATTCCGGTAGGAATTGACAAGCACACTCCTAAACAAGTGGCGGAAAATATTTTAGAAGAAACATCTACGCCAGGATAAACTTAAAAGGCACATCTTCCTTCCCTCTATACGTAAACATGGGTAGCCCACCAGCGGTTACGCCATATGTTTGGTGCAAAGCCTAAACCGAAGATAATGTATAAAGTGTATTCATCTCTTTTAATTTTTAGGAGTACGTTATGATATATGTATATATACTTTCAAATCCGAAATTGTAGCTGAAGGATCTGCCATTGAAGACTTATTGAATGCCGATCGGGTTTTGATTGACGGGGAAGAAACTACAGAACGGAATATAGCTGTTGACTCTTTCTTGGATTTATCAACATTGGATTCCAAAACTAAATATATTGAAAACTAATATTTGGAGCTCGGAGCTTGCGAAATTAGTAGATTAGAGTATGCGACGCAACTGGGGCTGATGTATATGAAGTAGCTAGAGCAGTAGGTCTTGACTCGCGAATTGGATCCAAATTTTTGCAAGCCTGTAGGATTTGGTGGCAGTTGCTTCCAAAAAGACATCTTGAATTTGGTTTATATTTGTGAAGGTTGGAACTTACCAGAAGTAGCTGCATATTGGCAACAAGTAATTAATATGAATATCAGAAAAATCGTTTTTATCTAAAGGTATTATTTTATACGTTAAAAAAATTATCAATCCATAATGTATTTTAATATTTAACAAAATACAGATTATTGAAAGTCTATTTAACACGGTATCAGACAACAGAATCTCAATATTTGATTTTGCATTTAAAAAGAATACCGGCGATACCAGAGAAACGCCAACCATAACCGGAAATGTATAAATATAACATCAACTCTGAAAATAGAAAAAGCGACTTTCCACACCACCTCTAGAGGTATCGCAGTAGGGCGCGTTAACCAATTATTTTTAATGGCTGGTTTCCCCAATAGGCCTATTACCATTTTTTCCCGGGGGACATGAAATTAAAAAAAATACACAGTGTAGAATTATGTAATAAAAATATAATATAAAAAATAAATTCTATCTAATATATATTGCAATGTTTTTTTATTATGCATATTTGTTTATTATAATTCCCCGGGTAATCCGGGCAGGTGAAAATCGAAACACCCGGGTATTGTAATTTTCCATTAATCAAACGGGCTCAAGAAAAAAATGCACAATTACTCTTTAAATGTTGCAACCGCCACAAAATATGTTGATATTACCAATTAAAACAATAAAAGAAATGTTTATACTTTTTCGTAAACACTCCAATAAGAAAAAGAATAAATTTCTTTTATTGCAACTAGGTAAATTTAAGGGCGATTGCAACTAATACAAAATTACTTACAGGTACGATGCGATAATCCTTTCTATTTCCTATCCTGTAGCTCACTCACTTTATATTATTTTAAAACGTTTTTTAAACTTATTTTTGAACCATAACCACAATAACTTGAAATCATAACCACAATAACTTTTTAACTTTATGTTATATTTCACGAAAATGTACTTATACTGGCATATTTCCAACTTTTTTATATTTTTTTATGCCACAAATTATTATTTTTTATATTTCATTTATGCCACAAATCACTTAAATCGTTTTTAATCGCGCACTTTTAACTTTCTTGCTGCTTCCATTTTAAAATCACTTTGACATTTCGTTGGGACTTCATACAACGACATACACACACCTGCAGCATGGCTTGTAAATGTAGAAGGCTTTGCTTGTAAATATAGAAGGCTTTGTACCAGCCATGTAATCTCTTGTGTATGTGTAATAGTGGAGTCAGATGAGCATCTAATTTTAGTGAAAAGGGAATTGTCTCGAGAGTAAAATTTTTTTTTTGGAATATGTTAGTTACATCGAATACTATACGAAATGGACATTTTCTACCTCTAGCAACCGCCGCTACGTAAGTTATCGGCCCTTATGTCAAAAATTCACCATTTTGGTCGTTCTTTCTAAATATAGATGCGTATATCTCGGCATGTGTAGGTCCGAAAAAATCGAAAAAAATAGAGGTTGTTCGTTATGATATTGGCTACCAGCGGTTACAATATGCAACTTTTATCTCCACACATAACCTCAAAAAAATTCAAAAACTGAAGAAACTGCTCAATTTTGGTTTTTTAGTGATAACTTCAGATATTTTTCGTGAAATTTGATGAAATTTTCAAAAGTTATACTTTATAATGTGAACAATAACTGGTTAAAATTTCAAGTCAAAATATCTAATACAAGGCTCAAAAATTGACTTCAAATTTGAAAATTGATTGGCCTATCAGTTTTGTGCATCGCTTCGTATGAGGTTCTTACTTTTTTTAAAATGTAGCTTCTTTTATGCACTTTTGATGGTGAAAAAGAAAAATTTTTAAACTTGAAGAAAAGTGAAAAAAATCGAATCGACAATCGACAATTTTTGCATTTTTTCGTCAATTTTTTTTAGAAAAAATACACAGTTTTAGATAAAAGTCAATTTTTCGATCATCATATGTCAAAAATGAACTAATAATACAATAGAAATTGAACTTTGCAGAACAGAAAAGAAAAGAAAATTGAATCAGCTGTCAAAATTGAAGCCATCAAAACAAACGAGCAAATATGCACCAACACATCAACATTATCCCTATAGATACTCATAAAATTTTCTGTTGTTTAGTTGTATGCTAGCGCTTATAAAAATATTGCATTCTCTCTCTGATAGCCTGACATCGTCATTTGAAGAACTTATGCATATAGCTGTTCGTATTTCACTCATTAACCATATGAAGATGAAAGACTTGTTAATTTCTAGACTTTGAGCCGGACCATCTCTTAACACATACACACGCGATTCCAAGTATGTTCATGGCTTGTATTATAGAAGGTTATGGTATTACACGGTGCATTTAAATTTCTGCCTCTTTTCCGTGTAACAATTCTATTGTCTATGTGGTTGTGCACAAAACAACAAAAATTCTTAATTATCGCAGTCCCAGTGAAAAAAGTTATGCTTGTGTTAGTGTAATTTGCTGTGAGACCGAAATTTTTCTTGGATTCACAAGTGAGACCAACACATGCACTTCCCTGCGCCCCCTTGCCTAAAAAACCGGTTTATTGGAAGTGATTGGAAAGTGAGTCTGGGAAAGTGATAGGTCGTGTAATTTGGCTCAATGAGGCAAATTACACGGCATAACACTTTCTGCCTTAACAAACCGGTTTGTGCGTGTCATACGAATTACACGATAAACTGACGGTTCTGCATTTTTTCGTGTAAGGCTCATTTTACACGATGAAACACGAAACGAAACAAAGTTGCCTGCAATCGCTAATTCCCTTTTGGAGTTTCCTCAAAAACTTCATCGGTGTCTACATGAGTAAACTTCTCATTTCTCTTTTTTACAAAGAAATCAGAGAAAAAACAACAACAAACCTGAAGCTGTCAAACTGTTTCCGCAAAGTTGCTTCCAAAAGTTTGTTGACAAAATTTCACGTCCCCTCAAGCCCTCTCTCACCCCTAGCCTAAGCTTGCTGGAAACTTTATGTTTTGTGTTTCATCGTGTAAAATGGGCCTAACAATTCTATTGTCTATGTAGCTGTGTACAAACTGTCAAGTTAAGCTACCCAGTGGGAAAAATTGGGATCGATGCACAGGGGAGTGTACTTGGAGCATTCTCAAGGGAGCTTTCTTGGAGTTTTCATAAATTTTATATAAAAAAAGAAAACGGGCAATTATCTTCATGCCCATAAAATGTGACATTAGCAAACTCAACAGCCCGGCTCTCGTTCGATACGGAGGACAAGCAGCTTTGCAAGTTGGTAAAGCCACTCTCGGGCTTGGAAAGAAAAAGGCAATTGCAAAAGATAAACAAAATAATAGCTTTTCGATACCGGATCACATACCCACAGGCGCCCATGAATATTTCTTTTTTAAAAAGCTTTTTTATAATGCTCCAACAACGCGTTTTTGGGAGCATAAAAACGTATGCTCCCTCGCAATGACATGCAATGTCAAAAAGAATATAGAACGGGTATGGCAACGGGAGCACTCTATGCTCCTTTTGGAGCGCTCCAAGATGACTCTTGGAGCACTCCTTTTTCCCACTGGGTAAGTCATTTTCCCCGAGAGCCCCGAGAATGAAATTATGATTGTGTTAGTGTGTTGCTCTGTGCAGTCGAGAATTTTTATCAGCATTGGATAATGTTTGGGTTAAATTTTTGTGTTTCAACGACTATTTTAATTCTAAAATTTTCACAAATCATTATATAATTATGTTCATGTTGTTGAAGTATATAAAACAACTTTAATATAATAGTATGATCAATCAAATCAAATGGTAATAACGGCCTTCTGGGCATTTGGTGGTGCGGGTACACCAAAGAAACAAGTCCTGAGAAACGCCATCTACGATCTAAGGTCTTCACGACCTAAGTCCTTCTGATATGCTACCGAATCCTACCTCCACCTCCACGAAGATGTTGACTTTACATCTTGTGACCCCTGGATGCTTTTGTCTATACAAAAGTGACTGACGGAGGAGGGTGAAAGGCGAGTGTTTCGCGCCTCAAAACGAAACAGGCATATGACTCGATAAACAGAGAGAGGCTGTACAGGATCCTATTGGAATTAGGGGTCCCCTCCAAGCTGGTACGTCTGATAAAATGTGCAACGATTAGCTTCCTGACGAAAGTAAGGATCCCAAATGCAGTAACAGAAGAGTTCGAAGTGTGACAAGGTGTTAGATAAGGGGATGGACTAGCCTAACAGTCTATTTTGGGTCTAGAATTACAAAAAGAAACGGTGAAAAGGAAGAAATAACTAGACGAATACTACCGGCTAATAGAGCTTTTTATGCCCAAAAATCCTGCACTCAAGATTTGTGTTCACGTATTACAGTAATAAGATCAATTCTGTGCTATGGCAGCGAGACTTAGAGAACGAGTCAACAGGTTTGAGAGGAAAGTTCTTAGATGCATAATAGTTGTATGAAATTTTTGACGACCCAGAAATCTCAATGTTTATAAAAATCAATGGATTAAGTATAGCCGGCCACGTAATCAGGATGGACAATAACCGTATTCCTAAACGGCTTATGGTAGCAGAAATTCCAGGAAATATACCAGTAGGTAGACCCAGAAGGTGATGCATGGACTCTGTGACGACTGATGCAGAGGCTATGCTCACTATTCGGAGCTGGAGAGCTGCTGCAGGGAACCGTCAAACATCGTGGCCTAGAGTGGAAGTGCTAAGTGCGAGTTTAGCATTAACGATAGCAACGTTTGCGAAGGGGGAAAAATAATATAAATAAAAGAAAAAAGGATTTAACTTTTGTACTTTATTTTGAAGATAATAATTTGTACGAACTATCTCCGACGGACACTCTCAGACTGACTTCTTTATAATTAGCTTTTCTTTAGTAAGCTTTTTGCTGACTTGTATTTTTATTATCTCGCGTCATAATGAGATGCGCGTGGGATTTGTGCATAAGAATTTGTGGGAAACAAAAGATAACGATTCTTAGAATTATGTATTTATGTTATGTCGCGTCTTAGAAATAAGATGCGCATAGAATTTGTTTACAATTGTTTAAATATTCCCACGAAAATTTATATTATTGATTTAGGTGGGCTTGTATCTATAACGTTTAGCCCCCTATGCTGAAAATCGCAATTCGTCTGAAACAAAAAACTTGTCACAAATCACGACTCGACATTCAACACAGGGGCCCAAGGCTCGATTTGGGCTGTAGAGTCAGTAGATGGATGATCAATCAATGTCTAGGGGGTGATTAATTGAGAATATTACAATAAAATCAACTTTATTTATGCATTTATGGTTAAATTCTCTTGCCATTTAACTTGTATCCATTTGCATTGTATTTCCGCATTTCTAACATCTTCGATCCAACTTTTACCTAAGCTGCATTTTCCTATAATGTCAATGCTATTTAAATCGAGTTTAAGGCACTCTTCATTCTCATTAATTTTCTCAATGCCGTTCCAAGCAATCATAACTCCATTATCATTACAATACTTCTTTGCGGGGCGAAATGTTTTGTATTTATAATGTGAAGCCATCTTAGTAATTGAATCGAAAATGAAATCATTGCAAGCAACGCCACCAGATACTACTAACGAAAGTTCATTTACATCTGCGAATAATCTCTCCCGCTGGCAGTATTCAATCGCTCTCTGCGTTCTGTAAGAGATGTGCCTCGTTACTGCTTTAAGAAATCCCGCGCAGAAATCTGTATAATGTGGAATTATTTCATCTGGTCCAAGTTCTGAAACAAATCTGATGCTAGTAAATCACTAATATTTATTGTACACAAACCATAAATATGCTCTTCATTTTTTATATGGCGAAGTGCGGCGTTTTTTAAACCAGCAAAACTAAACTGGCAGTCTTTTGTTCTAGCCAATGGCAGAGGGAAAGCGAATCTATCTATATGTTTAGCTTCTTTTGAGGCCTTTTCAATGGAAGCGCCACCGCTTAACCATTCAAATTGTGGAAGATTTCTCAGTTTGAGCCTTCGTGCTGTTTTATCAAAAGCTTCACCTGGAGCGTCGTCAAGTGACTCCCCTAATAAGAAGAAATCCGTTGCATTTTTAACAAATGTCAATTGGCAGTGCCCACCGCTAATAAGTAAACATAAAAAGGGGAAAGGAATTTTGTGGTCCATTCGAGCTGCCAAAGCGTGAGCTTCCATATGATGGATCGGTATTAAAGGCTTGGAATGACTTCGGGCTAAGTACTTTGCATATCTGACACCTATTAAAAGACTTAGCGGTAGCCCTTAAAATGAAAGAACTTTTTTATTGCTTTTTGAATATAAATTGAATATTTGTACCTGGACGATTGGTAACCGCAATTGCATCGATATCTTTGTAATCTAACCCAGCATTTTGAACACACTCCGATACTGCCTTTTCAATATTTTGTCGATGCAGATCCTGCGCTCTAGGAGGAGTAACGCCCCCATATCTAAATTAGTGTTGTGGAAAATCCTTGAAAGTCAATTTACTAAATACCTCAAATGGAATTTTTGTTGGGAGTACAAGGACTCGCCTAAAATCACTCCCTTGGTATTTACTATTGCAACCCCCGTGTCATCACAAGACGTTTCAATTCCTAATATTCTTAAATCTTTTCTAGAGGTACTACAATAACGTGAGGCAGTAACTTTTATGAAGTTATTTAAACCTCGCCTTGACAACACACTCATTTTTCAACAATAAAAATGAGGTTAGACTAAACGTCAATGGCAGCAAACAGATTGAAATAAAAGGGATTTTATGAGTTCCACTATTGTTTATAAGCAAAAATATTCAGGGTCTTATGTATTTAATTTTTTAATTTAAAAAAAGCTTTATAAAATATTTCCCCTTGTAAAGAGAAGAGTTTTAGAGTCCTCCCCGGCCCCTTCCGCCTGTTGGTCCACCTTGCCATGTTCCTCTGCCTGTTGGCGGAGCTCCTCTTCCTGGACCCGAGCCCCTACCACGACCTCTCGCTAAAATTATGAAAGGATCATTGAAAAACTCCATTTTAAAAGCAAGCCTTTACCTTGTGCCCGTAAAATTGCCGATTTCCCTCTACCTGCCGTTCCACCTTTCCCGCTTTGTTTTTTAAACATTGGAGCATTCTTTAACATGTCTGGAAGAATCATGAAACGAATTTTAGAGCCTCTGATGTAAACATTTTCCAAATTAGCAGTTCTTCCATCTCTGTAGGTAACAGTGATCTGAGTAAGCTGACAATTCATATTATCTTCGGCCTCGATCAACTTTCCTCTGTATACTTCACCAGTTATAGTTTCACATGTTACAATATGACCTTCTGCTTCATGCAACACTTTAATAGGTACCCCAATAGACATTTTATTTAATAAAAATCGAACGAAATAAGGTAATAAAACTTTGCGTCGAATTCAATCGTTTGTCACTTTTATGACAACTAACCTTAAAATTTGTTAGCGGCAATTTTTTATTTGCTACGTTTAACAGATGTATTAAAGAGATTGATTTTAAAAAAGAACCACCATTTACCTAGGTTGCAGGACACACTAAATTCGAACTGAGTGCAATTTTCGGTTGGGTTTGAGACATGTAACCAGCGACCGACCAGAAAAATTCATTACGTTTACATCTTGGAATAGAGAACTGCAGGAAAGGCTTTCGTGTGTATAATCCCTGTATGTGAGCGTAGTGAAATCTGGGGGTTAGTCAACTGTCAAATTGGGTTAGTTAGCTGCTTCGGTGGAATACTTTTTTAAGACGAGTTTTTTTTATAAAGTTATCCGAAATCTTATTATCAAAGCTAACTTAAAAAAAGAAAGAAAGTATAAAGAATAGTTTAAAGTATAATTAAAGTTCTAGTGAGTGAGTTTTCTGTGAAAAAAAGAACAATGAAGTGTGCAGTTTTTTAATGCAGGAATAAATGGAAATATGCACGAGAAAAATCGTTCTTCAGGTGAATGTGCTAAATAAAGTAGTGCTTAAACACACATATTAGATATTTACATTAATAAATATGTGAATACTGTGATAAATTGTCCAAATAATGTAAATGTTATTTGGTTGAATTTCTTTGTTTACATTAAATGACCCAACGCAAAATTCAAGGGGATCAGCTGTTTAAATTTCGGAGTGACGCCGTGTAAAAAGTTCATTTGTGGGGGCAAGATTTTATTTTAGATTACTCATAATTTTAACTCGCTCTTGCCCCTCCTCTATTTTACTCGGTTTTTACGCTTGTAGTGTACAAACAACTACCAAAGCGTGGGCACTCAAACAAAACGAATTTCACTACGTTTTAATTGGGCGAGGGCCCTTCCTGTAGTTTTGTATTCTAAGGTTTACATAGGGTGTGTTTCTTTATTCATTCCGTAGAAGGAATAGACAGAAAATGCGTTTCTTTATTCATTCCCAAGTTTCGAATTGACAGATGAAGCGTTTCTTTATTCATTCGGAATATTCGGAATGCATTCTTTTTAAACTACCTCTTGAGATGGAACACGTTTAGAATAAAGGGAATTAACCTTACTAATATAACATAATATAAATATATTACTGTCATAATTGCGTCATTTGGCAAGAAAGCAGCAGCCATGGCCTTTATTTATTTGTTATCATTTTTAAAAGTATTTCTAATAATAATAATTTCAGATATGGATAATAATAATTTCAAATGGACCCCAGGAGACATCAAATGTCTAATCTTATTATAGTTTACATATAGGTCCCACAATATTTTTAAAATACACAACTCTTTTGAATAAATCACAATTTTTCTTCAGTTTGTTTACTGTCATTCCCGGTGCGTTTCTTTATTCATTCTATTCCGAATATTCTATCAAGTATTCTTTTTATTCTATTCCTTCTATGGAATGAGTAAAGAAACACACCCATACTTACTTGAAGTATACTTGAAGTAGATTTCAAGTAACTAAATATGCATGTAAAATCGTCCTGACTTCAAGTATACTTGAGTCAAGTAAATCACAAAAATTTGTTTGATTGACTTGAAAAAGCTCATGTAAACACTACTTGAATACTTGAAATTTTGCTTGTGTATTTTTTCTTTGGAACAAGAAGAAGATAAAAACTGTGGTGTATGTATACTTTTGATGCAATATTTTTAAAGTTATTTATATTATAATTTGAAGATAGTTTCTTTTATAATATGAAAGGTCAAGTGTCAGTTCAAGAAAATTTCAAGACATTTTGAAGTCAAGTAAATGAACCGAAAACGCAACTTAAGTTTCAAGTCAATTTCAAGTCAGGAACTCAAGTAAATCATGTAAACGTAATGATTGTGACGGACCTGCAGCGCGTTCAAAAACTTTACTATGGATAATGGGGGTGTACAGACGCTGCCATAAGTGTGCTGAGCAAAACCGGTTTTAATTAACCCTTCGGAACACACACGGGGCGTAAATTGCGCGTAGTACATTTGAATGCTACACAGGAACGTTTACATGTATTGTAAATAAAATTCACTTGTCAGACAAAAACAGAGCTAAAGAAAACAAGAGATAGAAATAACATTTCATATGTGTGTAAGTTTTCACGCGTTTGCTTTTGCGTGAAAAATGTTTCGTTAAGTTCTTCCGCTCCCTTCCCTCTCTCATCTATAAAACCCGTTTTACTTGCCATGAATGTGCACCGTCTGTATACCCCTAATGGGAGTCACTGACATATAGTAATGGAGCGAGTTTACACGGGTGCATCAAATAATTAATTTGATGCACACTGCATTAAGCCGTGTTGTTTACACGGTATGTGATTAGCTGTCACTTTTAGTTCGGTGATTAAATATTGAACCAAATTTTTTTAATGCGGAGATGCAACGATTTTGTGTCCATGATTGTGCAAATATTTATTTCTTTGGAGATATCTATAAATAATTTTGTTTCTAGATTTGTCCAATTAGAACCGCGCCTCGTCCGCAATTCCATTTGTAATTCCATTTTCATTTTTAATTTTAAAGTGAAAATATATGCTCTTCTTGAAATGTCAATTTAATGCACTCAACTGTTTACACGGCAGTGCATCAAATAAGAACTGTGAACTAAATTAATGCAGCGGATTATTTGAATTGTCAGGGACGCCGCTGCATCAAATTTAATTTAATTATTTGATGCACCCGTGTAAACTCGCTCATGGACTGCTAATGAGCAAAATCCCATACAACATAATGGCACCAAAAACTATTCCTGCCTCGCTCCCACGTTAAATCCCAATGAACCGTAATCATCAGCGCATGTCAGCGATATAAACATAATTAGAAAAAAATAGACAGGTATAGTTTTCGTTCTTCTGTCTCACTCTTGAGCTATTTTGAAAACTTCGTTAAACAGGGGAAATACCGTCACGGTTTTGGAATAAATCTTAGAATACAAAACTACAGGAAGGGCCCTCGCCCAATTAAAAGGTAGTGAAATTCGTTTTGTATGAGTGCCCACGCTTTGGTAGTTGTGTGTACACTACAAGCGTAAAAACCGAGTAAAATAGAGGAGGGGCAAGAGCGAGTTAAAGAGAAATCTAAAACAAAATCTTGCCCCCACAAAAGAACTTTTTACACGGCGTCACTCCGAAATCCAAACAGCTGATCCCTTTGAATTTGCGTTGGGTCATTTAATGTAAACAAAGAAATTCAACCAAATAACTTTTACATTATTTGGACAATTTATCACAGTGATTCACATATTTATTAATGTAAATATCTAATGTGTGTGTTTAAGCACTATTTTATTTAGCACATTCACCTGAAGAATGATTTTTCTCGTGCATATTTCCATTTATTCCTGCATTAACAAACTGCACATTTCATTGTTCTTTTTTTCACAGAAAACTCACTCACTAGAACTTTAATTATACTTTAAACTATTCTTTATACTTTCTTTCTATTATTAAGTTAGTTTTGATAATAAGATTTCGGATAATTTTATAAAAAAAACTCGTCTTAAAAAAGTATTCCACCGAACGCGGGAACACAAGCAGCTAACTAACCCAATTTGACAGTTGACTAACCCCCAGATTTCACTACGCTCACATACAGGGATTATACACTCGAAGGCCTTTCCTGTAGTTCTCTATTCCAAGGAATAAATACATTTATTTAATGAAAAAACTGCTAATAAATAAAAATGAGTGATGGAAATTTATTTCCGTTAATTATAACAAACATCGTATCACTTATTTTCTCCTAAATTCGAAGAAAATTTTTTAGTTTGCATAAAAAAGGTTTTCTATTTCTGAAGAAAAATGGTGCCATTCAGCATCGTCAATCAGCAGTCCATTACTATATGTCAGTGATGGGAGTATTCAGACGGTGCACATTCATCTCTCATCTATAAAACCGGTTTTACTTGCCATGAATGTGCACCGTCTGAATAGCCCCATTGAGCGTAAGGCCTAGTATGGAGTTCAAACGGAATTCCGTTCAGCATTTTTGGCATATATTTCTACACGCAAAAATTCCGTGTAGAGTACTATGAAGAAAAAGTCAAAAGGTGAGAAAAAGTTAACACCTGACTGATAAAAATCACATATTACACCACGCACTTGGCCCAAACAGCTGTTTTTTTTCGTTCTGTCAAAAGTACCAACAGCAACAACACGGAATAATTGTCTAGCTATGAGCCTGCCTGCCTGCCGGCCTGCCTGCCTCACGGTCTAAATAGTCACCTCCTTAAAAAATTCTTTTAAATATTTTTTTTTAAAGCACTGCAATGTCTGTAACTAGGAAAAAATGATTTTTTGATGTACCTGTTTTTATTCTAAAGTACTTAGTACTTTTAAGTTAAATAAAAAGGTAACGGTACACGAGACCCAATTTTTTTTACCAAAAAATTGTCCACATCAAAATATACGTTGTGTGTAAATTTCATCAAAATTGGTGAAATAACACAGGAGTTATCACCTGTTCAATTATTGAAAAAACGGTACTTTAGAGTGGAATTACAGGATAACGGGACTTGAGCGACACTTTTTGTCTTTTGTTATGTACAGTTGGACTGTACATAATTAACTGTACTTTGTGTAAAAATTTCATCAAAATCGGAGGTGGGTACTGGTATACTGTAGTATTACCGAAGTCCGTACTCACAAAACAAAAAGTACACGGAAAAATCGTGTGAACGGAATTCCGTGCATCTTTTTACGTGTATTTTATATGGGGAACGGAATTCCGTTTGAACTCCATACTAGGCTTAAAGTCATATGACAAATAATAATGTAAAGCCACCTTTAACGATTGAATTCAATCTCGAACTATCTTATATTTTTCGTGTAAACTAATTTAAGATTACTGTCACAATATTCTGCAACTGAACGCACTCCTTGTTTCTATTTGTCAATATACTTCAAAAATAAATTAGACATCTCCCCGCGAAGTGAAATTTTTTTATATTGTTTTTAGCTTAAGGCTAATAAAGTTTAAGCCAAAATGCCACAGGATAATACTCCTACTGTGGCAGAGCCGATGTCACAAAGGCTCACAAATGAGGATTTCCGAAAGTTACTTATGACCCCTCGGGCTACTCCTTCCGCAAGTGCCCCACATCCTCCAGGGTCAATACGAGAAGCAATGGCAAAATCGGTCAAAAAATCTACAATGGGGCCACCATCTGAACGAACAGAGGCCCGTCGCAAAAAGAAGAATTTTTATGCTGCCCTAAAAAAGCAAGAGGACAATAAATTGGCCGAACTTTCAGAAAAGTATCGTGATAGGGCTCGTGAACGTAGGGATGGTATAAATCCGGATTATCAGACAGTAGAAACACCTGGGCACACAAATAGTGCTTATAGAGCTGTAGCTCCAGATGTTAAATCCGGTATAGACGCAGCAGAACGTAGGCGACGTATGATTCAAGAGTCAAAATTTTTGGGTGGTGATATGGAGCATACTCATTTGGTAAAGGGCTTGGATTATGCCCTCTTGCAAAAGGTACGAAGTGAAATACAGTGTAAAGAACAGGAACAAGAAAAGGAGATGGAGAAGATAGCTGAGGAAATAGAGCATAAAGAGCGCATAGAAGAGACAATTTCAGAAGAGCCAGAATTTAAATCTGTTATGGGTAAAAACATTCATAATATCATTACTACATTTAGATCTCGGCAAATCATTCGAAACGAGCTTTTTGCATCTGGGAGAATGGCATATGTTATCGACTTAGAGGATGATAACCAGGAGACAGATATACCCACAACACTGGTGCGGTCGAAAGCAGATGTCCCTGTTACAAATGATGATATCCAAACTTTAACGACAAACGATATCGTTATAAACAAACTAGCCCAAATTCTTTCCTACTTGCGCGCTGGGGGACGTGGGAAGAAGAACAAGAAACGTGATAAGGACAAGCCATTATTTAACGACAATGAAGACGAGAAAGCCAAGAACGTAGGCGATTCCATTTATGATGACGTGGGTGAATACAAACCAGATCGTCATAAGGCCAACGAAAGCTCGAGCTCTAAATATTCAAGAGATAAGGATTCTAGGCGTGAAAGGTCTCGTGAGAGGGATAGATATCGTGATTATCGCGAAAGGGAATCAGATCGTGATCGTCATGATCGTGACGATTATCGCAAACCAAGAACTTACTTCGATAAACCCCTGGAAACTGAATCTCAATATGAACTAAAAACAGGTAAACAATGCTAATAGACCTTTGAAACTATTTATACATTTTAATTAAATTCCAGCGCCGCCCCCACCTAAAATATCTTCATCTATACTTGCTAAATTTACCAATGAGCCGGAAGGTTACGCTGAGTGTTATCCGGGACTTGAAGAAATGAACGATGCTATCGACGACTCCGATGATGAAGTTGACTACACTAAAATGGATTTGGGTAATAAGAAGGGCCCAATTGGTCGTTGGGATTTCGACACACAGGAGGAATACTCAGAATATATGAGTACAAAAGAGGCATTACCAAAAGCTGCTTTCCAGTATGGTGTTAAAATGCAGGATGGTCGTAAAACAAGGAAGCACAAAACTGAAAAAAGCGAGAAGGCTGAATTGGATCGTGAATGGCAAAAAATTCAAAATATTATACAAAAGCGTAAGGCAAAAGGATTTGATGATGAGCCCGATTATAAAATGCCTAAGTATTAAGTTTTCATGGTCATATGTCAAACACTAGCCCAATATTTCTAATAAAGCACAGAGTTATATTATATTAGAAAACTTCATATCCAAAATATTGTGTTTTCGTTCTTTTCATCGAATCTGCTTATTAATTAGCACATCGGACTTTCGCACTCGGGCAATGCAGGCCTGCAGTAATTGGGTGCTTTCAGTAATGCAGTTTGCGCATATTTGTTTTTGCACAGAACTTATTAGTGCAAACATTCGAAACAAATGTGCGCAAACTTTGCAAGTTTTTCTTTAGCCCTACGAATAATTTTCAAAGCAGAAGTGAAGGCACTTCGAGGTTAAATGTCAAAGTATTAGTTGACATCATAAAATGGATGGGGAGGATATTGATAGCGGGTGGTAAATATATTAAAAAAACATCAAAAATGACAACTTATAGCGCCATATTTAACTATGGCGAAACAGGTTCACTAATGCATACTTGCATGCATGCGCAAATGGTTTTTCCGCAAGTAGATGCATTACTGAAAACACCCATTGTTTCTCTAGGTTTTTCTAACTTGAAGTAAACAATACCATTCCGATTCCTTAAAACAAGCAATCAAACCGTTTTGAGGAGTTTTCGCGGTGACTGTCGTAGAGTTAACACGTTCTCTGTGCAAACTACAAACTGCATTCAAAATCTTCAATAAAAAATATATACATATGTACTTACATATATGGGTGTTTCCATAAAAGTAGGGCCACTTTTGAAAGTAATTTATCTTCATTATATTTAAGCGGCCAGTCACTTTATGTAATATTTTATGAGTTTTTGCGAATTTAGGCTGACTTTTATTGTTAGATTTTTTTTGGCTATCGCCTCTTTAGATGACGTTGGTTTCTTGGCAGGCGGTGTGACTGTTAAACAACAGCTATTTAGAAAATATGACCAATAAGTGTAGAATTTTCTTTAATAACTGTAGAAAATTCTTAATCAGAAAATATGACCAATAAGTAGTACTATACTATATATTCATATTACATTTAAATAACTTGTCTAGTTCCCTAAGCTAATAAATATATTTAAGGACAAGTCAATATGACTAGTTGTCCAATAAATGTTATATAATCATAAGTGAACGTCAGTCCCTGACTACTCCCGTCAGCCTTTAGAAGCATTCAAAGCTAGGGCCTTGTGGTTCAGTACTGCTCGACCACTATACTACGCCATCTAACACTATCTACGGAACGAGGCCGATAACTCCCTTGTAAGTATTAATTAATTAATGTCAATTTCTTATTATTATACTATAAAATTACTTGCCGAGGGACTGACAAAGTGACTGGATTAACACGAGTTTGCTGATTTTCAAAATGGTCGTTGCAAAGAGAGTACAGTCTGCAGATAATTTTATCTCCTTTAAAATCAACTGGATTACATTCACTCTCCACTTATATAATGCCGCGAAATTTTAAAATTCGTTAATGGCTACGGACTGATGATTAAAATTGAGGACATTAATTTCGACATTAGGAAACATATTTATTGTTTTTTTTTTTAAATTACAAAAACTGATGAAATTAGTTGTAAATACTTGAATGTTGAAAAATTGTAAAGAAAATTAAAGTATAAAGTAAATGTTTTTCGAAATATGGATGCCCAAATACAAAATTTCGGTGCACGAGAAAATATTCTAAAAAGCACGGAATACTGCCCGCCCATAGGAATCCAGGATATCAATGTACGACACTTCACTAAATTGATTAATTCTATCTAACCAGAATGCGATTTCAGGATCGAAACCACAAGGGGGAGCCTACAAGCTGTTCTTCCGCAAGAAAGAGCACAAAACACGTTTTTTTGAAGGCAGTGTCTATTCGCACGACACCCGTGTACCCGTGTCGGCTACCCGTGTACCCGTGTCGGGTTTTTACCCGTGTGTACATTCGGGGGTTCAGGTTTACCCGTGTACCCGTGTAGGGGTGGTTTACCCGTGTACCCGCGTGCCAGTGTGGTCGTGTACCCGTGCAAGTTCGTTTACCCGTGCAGGTTCGTTTACCCGTGTACTCGTGGAATTCGTTTACCCGTGGAAGTTCGTTTACCCGTGTACTCGTGCAGGTTCGTTCCGAATTCCACGAGTACACGGGTAAACGAACCTGCACGGGTACACGGGTAAACGAACTTGCACGGGTACACGGGTAAACCACCCCTACACTGGCACGCGGGTACACGGGTAAACCACTCCTACACGGGTACACGGGTAAACCTGAACCCCCGAATGTACACACGGGTAAAAACCCGACACGGGTAGCCGACACCGGTACAAGGGTACACGGGTGTCGTGCGAATAGACACTGCCTTTTTTGAAAAATCAAAAGTTAGAAAAGTGACAGCTCACACATCCGGAGGACCGGTTTCAATATTTAATTCTTTGCGTCTTCAAATTCTTTTGTCTTCTCTCGAGACGAAATATTTTAGTATAGATTTTTTCAAACGCCGTGACACAAAAAATTTGAGCAGTTCTGCGCACCTCGTTGCCAAATTTTATAAATATTGTTCTATCATTTCCCCTCTTTTCAGTTAAAACGGCTACAAACACTGAAAAAACTCAACAAAATAATTTGGGAAGGGATGCGCGCATGCCGAATGAATAAAGTTAATTTATCTTTCTATGTGTTGAGCAGAGCTTTTAAATCCATGTAAAGCCCCTGCTCAACAAAGGCAGTTTATTCAACATAATAAGCACATTGATTATCTATAAGTAGATACGTAACCTTGTTTGCGGGCTTTGGACATAGATGGCCTTACTTACACTGATTTCAAAAATCCATGTTAAAACTGAGGCTCAAGAGCTTTCGAAATATATAAAAGCTGTCTATTGGTTTCGCTGCTTATGTACATTGAACTTTTGAATTCATGTAGGTATATAGCAATCGCATGAATTGGGATACTGGCGATTGCGCCTGCCGTTCTTTGAGACAAAATTTTCGGAATTTTTGTTGTTGTGTTGTTTAAAAACGATTTTTCAGGTTTAGGGAAAAATTTAGTCGTGGAAGATTTTTATTTATTTATTTTTTTTTTTATGAAATCATATTTTTTTGTCTGCAGGTGGATACGGTACCGCAAATTTTAATTTCTGCTTTGTACAGAATATAAAAATTTTTCTATTTTCGATCAAAAGTTGAGCCTGAGAAAATTTCAGTAAAAAGTTTTAAATTACATATGGAAGAGGTTTTTATCATATAGTATCCCAGGCAATGAAGTATTTTGCCTCATCATTAAGATTTGATGTTTAATGATATGGGAAAAGTAAAATCTTTCTTTATGTAAAACCATTCCATGCTAAACTGTCGCACTTTACTCCAAAAGAATATTTTAAACTTTATAACGCACCAGGAATTGTAAGTGCTTTATAAATACATATAATAAGTCTTGTGCACTCTCTTCCACACCACCTAAGAGGTCGAGTACGGCGCGTTTTTTTTATATCGTGGTGTCCCCAGTAGGCATAATTCACGGCTTTCAATCAAAAAGATTCTTTCGCATTCAGGCATTGCTTTGGATTTAGGACCTTGGCTATAATGATAGATCCACATAAATATATCATCCTGGAACTGTAAAACAATTGAATCCTTCTTTCCAAAATTAACAGACAGCATAACAGGGACAGGCTGAAGTGTACTATAAATCGGCTTTACTTAGTATTAACTGGTTTTGTTAATATTCATCCTCTCATTTTTACAATTTTTCCGCAACTGCTTGTACAGGGTCTGTCACGTACATATGCTAGGACTCCTAATAGTTTGGCGCTATAAAATTTGTAAATAGAGTATTCTTCTTCTTCTTTAACGGCTCTACAACCGGGATCCGGTCCTGGCCTCGCGCAACTGTTCTCTCCACCGGCCCCGATTCTGAGCCGATGTCATCCAGTTTGGTATCCCTAAACTCTGAGCGTCCTGGTCCACGCCATCCTTCCAGCGAAGGTTGGGCCTCCCTCGCTGTCGCACCCCATAGGTCTTACCGCAGAGAACTTTCCGAGCAGGCTCATCTTCACTCATACGAGCTAGATGCCCTGCCCACCGGAGCCTACCGAGCTTTATTTTCTTCACAACATCTATGTCGCGATAGCGCTCGTAGATCTCGTCATTGTAGAGTCTCCGGAATCGTCCTTCCTCACATACGGGGCCAACAATCCTCCAAAGTATTTTCCTCTCAAACACGCCCAAGAGGTTTGAGTGCTTTTTGCTAAGCACCCACGTTTCGGATGCATATGTGAGAACGGGTAAGACCATCGTCTTATATAGTAAAAGTTTAGACGTTATGGTTAGATATTTGGATTTGAAGAGCCTTGACAGACTATAGTAGGCTTTGTTGGCTTTTAGCAGTCGTGCGCGTATTTCTAGTTCCATGCTATTGTCAGCTGCTACTATTGACCCAAGGTAGGTAAATGATTTTACCACGTCAAACTCGTGTTCCGCTACCTTGATTGGGGGACCAATGTTAGGTGTTCTTCCAGACGAGGCCACCATGTACTTTGTTTTGCTTTCGTTAATGTGCAGTCCCAGATTTCCTGCCGCTTGCTCAATCTGAATGAAAGCTTCTTGTACAGCTGTTGTTGTTCTTCCAATGATGTCAATGTCGTCTGCGTAAGCCAGTAATTGGGTGGACTTGTGGAGGATTGTACCCCTTGATGTCACGCCCGAATCTCGGATCACTTTCTCCAACGCCAGGTTGAAAAGGAGGCAGGCCAGACCGTCCCCTTGTCGGGGTCCATTATAGATGTTGATTGGTCTGGACAGTGTTCCGGATACCTTTACTTGGCTTGACACATTGATCATGGTCAACCTACATAGTCTTGTCAGTTTGTTGGGGATGCCGAATTCTCTCATGGCTTTGTAGAGTTCTACCCTGGCTATGCTATCAAATAGAGTATTACTAACACCTTATATGTAACAAATCAAAGGCTTTTGTAAAAACGGAGAATATTTAAACACATTTTTCAGTTTTATCCCGTAAACTTCCGAAGTTATCGTCGAAGGCGAACTGACAATCAATAAATCTTGGTGCTTCCTGTGTAGATCAACAAATTACTTGCTAAACATACAACATTCTATCGCCACTATGTCAGTACCATCGAAATAAACCCTCTCCTGACTGCACGGCAATCTTATTCCCTCAGCACCAAATTAGATAACTCGTCTCACTCCTTCCATCTGCAGCCCTCTTTTCGGGTACTCTACAAAATAGGAATTCGTTTCTAAATAGAACAACTGGATTCTGGAATAATCGGTTAGTATTTCCGAGCTCCTACAACATCCAAGAATTCAAACGCAGAATTCCTCGTTAATTCCACCTCCTAACGATCATAATGGTTAACCTATTCCACCCTTGTACTAATCTTACTGCAAGACAATGAACCATGATACGACAAACTAAATAATGGACTAGTTGTACAAGAGTTATTTTGGGAAATTTGTTCAAAAATCGTACAACAAGTTTTCGTTTGATTTTGATTTGATTCAAGGGTGGATTCACCGCATTGAAAAAGAGGTTTTAATAAATTTTCCAATTTATTTTGGAAATTATTTCATCAAAAATAAAATTTAAGCACATAAAAATATTTGAATCATTTTTCAAATACAACCTGTATCTAGGGGTGGTTGAAAATGACTTATTTCTTCTTAACAATACCAAGCAACCAACCTGCAATCCGGTAGCAGCAACAATTACCCAAAACGTAGAAAAAAGCTGCTGTATAAAGTTTATTTTTAAAATATTACTTCCCTTTAGTTTTATCCCCTTAATGCTTGATAAAAATTGGCTAGATTAAATAAAAATCAACTACTTCGCTAATAAATATAAAAAAGAGTGCATTTAATTTGATTATTATAATTATCCTTATCCTTAAAAAGGGGTGTATTTTATATTTATAAGCGTGACAAACATATATTTTATTGCAGTCCTAAAATTTCCTGCTGATTTTCATAATCAGCCCCCAAAAAATATGAAGAGAAATAGTTTCAAAACGGTGTTTTGACACCCCTCCCCCTCCCATTCCTTTGCGTTGCAAATGGACTTTTCGCTAACTAATGTAAATAAGTCTCATAAAATCAAAAAGTCCGAAAACTGAAAAATCATGAGATTCGATATCTCAAATTTGTATACGGCACCGCGCCCCAACCAAAACTAGTTGGGATGTGGGTTCGACCCTTTCGGTCCACACGATCAACTTCCCAGTATGATGGATGTTGAATATTATGATTGGATATTTTAATAATAAATGAACAATAGGCAATATAGAATATATGCATAATACTGAGAATTTGTCACAATTGTTTATCAATATTTTCGCTAAAATGTCAAACTTAATGTGCGCACTTACAAGATTAGGATGACGAAAATGTATATAAAATTGTTGTATGAATGTTTTTCGGCACCTCAATGAAGTCGATATAGTTTTTAGTTCGCGCGGTATCGTGCAGGTACAAAAATCACTTAAGTCAGTTAAACCAAAAACCCGCTGGACCGAATATTATAAAAATATTTTCAGAATATATTGTCGCTAATACGCTTCGAACGCCACCTCAAGTAAGTCAACATCTTTTGTGGTTCGGGCCATATCGTGCAGGTACAAAAATCACTTACGCCGCTTAAACAAAAAAACGGCTCGACCGAATTTTATGAAAATCTTTTCAGATCATATTTTGGTTAATACTCTTCGAACGGCACGTCAACTAAGCCGATATCTTTTATAGTTCGCACGATATCGTGCAGGTACAAAAATCACTTAAGTCATTTAAACCAAAAAACCGCTAGACCGAATATTATAAAAATCTTTTCAGATAATATTGTCGCTAATACGCTTCGAACGGCACCTCAAGTAAGTCAATATCTTTCGTGGTTCGGGCGATATCGTGCAGGTACAAAAATCACTTACGTCGCTCAAACAAAAAAACGGCTGGACCGATTTTCATGAAAATCTTTTCAGATCATATTTCGGTTAATACGCTTCGAACAACACCTCAACGAAGCCGATATCAGTTTTGGTTCGCGCGAAATCGTGCAGGAAAAAATGACCACATCCGTACGCACATACACACACACACATACTTCCTCCCAATTTTTTGCTTAAAATGCTCCTGGTACCTTGAAAGATGAAAATACGTTGAAATTTTCGATTTCGATTTTCGGACCGATTACAATAACTTCCTATACTGGGAAGTTAATAAATTCAACTTCATTTTAATGTTCCAAGAAAATACCTTCTTATGTACACTTTATTTCCATCATCGTTAACCCTCAGCTTTTTTATTATGTATTATCGAAACTCCAAACCAAAGCTTCCAAATCTTGCAAGTTTTACCGAAAAAACAAACCGCAAAAAGCAAACAGACGCCAGCGCCGCCAAACATGAACACCCGCCATCGTCGCAGGTCCCATGATTATGCATCTACTTATAGATAATCAATGATAAGCATAATTTTACTTTAATTATGCGAAATATTTCTCATTTTTAAATTTAAAATAATTTAAAAAAATGCTGAAAAAGACGGGAAGTGCCATGGCTTCTCGATGGCACAGTAGACATGAATATGTCTTATCCCTAGGGTCTATTTGTTTCTTGTTCTTATTGGAAATCACCTTCTTGTTCTTATTGGAAAGAACCCCTGGAGGGGGTCGAAAGGAATGCACACAACAATATATATCTGGCTCGCTTCAATACATACCCTTCAACCACCTTATCCTTTTCCACAATGTAACAGAATACAAACACACGAAACGAAATCGTTCAAAATAAAAAAATTGTGCTTTTGCAAAAATTCTAAACGCACCGCGGCCGCACCACACTCAATCCGCAAACTGCGTAGTAAGAAAATTCCCTGATATCGATTCTGATTCCGCCCCGCTTCGAAAACACAAAAATATCGCGCGACGGACGACTCAAGCACACCTTTTCTAGTGGGGCCCATCCACAGGCCAACTAGTTGTCCTAACTGAGTTGTGTTGTCACTGAATCGCATCGTGTGTGGGGCAGTTGGCAAACTGATTTGACAATTGGGTTTCAGTTGGGATAAATCAAAATCCTTTAATTTTATGGGGGCGGGGCCTAGAGTTTGGGCAACTAGTTGCACTGTGTGTATTGCAGTTTGGCAAACTACTTGGATGAATTAAGCCTGAATTCGAAGAATATATTTTTTTGCAAGTTTATTTTGCATTATTGACATGAATATGTCTTATCCCTGGGGTCTATTTGAAAGAATGTGCGGAGACGAAAATCGTTACCATGACTAATCACTGTTTGGCATACTTTTAGGAGAAATTTTAGAAGCAAATTAAATTTATATTTAATTCAGCATACTTTTAGGTGAAAATATTATCGAAAGCTTTCTTAAGGTTAGAAAATTTTCGTGACATTTCTTTTGACATGAATATTTGTCGTTTTGCCATTTGCGATTCTCAAATCCGCAGTCCCGGATTGGTTTAAATCGAAAATTCGGAGTGAAGACTCACGCGATAATGAAGTATACGATGTCGGATTATCTTAGTCGCCTTTGTCGTTCAAATCCGCAGAAAATTTGTTGCGGATCACACTTTTACAGCGCGGAAAATGTCAAAAAGAAATTCGGGGTTGCGGATTTGAGAATCGCAAAGTGTCAAATCCGCAACACACTTCCTCGCCGCCGGATCTGGGAATCGAGGCCTTTGTGTGAGATTTTTTAAACAGCTTATGGGGCCCATCCAACTAGTTGTCCAAACTGAGTTGTGTAAAAAGTTGTTGTTTTGCCACAAACGCTTCAACTGAGTTGATATTTCAACTGTCAATTCGATATTTTATAGGCAATTTGAAAGTTAAATGAAATTGTAGAAAACCCGCGACTAAGTTTTATAATAATAAAAATTGGAGAAAGATGATTTTTTAGATTAATTATAATTGTTTTTAATTATTAATATGAATATTTATATTTTTCAAAATATAAATTAAATTCTAAAAGTATAAATTATGAAAATAATTTAATATTATGTGAACTTTCATAATTTAAATTAAAAAAAAGACGGGAAGTGCCATGGCTTCTCGATGGCACAGTAGACATGAATATGTCTTATCCCTAGGGTCTATTTGTTTCTTGTTCTTATTGGAAATCACCTTCTTGTTCTTATTGGAAAGAACCCCTGGAGGGGGTCGAAAGGAATGCACACAACAATATATATCTGGCTCGCTTCAATACATACCCTTCAACCACCTTATCCTTTTCCACAATGTAACAGAATACAAACACACGAAACGAAATCGTTCAAAATAAAAAAATTGTGCTTTTGCAAAAATTCTAAACGCACCGCGGCCGCACCACACTCAATCCGCAAACTGCGTAGTAAGAAAATTCCCTGATATCGATTCTGATTCCGCCCCGCTTCGAAAACACAAAAATATCGCGCGACGGACGACTCAAGCACACCTTTTCTAATGGGGCCCATCCACAGGCCAACTAGTTGTCCTAACTGAGTTGTGTTGTCACTGAATCGCATCGTGTGTGGGGCAGTTGGCAAACTGATTTGACAATTGGGTTTCAGTTGGGATAAATCAAAATCCTTTAATTTTATGGGGGCGGGGCCTAGAGTTTGGGCAACTAGTTGCACTGTGTGTATTGCAGTTTGGCAAACTACTTGGATGAATTAAGCCTGAATTCGAAGAATATATTTTTTTGCAAGTTTATTTTGCATTATTGACATGAATATGTCTTATCCCTGGGGTCTATTTGAAAGAATGTGCGGAGACGAAAATCGTTACCATGACTAATCACTGTTTGGCATACTTTTAGGAGAAATTTTAGAAGCAAATTAAATTTATATTTAATTCAGCATACTTTTAGGTGAAAATATTATCGAAAGCTTTCTTAAGGTTAGAAAATTTTCGTGACATTTCTTTTGACATGAATATTTGTCGTTTTGCCATTTGCGATTCTCAAATCCGCAGTCCCGGATTGGTTTAAATCGAAAATTCGGAGTGAAGACTCACGCGATAATGAAGTATACGATGTCGGATTATCTTAGTCGCCTTTGTCGTTCAAATCCGCAGAAAATTTGTTGCGGATCACACTTTTACAGCGCGGAAAATGTCAAAAAGAAATTCGGGGTTGCGGATTTGAGAATCGCAAAGTGTCAAATCCGCAACACACTTCCTCGCCGCCGGATCTGGGAATCGAGGCCTTTGTGTGAGATTTTTTAAACAGCTTATGGGGCCCATCCAACTAGTTGTCCAAACTGAGTTGTGTAAAAAGTTGTTGTTTTGCCACAAACGCTTCAACTGAGTTGATATTTCAACTGTCAATTCGATATTTTATAGGCAATTTGAAAGTTAAATGAAATTGTAGAAAACCCGCGACTAAGTTTTATAATAATAAAAATTGGAGAAAGATGATTTTTTAGATTAATTATAATTGTTTTTAATTATTAATATGAATATTTATATTTTTCAAAATATAAATTAAATTCTAAAAGTATAAATTATGAAAATAATTTAATATTATGTGAACTTTCATAATTTAAATTAAAAAAAAGACGGGAAGTGCCATGGCTTCTCGATGGCACAGTAGACATGAATATGTCTTATCCCTAGGGTCTATTTGTTTCTTGTTCTTATTGGAAATCACCTTCTTGTTCTTATTGGAAAGAACCCCTGGAGGGGGTCGAAAGGAATGCACACAACAATATATATCTGGCTCGCTTCAATACATACCCTTCAACCACCTTATCCTTTTCCACAATGTAACAGAATACAAACACACGAAACGAAATCGTTCAAAATAAAAAAATTGTGCTTTTGCAAAAATTCTAAACGCACCGCGGCCGCACCACACTCAATCCGCAAACTGCGTAGTAAGAAAATTCCCTGATATCGATTCTGATTCCGCCCCGCTTCGAAAACACAAAAATATCGCGCGACGGACGACTCAAGCACACCTTTTCTAATGGGGCCCATCCACAGGCCAACTAGTTGTCCTAACTGAGTTGTGTTGTCACTGAATCGCATCGTGTGTGGGGCAGTTGGCAAACTGATTTGACAATTGGGTTTCAGTTGGGATAAATCAAAATCCTTTAATTTTATGGGGGCGGGGCCTAGAGTTTGGGCAACTAGTTGCACTGTGTGTATTGCAGTTTGGCAAACTACTTGGATGAATTAAGCCTGAATTCGAAGAATATATTTTTTTGCAAGTTTATTTTGCATTATTGACATGAATATGTCTTATCCCTGGGGTCTATTTGAAAGAATGTGCGGAGACGAAAATCGTTACCATGACTAATCACTGTTTGGCATACTTTTAGGAGAAATTTTAGAAGCAAATTAAATTTATATTTAATTCAGCATACTTTTAGGTGAAAATATTATCGAAAGCTTTCTTAAGGTTAGAAAATTTTCGTGACATTTCTTTTGACATGAATATTTGTCGTTTTGCCATTTGCGATTCTCAAATCCGCAGTCCCGGATTGGTTTAAATCGAAAATTCGGAGTGAAGACTCACGCGATAATGAAGTATACGATGTCGGATTATCTTAGTCGCCTTTGTCGTTCAAATCCGCAGAAAATTTGTTGCGGATCACACTTTTACAGCGCGGAAAATGTCAAAAAGAAATTCGGGGTTGCGGATTTGAGAATCGCAAAGTGTCAAATCCGCAACACACTTCCTCGCCGCCGGATCTGGGAATCGAGGCCTTTGTGTGAGATTTTTTAAACAGCTTATGGGGCCCATCCAACTAGTTGTCCAAACTGAGTTGTGTAAAAAGTTGTTGTTTTGCCACAAACGCTTCAACTGAGTTGATATTTCAACTGTCAATTCGATATTTTATAGGCAATTTGAAAGTTAAATGAAATTGTAGAAAACCCGCGACTAAGTTTTATAATAATAAAAATTGGAGAAAGATGATTTTTTAGATTAATTATAATTGTTTTTAATTATTAATATGAATATTTATATTTTTCAAAATATAAATTAAATTCTAAAAGTATAAATTATGAAAATAATTTAATATTATGTGAACTTTCATAATTTAAATTAAAAAAAAGACGGGAAGTGCCATGGCTTCTCGATGGCACAGTAGACATGAATATGTCTTATCCCTAGGGTCTATTTGTTTCTTGTTCTTATTGGAAATCACCTTCTTGTTCTTATTGGAAAGAACCCCTGGAGGGGGTCGAAAGGAATGCACACAACAATATATATCTGGCTCGCTTCAATACATACCCTTCAACCACCTTATCCTTTTCCACAATGTAACAGAATACAAACACACGAAACGAAATCGTTCAAAATAAAAAAATTGTGCTTTTGCAAAAATTCTAAACGCACCGCGGCCGCACCACACTCAATCCGCAAACTGCGTAGTAAGAAAATTCCCTGATATCGATTCTGATTCCGCCCCGCTTCGAAAACACAAAAATATCGCGCGACGGACGACTCAAGCACACCTTTTCTAATGGGGCCCATCCACAGGCCAACTAGTTGTCCTAACTGAGTTGTGTTGTCACTGAATCGCATCGTGTGTGGGGCAGTTGGCAAACTGATTTGACAATTGGGTTTCAGTTGGGATAAATCAAAATCCTTTAATTTTATGGGGGCGGGGCCTAGAGTTTGGGCAACTAGTTGCACTGTGTGTATTGCAGTTTGGCAAACTACTTGGATGAATTAAGCCTGAATTCGAAGAATATATTTTTTTGCAAGTTTATTTTGCATTATTGACATGAATATGTCTTATCCCTGGGGTCTATTTGAAAGAATGTGCGGAGACGAAAATCGTTACCATGACTAATCACTGTTTGGCATACTTTTAGGAGAAATTTTAGAAGCAAATTAAATTTATATTTAATTCAGCATACTTTTAGGTGAAAATATTATCGAAAGCTTTCTTAAGGTTAGAAAATTTTCGTGACATTTCTTTTGACATGAATATTTGTCGTTTTGCCATTTGCGATTCTCAAATCCGCAGTCCCGGATTGGTTTAAATCGAAAATTCGGAGTGAAGACTCACGCGATAATGAAGTATACGATGTCGGATTATCTTAGTCGCCTTTGTCGTTCAAATCCGCAGAAAATTTGTTGCGGATCACACTTTTACAGCGCGGAAAATGTCAAAAAGAAATTCGGGGTTGCGGATTTGAGAATCGCAAAGTGTCAAATCCGCAACACACTTCCTCGCCGCCGGATCTGGGAATCGAGGCCTTTGTGTGAGATTTTTTAAACAGCTTATGGGGCCCATCCAACTAGTTGTCCAAACTGAGTTGTGTAAAAAGTTGTTGTTTTGCCACAAACGCTTCAACTGAGTTGATATTTCAACTGTCAATTCGATATTTTATAGGCAATTTGAAAGTTAAATGAAATTGTAGAAAACCCGCGATTAAGTTTTATAATAATAAAAATTGGAGAAAGATGATTTTTTAGATTAATTATACTTGTTTTTAATTATTAATATGAATATTTATATTTTTCAAAATATAAATTAAATTCTAAAAGTATAAATTATGAAAATAATTTAATATTATGTGAACTTTCATAATTTAAATTAAAAATAATGCAAAATAAACTTGCAAAAAAATATATTCTTCGAATTCAGGCTTAATTCATCCAAGTAGTTTGCCAAACTGCAATACACACAGTGCAACTAGTTGCCCAAACTCTAGGCCCCGCCCCCATAAAATTAAAAGATTTTGATTTATCCCAACTGAAACCCCAACTGTCAAATCAGTTTGCCAACTGCCCCACACACGATGCGATTCAGTGACAACACAACTCAGTTAGGACAACTAGTTGGCCTGTGGATGGGCCCCATTAGAAAAGGTGTGCTTGAGTCGTCCGTCGCGCGATATTTTTGTGTTTTCGAAGCGGGGCGGAATCAGAATCGATATCAGGGAATTTTCTTACTACGCAGTTTGCGGATTGAGTGTGGTGCGGCCGCGGTGCGTTTAGAATTTTTGCAAAAGCACAATTTTTTTATTTTGAACGATTTCGTTTCGTGTGTTTGTATTCTGTTACATTGTGGAAAAGGATAAGGTGGTTGAAGGGTATGTATTGAAGCGAGCCAGATATATATTGTTGTGTGCATTCCTTTCGACCCCCTCCAGGGGTTCTTTCCAATAAGAACAAGAAGGTGATTTCCAATAAGAACAAGAAACAAATAGACCCTAGGGATAAGACATATTCATGTCTACTGTGCCATCGAGAAGCCATGGCACTTCCCGTCTTTTTTTTTTAAATAATCATTGAAGCCCCAGAAAAATGCACCTCCCTCTAGCAATACGCAGTCGTGACTGATTAAATGGCAGCTAGTTGTTTGATGGGAGGAGCTAAATAAAGCTGGGTCCGAGCTTTTAAAAATTTTAAGGGCTTTGCTGGGGTAGATGGGTAGATGCGCGGAATGTCACGACGATTGAAAAAATCTATACCTGTCTAGTAATTATCCGACGTTAGCCGTACACAGTGTGGAATATTCTCCACTCCCTATTCCCGTAAGACCAAAATTCCCCTCAATCTATTCATTGTGTAGTCTCTCCTCACATAAATCTAGCAACCAGCACCAGTAACACTTCTATTTTATAACAGCGTGAGAAAAAGTTAAGAAAATCGGTCCGGTGCAATGCAAAAATTGTCAACTCTACGGTCATGCGGCATCAAAATGCAATAGAGACTACCGATGTGTAAAATGCGATGGCAGCCACCCGTCTGAGCCTGGTTCCGGTTCCGATTGGAAGACCTTACCGCGTAAACTACAAGTGTTGATCTATTCATCAACGGTCACCCGGAGTTCACCAAGTAACATCAACCGTCAGCATCTCATGTCTCCGGAGCATCCAGTATTAAGGTAATTTAAGCTTTTAATTAAACACAGGCCGGAAACCACCTGCACGCCATTGAACGCCACGGCCAGGAGTTCAACCCCCAACCAGCCACGGGCCCGAATTTATCTGCAGACGCTGCACTAATTGAAGTACCTTTTAATGATTTTAGGGATTATCGATCACTTCAGTAGTCCACCTTACACCGTTGGAGTCACCATAAATAATCATACCGTGAAAATATATTGTCCGCGGTTTATTTTTTTACATATTTAATAAATCGGCCTAATTTTATATATTTAGTAAAACATATTGTTCGTTTTATGTTTATATACCTATGTATTTAATAATGTGTATGTTACTTGTTTAATTTGCGTTTATTAGTGTAATAAACAACAAGACTGTCGGCCATTCGGCTTATTTTAGTGGTCGTCCGGTCTACCTTCGCAGAGAAGATATCAAAAAGAAATTGCTGTATAATAAGCGAAATTCCTTCAGACTTGATGACAGTCAGTACTCGTCCCTGGGCAACAATACTAGACGTTTTAACACCCCTCCTACATCCTTCGCGACATGTCTTAGAGGACAGCAACCTCAATCTTTTACTAACAAATGAACATTCATATTTTCCACTAACGAATACTTTTACTTCCTTAACCATGAGCCCCTATTCGTTCTATCTATTTAATTTACAATTTACTAGTTAAGATAAGAAACTATATTCCTTTATATAGGAATGCCAGGGATTCAGCGGGTAAGAAAACGGCCATATTGGGGCTCTATTTCGATTTTTGTTAAGATGGATGATAGAACCCTGAAATGTGCTTCTCAAATTCATCGAATCATTGGGGTCATTCCATATCAAATTAACAAATTTTTAATTAATTTTGGACCTCATGGACTGACTTCAAATCACCTAATTTTTTTTATGTTTGTGCTTCTAGTGGAAACTAAGAAAAAACCAATTTTTCAGATTTTTTGGACTTCTATTTTTTTTTTATTATAAATTTTCAAAAAATCGAAAATCTTCAAGTTTTGACAAATTTTGAGATCTTTAAATTGGTCTAGTTCAAAAACTTTTTGACATAGAAAGATTTAATAAGACTTTAATTTGATATACAACATAGTATTATTAGTAAGAATGAAAAATTTTCGGGCACTTTGAAAATTTTCCTTTTGGAATATTTCAAAATACTATTTTTTCAATTTTTTGAAAAAATTGTATTCTGTGCATACACTCTGAGGTACATATAAATCCAAAAGGACATGGACAAAAAAGTACATTCCATGTACACATATGTAGTAAATATATTGTATAACAAACATAGAAAAATGAATTAATACGTGCTTTTTAACCTCTCTGAACTTGTCAGTTTTATTTAAAAAGATCAAGATGAATTCAAAGAACCTTTTGTCAACTTCCGCCATAATGGACCATAGAGAAAGATAAATATAATGTCACCGATACACTACAAGCCATGTTGATCAGCTTCAATATGTTTCGGAAAATTGATTGTACGCTACCCCTAAAAAAACCCTAAAAACCGAAAATTCCGGTTTTGGTTAATTTCTCTTAAACGACAAGTCCTATCATAAAATAGTGTTTACAAAGTTGGTAGATCATGCGATTATCTGCAAAAAATGATATTATACTTTTTCTCGTACGAATTACCGTTCACGAGATATCGTCGTTTTAAGGATTTAAAATACTCATATCCCCTCATCAGACGTTCAATAAATCCATATTTTGAACCTACATATCTTCCAAACGGTTTCAATTACGCTTCTGTTCCTCAAATAAAAGAATACACATTTATCTAAAAGAACCTAATTACGTCGCTCTACGATGATTAGTCTATGAGTTTAGATTTTTTTCTTTTCTTTCCACCCTCTATATTAGTGGATAGTGGGGTAGCCCCCTCTCTAGAAAAATTTTTTCTCAAATATCCAGGAATCACCCTGGAAATATTAGCCACGTAGTCAAACAGAGGATTTATTGAACTGATGACTTATGTATTCAAGTTACGAATTAGAGGATGAGTATTTGACATCTTTAAAACGGCGATATCTCATGAACGGCAACCTGTACGAGAAAATGTATAATATAATTTTTTGTAGATAATCGCATGATCTACAAACTTTGTACACACTACTTTATGATAGGACTTGCCGTTTAAGAGATATTAGCACAAAACAGAATTTTCAATTTTTAGGGGATTTTTTTGGGGGGTACCGTACCGTACAACCGTACAACCAATTTTCCGAAACTTTTTTTTTTGACATATTCTACTCACTAAAAACTATTAAGATTAGTGAGTTAACATTTCGTCAGAGGTCTGTATTCGAATTTTGGAGACTACAATTTAATAAATGTTATTCAATATACAGTTAAAGATCCTTAATTCAGGTGGCCATTACTTTGTTTAAATGCTGAATAATTATAAAACCATATCAGTTAACCGTAATAATTCACAACTGTTCGCTATTTTAAAGTTCCTTAAGGTTTTTGATAGCAAAATCATAATCTATACACTTATTGAAACCGATCTGATTAAAAGATTTAATGAAACTGTTTATGCCTAGTCTGTTGTAATGACAAGTTCCTCGAGTTTTTTCTTTATAGCAAATTAATGTGCCAATATTCACGAATATAAAACACCAAAAATCATTGGTGTACATTAAGTTCGATATCTATGCCAACGCCCATACAAAAATGGGCCATGTCCTTTAGGATGGGACGACAGTGGGATCATATTGAAATAAAATATTTTAGGTACTTGAAAAGCTGAATGTTCAATGAACCCAAAATAAAAAAAATGTTTAGCTGCGAAAGAGCTGATATCAACCGCTAATAATGTCGCCTCTTACTAATTTGGGTAGGGCAAATTCAATAAAAATAAAGTCAGCCCTCTAACTTGATCGAAAACTACCCCCAGGACAATCCTTATTACTAAAATTGAGTTTTTCGCCCTTGGCTTATGAAAACACCCCGCCAATTTTTTGTGCCTTTAGTGTAAGCTATATTTTGAGCCCAAAATCAACCCTATCGCATCTGGGGAACCCACCCCCACAGCCACTCCTGAAGTGTACTTATTTTTTTATGTCCAAAATAAAGATTTCCTCTAGTCCATTTTGAATGAGCATGAACATATATTTCATATAAGACAATTTTCAGAGACCATACCAGTCCTTCAGGCAGAAACCACCCCACCACTAGGGGGTAAGTACTAAATTATTTAATTTTATACCTAAACTTCAATTAAATGATTTAGTTCTCACCCCTAATGGTGGGGGTGGTTTTCTATGCCGAAGGAGGTAGGTATTGTTTTGAAAAATTATCTTTTATGTAATATGTAGGTGTAATGTTCTTCTGTTCTGAGCTTAGGGATGCCAAACTGGATGACATCGGCTCAGAATCGAGACCGATGGAGAGTACAGCTGCGAGAGGAAAGAACCGGATCCCGGTTGTAATTAATAATAATAGAGTTTCCCTTCTTATGAAGAAGGCGCACTTCGCAGCTGGGCTGAGAAACATTTACCACTGACACGTGAGCTCGGCTGAGACATGTAAACATAAAAAATTAAGTACCAATAAAAATTGCATGCGAAACACATAAACAGTCATGAGAGAATAAAGAGACTCCTTTTAAGGAGATCTTTGTTAGTGCTCACGCTAAAAACATTAATATTTTTATTTACATTAATGAACATCAACACTGAACAGAAAAACCACAAAATACCATTGCCTCCACCAATAAATGTGAGCAACATCAACAATTTTGAACTCTTTCGACAAAAGGTACTTAAAATTACAAAAGAATCAACCAAATTCAAAGCTCTTTCAAACAGTGATATTAAAATTACCGTACAAAACGAAAATGACTACAGAAATCTCAAAAAATTACTGGAAGAATTAAAAAAAGAACCCAGTCATCAACTAGAAAATATCGAATATCACACCTTTCAGCTGAAGAGTGATAAATTGTATAGATTTGTCATTAGGGGCTTGCCATCAACAATCAGTCACGAAGAAATTAAAGCAGACTTAGAAAAAATGGGACATGAAGTCGCAGGTATTACTAATATATTTAAGATGGTCAAAATTGATGGTGTAAAAGTCAGGAAAACCTTTCCTCTGTTTTACGTCGATTTAAAACAAAAAGATAACAACAAAGAAGTGTACAATATCAAGAATTTAGCACATTGCGTGGTTAAAATTGAACCACCTAAAAAGTCAAGGGGCATCCCACAATGCACAACTCGGACATACCAAGAGCTTCTGCCGACGTCAAAGCAAATGCGTTAAGTGTGCCGAAAACCATCACACGAAACAATGCAAAAAAGAGCCAGGCAGCGCACCAACATGCGCTCTTTGTCATCAAAAAGGGCATACTGCAAATTATAAGGGATGTCCAGTATATCAGAATAAAATTAAAAGTCAACACAAGGATAAAACAAATGTTGTACATCGAATAAAAAAATTACCTGAGCCACAAGCAACAACCACATCTACAGTTGGATTATCTTATGCACAAGTCAGCAAAATATCTGATGATAAACCAAACCAAGGCAACAAACACATCAGAATTAATAACGCGCCTAATAACAATGATATCATTAAAATGCTCAGTCAGATTCAACAGACACTTAGTCAGTTAGCAGAAAGAGTGGATAATTTGGAAATCAACTTCAAACCGCCAAGCAAAAAAAGACAGAAAAAACAAAAATGACTAACTCGTTCCTACGTATAGTTACATGGAACGCAAATGGGCTCAACCAAAGAGCCCAGGAACTGGAAATATTTCTCCATACAAACAACATAGATATTGCATTGATTTCTGAAACGCACTTCTCTGACAAAAGTTATATCAAAATAAATGGATTCGATTCCTATTGGACAACCCATCCAAGTGGAAGAGCTAGGGGTGGATCAGCTGTACTAATTAAAAATAATATCAAACATTACCAACAAGAAAACATTCGTGAAAATTACATTCAAGCGACGGTTATTTCAATTAAATATAATGGTGCAGATCTAAATATTGCGGCAGCATACTGTCCTCCACGAGATACCCCAACGAAATCTCAATTTACCAACGTCTTCAATAAACTTGGTCCAAGATTCATTATTGGCGGAGACTACAATATAAAGCATACGGCATGGGGTTCCAGACTAATTTCACCCGGAAAAGGAAATGAACTTCTAAGTGCTATTAACGAAAACAAGTGTGATTATCTGTCTTCACGAGGACCAACGTATTGGCCAACGGATGCAGCAAAGATTCCAGATCTTCTTGATTTCTTCATCATAAAAGGTATTTCTTCCAGCTATACTCAAGCAGAAGGGATTTATGACTTAACATCTGATCATACACCCGTTCTGCTGTCAATAAGCGCGACAATCATCAAGAAAAAGAAAAAGCAGAATCTCACAAATAAGTATACAGATTGGGATCTCTTCAGAGAAACATTGGAAAAGCTGGTCAGCTTAAAAGTGAGGCTTAAAGGTAATGAAGAATTGGAACAACAAACAAATAACTTCATTGAACACATTCGAATGGCAGCCAGCATAGCAACTCCTGAATTAGAAGACAAAGAAGAGTGTGAAATCAAATACCCGGCCGAAATCAGAGAACAAATCAAGCAAAGAAGAAAGGCAAGGAGAATATGGCATCTTACCAGAAATCCTGCTGATAAAACAGCGTTCAATAGAGTAAGTAATTATGTCAATAAACTAATTAAAAATTACAAACAGGAATGCTTTGACAACTACCTGAGCGGACTGAGTCCAGAAATGGATAAAGACTACTCATTGTGGAAAGCAACAAGAAAATTTAAACGTCCCGTAACTCGAATACCACCGCTAAGAAATGCTCAAGGCAGTTGGATTCGACAAGACAATGAAAAAGCTGAACTCTTTGCCCAACACCTTGCAACAGTGTTCCAACCTCATAACATACAATCCAATATTGACATAAGACCTACTTATCAACCAAATCAAGTTTTTAAAAGGTTCACGCCAATGGAGGTTGCCGAAGTGATCGACAGAAATTTTAATCCAAAAAAAGCAGCAGGAATCCATGGAATATCACCCGGTCTATTCAAGGAACTTCCACGAAAAGCAATCATCATGATCACATACTTACTTAATGCCTGCATACGCTTAAAATATGTGCCCAACTGTTTTAAAACGGCCCAAATAATCATGCTGAAGAAACCAGACAAACCTGATGAAGAAGTAACATCATATAGACCAATTTCATTGCTTCCCATCATTTCTAAATTGTTTGAAAAATTGTTACTAAAACGTCTGAAACCGTTAGTAAACATTCCTGATTTTCAATTTGGATTCAGAAATAACCATTCCACAATAGATCAAATCCATGGAATCACTGCTGTCATCGAGCAAGCGTTAGAAGAAAAGAAATATTGCCCTGCCGTATTTCTGGATGTAGCTCAAGCCTTTGGCAGGGTTTGGCACGAAGGATTGATATACAAGATGAGCAAACTCCTACCACAAAATTACTGCCAACTGCTTGAGTCATACCTCTCTAATCGCAAGTTCAGGGTCATCCATGAAGAAGCATATTCTGACTTTTGTCCGATATTAGCGGGAGTTCCGCAGGGAAGCGTATTGGGACCCTTCCTATACCTGCTTTATACTGCGGATATTCCAACAACAGATAACACATTTATCGGAACATTCGCTGATGATACTGTAATTATGTCAACAGACGTATCCCAACCAAAAGCGGTGGAAAAACTCCAACGAGCCTTGAATCATGTTAGCAAATGGACAACAGATTGGAAAATCAAGCATAAAGCCGGGAATACACATGCCAGTAAAACGGGTAAGTAGCTTGCATGCGTGATAATGGAATAGGCTAATAGATGATACAACGGTCATAAATTTGCACTTACTAGTTCCCTACAGGAATATCACCTAGCCTGTACCTAGGAAGTGAAAATTTATCGCCGCTGTATCATCTATTGGCATATTCCATCTTCACGCATGCAAGGTACTTACCCGTTTTACTGGCATGTGTATTCCCGGCTTAATGAGGTTAAATCAGTCCATGTGACATTTACGCTGCGTCGCAAAAACAACAGCTTACACACGTACCTCAATGGGGTGCCAGTACCCCAGGCAGAATCTGCAAAATATCTTGGTCTACATTTAGACTCAAGACTGAACTGGAAACATCACGTGAGACAAAAAACTGAACAGATTCGATTAAAACAGCGTCAAATGTACTGGCTAATTGGACATCACTCCAAAATGAACCTGTATTGCAAAAGACTAATATACCAGTCTATGTTCCAGCCGATATGGATGTATGGTGTGCAGCTCTGGGGTTGTACTCATAAATCTAATCGAGACGTAATTCAACGCAGCCAAAACAAATTTCTTCGAATGATCACCAACGCTTACCGCTATGTGACTAATAAAGAAATACATGATGATTTGGATATAAAATGGATAGAGGAGGTCATCCGCGAATATGCCATTAAACATGAGAAGAGACTTCTGGCCCACACCAACGTTGAGGCTATACAATTATTGGATACCACCAACGAAATAAGACGACTCAAAAGAATAAAACCTCACGAACTGATGCATAATTGATGAATACTACATACTACGGGAACTGGACACTGGTACAGAAATCCCATACAAGTGTATGCTTACTTTAAGACATGCTTAATTTAAGTACTATTGTTAACTATACTAATAAATTAATATTAATTAAGATTGTAGTAACCATACCAATAAAGGTGTTTTAAAAAAAAAAATAATGAACATGCGACTAACAGGCTCAAATCGGCCATAATTGGTGTTAGACGAGTTGATGTGTAAGAGCGGTGGTCCTCTCAAAATGTATCGGCTCTCTCTAAACGACGCACGGCGACTTAAGGCCCGTGGAGACGCTAAAACATGGCACGAGTAAACATGGTACAGGGACCATGTTCGACCAACAACGGTCCGACTAAAATTATAGGATCACGTCGCCTACAAAAAGTCATGACTTCGCATTTACTAATATTGAGAACCAGGTTGTTGTTAGCACACCAAGAGTAAAGGGGTCGAGGTAGACTTGCAAAAGTTTGCAGTCCGCCATACTCTTTACGTGACGATACAATTTGATATCATTAGCATAAATCAGGATTCTGCAGTGTCTTAGCAAGGTAACAATATCATCAATAGAAAGAATAAAGAGGATAGAGCCAAGATGACTGCCTTGGGGGACACCGGATGACGTCTCAATGGTCGCGGATTTCGATCCACGGAAAAGGACTTGGTAGGTCCTGTCAGCTAATTAGGACTGGAACCATAATAGAAGGACTTCAGGGAAACCTAACTTTGTAGAGCCATTAAAGAAGAAGAAGCGTATGCTCTTCAAAAATTGGCGCAGTGAATCTTTATTTTGGGCGTTGTTTCTGTATAGCGAGTATAGTATAGCGTTGTTTTTCTCACTACTAGTGCACAAGAAGGGAAAAATTTGGCTTAGGTGATACACCAAAAACTGCTCTTTATTACTTAATTTAAATTCGGCTTATACTCGTATACAACCTGGCTAAAATATTGTTTTGTCTTATTTTAATATTTACAACAAAAAATATTTTTCTTTGAGGAAAACTTAAACGCAAGAGGTAAACTACACTATCCATCACTCGTCCATCCCATCACACCGTTTTGAATATGGGGTCGGTATTACACTATGGACTCACTTTCCTACTCTCACTTTGTATAACGATTGCAATGTTTATGTAGTTGTGTACGAATCAAGTCATGCGCAGTGCAGTGTCATTCAAACGCAACGTGTTTTGAAAACTCACAAAAACGAAGTTATCCTTGTATTAGTGTCATGGAGGGTGAGACTGAAAAATTTTGAGATTCACAAGTGAGGAAAAAACACACACTTCCCGGCGACCCCTTGCCTAAAAAAACAGTTTCAAGGCCGATTTGATGGAAATGTGATGGATAGTGTAGTTTACCCCATTCTCAACAAATAATTTCTAATGTAATATGATATGTCTGACTGATAAGAGTGTGCATTGTGGTAAAAACGCTACGTTGACAAGAAAATAAATTTTTACTCAAAGAAATTAAATTGTTTTGTGGTTAAAATTTGATTACATGAATTTGAATATTTTTGGAAAATTTAGATTTTGATGGACTTAAAAATATATATTTGCGGGATCTGAACATCCTCCCCCGCGTTGAATCATCTATGATTCAACTATACTGGTATATCGTCTGCTAGCGCTGGGTTGATGTTAAAGTCGGATGTGTTGATGTCTAAGGATTGCCTTCTTCTCGGAAGAGGTATTGGGATGCGGGGTTTTTTCTGACGTCTTTTCTTGATATATTTGGTACTAAAGACTGTCAAGTACCCTAAGCTGGTGTCTATCTATCCATAAGCTGGTGTCTATCTCCTCGGCTGGTTGAGGAGCTATGATTTGTGGCACCACTAATGCCTCTAAACACCTTGAGAACCCTGAGGTTGTTGATTGCATCAGTATGTTTTTTTGAGCTCTCTGCATCATTTCCCAAATGCCTTCGATAATTGTATCTGCCGGTCGGTGAATTAATCCAAGTTTTTTTACAAACTCTTTCGGTAATTACGTTCACCTGAGAACCGGAATCTAGTATAGCCCTGCAGGATATTGTTAGGCCCTTACCGGTGCTGATATTTATCATGGCGGTGCCTAATAGGACATAAGGTCTTCCTCTCATATTGTTTTGTGTGGCAAGAGTGAAATAATTATCTGTCTTGTTTTCTAGCTTAGCTGCTGCCTCTGGAGTAGTTGATTGGTTTACTGGTATATTTTATTTAAAATCGCCTGAGGATGTTCCTTAGAAATGACAATATCAAGACTTCCTTCTCTAAGTGATCTTGAGGAACGAAGAAGAAAAAAGAAAAACTTTTTCACTGCTCAGGACTTGTTTTTATTCAATACCAGCTAACGTTTCGCGTAATTCGCTTACGCCTCTTCAGAGCTACAACCATATAATTTTTTCAATATAAAAATTGTTCAATTAACAATCAGTCATATAAAATTAACATTCATTCATTTTTCATACCTGTTCTTTAAAAACTATCATCTTTGGCCAAAATCAGCCGAATAACAACGTCGTAATAAATAAAATACAATAATAATAAATAAACAAGTAAAAACATAAACTTTGTCATTTTTCGGACGGAACACTTTTGACTAGTTGCGTGTAACGTGTAGGACTGAGGTGTCGCAATATCTCCAACCATGACCAAGCCGAAACTTTTAATCAGAGAATGTCAGTAAATTATTTCAAAAGACTATGATAAATCACACTCAGCCCATCCACATCACTCCTTTCATTCATCGCATTCTTGTGTTTTACAATGTTGATCATTTCTTTGGTCAGTCTTTTTCTATAATTTTTCTCCCTTTCTATTACTTTGATGCCTTCGTAGTTAATTGTGTAATTGTATTTTATCCTGTGTTTCGTTAGTGACGTATGTTTTTCTGGTTCCTCTCTAATATTATAGCCATGTTCATATATTCTTTTTTTAAGATATCTTTTCATTTGTCCTATGTACAGTTTGTCGCAGTCTTTACAGCTAATTTTGTATACAGCATTCGATTCAAACATTGTTTTGTTTTTATCCTTAAGTTTGTTGAAAAATATGGTGTTTTTGTTGTTATTGTAGAAAACTGTACTAATATTATATTTTCTCAAAGATTGGCTAATTTTTTGTGAAGTTCTATTTATAAAAGGTAGTGAAATTATTTGTCTATGTTCTGATTCTTTTTGAGAGTTGGTTTTTTCTGGTTTATCCTGTTTTGATTTAATTCTGAGGTCAACATATTTTTTGACAAACTCATCCGGATAGTTGTTGTTTCGTAGAGTGGTTTTTACAATTTCCAAGTTGTCTGTATGGAACCTTTCATTTGACAAATCTACAGCTTTATCAACTAAGTTGAAAACCATCGCGCTTTTTTGTGATAGTTTGTGGTCCTTCCCCTCTCCATTGATATATTTGCCATCGCTCTAGCTTCTTTAGTTCGCCTGCTCTGTCGTGTTGAGTAAACGTGTGTTCGTGGTGCTCGTCACGAAAATGGAAAAACGAAATCAAGAGACAACGCGCCAACGCAATAAAACGTGCAATTATAAAGATATTGGCAAAAAACTACTTTTTAATTCACGTTTTTCGACACTTAAAGCACTATAACTCGTGTAATATTAGCCCTACGTAAAAAATCGTTATAACTAAAATTATAGATAATATAGTTTTCTATAAGTCTTAGGAAGAATTATTTTATGGCGGGTTAACGGTTAACGAAATATAGTGCAAAGAAAGTGATATATAAAGTTTGAAGGAAGCACTATAACTCCGAACATATTGACTTTACAAAAAGAATCGAACCCTGGTCCTTTCGCACCCCGATCTAGCGCCTTCCCATTACTCCAAACGCTAACTTGTACGAATGTGGCAATAAACATATTTATTCATGCTTACGTATAAAGATACTTTCCAATGCTAGATATGTATAAAGTTTCGAAGGAAGTAAAACAACTGAATTATGACAACAGATTTTCTATTATTTATGAAATGTTTTTTGTATATTTTATGGAAATTGATAATCATAGGTAAAACGAAGAGTAATGTAATATTGCCATAGATGGTGCTCACTATTTTTTGTCATAGATGGGGTGCAATTAAAATATATCAATTCTTTCCGATTCTTGGCGGGTAATTATTGGTGTTGGTCTCATTACGAGGTGGGGGTACTTGTGTGCGTGCACGTGGATATATGCTATGGATAAACAGGTGCCTGTGTTTTTCAATAGATGTTCTACATTTAAAGAAAAGTGAAGTGCGTGCGTGATTTTTTCTTTAAAAATAAAAAAAAGTTAAATTGAAGTGTAAATCAATACAGTAAGCCGAATTGAAAATGGTGGAGGGGGTTTTGGTAAATATGTTCCGATTGTATAATCGGAACATATTTACCAAAACCCCCTCCACCAGTTTCAATTTTAAAACTTTGACCACAAATCCGTTATTTAGAACCCCTAAAACCCCCTATACTGAATTTCAGTACAATCGGAACACATTTTCCAAAACTTGTCCGCCATTTTGAATTTTACAATTTCGATCACAAATCCGTCATTTGGAACCCTTAAAACCCCCCATACTGAATTTCAGTACAATCGGAACAAAATTGCCAAAACTCGTCCGCCATTTTGAATTTTACAATTTCGACCACAAATCCGTCATTTGGAACCCTTAAAACCCCCCATACTGAATTTCAGTACAATTGGAACAAAATTGCCAAAATTACTTCGCAATTTACTAAAAACTAGTGGAATGTTGTGCCTAGAGACTAGCCACTAATTACGCTTTTTCATGGTATTCTTTCTGTTGAATAACACTTCAGACTGGATGACAATATATTAAGTGAAGATTGTGAAGATTCACGAAAACAATCCAACAAATAACTTAAAAAACTAACGCATCCTTCAAGTAGATGCTGCTGAAAGAATTATATAACCTTTTTGACCAATGAACGAACCCAAGGACGTTCTAATGTAAGGCCGTGGTCCTAAGAAAAATTTTAGTGTAGCTACATATACCTCTACTGTAAGTGTACGTCCGATGCCTTAGCATAAAGATTTTCCGGTTGTTAGTTAGATGGCCAACCAGTCAGTTCAGTTTTTACGCATCGAGCACAAACGCTTGCAGTTTCGGCTATTTTCTGCCCAAAACAATTACTCAAAAATTAAGGGAAAACAAAATAATGACCTCGATTCCCAGATCTGGCGGGTCGGAAGTGACTGCGGATTTGACACTTTGCGATTCTCAAATCCGCAACCGCAAATTTCTTTTTGACATTTTCCGCGCTGTAAAAGTGTGATCCGCAACAAATTTTCTGCGGATTTGAAACCACAAATGCGCCTAAGATAATCCGACATCGGGTGTTTCATTAGCGTGTGAGTCATAACTCCGAATTTTTGATTTAATTGAATCCGCGACTGCGAATTTGAGAATCGCAAAGTCTCAAATCCGCACTCACTTCCGACCCTACGCATCTGGGAATCGAGGCCAAGAATTCGAACGTGTCAAATTGAAAAAAAAAAAAAAAAAAAAAACACATCACACATGTAAACACTATATAAAATGAATCTAAACATTTTTCTTTGGATTGGAGGCAAATCTAATATGTGATACACTTTGCACAACAGAATTAGGTGTATTATTTTACTTAAACATACATATATTATTGTTCAAAATTCGGCTTATTGTATTAATTTACACTTCAATTTAACTTATTTTTATTTTTAAAGAAAAAATCACGCACGCACTTCACTTTTCTTTAAATGTAGAACATCTATTGAAATACACAGGCACCTGTTTATCCATAGCATATATGCACGTGCACGCACACAAGTACCCCCACCTCGTAATGAGACCAACACCAATAATTACCGCGCCAAGAATTTGAAAGAATTGATATATTTTAATTGCACCCAAAGCCTTACAAGCAAAGCCTTCTATATTTGCAAGCCATGCCCAAAGAAATCTCACACTCACAATGAAAGCATAATAGGATCCAGTAGGGAATTTAGGAATTGATGAAATTGGAATGCATTCTTTCATCAGTGAAATGGGAGCAATGGGGATCTATTACTATGGTAAGGAATGGTAATGCAAAATGTCATGCATAATGGACGCACGGCGTACGCTAGATCGGGAACGCGATGGTCGGCTATGGCTATGGGAAGGAATGGTAATCCAAAAGGTAGCCGTTACCACTTCTTATGGGAAGGAATGGTAATCCAAAAGGTAGCCGTTACCACTTCTTATGGGAAGGAATGGTAATCCAAAAGGTAGCCATTATCACTTCTTATGGGAAGGAATAGTAATCCAAAAGGCAGCCGTTATGACTTCCCGGCTAGGACATCGCAATGGAAAAAGAATGCGTTCTGTAATCCAAAAAGTAGCCAGTATGCCTGGCAAGTATACTATACGGAATCGAATCCGGAAGCCTTCCATTCCCTACTGGGACTTCAATTTAGATGTCAAAATGTGTGGAGTGCGGTTATGTTGGTTTATTGGAAATAAATTAATCTTCTTTAACCAATTAAAAACAAAAATTATGGTCATTAATTGCAACATTTATTTAGTACATATTACAAAGTTGCGTTAATAATGTAAAAAATATGTGTAATTGCATCCCTGACTTTCTTCCTTAATGGATATTATTTTAAATGTCATGCCGTGTTTATCACACCAAGCAAAAGCCGTACCTGGAGGAAACTACCGCTAAAAATAAATTTATATAAATATTTGGCAATATTTAGCAAACTATTCGTTTCAACTTATCTTCATTTGCTTATATTCCTCTAAAACTGGAACTGGCTGCAACAAAAACTGGCTGATCCGTCATGTGACACCATGGCCCCAAAGAACAATTTCAAGTAACAATTCGCTTAACTACAAAAATCGCGCCAAACTGATATTATGTACGTGTTATTTTTATGAAAAAAAAAAAAACTGTTATTAAAAGACTTTCCGCGGCGCGAATCACTTGTTTTCCTCGGGATTTTGACATGTTTTTCCACCATAACCAACATAAAACCCGCAAATCCTATTTTTAACATGTATATTTAAATTATTAACGTATGACACACATTTTATTTTACTTTTTGCACTGTTTCACGTTTTTGATTTTGATGAAATAACTTTTATGCAACAGCACTTTCCGCGGCACGAAAACTTCTTTCCCTTTGATTTTAATGGGATTTTGACGTTTCACGAATTTTGGTTGGGACTTCATACAACTATATACACACACCTACAGCATGGCTTGTAAATGTAGAAGGCTTTGCTTACAAGCCATGCATAAAGAAATCGCACACTCACAATGAAACCATAATGGGACTTCAATTTTTCTGTCAAACTGTGTGGAGTGCGGTTATGTACGTTTATTGGGAATAAATTATTGGGGATAAAATCTTCTTTAAACCAAATAAAAACAAAAATTATGGACATTAATTGTAACATTTATTAACTACATATTACAAAGTTGTGATAATAATGTAAATAATAAATGTAATAGCATTACTAACTTCCTTCTGAGTCAGAATTCGTGAAATGTACCGAAGAAATCTTTAGTGCAATCAAAATGATTGTAATTTTGCACACTTATAGTACTTACCGTTATAAACAACTTCCAAAATTTTGATTAAAAAATTAATTTTACTAATAGTTATTAACAAACGAAGTTTTTGTGCAAATTTTAATCAAACTTTTATTTCTCTTGTCACAGTTGAAAATTTCATCTGAAAATTACATTGTTCATATAAAATTGTCTGTTCTACAAGAAAATAACATTAGTTTTTTGTTTAAACAAAAATTGTTTATAAAAATTGACTTTTTTATAAATAATTTGATTTTTCGTCATGTTCTCAATGTCGTAGAGCAACCTAACTTTTTCCAAAAGATTCTTTATTTAATGAGGAACAAATTCCCGCAATAAAAAATGGGATTCGCAAATACTATAGAAACTAGAACACTTTACGACTGGCGTTGCGCGCGGTGAGCAACGCGTACCGAGCGGCGCGGCGCGTGCTCGTTTTGCGTCGACGACGAAAAATCCCTTTCTTGTCTAGGTTTTTTAATAACACCGTTCTGAACAATGTTTGTGTCATCAGAAAACACCTTACACATGATTGTTGTTTCATTCATAGGTGAATAAAAATGGAATTGTCTCGTATCTTTGATAGTTTTCGCAACAGCATATCTTATTATATTATTATAAGGAGTGAGGGGGCAACCCATGTGGTGAACACTGCGGCCAAGTTAGGCCTATTGTGTACGTACCCCACTAGCGGAACAGACTATCGGCCTTCCGAATGAAGGCAGAAGGTCTTTAATTGATGAAGACCGGACTTGGGCAGGGCTCAAGAACTCTCTGATAAAAGTTCTTCTTCTAAGCCAGATCAGAGCAGGACATTCACAAAGAATATGTGTGGAAGTTTCGTCGCCTTCCAAGCAGAGTCGGCATTCTGTCTCTTGAGACAGACCTAGGTTGTGGAGGTGGTACCGCAGTCCTACATGGCCAGTGAGATATCCCACCAGCAGCCTTAGATCCGCTCTGTTTAGAGTAATAGTGCCTCTTAAGGCAAAGGATCTTATAAGATCTTTAGCCTGTCTAAGACTGGGGACTGACTCCCAATAGACTAAGTTTATTCTATTAATCCACTCTTCTATCAAGGACTTGGAGGTGGACCAAGAGATGCCACAGAAGGGTTCTGGACCCTGGAACAAAGTCTCAGACCCTTCCCTCGCGAGCCTGTCTGCAGCCTCATTTCCCTCGATACCCCAGTGTTCGGGGACCCAGCAGAGCGAGACCTCGTTTCTTCTGGTCAGGCTCTGGAGTACGTCAAAACACCCTGCTACTATTTTGGAAGAAAACTTCCACGTTGAGAGTGCTTTGATGGCAGCTTGGCTGTCAGAAAAGATCTTAATGTTGGCGCCTTTCAGACCTTTCTCAAGGTTGAGCCTAGCGCAAGCCGCAATGGCATGTATTTCAGTCTGGAAAACAGAGGGCCACTTACCCATCGCAATCGAGACCTTGGAGTTGGGTCCTGTGACACCAGCCCCTGTGCCATGTTCCATCTTTGACCCGTCAGTAAACCAGTGGAGATGTTTTGGATCCCCAGGAAGAATAGTTTCCTCCCACTCAGAGCGATCCGGGATTATCGCTCTGAATTTTCTTTGGAATCGCAGTTGACTAACCATATGGTCGGATACGCGGCAGATTGAAATGCTTGGGATATTTTTAAGGATATCCATGTGTCCTTTGACCGTATGGGGCCAGTTGGATGAGATCTGAAGTCTCAAGGCACTTATGGCGGCGGATTTCCATATGAAGAGATGCAGTGGGGTCAATCCAATGATTGCTTCCATTGCAGCTGTGGGACAGGTCCGCATAGCTCCGGTAATGGAGAGGCAAGCAAGCCGTTGCAGCTTGCTGCACTTGAGGATCGACGTAACCTGTTTAGTCTTGGGCCACCAAACTATAGCAGCATAAGTGACAACAGGTTTAACGATCGTATTGTACATCCAGTACATCATTTGTGGTGTAAGACCCCATGTCTTACTCAGAAGCCTTTTGCAGGCCCATATGGCCCTTGTGGCTTTGCTGATGACGTAGTCAAGTTGAGCGTTCCAGTTCAGCCTCTTATCTAAAATTATTCCCAAATATTTGACTGAGTCTGAATACTCAACTGTGGTATCCTGGATACAGATAGGACCTAGGTCCACTTTGTAGCGTTTGGAAAAAGGTACCAGGACAGCCTTATTTGCGTTGATTGACAGACCCTCCTTGGTACACCATCTTTGAACTTTTCGCAGTGCCGTTCTCATGACCTCTGTAATGGTCAAGTCAAACTTCCCAGAGACAATGATGGCAAGATCATCTGCATAACCGATGACATCGAAACCAGATTCAGATAGTTTGATCAAGAGTTCATCCACAACTAATGACCAGAGTAACGGGGATAAGACCCCACCTTGAGGGCAACCCTTAATAGCCTTAACACTAATGGTGTAGACACCTAGGGTAGAAGAAATGTCACGATCTGCAAGCATGGCATTTATCCACTCAATCGTGTGAGGATCCAAATTTCTGAGAGCCAGTGCTCTAGAGATAGAATCATAGCCAGTGTTATCGAAAGCACCTTCGATGTCAAGGAACGCGCATAGGGCAGTTTCTTTAGCGAGGAAGGCTTTTTCGATTTTACTGACCAGGTGGTGTAAAGCAACCTCTGTTGATTTACCCTTAGAGTAAGCGAACTGGGAGCTATGTAGAGGGAGAGTGAGCTCCAGTTTGCACCTAATATGAAGGTCTAGCAGCCTTTCCATAGTTTTCAAAAGAAAAGAGGTTAAGAATTATAGTTGCAAGCCCCTCAAATATCATATAGATATTACATATAAAAAACTTTAAATTTTCATGTGAAAATTGCCTAAGTGCAATCTACACACTCTAGCAATTTTCACATTTCTTAGAAATCAAACCATGCAAAAATGCATGGGAAATTGCACAAGAAACATTAATCCACTTTCCGGCAAAGCAGACGCTTTTCCAAGAATATTATAATATTTAGATCATTCTTTTAACCTGTGTAAATTATTATCTGAACTCGAAAAGTCAGTCTTATTCTAGACGCGTTAAAGATCGGTCAATTTGAGGTTCCGCGGAATGTAAAATCTATTTTAATTATATGCATATTAAAGTAAAGTTTAAAGATAGTGAATAGTTATTTTTTTGATTAAATAAACTGTGAAAAATAATTTCGTTTTTTATTTTTTTTTATCAAAAAATATATTCGCAAACAAAATTGGCGACGAGGATGGGATGTCCAAATATATCCCAATAATATCGAGTTTATTGTATATATTGCGGTATAGTGTATGTTAATACTTTGTTGGACATTTCGGGAACAATAGTTCACAAAAAATCAGTGCAGTTAACTAATAGCAAGAGCTAGTAGTGAAAAGAAGAAAAACCGCCTAGGACCTCAGGAACGACTTTTCCAGTCGTATTAGAAGACTCATCTATACCACCGACAGCAATCCACGGGAGCACAAGTTCATCGTTGGAAATACTATCAGGAAATCGCCGCTGGAAATTCATCCCCACATCAACGAAGAAAAATACCAGGAAATCGTCGTGGGACACCCAAGGCTGCATCGCGAGGAGCAACAGCTTCAACCCTTTTTATTAGAAATTCCAACATTGGAATTAATTTTTTTAAGGTCAGATATAAAGTTTAGATTTTTTGACATGAATATGTCTTATCCCTGGGGTCTATTTGAAAGAATGTGCGGAGACGAAAATCGTTACCATGACTCATTACTGTTTGGCATACTTTTAGGATAAATTTTAGAAGCAAATTAAATTTATATTTAATTCTGCATATTTTTAGGTGAAAATATTATCGAAAGCTTTCTTAAGGTTAGAACATTTTCGAGACATTTCTTTTGACATGAATATTTGTCGTTTTGCCAAAATGACTGTTTCGAGCACATACATTAACAAGAAGCTATGCTAGCAGCTTTTTTGCGTCCAATATCATAGCAGCTTTTTTTTGTTCAATCGCTGCGAGTTCTTGTTCCAAGAGTGAGAAAAAGTGTCCAGGATTTTTTACTTTGTGTGAGATTTTTTAAACAGCTTATGGGGCCCATCCAACTACATAGTTGTCCAAACTGAGTTGTGTAAAAAGTTGTTGTTTTGCCACAAACGCTTCAACTGAGTTGATATTTCAACTGTCAATTCGATATTTTATAGGCAATTTGAAAGTTAAATGAAATTGTAGAAAAGCCGCGACTAAGTTTTATAATAATAAAAAAAAGACGGGAAGTGCCATGGCTTCTCGATGGCACAGTAGACATGAATATGTCTTATCCCTGGGGTCTATTTGTTTCTTGTTATTATTGGAAATCACCTTCTTGTTCTTATTGGAAAGAACCCCTGGAGGGGGTCGAAAGGAATGCACACAACAATATATATCTGGCTCGCTTCAATACATACCCTTCAACCACCTTATCCTTTTCCACAATGTAACAGAATACAAACACACGAAACGAAATCGTTCAAAATAAAAAAATTGTGCTTTTGCAAAAATTCTAAACGCGCCGCGGCCGCACCACACTCAATCCGCAAACTGCGTAGTAAGAAAATTCCCTGATATCGATTCTGATTCCGCCCTCGAAAAGTCAGTCTTATTCTAGACGCGTTAAAGATCGGTCAATTTGAGGTTCCGCGGAATGTAAAATCTATTTTAATTATATGCATATTAAAGTAAAGTTTAAAGATAGTGAATAGTTATTTTTTTGATTAAATAAACTGTGAAAAATAATTTCGTTTTTTATTTTTTTTTATCAAAAAATATATTCGCAAACAAAATTGGCGACGAGGATGGGATGTCCAAATATATCCCAATAATATCGAGTTTATTGTATATATTGCGGTATAGTGTATGTTAATACTTTGTTGGACATTTCGGGAACAATAGTTCACAAAAAATCAGTGCAGTTAACTAATAGCAAGAGCTAGTAGTGAAAAGAAGAAAAACCGCCTAGGACCTCAGGAACGACTTTTCCAGTCGTATTAGAAGACTCATCTATACCACCGACAGCAATCCACGGGAGCACAAGTTCATCGTTGGAAATACTATCAGGAAATCGCCGCTGGAAATTCATCCCCACATCAACGAAGAAAAATACCAGGAAATCGTCGTGGGACACCCAAGGCTGCATCGCGAGGAGCAACAGCTTCAACCCTTTTTATTAGAAATTCCAACATTGGAATTAATTTTTTTAAGGTCAGATATAAAGTTTAGATTTTTTGACATGAATATGTCTTATCCCTGGGGTCTATTTGAAAGAATGTGCGGAGACGAAAATCGTTACCATGACTCATTACTGTTTGGCATACTTTTAGGATAAATTTTAGAAGCAAATTAAATTTATATTTAATTCTGCATATTTTTAGGTGAAAATATTATCGAAAGCTTTCTTAAGGTTAGAACATTTTCGAGACATTTCTTTTGACATGAATATTTGTCGTTTTGCCAAAATGACTGTTTCGAGCACATACATTAACAAGAAGCTATGCTAGCAGCTTTTTTGCGTCCAATATCATAGCAGCTTTTTTTTGTTCAATCGCTGCGAGTTCTTGTTCCAAGAGTGAGAAAAAGTGTCCAGGATTTTTTACTTTGTGTGAGATTTTTTAAACAGCTTATGGGGCCCATCCAACTACATAGTTGTCCAAACTGAGTTGTGTAAAAAGTTGTTGTTTTGCCACAAACGCTTCAACTGAGTTGATATTTCAACTGTCAATTCGATATTTTATAGGCAATTTGAAAGTTAAATGAAATTGTAGAAAAGCCGCGACTAAGTTTTATAATAATAAAAAAAAGACGGGAAGTGCCATGGCTTCTCGATGGCACAGTAGACATGAATATGTCTTATCCCTGGGGTCTATTTGTTTCTTGTTATTATTGGAAATCACCTTCTTGTTCTTATTGGAAAGAACCCCTGGAGGGGGTCGAAAGGAATGCACACAACAATATATATCTGGCTCGCTTCAATACATACCCTTCAACCACCTTATCCTTTTCCACAATGTAACAGAATACAAACACACGAAACGAAATCGTTCAAAATAAAAAAATTGTGCTTTTGCAAAAATTCTAAACGCGCCGCGGCCGCACCACACTCAATCCGCAAACTGCGTAGTAAGAAAATTCCCTGATATCGATTCTGATTCCGCCCCGCTTCGAAAACACAAAAATATCGCGCGACGGACGACTCAAGCACACCTTTTCTAATGGGGCCCATCCACAGGCCAACTAGTTGTTCTAACTGAGTTGTGTTGTCACTGAATCGCATCGTGTGTGGGGTAGTTGGCAAACTGATTTGACAGTTGGGGTTTCAGTTGGGATAAATCAAAATCTTTTAATTTTATGAGGGCGGGGTTTAGAGTTTGGGCAACTAGTCGCACTGTGTGTATTGCAGTTTGGCAAACTACTTGGATGAATTAAGCCTGAATTCGAAGAATATATTTTTTGCAAGTTTATTTTGCATTATTTTTAATTTAAATTATGAAAGTTCACATATTATTAAATTATTTTCATAATTTATACTTCTAGAATTTAATTTATATTTTGAAAAATATAAATATTCATATTAATAATTAAAAACAATTATAATTAATCTAAAAAATCATCTTTCTCCAATTTTTATTATTATAAAACTTAGTCGCGGGTTTTCTACAATTTCATTTAACTTTCAAATTGCCTATAATATATCGAAGTGACAGTTGAAATATCAACTCAGTTGAAGCGTTTGTGGCAAAACAACAACTTTTTACACAACTCAGTTTGGACAACTATGTAGTTGGATGGGCCCCATAAGCTGTTTAAAAAATCTCACACAAAGTAAAAAATCCTGGACACTTTTTCTCACTCTTGGAACAAGAACTCGCAGCGATTGAACAAAAAAAAGCTGCTATGATATTGGACGCAAAAAAGCTGCTAGCATAGCTTCTTGTTAATGTATGTGCTCGAAATAGTCATTTTGGCAAAACGACAAATATTCATGTCAAAAGAAATGTCTCGAAAATTGTCTAACCTTAAGAAAGCTTTCGATAATATTTTCACCTAAAAATATGCAGAATTAAATATGTATAAATCATTGATTATCTATAAGTAGATACGTAACCTTGTTTGCGGGCTTTGGACATAGATGGCCTTACTTACACTGATTTCTAAAATCCATGTTAAAACTGAGATTCAAGAGCTTTCGAAATATATAAAAGCTGTCTATCGGTTTCGCTGCTTATGTACATTGAACTTTTGAATTCATGTATATAGCAATCGCATGAATTGGGATACTTTGCGATTGCGCCAGCCGTTCTTTGAGACACAATTTTCGGAATTTTTGTTGTTGTGTGGTTTAAAAACGATTTTTCAGGTTTAGGGAAAAATTTAGTCGTGGAAGATTTTTTTTTTTTATTTTTTTATGAAATCATTTTTTTTGTCTGCAGGTGGATACGGTGCCGCAAATTATAATTTCTGCTTTGTACAGAATATAAAAAATTTTCCAATTTCGACAAAAGTTGAGCCTGAGAAAATTTCGTTAAAAAGTTTTAAATTACATATGGAAGAGGTTTTTATCATATATGTAGTATCCCAGGCAATGTACTATTTTTCCTCATCATTAAGTTTTGATGTTTAATGTAAAATCTTTCTTTATGTGTAAAATAATATTTTAAAATTTATAACGCACCAGGAATTGTAAGTGCTTTATAAATATAATAAGTCTTGTGCACTCTCTTCCACACCACCTAAGAGGTCGAGTACAGGGCGCGTTTTTTTTTATATCGTGGTGTCCCCAGTAGGCATAATCCACGGCTTTCAATCAAAAAGATCCTTTCGCATTCAGGCATTGCTTTGGATTTAGGACCTTGGCTATAATGATAGATCCACATAAATATATCATCCTCGAACTGTAAAACTATTGAATCCTTCTTTCCAAAATTAAAATTCGACAGCATAACAGGGACAGGCTGAAGTGTACTATAAACCGGCTTTACTGCCTACGTATTAACTGGTTTTGTTAATATTCATCCACACATCTTTATAATCTATCTTATCTTGGTCCTTCATGTGTAGATCAACAAATTGCTTGCTAAACACACAACATTTCACCTCCACTATCTCAGTACCATTGAAATAAACCCTCTCCTGCCTGCACGACAATCTTATACTCGCAGCACCAGATTAGCCCACTGGTCTGACTCTTTCTACCTGCAGTCATTCTTTTCACGACAAAATAGTAATTCGTTTCTAAATGGAACAACTCGATTCTGCAATAATCGCTGGCAGTCAGTATTTCCGAGTTCCTAAAACATCCAAGACTTCTTAAACAGAGTCTCTCGCCAACTTCTTCCACAACTACCCGCACCCTCCACCCATCCATCCATCCAATGGCGCTACAGTCCAAATCGAGCCTTGGCCTTCTCTAGGGCATTTCTCCCTTGCAGCATGTTTCCAATTGCGAATGTTGAGCATTGCTCAGCCGTCACATAGTCTATCCATCTCCTCCTGGGTCTACCTAATGGCATATTTTCATCCTGATAACGTGGCCGACTAGTCTCAGTCTGTTAATTTATATTAAAGTTAAGAGTTCTGGGTCGTCAATAATTGTATACAACTCGTTGTTGTATCTCCTTCGCCATATTCCATCTTCTCTGGTTGGGCCTATTATTCGTCTAAGAATTTTTCTCTCAAACCTAAGGACTCGTTCCTCTATGTCATGGGTGTTAGTCCATATCTCGCTATCATAACACAGTACTGGTCGTATTACTGTTTTGTACAGTGAGAGTTTCGTTTTCCTGTGATCAAATATTGAGTGCAGTATTTGTTTTTGGGCATAAAAGGCTCGATCAGCCAGAAGTATTCGTCTGGCTAGTTCTTTTTTTTCTTTGTTTGTTTTTGTGATTGTAGACCCAAGGTAAACTGTAATGCTCGTCGCTGGTTAAATTTCTTCCCATTCTAAATCTTCCTGCTCTGGACTGTTGCATCCCCTTCGTTTTTTCTTCTTTTATCTTCAGGCCTATGTCCTTTACCGCCTCTTTTAATTCAACATGAGCTTCTTTTTCTACCAAAAAGAACCTTCCCACGATGTTCATCTTATCCCCATAACTAAGTGATTGTACCGACTGTGTAGCTATTGACGTACTTCTCTGGACTGACGTTTTCCTTATCAACCAATCCAGAGTCAGGTTGAAATGCATGGGACCAGTCCACGTCCTGGTCTAAGTCCTTGTCGTACTTCGAACTCTTCTGTTATAACATTTTGGACCTTACCTTCGCCATTGAGCTATTGCACCCTGAACTCCCACCTTCATAATCATTAACCTATGCCACCCTAGTACTAATACTAATGTTACTGCTAGACATTGCACCCTGTCATGACAAACGATAGAACGGACTGGTAGTGCAAAGGGTCATTCATGAGTTTTCAGATACAAAAATCAATCTTATAAAGATGGCGTCACCAATATCGAAAAACATGGAGTCTATTGAAAATAAGACATAAAACCAAATTGAGCTTGGAGAAATGAGCCGAGAGGAGAGATAAAAAACCAGGCCGACAGCTTAATTCCTTTAGGGAAATCTAAGCTGTTCCCGATAATGCCTAACATGTACCATTATTAGGGCTTCTTCGCTAATTTATAGTTATGGATTCAGAGACACGTGAAGCTGAAATATTTATAGTGACGCTGACAGTGTTAGGGAGATATGTATAACAACGAGGGATTTCCAATTTGAATATTATTAATTACACGAGTGCGATCAAAAATACCTCTGGAAGTAAAATCAAATATGCACGAAACACAATAAAACAACTACATTCCGAACCATAGTTACAGGGGCATAATTTAATTAAAAAATATCTTACTAAAATGTTTGCCGTTGTTATTTCATTTTAAATATTATTGCCTACCTATTGGTTTGATGAAACCAGGTACTCACTGGCCGATGACCGATTCCTCGTACCCAAGAGCCCACATGAGAAAAATTGGAGCGCATTCATTGAAAACTTTAAAGTCCCGGATGTTTTGAAAGGAGAGCGATGGGGAAATCTTTATAATTTTAAATATTCCATATGATGGTCTGATTCTCACTCAGTACCCCGCAGTATATTGATTCTTTGTGATTTTAAGGTGTTTTTGACCTTTTTATTAAAATCTCGAATCTTTATTCTAGTCCTTATGACAATAATATTTTGAATGGCAGAGGGTTTGTGATCACAACCTGGCCATTGCGGAATGATCTTATTTATTGGGGTGAAAATGTAATTCTGTATTAAGTTTTTTTTCTCTTTATACTTTTCAAACAGTTCCAAGAATTTGCAAAAAATTAAATTCAGTTCTGCTTCAAACTCTGCAGTCGGTATCTTGAGGGAACCGTACATTGTATTCTCTTTTATAGATTTGAAAACTTTATTTTTAACTAAGCAATACTTCTCCGAGAACTTTTCGTCGCAACTTATCATGTGCTTTTCACAATGATTGCACTTTGCACTTGTGGAGATTTTTTTTGCTATATAACCGTAAAAATATACCATGGAATTTATTTTAAATTTTTCTTCCGGCGAGTTATTTTCAAAGATATCACCCATCACATCTGAAATCAAATTAATGGAGATATCTTCATCATCTGTACGGTTTTCTTCAAAACTCACGGAATCGTTTGCATCTTTGCTTGACAAATCTGTAACAGTCATTTTCACTTTGTGCGTCTTCATAGTTTGTTAGATCCGAAGTGAAATAATTGTGGAACATTATTTGTTTTAAATTTCTGTATACCCTGTATGTGCTGGGGTTTATTTCATACGTTCCTTTAAAATTCCTTATCATTGAAATCATATTTTCAATGGGATCTTGGTTCAAATGCCCTGTTATAAGGTACCTTTGCTTGCTTTGAAGGTACTGCCAAAGTATTTCAATAGCATTTATAGTGCGAATGACACCATCAAAGCAGTATGGCCTCTTCATGCGGCCTTTATGCATCCATGTCAAAATCCAAGTTTTTACTTCTTGGAGATTGTGTAGCATGTTTATATTTTCGTTTGATAAAGCATTTCGACCTGGATTTTTAGAAAATTTGCTTACACTATTTAGCTGGTCAAATAGAGTATTAAGCCTTGAAATAAATGTAGCGGTATTAATAGCGCATTCTTTTTCTAAAGGATCTTTAAAGCAATCTAAAGAAACGGCGGTAAAAATAGCCGCTGCCACGGAATGACTTAAAATGTGCGTAGCTAGCTTTACAGACATCCGATTAAAATGTTTTGGGTCAATATGCACATCAGATAGCTTGTACATTGCTCGTATTGTCCCATTATCGAACTCATATACTTTTCGAATGATATCCCATGAGACTCTTTTGCCTGCCACAATTATATCATTTAAATACAAAGAGTTGCGCAAACTCTTGAATAAATGAGGAACATCGAAAAACGTCAAAATCTTTGTACCGTTTACAAAGAAATATGGGTTTTCTGTGGAGCTACCTAACAATTTTAAGCATAATCTATTATTGCCCCCTTGGTCGCATGTAATACCAACAACTTCGAAACCGATATCTATTAATTTTGAAATGGTGTCTTTTATTATATCGCATAATTCCTTCCCCTTGACATGACCTGCTAAATAACCAACACATTGTTTCCAGTTTACATTAACCCCTCGGATCATTAAGAGCAAAACACTTGAAGCAGTCTTATTCGTTCGCCCTATTGGTCCCAAATCTTCAAAACCGAAAATAATATCATCTCTTAAATTATACTCTAATTCGGTTTTGCTGGACATTTCATCAAATAATAAAATGCAACGTCTATTTTCAATTGAAATATCTGATATTTTCTTCCGTAGCATTTGTTCAATGGTTTCAGATAAGCCTGTATTAAACCTTATGACTGAATGCCACTTTTGAATCGTGCTTACTGATGGTAAAGTAAACCCCATCTTTATCATTTCTTTATATGAGGCTGGAGATTTGTAAAAAAGCTGTAAAGCGAGCTGTTTTTCATTTTCTGACCAATGGCTTTTTTCCTTATGAAATAATTGGCTTTTAACAAATGTTTTTACTTCGTTGCTCTTATTTTCCAATAAATTATCCAAGAAAGTTAAAGAAATGTTCTCGTCTGCACGATTTTTCTTCGGTGGAGATTGATAAATATAAAAAGGTGCAGATTTCGTAATAGGGGCATTTTCTTTATTTAATTCACCGTTCTTTATTGGCGATGGAAATTGCGATATTGATATATTTTCCGTGTCTGGAAATTGAGGGATCATCCAATTTCTAACATAGGTTTTATCAGAAGGATTCTTTTTTACTACAAGCTCTTCTTCAGAATCGTTCTCTTCAGGAATTGTTATTGATATATTAGAAATATCAATTGCTTGCATAGGGCCTCGCTTCCGTTTACGAGCCTCAATTTTAGCTTGAGGTTTACTGGTTGCTGATAACATTTTCTGGCATAATCCATCCATTTTACTCTCTGTACAAGAGCATATAAGCGAATCGAATGCTTTTGGAACTGCCATATATTTTAACTTTTTTCTATCAGACATGGTTATAATATCATCCTGATAAAAATGCATTTCGCAAAAATAGATCTTTTTGCTGGCGCTCATTCCTATCTGCAAGTATATATCCCCAGAATGCTTTAGCCAAATGGTGCGTCTAAAATCATCCGGGACCTTGAAAAATGTAAGAAACGACCCAGGAGAATGTACATTTTTACAGTCCTTATAACGACAACAATAAGTGCTGCTCATTATTGTTGTTATGGTATAGAAATAAACAACGTGCAAACAGCGCCCAAATAAATTTTATGCAATTTTTTTACAAGAAAAATCCAATTTGAATATTGATAATTAAGCAATGTTCTAGTATTCGACTTTGAAAAATCAAATCTGTATTTTTAATATTTTGGAAACGCAATTTTAATGAATAATAATAGCGCGGGGAAATATAAATTAAAAGTAATATTTGTTTATTAATCTGTTTAAAAACAGTTCTAAAAAATTTGTTGTTTGTGGAACTCGCGAACACTAGAATGTCACCTAAGACCAATATTTCAATTTTAATCAACAAACTCTTACCTGACGTGATGCAAATTACTTACCAATAAACTAATGTTAAATCAAAAATAAAACACTAATAACTAACACCAACAAATTAATATTTTTTACAAGGTTTTGTCACCAAAATTGTAAAAACACCAAGTAACTCTCACTAATTCTCACAGTTTTCCAACGGTCCAGCCAAATCAAATTCAATCAACAGTAATAGCACTTAATCTCACAAATTAAAAAATTTGAAAACTGATTCAGAAGATATTTAATTTAATTTAATATTCAATAATATTTCTGCACGATTTTTCCACGGTGCCGCCAAAATAAATTCAATTTCATTTAAATATTCCAAGAAAATTCCTTCTTATGTACACTTTATTTATAACATCGAAAGCCCTCAGCTTTTTTATTATGTATTATCGAAACTCCAAACCAAAACTTCCAAATCTTGCAAGTTTTACCGAAAGACCAAACCGCAAAAAGAAAGCAGACACTAGCGCCGCCAAACACCAACACCCGCCATCCTCGCAGGTCCCATGATTACGCATCTACTTATAGATAACATTGATTATCTATAAGTAGATGCGTAATCATGGGACCTGTGAGGATGGCGGGTGTTGATGTTTGGCGGCGCTAGCGTCTGTTTTCTTTTTGCGGTTTGTGCTTTCGGTAAAACTTGCAAGATTTGGAAGCTTTGGTTTGGAGTTTCGATAATACATAATAAAAAAGCTGAGGGTTATCGATGATGGAAATAATGTGTACATAAGAAGGTATTTTCTTGGAACATTAAAATGAAGTTGAATTTATTTTGGCTGGGGCGCGGTGCCGTATACAAATTTGAGATATCGAATCTCATGATTTTTCAGATTTCGGACTTTTTGATTTTATGAGACTTATTTGCATTAGTTAGCGAAAAGTCCATTTGCAACGCAAAGGAATGGGAGGGGGGGGGGGGGGGTGTCGAAACACCGTTTTGAAACTATGGCCTCGATTCCCAGATCCGGCGGCGCGGAAGTGAGTGCGGATTTGAGCCTTTGCGATTCTCAAATCCACAACCGCGAATCTCTTTGATATTTTCCGCGCTTTAAAAGTGTGATCCGCAACAAATTTTCTGCGGATTCGAAACCACAAATGCGCCTAAGATAATCCGACATCAGGTATTTCATTTCATCTTCATTCCGAATTTTTGATTTAATTGAATCCGGGACTGCGGATTTGAGAATCGCAAAGTGTCAAATCCGCACTCACTTCCGCGCCGCCGGATTTGGGAGTCGAGTCCATTTCTCTTCATGTTTTTTGGTGGCTGATTATGAAAATCAGCAGGAAATTTTAGGACTGCAATAAAATATGTTTGTCACCCTTATAAATATAAAATATACTCCTTTTTAAGGATAATTATAATAATCAAATTAAATGCACTCTATTTTATATTTATTTGCGAAGGTGGTTGATTTTTATTTAATCTAGCCGAATTTTATTAAGCATTAAGGGGATAAAATTAAAGGGAAGTAATATTTAAAAATAAATTTTATACAGCAGCTTTTTTCTACGTTTTGGGTAATTGTTGCTTTGCTGCTACCGGATTGCAGGTTGGTTGCTTGGTATTGTTAAGAAGAAATAAGTCATTTTCAATACATATAATGCAGGTTGTATTTGAAAAATGATTCAAATATTTTTATGTTTTTAAATTTTATTTTTGATGAAATAATATCAAAAATAAATTGGAAAATTTATTATAACCTCTTTTTCAATGCGGTGAATCCACCCTTGAATCAAATAAAAAAAAAAAAAACTTGAAAAATTTTGTACGATTTTTGAACAAATTTCCCAAAATAACTCTCGTACAACTAGTCCATTATTTAGTTTGTCGTATCATGGTTCATTGTCATTAGTACAAGGGTGGAATAGGTTAACCATTATGATCGTTGGGAGGTGGAATCGACGAGGAATTCTGCGTTTGAATTCTTGGAGGTTGGAGCTCGGAAATACTAACCGATTATTCCAGAATCCAGTTGTTATTTTTAGAAACGAATTCCTATTTTGTAGAGTGCCCGAAAAGAGGGCTGCAGGTGGAAGGAGTGATACGAGTTATCTAATTTGGTGATGAGGGAATAAGATTGCCGTGCAGGCAGGAGAGGATTTATTTCGATGGTACTGAGATAGTGGCGATAGAATGTTGTATGTTTAGCAAGTAATTTGTTGATCTACACAGGAAGCACCAAGATTTATTGATTGTCAGTTCGCCTTCGACGATAACTTCGGAAGTTTACGGGATAAAACTGATAAAAGTGTTTAAATATTCTCCGTTTTTACACCCAGCGGGAAATGTAATGGCTAGGTAAGCGAGGTGATAATGAGATGGACCCATTACCTTTGTGATGAAATAATAGCTTCCCAGCAGGAAAAGTAATGGTTGTGGCATCGAAGTTGTAATCCATCCGAAAAATTATTTACATTACTTTTTGCGTTACGGAATCGATTACATTTCCATTGTGATGTCCTAGGACGGTAATCGACGAATGACGTAGAATGACGAAATCCCGCACACAATTGAAAACAAGATCAAACCAGCTCCAAAGGAAATGTGTCAAATGGGCAAACAAAACAGAGAGAAAATAAAAGAATAAATGTTCGAAATATCGATTTAAAGGTCAATGTACTACTTTTTCCATTACATTGTAATACGTGAGGAGGATAACCATACTGATTCTTGCAAGAAAACACCTATTACTGTGTTCAGTAATTACTGATTTTCTTGCTGGGTTACTTTTACATAGGGATGTCCTATGGCGGTAAGTACTTACTGTAGGCATTACAAACGAGGACTTATTTCAGAGGTGAAGTGTATTAAGTGAATACATACATTACCATGTATGGCACGCAGAATAAAATTCTGGCTACCCTTTTTAGCATTAAAAACATTACTATCCAAAATTACCATTGCATTTCAGCTACATTTGGTGAGAATTTTACTAGCAAGATATCTTTTTGACTGCACTGCACGATCCACACCGAACGAATTTGGAGGACGGAATAAACTCAAGAAGAGAGGCTTCGACAAGACAAAGAATAATAAAAGCACATCACATTTCCAACGAAAGTATTTCACAAGTCATTACCTAGTCGCTTACCTAGCCATTACAATGTAATGCATTTTACTAAATTTGCAGTAGAATTTTTCAATTACCATGTAAGCGTTTACACAAATCATTAATGAATTCTTGGGTTACCTGAGTAGCCCCTCGCTAGTTTTCCTGTTGGGAGCCTTTGATTTGTTACATATAGGGTGTTAGTAATACTCTATTTACAAATTTTATAGCGCCAAACTATTAGGAGTCCTAGCATACGTGACAGACCCTGTACAAGCAGTTGCGGAGAAATTGTAAAGATGAGAGGATGAATATTAACAAAACTAGTTAATACTAAGTAAAGCCGGTTTATAGTACACTTCAGCTGTCCCTGTTATGCTGTCTGTAAATTTTGGAAAGAAGGATTCAATTGTTTTACAGTTCCAGGATGATATATTTATGTGGATCTATCATTATAGCCAAGGTCCTAAATCCAAAGCAATGCCTGAATGCGAAAGGATCTTTTTGATTGAAAGCCGTGAATTATGCCTACCGGGGACAAAACGATATAAAAAAACGCGCCCTATACTTCATCTTACTAGTAAAATTCTCACCAAATCTAGCTGAAATGCAATGCTAATTTTGGATAGTAATGTTTTTAATGCTAAAAAGGGAAGCCAGAATTTTATTCTGCGTGCCTTACATGGTAATCTATGTATTCACTTAATACACTTCACCTCTGAAATAAGTCCTCATTTGTAATGCCTACAGTAAGTACTTACCGCCATAGGACATCCCTATGTAAAAGTAAGCTATTATTTCATCACAAAGGTAATGGGTCCATCTCATTATCACCTCGCTTACCTAGCCATTACATTTCCCGCTGGGTTGTATAAACCGGAAAATATTTAAACACTTTTATCAGTTTTATCCCGTAAGCTTCCGAAGTTATCGTCGAAGGCGAACTGATGACAATCAATAAATCTTGGTGCTTCCTGTGTAGATCAAGAAATTACTTGCTAAACATACAACATTCTATCGCCACTATCTCAGTACCATCGAAATAAACCGTCTCTGACTGCAACGGCAATCTTATTCCCTCAGCACCAAATTAGATAACTCGTCTCACTCCTTCCACCTGCAGCCCTCTTTTCGGGCACTCTACAAAATAGGAATTCGTTTCTAAAAAGAACAACAGAATTCCTCGTCAATTCCACCTCCCAACGATCATAATGGTTAACCTATTCTACCCTTGTACTAATCTTACTGCAAGACAATGAACCATGATATGACAAACTAAATAATGGACTAGTTGTACAAGAGTTATTTTGGGAAATTTGTTCAAAAATCGTACATTTTTCAAGTTTTTTTTGATTTTGATTTGATTCAAGGGTGGTTGACCGCATTGAAAAAGAGATTATAATAAATTTTCCAATTTATTTTTGATATTATTTCATCAAAAATAAAATTTAAACACATAAAAATATTTGAATCATTTTTCAAATACAACTTGTATCTAGGGGTGGTTGAAAATGACTTTATTTCTTTTTAACAATACCAAGCAACCAACCTGCAACCCGGTAGCAGCAACATTACCCAAAACGTAGAAAAAAGCTGCTGTATAACGTTTATTTTTAAAATATTACTTCCCTTTAGTTTTATCCCCTTAATGCTTGATAAAATTTGGCTAGATTAAATAAAAATCAACTACCTTCGCAAATAAATATAAAAAAGAGTGCATTTAATTTGATTATTATAATCATCCTTATCCTTAATAAAATAAATGGTTAAAAAAAAATTTAAAAAAAATTCTTTTCATTAACTAAAAAATGTACTGAAAAGTAAAAAATAAAAAATATTTTAAAGAAAGCGTGAAATTTCAAATTAATGAAAAATTTAATTAAAGAATGGCGCATTTTTCATCAAAAATTGAAATATAACTGTAAATCGCGTGAGATTTACAATAACCCTCAATTTTTTTCTTTATTAATTTCAATTCTAACAAAATTTTTTGATGAAAAATGCGCCATTCTTTTAATTAACTTTTTCATTAAAATTGAAATTTCACGCTTTCTTTAAAATATTTTTTATTTTTTACTTTTCAGTACATTTTTTAGTTAATGAAAAGAATTATTTTTAAAATTTTTTTTTAACCATTTATTTTATTTTCTACTTTTTAGTTTATTATATGTATTCCGCCATTTTATGATGGCAATTCTATTAGATTTAAAATTACGTCACACAGTTTACTGTATTCATTTGATACCCATGTCGTGGGCTCGGTGGAACATAATTGCAAAAACGGCCGCCATCTCGGAACCGTCTTCTTGATTTTTTTACAAAAAGGTCAGATTGCATTTAGTACTTATACATGATGAGTTGAACTCAAGTTGAACCCAAGTCTAACTACATGTAAACGGGAGTCGAGTTGGGTTAAGGTTGACTGAACTCGACTCAGCTCTGCTACCTGGGTTTAGTTGAAATTATGCATACGGACATGAGTTCAGTATTTGAGTAGTTGAATTTAGTTGACAGCAGCATCTCTGTGTTTGTTTGTGATTTTTTGTAACGTGTATTGCTTCTTTATTATCAACTCACCCTTAACTCAACTATTCATCTCATCATTCATACACATTAACCACCCGAACTACGAGTGTGTGCAAAATTGGAAGTTGATCGGTTATATTTTCTACTTTTTAGTCTATTATAAGCTTTCCGCAATTTAGTGTTGACCGCCATTTTGAATGACGCCACATAGCTTATTGTGTTCTACCTGTCATATCCTTTCATTTGATACCTATGTTAGAGGGCCGCGGAGCACAATTTCAAAAATCGGGCGCCATTTTGGAACCGCCATCTTGATATTTTTACAAAATGGCCAGATTGCATTGTTATCCAAACTAAACGTGTATGCAAAATTTCAGCTCTATCCGAAACCGGGAAGTGGGTCAAATTTAACTTCCAAGATTTGACGACAAACAGTGTAAGTTAATTAAAATCGGGCGCCATTTTGGAACCGCCATCTTGATATTTTTACAAAATGGCCAGATTGCATTGTCATCCAAACTAAACGTGTATGCAAAATTTCAGCTCTATCCGAAACCGGGAAGTGGGTCAAATTTAACTTCCAAGATTTGACGACAAACAGTGTAAGTTAAATAAAAGAATTTAAAAAGGGGTGTATTTTATATTTATAAGGGTGACAAACATATTTTATTGCAGTCTTAAAATTTCCTGCTGATTTTCATAATCAGCCACCAAAAAACATAAAGAGAAATAGTTTCAAAACGGTGTTTCGACACCCCTCCCCCTCCCATTCCTTTCCGTTGCAAATGGACTTTTCGCTAATTAATGCAAATAAGTCTCATAAAATCAGAAAGTCCGAAAACTGAAAAATCATGAGATTCTATATCTCAAATTTGTATACGGCACCGCGCCCCAGCCAACTTCATTTTAATGTTCCAAGAAAATACCTTCTTATGTACACTTTATTTACATCATCCATAACCCTCAGCTTTTTTATTATGTATTATCGAAACTCCAAACCAAAGCTTCCAAATCTTGCAAGTTTTACCGAAAGAACAAACCGCAAAAAGAAAGCAGACGCTAGCGCCGCCAAACATCAACACCCGCCATCCTCGCAGGTCCCATGATTACGCATCTACATTGATTATCTATAAGTAGATACGTAGCCTTGTTTGCGGGCTTTGGACATGGCCTTACTTACACTGATTTCAAAAATCCATGTAAAAACTGAGACTCAAGAGCTTTCGAAATATATAAAAGCTGTCTATTTGTTTCGCTGCTTATGTACATTGAACTTTTGAATTCATGTATATATTATAGCAATCGCATGAATTGGGATACTTGCGATTGCGCCTGCCGTTCTTTGAGACAAAATTTTCGGAATTTTTGTTGTTGTGTTGTTTAAAAACGATTTTTCAGGTTTAGGGAAAAATTTAGTCGCGGAAGATTTTTATTTTATTTTTATTTTTTTTATGAAATCATTTTTTTTTGTCTGCAGGTGGATACGGTGCCGCAAATTTTAATTTCTGCTTTGTACAGAATATAAATTTTTTTCTATTTTCGACCAAAAGTTGAGCCTGAGAAAATTTCAGTAAAAAGTTTTAAATTACATATGGAAGAGGTTTTTATCATATCGAGCCCTTCCCGCCGTTTTATCGTAACCGACAAAAAGTAAATTTTACAGGAGAAGGTTTTTTTACTTATTTTTGTATCTGTTATTTGTAATGGGCTGAAATTAGTTAGGCTAATTATTTTATTAGTTAGGCTAGTTTATTATCCGATTAATGGCAAAATTGGTGGTATGTTTCGAAGGTTAAATTAACGTCGTTTGCGGTAAAAAACGAATTTTCGAAAAAATGTCGCTTACGATAAAACGGCGGGAAGGGCTCGATATAGTATCCCAGGCAATGAAGTATTATGCCTCATCATTAAGATTTAATGTTTAATGATATGGGAAAAGTAAAATCTTTCTTTATGTAAAACCATTCCATGCCAAACTGTCGCACTTTACTCCAAAAGAATATTTTAAAATTTATAACGCACCAGGAATTGTAAGTGCTTTATAAATATAATAAGTCTTGTGCACTCTCTTCCCCACCACCTAAGAGGTCGAGTACAGGGCGCGTTTTTTTATATCGTGGTGTCCCCAGTAGGCATAATTCACGGCTTTCAATCAAAAAGATCCTTTCGCATTCAGGCATTGCTTTGGATTTATGACCTTGGCTATAATGATAGATCCACATAAATATATCATCCTGGAACTGTAAAACAATTGAATCCTTCTTTCCAAAATTTACAGACAGCATAACAGGGACAGGCTGAAGAGTACTATAAACCGGCTTTACTTAGTATTAACTAGTTTTGTTAATATTCATCCTCTCATCTTTACAATTTTTCCGCAACTGCTTGTACAGGGTCTGTCACGTATGCTAGGACTCCTAATAGTTTGGCGCTATAAAATTTGTAAATAGAGTATTACTAACACCCTATATGTAATAAATCAAAGGCTCCCAGCAGGAAAACTAGCGAGGGGTTACTCAGGTAACCCAAGAATTCATTAATGATTTGTGTAACCGCTTACATGGTATTGAAAAATTCTACTGCAAATTTAGTAAAATGGAGGTCTTTACATTGTAATGGCTAGGTAAGCGACTAGGTGATGACTTGTGAAATACTTCGTTGGAAATGTGATGTGCTTTTATTATTCTTTGTCTTGTCGAAGCCTCTCTTCTTGAGTTTATTCCGTCCTCCAAATTCGTTCGGTGTGGATCGTGCAGTGCAGTCAAAAAGATATCTTGCTAGTAAAATTCTCACCAAATGTAGCTGAAATGCAATGGTAATTTTGGATAGTAATGTTTTTAATGCTAAAAAGGGTAGCCAAAATTTTATTCTGCGTGCCATACATGGTAATCTATGTATTCACTTAATACACTTCACCTCTGAAATAAGTCCTCGTTTGTAATGCCTACAGTAAGTATTTACCGCCATAGGACATCCCTATGTAAAAGTAAGCTATTATTTCATCACCAAAGAAAGGTAATGGGTCCATCTCATTATCACCTCGCTTACCTAGCCATTACATTTCCCTCTGGGTTGTAAAAACGGAGTTTTATCGGATCAGTTTTATCCCGTAAACTTCCGAAGTTATCGTCGAAGGCGAACTGACAATCAATAAATCTTGGTGCTTCCTGTGTAGATCAACAAATTACTTGCTAAACATTCTATCGCCACTATCTCAGTACCATCGAAATAAACCCTCTCCTGCCTGCACGGCAATCTTATTCCCTCAGCACCAAATTAGATAACTCGTCTCACTCCTTCCACCTGCAGCCCTCTTTTCGGGCACTCTACAAAATAGGAATTCGTTTCTAAAAATAACAACTGGATTCTGGAATAATCGGTTAGTATTTCCGAGCTCCAACATCCAAGAATTCAAAAGCAGAATTCCTCGTCAATTCCACCTCCCAACGATCATAATGGTTAACCTATTCCACCCTTGTACTAATCTTACTGCAAGACAATGAACCATGATATGACAAACTAAATAATGGACTAGTTGTACAAGAATTATTTTGGGAAATTTGTTCAAAAATCGTACAACATTTTTCAAGTTTTTTCTTGATTTTGATTTGATTCAAGGGTGGTTCACCGCATTGAAAAAGAGGTTATAATAAATGTTCCAATTTATTTTTGATATTATTTCATCAAATATAAAATTTAAACACATAAAAATATTTGAATCATTTTTCAAATACAATCTGTATTGTATTGAAAATGACTTATTTCTTCTTAACAATACCAAGCAACCAACCTGCAATCCGGTAGCAGCAACAATTACCCAAAACGTAAAAAAAAGCTGCTGTATAAAGTTTATTTTTAAAATATTACTTCGCTTTAATTTTATCCCCTTAATGCTTGATAAAATTCGGCTAGATTAAATAAAAATCAACCACCTTCGCAAATAAATATAAAAAAGAGTGCATTTAATTTGATTATTATAATTATCCTTAAAAAGGGGTATATTTTATATTTATAAGGGTGACAAACATATTTTATTGAAGTCCTAAAATTTCCTGCTGATTTTCATAATCAGCCACCAAAAAACATGAAGAGAAATGGCCTCGACTCCCAGATCCGGCGGCGCGGAAGTGAGTGCGGATTTGACACTTTGCGATTCTCAAATCCGCAGTCCCGGATTCAATTAAATCAAAAATTCGGAATGAAGACTCACGATAATGAAATACCTGATGTCGGATTATCTTAGGCGCATTTGTGGTTTCGAATCCGCAGAAAATTTGTTGCGGATCACACTTTTAAAGCGCGGAAAATATCAAAGAGAGATTCGCGGTTGTGGATTTGAGAATCGCAAAGGCTCAAATCCGCACTCACTTCCGCGCCGCCGGATCTGGGAATCGAGGCCATAGTTTCAAAACGGTGTTTCGACACCCCTCCCCCTCCCATTCCTTTGCGTTGCAAATGGACTTTTCGCTAACTAATGCAAATAAGTCTCATAAAATCAAAAAGTCCGAAAACTGAAAAATCATAAGATTCGATATCTCAAATTTGTATACGGCACCGCGCTCCAGCCAAAATAAATTCAACTTCATTTTAATGTTCCAAGAAAATACCTTCTTATGTACACTTTATTTCATCATCGATAACCCTCAGCTTTTTTATTATGTATTATCGAAACTCCAAACCAAAACTTCCAAATCTTGCAAGTTTTAGCGAAAGCACAAACCGCAAAAAGAAAACAGACGCTAGCGCCGCCAAACACCAACACCCGCCATCCTCGAAGGTCCCATGATTACGCATCTACTTATAGATAATCAATGGCATCTACTTATAGATAATCAATGTAATCAATGTATAAATTTAATTTGCTTCTAAAATTTATCCTAAAAGTATGCCAAACAGTAATGAGTCATGGTAACGATTTTCGTCTCCGCACATTCTTTCAAATAGACCCCAGGGATAAGACATATTCATGTCAAAAAATAAATAAACCTAACTATTATAATAAAAAAAAATTTTTATATCATTATTATATTGATTGGTACTACCCTTTCTAAAGTGAATTTTTTTTAAAAGATAATTTATAATAAAAAATAAACGAACCTAAATTACTATAAAAATATTCTTTATCTTTCTTATATTGATTATATTGATATTACTCTTTAAAGTGAATTTTTTTTAAATAATTTATAATATAAAATAAATAAAGAAAGTGTTTGGAGGTGACTATATAAGATAGATCGTGAATTTAAGTGCCGTGTTTGATAGGAAAATTAACAAGTCATTCCACATATATAAATTAACTTGAGTTAAAATATTTTTTTACTTTTTTGGAAATTAGAAAAATTTGTTTCAAATTCCTAGTTTATCTGCCCCTTTTCCACTCAAATCAAGTTAAATTTACATACCCTAATTAATTTATAATAACAAATTTTCTCGAGATGGCTAATCTAACACTTGATCCACTTACATACCTCTATAGACTACCCGAATTTAATGGAGATCCTCGAGATCTGCAAATATTCTGTAACTTAGTGGATAGAATCCACCCAGTTCTAACAACCTTCGAGCCAGTGGCACAATCAATATTTTCCGATATCATAAAAAGTAAACTTAGAGGGAAAGCAAGGGAAATAATTACGATAAATTGCCAAGCTACATCTTGGCAAGATATTAAAAATATTTTGATAAATAACTTCAGTGATCGATTAAGCTGTGATGAATTATTCGACGCAATGCGGAGTGTCATATTCAAAACTAATACGGTGGACTTCTATAACGAACTTCTAAAGTCCACACTCCAACGTTTAAACAATAAAACATACCTTACATGGGGAGAAGGAGCTATATCTAATGAGACTGCACGTCAAAATAGAAGCTCAGCCCTTAAAATCTTTACAGCAAAAATTCAGAGCCTATGAGATCAATTCGCGTTTGTAGACAGCCTACAGACTTAGAAGCAGCAATGGACCTTTTGTTTAAAGCGGGCTATGCCTATCTTACGCCAAATAGATCACCAAATAGGTCACCCAATTTTAGGAATGATAGAAGAAATGGTAATAGAAATCCCAGAAATGATTATCAGCAAAGGAACCATCGCGAATATCGACACGAAAATAAGAATAAAAACTACAATTGGACAAACAACGAAAATACAAACAGACAGACTAACGAAAACTACAGACAAAACTTTCCACAACCCAACAAGTCCTTTTATCCTCAGCATAATTATGTGCAGAATCCCCCCCTAAATCCTTATAATCAAAATGCGTTCCAACCACCACCAGAACCGATGGATATCTGTAATTTTGAGGTGCAAAATTTTCCGTTAGCAGCCTCACAGGAGACTTACCTTATATAGTGGTACAAACTAAAATCAGGCCCATCAAACTAATAATTGATACAGGAGCCACCCACTCTATCATTAATCCCGGTATATGTTCCCTTAAATGGTGGATACCTTCAAATATTATGCTCAAAACTCTTCAACACTATATTAGAATTAGGGAAAAGGTCAAAATCCCAATATTTAGCGAATTAGGAGATCCCACTCAAACAATAGAATTACTTGTCTGCAAATTCCATGACTTCTATGATGGTCTTTTGGGTAACAACATTTTAAGAGGACTACAAGCGAAAGTTGATTATAAAAAAAATCGACTCAAAATAGGAAAAAAATATGTTCCTCTACATTTCGAGAGTGATGATATTTCAAGATTGTACTATTTTATAAAAAAAAATTTTAAAAACCGACTTCAGAAAAAAACCCGCGATGCACAAAAAAGGATGAAATAATTGTTTGTAATTCTTAACAACATCAATCCAATAAGAATGGATCTAGAAAGAAGAATCACTTTTGAAGACGGTGCGAGGTAGTAGTTGACTTTGATTGCACTAACTCTTGCTTCGGCAATTGTTTACATTTCTTTGTTAGGCTTAATATATCACCCACATGTGTTAGCACCGTCTTCAAAAGTGATTCTTCTTTCTAGATCCATTCTTATTGGATTGATGTTGTTAAGAATTACAAACAATTATTTCATCCTTTTTTGTGCATCGCGGGTTTTTTTCTGAAGTCGGTTTTTAAAATTTTTTTTTATTTCGTGCTTTTTAGTCCATTCATTTTTTTAAATCCATTCTGAGAAGTGTTAAACGCCGCCCCGTGGAGTAAGGATAAATATCGAAGCAGGAGCTAAATAGTTTTTGCGCATTTTCGGAAGAATTTAAAAAAAAAATTTTTTTTTAATATCAAACAAAATTCTCCGAGGGAAATTAAAAGAAATATTTATTGTGAAGTCGATAGCTTACTGTACTATACTCGTCATACAATTTCATTTGATACCCATACCAAGGGCGTTGTAAAGAAAAAGGTAAGCTGCCATTTTGTGTTGGCCGCATTTTGGGTTTTGAATGTCGCTATGTGGCGTTGTTGTGTATTCTATTTGTCACACCTTTTCATTTGATACCCATGTCTGGGGTCGGGGAGCGCAATTGCAAAATTTGATTGCAGATTGTATTTACTACGTTTATAAGCGGAGTTTCCCTCCGGATGGAAGTTTCGATCCGGAGTGAAACACCGCTTATAAACCAGGAGTGAAAATCCAGAACTTGGATTTTCGCTCCCGAAGAAAAAGCTGGAGTGAAACTTCGATCCCGGTCTATGTTGTGCTTATAAACGCTGACTGGGAGTGAGAATTTTTTCCGAAGTGGGAAAACTTTGTAAAGAAGAAGCTGGGTGTTTTATTTTGCAACAATAGATTTTTTTCTTTGTTTATTGATATTTTAAAATACATTAAATTAAACATTGGGTTTATATTTATCTTTGCTATGATTTTGAATTTGAGCTTGGAGCTGTCATCTCAAACCAGAAAGTATTTTGGATTTACACTCCCATTGCTTATAAACGCATCGGGAGTTTTACTTTGGATTGAAGATCCAGGAGTGAAACTCCGCTTATAAACGTAGTAATTGTCATGCGAACTACACGTATGTGCAAAATTTGCAGTTGATCGGTTATATGGAACTGGGTCAAAATCAAGTTGCAAGATTTGTTTACACTATACACACATACAGATCAAGATAATATAAGCCATATAAAAAGTTAAGTTGCCATTGATATCGGGGAAATTAAAAGTAAACAATAAACTTCTTTGATTCTTCATCCACGTCATGGTATATTTATTTATTCGATATAAACAATAGTTTTTTGAGCTGCAAATTTCGCCATAATTTCGTTCTTATCGGCTTTTGTTCTGGAAGCAAATTTACAGACGCATTCATGTCAAAAACTTGTTTAATATGGAACAAAATTCCCCGAAGGAAATTAAAAAATAATTATTTTGTCGATATATAGAAAAAAAGCACCGCGAGCCCTTGGGATCGAACTCGCACCCCACAGATCCCACAGACAAGAATACTAGTCTCCAGCCCTTTGCGCTATGTCAAGTAATATCGGCCGCTGACCAATATGCTAATAAATCATTTCAGAAGAAAGAAAAAGAGAAAAAGAAAAAAACCGGCGGCCCCGACCGGAATCGAACTTGTAACGCTGAATCGAGGACTCTACGCTCTACCCACTCCGCCACCGGGCTGCTGGCAGATTGACAACAATAAAGTAATTTGTTCGGTGCCCATGAAATGTTTAGGTGAACTTTCACAGGTTGAATTTTAACAGTTTTTTCTGCCTAACTTCGAACTCCGTTATCAGATTTTAGAAAAAATTTAACGGGACCACCGTGGGAAGCTCCCCCTTCAAATGAACCAAAAAAAAAGCAAAAAAGTTATTGGGTTACAAAGTTATGCGTGAACAGGACCACAAAATACCTACACGTCGAATTGAGTAACCTCCTCTTTTTTTGAAGTCGGTTAAAAAACGAGGGATATTTTAATGTCAACATACCAGTTAGACAAAAAGATGGCCATATATTTACCCATGACGGAAAAATTAGGATCCAAGAAGGTATTTACAATGTTTCTGATTACAATTTAGAAGGGATTATGGAAATCCAAGGTAATTCAGAAAAATCAGTAATTCTGCGTACTCAAGAGTGTATAGCGATTACTGAGGAAAATTTTAATGTTATAGAAGAGCAAGACCGAAAACCTTTACTCGAACAAATCCGAATAGACCACTTAAATCAAGAAGAGAAAGAAATGCTCTTACGGTTAATAAAAAGATTCTCTAACATATTCTATATGGAAGACTCCGACCTTACTTTCACGAATGCAATAAAGCATGAAATCCGTACAACTAACTTAGCCCCGGTCTTTGCTAAAACTTATAGATACCCGTACATTCACAAGGGTGAAGTACAATCGCAAATAAAGGAAATGTTAGCAAAGAAAATAATTAGGCCTAGCAACTCTCCCTATTCGGCACCGGTTTGGATAGTTCCCAAAAAAACTAGACGCGAGCGGTAAACGAAAATGGAGGTTGGTCAACGACTATAGAAAGTTGAATGAAACCACCATCGATGATAAATATCCTCTGCCGAATATAGACGAAATATTAGAGAAACTTGGCAGATGCCAATATTTCTCCACCCTTGATTTAGCTAAGGGCTTCTAATAAATAGAGGTAGCAGAAAAAGATATACATAAGACAGCTTTCAGCGTTGAAGGAAGACATTACGAGTTCCTTCGTATGCCATTTGGACTGAAGACAGCCCCGGCAACCTTCCAGCGCCTTATGAACAACGTCCTGTCCGACTACATTAATAAAATATGCTTCGTCTATTTGGACGATATTATTATATTTTCAACCTCTCTGCAGGAGCATTTAGAGTCGTTGAGAAAAATCTTCCATAGATTGAGAGAAGTCCATCTAAAAGTCCAATTAGATAAGTCGGAATTCCTAAAACGGGAAGCCGAATTTCTCGGACATATAGTCACACAAGAAGGAATTAAACCTAATCCTCGAAAGATCGAGTGTGTACTAAAATTCCCTTTGCCGAAAACGCCAAAGGAAATTAAACAATTCCTTGGTCTCATGGGTTATTACCGTAAATTTATTAGGGACTATTCTAAAATAGCAAAGCCAATGACAAAATACTTAAAAAAAGATATAAAAATGAATATTCAAGACCCCGAGTATGTTCAAAGTTTTGAAATCCTGAAGAAACTTCTGGTCAGTGAACCAATTTTAAGGTATCCTGACTTCACTAAAACCTTTACGGTTCAAACCAATGCAAGCCAGTTTGCAGTAGGAGCGATATTGTCCCAAGACAATCATCCTATTTGCTATGCGAGCCGTACGCTCAATGGACACGAAGAGAATTATAGCACAATAGAAAAGGAATTGCTTGCAGTAGTATGGGCCACAAAGTATTTCCGCCCGTACTTATTCGGAAGAAAATTTATAATTGAAACAGATCACCGCCCACTCCAATGGCTGTTCTCAATAAAAGAACCAAATTCAAAGTTAGTGCGTTGGAGATTAAAATTATCCGAATTCGATTACACGATAAAATATAAAAAGGGAATTAAGAACGGGAATGCAGATGCACTCTCCAGGGTTATGATAAACCACAACGAAGTGGAAACAATACGAATAAATAATTCAGACTGTCCTATAAATTTCTATAAAAGGCAAATTATTATTAAGAAGACAAACTCAGGTTCACTAAGGATAAAGAATACCCAAGTATTTAATAGAAGTAGGAAGATTATATACATAAAGACACTTGACCAAGATACTGCAACAACTTTACTTAAAACCCACTTTGACCCCAATAAAACAAATGCTATCTTAATTGAAGAAGAATCATTCTTTGAAGCAATTCAAGCATCTTTCATTGAACACTTTGCCAATAGATCTATACTTAAAGTCGTTAGGTGTAAGAAACTCTTACAAGACGTCGAAAACGAAACCGAACTCATAAAACACATACAAGAGGAAGATTGTAGAAATAATCATAGGGGAATTAACGAAAATTTTAATGAACTTAAAGACAAAATATATCATGCGAAATTGAAAGATAGGATCACAAAATTCGTGAAGGAACAGGACATAGAAGGAACAGGACATAGAAATTCATTTTACCTCCAATAACAATCACACCTCCAATTCAGATGTTGAACGACTTCATAACACAATCAACGAACATTTAAGAATTCTACTACACGATCCAAATAAAAGAATCGATACTGTGGAGGAGAAAATTCTAAAAATCATTAATTTTTACAATAACACTATACACTCAACAACAGGCAAGAAACCAATAGACTTTTCTTTAGGTAACATAAATGTAGATGAATATCCTAAAATTAGAGATAGAATAATAAAAATAAAAGAAAAAACAATTAACAAGTTAAATAAAGATAGGGAAGAAGTAGCGATCACTTCAGGACCAGTATTTCTTAAAGAAACTAGAGGTGGCAAAAACCACGCGAGATTTAGAAAAGTAAACGCCAGGGAAATAGATTACGATCATATACAAGTAGAATCAGGACATAAATATTATAAAACCCACATTAAAAGATCGAAGAAATTCCAAGATAATAACAATCCTTCCATTAAAACAAAGCCCAAACGACCTAGTAATATAATTATTTCACCGTCCATTACAGACAATGAACCAGTTGATAATAATCCTGCTAGTAGTGCTCCCACACCTAGCATCAGCACAGCTAATTGAAGTACAAAACTTAAACGACAACAATGGCTATATAACGATCAAAACGGGACAAATAAGAATAATTACAGAATATAACAAAATTTTACATATAATCAATACTACCGAATTTGAAAAAACCAAAAATGAAATTTACAATAACATTAAAAAAATTGAGATAAACGCCAAAGCAACCCAACCAATCTTTAGCACCATGACGCACAATTTCAAACTTCTAGAAACAAAGATCAACGGACTCAGACCAAACTTACGACAAAAGAGAGGCTTAGTAAACATATTAGGTAAAGGACTCAAGTACATTGCAGGGACTATGGACAGTGACGATGAAAAACTCATAATAGAAAGACTAGACAATTTAGCCAAAAACAATCACGAACTAATTACCGAAACTAACAAACAAATTTTGATAAATAAACAAATATCAGACCAGATAAGTAACATAACAACCCACATGAATAATCAACAAAACCTGATATCGCGTATACTTGCAAATTATACCAATGATTATAATCAAAGAATCTCAAATATAGAAATTGAACTTGCTACCTTCGAACAGGCCTATCAGATCAACTACGACATAAACCTTTTACGAAATCACATAGACGATATTGAACAAATCAAGGCAAGCGGTAGTTTGCCGAGTTCGTAAGGGCAAACAGCTAATGCCTTATTTACGCCTAAACATAGAAAACAAGGTGTTTTTTTTATAAAATTATGCGATTTATCACCTTTTTATAAGCAATATAAGTAATTTTTCATTTGTAACCGATACCCAAAATATAAATAACTTATTATTCCATGAGTTTTTTTTCCTATCATTCTTCGTTTTCTTTATTTTTACATTTTTTACATTTCGAATCGAACTTTTTTCTTCTCCTTCAGTCTAAAAAAGTGGGTACTCAAAATTATTCTGTCAGATGGCGCTCTAAGTTATTTCAATTGCTCAATAAAGGAGATGGTGCTACTAGTTAGTCGAAAAGTGTTTACTCGAACTGTTGATGCCAGATGGCATTAGATGATTAACAAAATGTATTCATTTAAAGTGGTTAGTCGCAACTATGGTATCATATTGCGTTAGGTACTATAAAAAACATGTAGATCACAGTACAAATGTACAGTAAAATTTTGAAATACCGAATGCCGAGTTCGTAATCGTAATTTATTTCTAAAAATATGACATATTCCTTAAGGTGCCTGTAAACGAGCAACTAAAAATGCACATTGCCGGTAATATTTCAGAAAAAGATGGCCCGGCTATATGTTTGAAAATGTGTGGCCGATACTATTGCCGGGCAACTTGTAGTCAGACATGTTTTCGCAATGTTTTGGCTACTGTATTGCCCGAGAATTTCACGCGTACACGTATGACAATGGCTGAAGTATTTGCTTATTAAAAACGAAGAATGCTATGAGCTAATTCTAAATATGTAGTTACTTGTTTAGAAATTTCACTAGAATGACGAAGGATGACCTTAAATATTTCATACAAAACAACCATAAGCCTTAACAGCGGTGGCAAGACTCCATCCAGCGGTATGCAGAGGCCCCGGTGTTTACCACTCTACTCTTTTCTAAGCTTTTGTTGAATATCAAAGTTCTAAGAATGCGGATGATCCACTAACTTAAACCATTGTAGATCCCATGCTGGCATTGTTGAAAGCGCTACTTCATCCGGTATGGTGTCAATCCATTTTCCTTTACAATATGCGTGCTTTGGTATAGAATTTTTAAGGTACATAACTAAGATGTGTTCTAGGGTCATCATTTACGATATCTTACTGTAAGAATTGCCAAATTATAAATAGAAGGAAAAATGCAGCTTATGGCTGGGAGACGCCATGGACTTAGTCAAGGGGATCTCCTGGAACTCTGCACGTATTTGGCTGCGGTTTGGTTCGCCGGATACTATAGATTCATGGATCCCGAACACAGAAAATGTACACCCTACACCGCCCACAACTATGCCATCTTTAGGCCATACTAACATACTTCTAGTCCAAAGAAAATTTCAAAATCAAATTTAAATAGCCGGCAATGTTTAAATATTTTCGCTCTACGACCGATATCAAAGGCAACATGCCGGCCAGTAGTTGCAATATGGCCAGTATCGTCGGGCTATACGGATATATTGCCGGCAAGTTTGAACATATTTATAGAAATAGTGCTGAATTTTCAGCAATTTCGTTCAGCCAGTATTTCCGGCCACACATTGCTGAAAAATGTTGCTCGTTTACAGGCACCTTTACAAGTTAGTCAAATCCAGCACTGTTGATGTCAAATAGCATTCCCTATTATTTCGATGATTAACAAAACAGGGTACGCATGGTACACGTCTCAAGAGGGCGGATTACCATTTTCTTCACAACCCCCTCGACATGGGTATCAAATGAAAGGGTATGATAAGTAGAATACAATAAGCTATGTCTTTATATCCATGGCGGCCTCGTCAAGAGTTCGGACTACCATTTCTTCACCACCACCTCGACTTAGGTATCAATTGAAAGGGTATCATAAGTAGAATACCATAAGCGATACAATATACTCAATATCTGGTTAGATCCATGGCTGTCATCTCAAGAGGGCGGATTACCATTATCTTCACAACCCCCTCGACATGGGTATCAAATGAAAGGGTATGATAAGTAGAATACAATAAGCTATGTCTTTATATCCATGGCGGCCTCCTCAAGAGGGCAGACTACCATTTCTTCACCACCACCTCGACTTAGGTATCAATTGAAAGGGTATCATAACTAGAATACCATAAGCGATATAATATACTCAATATCTGGTTAGATCCATGGCTGTCATCTCATGAGGGCGGATTATCGTTTTCTTCACAACCCCCTCGACATGGTTATCAAATTAAAGGGTATGATAAGTAGAATACAATAAGCAATATAGTATACTCAATAAATAGTTAGATCCACCGAGGCCACCTCAAGAGGACGTATTACCATTTTCTTCGCAACCCCCACGACATGGGTATCAAATGAAAGGGTATGATAAGTAGAATACAATAAGCTATGTCTTTATATCCATGGCGGCCTCCTCAAGAGGGCAGACTACCATTTCTTCACCACCACCTCGACTTAGGTATCAATTGAAAGGGTATCATAACTAGAATACCATAAGCGATATAATATACTCAATATCTGGTTAGATCCATGGCTGTCATCTCATGAGGGCGGATTATCGTTTTCTTCACAACCCCCTCGACATGGTTATCAAATTAAAGGGTATGATAAGTAGAATACAATAAGCAATATAGTATACTCAATAAATAGTTAGATCCACCGAGGCCACCTCAAGAGGACGTATTACCATTTTCTTCGCAACCCCCACGACATGGGTATCAAATGAAAGGGTATGATAAGAAGAATACAATAAGCTATGTCTTTATATCCATGGCGGCCTCCTCAAGAGGGCAGACTACCATTTCTTCACCACCACCTCGACTTAGGTATCAATTGAAAGGGTATCATAACTAGAATACCATAAGCGATATAATATACTCAATATCTGGTTAGATCCATGGCTGTCATCTCATGAGGGCGGATTATCGTTTTCTTCACAACCCCCTCGACATGGTTATCAAATTAAAGGGTATGATAAGTAGAATACAATAAGCAATATAGTATACTCAATAAATAGTTAGATCCACCGAGGCCACCTCAAGAGGACGTATTACCATTTTCTTCGCAACCCCCACGACATGGGTATCAAATGAAAGGGTATGATAAGTAGAATACAATAAGCTATGTCTTTATATCCATGGCGGCCTCCTCAAGAGGGCAGACTACCATTTCTTCACCACCACCTCGACTTAGGTATCAATTGAAAGGGTATCATAACTAGAATACCATAAGCGATATAATATACTCAATATCTGGTTAGATCCATGGCTGTCATCTCATGAGGGCGGATTATCGTTTTCTTCACAACCCCCTCGACATGGTTATCAAATTAAAGGGTATGATAAGTAGAATACAATAAGCAATATAGTATACTCAATAAATAGTTAGATCCACCGAGGCCACCTCAAGAGGACGTATTACCATTTTCTTCGAAACCCCCACGACATGGGTATCAAATGAAAGGGTATGATAAGTAGAATACAATAAGCTTTGTCTTTATATCCATTCCGGCCGTCTCAAGAGGGCGGACTACCATTTCTTCACCACCACCTCGACATAGGTATCAATTGAAAGGGTATCATAAGTAGAATACCATAAGCGATATAATATACTCAATATCTGGTTAGATCCATGGCTGTCATCTCAAGAGGGCGGATTAATATTTTCTTCACAACCCCCTCGACATGGGTATCAAATGAAAGGGTATGATAAGTAGAATACAATAAGCTATGTCTTTATATCCATGGCGACCGTCTCAAGAGGGCGGACTACCATTTCTTCACCACCACCTCGACATAGTTATCAATTGAAAGGGTATGATAAGTAGAATACCATAAGCGATATAATATACTCAATATCTGGTTAGATCCATGGCTGTCATCTCAAGAGGGCGGATTACCATTTTCTTCACAACCCCCTCGACATGGGTATCAAATGAAAGGGTATGATAAGTAGAATACAATAAGCTATGTCTTTATATCCATGGCGGCCGTCTCAAGAGGGCGGACTACCATTTCTTCACCACCACCTCGACATAGGTATCAATTGAAAGGGTATGTTAAGTAGAAGACAATAAGCAATATAGTATACTCAATTTCTGGTTAGATCCATGGCTGTCATCTCAAGAGGGCGGATTACCATTTTCTTCACAACCCCCTCGACATGGGTATCAAATGAAAGGGTATGATAAGTAGAATACAATAAGTTTTGTCTTTATATCCATGGCGGCCGTCTCAAGAGGGCGGACTACCATTTCTTCACCACCACTTCGACATAGGTATCAATTGAAAGGGTATCATAAGTAGAATACCATAAGCGATATAATATACTCAATATCTGGTTAGATCCATGGCTGTCATCTCAAGAGGGCGGATTAATATTTTCTTCGCAACCCCCTCGACATGGGTATCAAATGAAAGGGTATGATAAGTAGAATACAATAAGCTATGTCTTTATATCCATGGCGACCGTCTCAAGAGGGCGGACTACCATTTCTTCACCACCACCTCGACATAGTTATCAATTGAAAGGGTATCATAAGTAGAATACCATAAGCGATATAATATACTCAATATCTGGTTAGATCCATGGCTGTCATCTCAAGAGGGCGGATTACCATTTTCTTCTCAACCCCCTCGACATGGGTATCAAATGAAAGGGTATGATAAGTAGAATACAATAAGCTTTGTCTTCATATCCATGGCGACCGTCTCAAGAGGGCGGACTACCATTTCTTCACCACCACCTCGACATAGTTATCAATTGAAAGGGTATCATAAGTAGAATACCATAAGCGATATAATATACTCAATATCTGGTTAGATCCATGGCTGTCATCTCAAGAGGGCGGATTACCATTTTCTTCGCAACCCCCTCGACATGGGTATCAAATGAAAGGGTATGATAAGTATAATACAATAAGCTATGTCTTTATATCCATGGCGGCCGTCTCAAGAGGGCGGACTACCATATATTTATCACCACCTCGACATAGGTATCAATTGAAAGGGTATCATAAGTAGAATACCATAAGCGATATAATATACTCAATATCTGGTTAGATCCACGGCGGTCATCTCAAGAGGGCGGATTACCATTTTCTTCAAAACCCCCTCGACATGGGTATCAAATGAAAGGGAATGATAAGTAGAACACAATAAGCGATTTAGTATACTCAAAATATATTTAGATCCACGGCGGTTATGTCAAGAAAGCGGGTACCCATTTTCTTTACATAGCCCATCGACATGGGTATCAAATGAAAGGGTATCATAACTAGAACACACTAGCATGAAATAATTAAACACGTGCATTTACGAACGAATTCAAAGGAACACTCGAACAAGGTCATTAGATCAGCATGTTGAAAGAAAAATCGGGCTGCTTATGGATCAATAATTCCATAGTACAGAAAAAATCTTGGCCGAGAAACTCGAAAGGAGCTTATGTTTGTTTTTTTACAAAGGCAATAATATTAATTTGAATTCCTGCATTTTGTTATTTTGTTATTACCTACTTATAAAATAAATAAAAATATATAATGAACAATTAAATACATAATATTTCTTTATACAGAAGATTATTTATTTTTTATTTTAGAATGTATTAAAACAAAAAAGAGTGATATCCCACCAAAAAAAACATTAAAAATGTGAATTAGAAGTTCGTGGGCGCGGAAATTATTTATTGGGACAGTTTAAAACACACTTATAACAAAAAGAAGTGATATGGATTAGTCAAGATGAATCGTTAATAGCATGAAATAATTAAACACGTGCATTTACGAACGAATTCAAAGGAATTTTACAACAATTTTAGAGCATGAATCTTAGCTGCCCTTCGAAATGTAACAAATTTTATTAGAAATACTATAGACTGAGCCACGCTGAGTTCAGCAAAGATTCATGCTAGGTATACAACGAACGCGCCAGCCAACTTTTTCGCGGTTGATAATACTTTATTGAGTTTTAAATAAAAATTGGCAGTTATATAATTCCTTTGAATTCGTTCGTAAATGCACGTGTTTAATTATTTCATGCTATTAACGATTCATCTTGACTAATCCATATCACTTCTTTTTGTTATAAGTGTGTTTTAAACTGTCCCAATAAATAATTTCCGCGCCCACGAACTTTTAATTCACATTTTTAATGTTTTTTTTGGTGGGATCATTCTAACTAGCAAACTAAATATCCTCTTTCGGAATATACTAACCGAAGCAGAACTGACCATGGTTGCAGATATGGAGACATTCCAGAATATCAAAGTTACCGTAATTTATTATGTAGACTAAATAGTTATCGTTGTTCTCATTCCAAAGTATTCCAATAAAACTTATTCCCAGATCACGATCGAACCCTTACCCAACCTTCAAAATAAATCAATAAACATTAAAACTAATAAGATTTTACTAGACGAATATAACAAACAAATTTACGAAATAAATGTCAAAGACAATCTTAAAAAGAATTTGATACTAATAGACGATGAATGTCTAAATAACATTTTGAACTCAAGGGAAGCAAAATGTGGAATGGCTACGTTAAATGAAGAAATAATCAAAGAAATATCAGCAGGTTTTATATTAACTAAAAATTAAAATAATTTAAGTATGATACAGAATTGTAATAAACATACTTATAAAATTTATAGAAATAGTCTTATTAAATTTGAAAACTGCAAAATAGATATCTATAATATAAAAATAAGTCGGGTTTTCCTTCCTGACGCTATAATTCCAGAACGCACTATCCGATTTCAACGGTTTTGCATTCGTTGGAAAGGTCTCGGGCTCCGTGAGGTTTATAGCAAAAAAAATTCAACAGAAAAGCAGGCGTTTGGTCCATAGCAGCCATCTCAAGAGGGCGGATTACCATTTTCTTTACAACTCCTCGACATGGATATCAAATGAAAGGGTATGGTAAGTAGAACACCAAAGGCAATATAGTATACTCAATATATCGTTTGGTCCATGGCAGTCATCTCAAGAGAGCAGATGACCATTTTCTTCACAACCCCTTCGAACTGGGTATCCAATGAAAGAGTATGATAAGTAGAACACTATAAGCAATATAGTATACTCAATATATCGTTTGGTCCATGGCGGTCATCTCAAGAGGGAGGATGATCATTTTCTTCACTACCCCCTCGACATTGGTATCAAATGAAAGTGCATTATAAGAAGAATGCCATAGACTATGTCTTTAGATTCATGGCGGCCATCTCAAGAGGGCGAATTACCATTTTCTTCACAACACACGAGACATGGGTATCTAATGAAAGGCTATGAAAAGTAGAACACCATAAGCAATATAGTATACTCAATTTATAATTTGGTCCATGGCGGCCATCTCAAAAGGGCGGTTTATCATTTTCTTCACAACCCCTTCTAGATGGGTATCAAATGAAAGAGTATGATAAGTAGAACACCATAAGCAATATAGTATACATACTCAATATATAGTTTGGTCCATGGCGGTCATGTCAAGAGGGCGGATTACAATTTTCTTCACAACCCCTTCGAGATGGGTATCAAATGAGAGAGTATGATAAGTGGAACACCATATGCAATATAGTATACTTAATAGATCGTTTGGTCCATAGCGGCCATCTCAAGAGGGCGGATTAATATTTTCTTCACAACCCCTTCGACATGGGTATCAAATGAAAGAGTATGATAAGTAGAACACCATAGGCAATATAGTATACTCAATATATCATTTGGTCCATGGCGGTCATCTCCCAAAATCAATTTTCCCAGATTTGTTCTTTTTTCACTCTAGCTTTTTCCTATCGCAGACTGTGTCCCCATAATCTTATTTTATTGAAAGGCGTTGCAACGCACGCGGGTTTTTGCTAGTAAGCAATAAAATATTTACAAATGAATATTACAAAATAAAAGACCATATTATACTACCTTATTTTTCAGCAAATACAATCGAGAAAAACCCTGTAAACTTGAGTAGAATAGAAGAAATTCATTTAATGAATATTAAAGATAATAGGAAAGCAATTAAAGAAATTTTAAACATAAACCATTTAGATCCATCAATATTTGATATATCCTTAATAGTCACCTATATTTTAAGCATTATTTTCGTACTTTTATATTTATGTAAAAAATACAGAGAGGATAAAATAAACATGTTTACCATTCATTGTAAATCTTCGTCGGAGTCTCAGACAAACCGTGGGGGAGTTATAGTTGCAAGCCCCTCAAATATCATATAGATATTACATATAAAAAACTTTAAATTTTCATGTGAAAATTGCCTAAGTGCAATCTACACACTCTAGCAATTTTCACATTTCTTAGAAATCAAACCATGCAAAAATGCATGGGAAATTGCACAAGAAACATTAATCCACTTTCCGGCAAAGCAGACGCTTTTCCAAGAATATTATAATGTTTAGATCATTCTTTTAACCTGTGTAAATCATTATCTGAACTCGAAAAGTCAGTCTTATTCTAGACGCGTTAAAGATCGGTCAATTTGAGGTTCCGCGGAATGTAAAATCTATTTTAATTATATGCATATTAAAGTAAAGTTTAAAGATAGTAAATAGTTATTTTTTTGATTAAATAAACTGTGAAAAATAATTTCGTTTTTTATTTTTTTTATCAAAAAATATATTCGCAAACAAAATTGTTAAGCTGATAGGTCTGTACGATTTAGGCAGCTCGAGGGGTCTGTTGCCCTGTTTTGGGATAAAAACCACCACGACTTTCCTCCAGATGGTTGGAATGTATCCCCAATTGAAGCTGGCTCTAAAGAGGTAGACCAGGTTGTTGATGATCAGGTCAAGGCCCTTCTGAAGAAGTGCCGGAAAAATTCCGTCTCCTCCGGGGGACTTATAGGGTTGAAAAGAGGCCACTGCCCATTTAACCTTGTCACAGTCGAAGATATTCCCTGAAAGACTGCGGGAATAGCGGTCTGGGATAGTCCTATGACTACACCCAGCATCCAATGGATAAGCGGTCTGGAGGATTGACCCTGGAAAGTGCTCTCTGAGCAGGTACCTTAAGCATATCTTTCTTGGAGTAAACTTTTTTGTTCCAAATGTTCATTGAGAGTACAAAAATCAAATTTATTTATTTTGAAGAACGACTGAGCCCAGTCAAAAAACAGACGAGGTGTGTTTATAGGATTTCTATCAACTCGTTGCATACTTGTCTTGAAAGCTTCGCGTTTAACTTTTCCTCCGATCCCGTCGAGTTGTTAACTTCCCAGTATAGGAAGTTATTGTAATCGGTCCGAAAATCGAAATCGACAATTTCAACGTATTTTCATCTTTCAAGGTCCCAGGAGCATTTTAAGCAAAAAATTGGGAGGAATTATGTGTGTGTGTGTGTATGTGCGTACGGATGTGGTTATTTTTTCCTGCACGATATCGCGCGAACCAAAACTGCTATCGACTTCGTTGAGGAGTCGTCCGAAGCGTATTAACCGAAATATGATCTGAAAAGATTTTCATGAAATTCGGTCCAGCCGTTTTTTTTGTTTAAGCGACGTAAGTGATTTTTGTACCTGCACGATATCGCCCGAACCACGAAAGATATTGACTTACTTGAGGTGCCGTTCGAAGCGTATTAGCGATAATATAATCTGAAAAGATTTTTATAATATTCGGTCCAGCGGTTTTTTGGTTTAAATGACTTAAGTGATTTTTGTACCTGCACGATATCGCGCGAACTATACAAGATATCGACTTAGTTGACGTGCCGTTCGAAGAGTATTAACCAAAATATGATCTGAAAAGATTTTCATAAAATTCGGTCCAGCCGTTTTTTTGTTTAAGCGGCGTAAGTGATTTTTGTACCTGCACGATATCGCCCGCACCACGAAAGATATTGACTTACTTGAGGTGCCGTTCGAAGCGTATTAGCGACAATATAATCTGAAAAGATTTTTATAAAATTCGGTCCAGCGGTTTTTTGGTTTAAATGACTTGAATGATTTTTGTATCTGCACGATACCGAGCGAACTAAAAACTATATCGACTTCATTGAGGTGCCGAAAAACATTAATACATCAATTTTATATACATTTTCGTCATCCTAATCTTGTAAGTGCGCACAATTAGTTTGACATTTTAGCGAAAATATTGATAAACAATTGTGACAAATTCTCGGTATTATAGATATATTCTATATTGCCTATTGTTCATTTATTATTAAAATATCCAATCATATGTTCAACATCCATCATACTGGGAAGTTGATCGTGTGGACCGAAAGGGTCGAACCCACATCCCAACTAGTTTACGCTTGCATTTATTTTAAAGGTTTTGTTGTTTATGAAATATCGACATACGTATATATGTACATACGAATGTGTATATTTTTACTATGTAGTAGGTACCCAGCGGGAAATTAGGTAATGCTTCCGGTGGAAAGGTATAGGGTAAGCCTTCCTTGAAAGTAATCTGTAATGCAAAAGTAAGCAGTAGGCAACGTCTGCTTCTTAAGGAAGGCAAGGGTAAGCTGAAAGTAAGCAATTGCCCTCTGCCTTACCTTACCAGTAATGTAGAGGTAAGCAAAGCTAGTGCATATTTTTGCCTTACCAGTAATGCAGTGGTAAGATAAAGCTGGCTTATACCTTACCTCCCTAGGACATCAATGTAAAAAAAGAAATGAAGTGGGTTTCCTAAAGTAATGCTTCCACGGATTACCAGGAGTACTTACAGAACGCAAGTTGAAGCCTTATTTTTCCCGCTGGGTACATTTTCTTACAGGGATAAAATTGTTGGTGGAAATCAAATTAAAAAAGAAAAAAGCTGTTTCATGTATTGTTTGAGATTTTGTTTAAATGTTAAAAATCTTTAGACTTTTGGAGGAATTTGCAATTTTGCTGTTTTTGTCCAGCTTTACCGTTTGTTACATATTTTGCAAAATATAGTAAGTAAAACCGTTAGTTTTATGCGAATTTTGATTTCGTTTTGATTTGCAACCAGCATTTCCGGAATATGTTTATTTGGCAGATTGGGAATTGTTTCATTGTGGTCGAAGATCGAAGGAAATTATTGCGTTTTACAAGGATTTCAAGATGTAAAATAGCATCAACAAAATTAAAAATATGAAAAGTGGAAAATTATGCTTTATGGTTATTTATCGATATTCTTACTTAATAGTGCAGCCAATATAAGAATTCTATCTAATGGCATTATAAAAATAAATAAAACTTGAATTTTTATCGATCTTTATTATGATGCGCGGTGACGTTTTCTTTTTTAGGGGTTAATTTTAACTTGGCGCAATTATATCATATATGTAATAGTATTTAGTATTTTGTTGAAAATTAATACTCCTTTCCATTCCACCGCAGGGATAGAGTATTAGGCGCGTTTTTTAAAGTGATTTCGTCAAAATCGGCGCCACATCTCTGACAGGCATTTTAAGTTCGTTGAGTAAATCCGACATAAGGTTACATTTTTTAAAGGCAATTATCCAATTTGCTATTCAAGCAATTCTACTCCTAAAAATTTGTTGTACTTTTCCTTTTAAGATTGGATAATTTCTTGCTTGGAATAGTTTTCAAATGAGCTCTTACCTTTAAATTGAGGCGAATGCCACAAACAAAATTTTCGAAGAAGAATGAGGATCAAATAATCTAAGATTTGTTTGTGGTGATGGTAACATTCTTTAGCTAACCAGTGAGAAAATTAAGAGTTTTTACTTATGTTAACCGTATAAAGTTCAATTATTTTGTTTTTTTAAACCCGTTATTTCAGGCGTATTCTGAACAAATTTAGTGAAGATTTATCCAAAAATTTTACCAATATTAAAAAAATAATCTGTGGGATTTTGAAGTGCACAAAAATCGCTATTTTTTGAATAATTTTTAAGGTAAATAAAACTTTCCGAAAGTTTTGAATATTTAACAATTTCGTTTGGTTTTCTCATAATCTTATCGCATAACAAACATACCTGAAATCTACAAAATACCTCAAAGTTTCTTCGACAGAAATCGAATCTTCATTTGCCCCACATTCCAACAAATCAATTGACTCGATTACGTTGTTAACTTCAGGATCTTTATTAGTAACATCATACCAATCGTCCGATCCTCTACAGTTAAAACAATAATGGATTTTAGAGTCAAAATCAATCCCCCAATCCAAAATGTTTTGTTTTTGTTCTTAACTGAAATTGATCAGATATAATGGAGCATTTCAGCAAGATACTTCCTTGGAGTATTTGTTTGAGTTAATCCACATCTATACCAATTTCTACTTAAAGGTAATTATTAAGATAATCGAACAAGTTATTGAGTATTGAAAAAAAATCGGAAGTAGAAATAATAACTGATGAAACAAAGCAAAAGCAAATTTAATTCCAAAACAGTTTTTGAATTTATACTCACATATGGCGAGGAGGCAATTAAAGACTTTTAACTATTCTACTAGATAGTCATTTCGACAAATCCTCTTTATAGGTTCACCTTCTTAGCTCTTTATTCTTTGCTGCAGCTCTTCAACTTTTCCATAAGTTTTTTATATTTACTAAATAAATTTTTATATTTTGAGCGGTAAAAATTTACCGATTTCGCCGATTTTAGATAAAATGAACACGACAAATCCATTGCAAATGAGGGGCTTGGTTAAATCTGTGAGAGTTACATCAGGATTTGTTATTTTATTTGAGTTTTCATAACACCATAACTGGAATACTACAGTCATCGGTTAGATAGCTTTCTGTCGGCTTCTCTTCAGAGAAGGTAATAAATGGAGTTTTGTTTCTTTCAGTCCTAGATGAAACTCCAAGGTTTAAAGTCAGAGTACTACCGTCATCGGTTAAATAACTTACTGTCAACTTGTCGGAGAAAACAGGAGTTTTATTATTTTCATTTCTTGCGATTTTCTTTTTCTTTGCAAATGAGCTGCTAGAAAAATGTTTTGAGCAAACATATGAAACTTTCGTTAAGGGAGTAGCTTGCAAAGAACAAGTGTGTAGCCACTTCTTATATATAGCAGAGTCTTTCGCAGGGGATTTAAAGAACCTAAGCTCTGCATTTGTTCCCTTCATTACTTTGCAAGAGGGTAACCCACAAATTACGCCCCATTTCAAGGGTTTTTCCATTTGTAATAATAAATAATAAATTACCTAAATATCAGAAACACTGATGTAAATAGCATAGCTAACAAACCAAAACAAAAACAACTCGCAAACAGGAAATCAACACTAAATCAAATCAAATAATATATATGTATACTAAATAATCAAATATGTATTATAATAAATAATAGCAAAACCTTTCACTCTTTTTTCTTTATTTCAAAAAAACTGCAGTGAACCGAGCTGAACGCTATCGCAATTACTTTTTAAGTGACTTATATCTAAAAAAACTTTCAAAGCAATCGTAGGAAGTACATGGAAAAACATAAAAGAATCTCTGAAACAATTCCTTAATTTAAAACCTTAACCTAGAATAAAACATTTTATAGGAAAAATAAAACGAAAACACAAATAGCTCGATTATGATTATATCCACTGCTATCATTTTCCTTTTCCTTTATATAAATAAAATGTAAGGTGTTCCATTTCAAACAAGAAAAGTGTGCACTTGCTGTTCCGTTTCCATCATTTAGGTTTTCTCCAGACGAAAGCCGATCAAAAGAACATCATAATAAAGATCGATAAAAATTCAAGTTTTATTTATTTTTATTATATAATGCCATTAGATAGAATTCTTATATTGGCTGCACTATTTAGTGAGAATGTCGATAAATAACCATAAAGCATAATTTTCCACTTTTCATATTTTTAAATTTGTTGATGCTATTTTACATCTTGAAATCCTTGTAAAACGCAATAATTTCCTTCGATCTTCGACCACAATGAAACAATTCCCAATCTGCCAAATAAACATATTCCGGAAATGTTGGTTGCAAATCAAAACGAAATCAAAATTCGCATAAAGCTAACGGTTTTACTAAATTTTGCAAAATATGTAACAAACCGAAAAGTTGGACATAAACAGCAAAATTGCAACTTCCTCCAAAAGTCTAAAGATTTTTAACATTTAAACAAAATCACAAACAATACATGAAACAGCTTTTTTCTTTTTTAAATTGATTTCCATCAACAATTTTATCCCTTTAAGAAAATGTACCTACATAGTAAAAATATAGACATTCGTATGTACATATGTACGTACATATGTCGATATTTCATAAACAACAAAACCTTGCTCCCATCCATCGCTATCATTTGCCTCTACTTACTTTTGTTCTATTCAGATAAAACTTACTCAAAGCAGTGGCATAGAAAACAAAGAATTAGCGGGGGCATTTTTCGTCTGGAGGAAGCTTGAAATGGAGGAAATAGGAAAGCTCTTGTAGAGAATCGTGCCGACTTTCCTTATATGAAATGGAACATCTTTCCTTTTATTTGTCTATGCTATTGATAACAACTTATTTGTTGTCAAAAACTCATTTCCATATAAAATTTCCTTCGAGTATCGATTCAAGTGTCACCCTTACTACATCCCTGTATCACGAATCCCCCAACGGCGAGCTAGATTGAGCATCGCACGTCGTGGTACCAGTCGGTATAGAGTCAGTATTTAGATACAGTGATACCCCTCCGGTGGTCCTCCGTTCCCAATGAGCCCATCAGCAGCAGCGGAAGAGGCAGCATGCTGCTTCTTGTATCAGATTCGTTGTAGCAGCAGCAGGCAGCAAACGCTTTTTCGTCTTACCCGGGGGCTACACGATCAATTTTTCAATTGCAATATTGCATTGCAGTACTAAAATTGATCGTGTAGCCCCTGCTGCAATATTGCATTGCATATTGCAGCAGGGGCTACATGATCAATTTTACTACTGAAATGCAATATTGCAAATGGAAAAATTGACCGTGTAGCCTCCGGGTTAAATAAAAAACTATTACGTCAAAAAAGCTGCCTTGATGGGCAGCAAAATTAGGATTGGAAATGAAAATGCAGCGGCAGCATTCAGTGCTGCTTCTGTGGTCATGTGACCCTCGTTGACCAATAGAAACAGTTTGCTGCTGATATTTTTGTTGCGCTGCTTTGGATCTGATACAGCCTATAGTTTCCATATAAATTGTTCTTCTGTCGTTGGCGCTAAAATAGATTAAATTTTAATGCTTTGGGTACATCCCACGATACAAGCACGTGCCTGATCTTGCCTGCATGACGGTCAATTTATGTCCAATTCAATCAACAAGGATTTCACAGTGATTTTAGATTGACGCCGCAAGAAAGTGCGGTCTCATTTCTAAGAAAACGTTTCTTCGGGCGGTCTAGAATTTACATCCGAAACATATGTATCTTAATATCCTAGCTATAACATTAACCGGAGACCTACGTTGGAATAATTGTATTTTCCAAACTGTTAAACATGCATCCCAATGCTTGGAATTTCCACCGTCAATCAGGCCTACATATGGCCTCGATTCCCAGATCCGACGGGAGGGAAGTGAGTGAGGATTTGACACTTTGCGATTCTCAAATCCGCAGTCCCGGATTGGTTTAAATCGAAAATTCGGAGTGAAGACTCACGCGATAATGAAATATATGATGTCGGATTATCTCAGGCGCATTTGTCGTTCAAATCCGCAGAAAATTTGTTGCGGATCACACTTTTACAGCGCGGAAAATGTCAAAAAGAAATTCGGGGTTGCGGATCTGAGAATCGCAAAGTGTCAAATCCGCAACTCACTTCCCTCCCGTCGGATCTGGGAATCGAGGCCATTATCTACAAACCCTACATTCGTCCCCGCTTTCAATTGAACTCGTATATCTGGGCCGGGTCTCTTGAATCGTCTTAGCGTGGCTGTCGAGCTTATTTGCGATGGCATCATTTGCAAGCTCGCGGAAGAATTTAGCTGCTCTGGCGAAATTATATCGCTTCTACCATAAGGACTGTCTCACTAAAATAAACCGAATGCCTCCACGGCAATGTTTTTCCTGCAACTCAAGACTAGCCCACTGGGCTCATACTGATAGTCTGTAGGTCTTAATTTTGCGCACATACCGGTCTAAATATTCGTTCATTACTACAAGAACTCGAATGTGGATCAACTTCCCGCAGGCAGCATTTCCGAGCTCATACAACACCCAAGAGTTCAAGGGCAAGGTTAATCGCCATCTTCTCATACACCTCATTAACTCCGCTTAATATCACCTAGCTATACTTTGAGCTAATCTTACTACTATACATTGCACCATAGCGTGAACGACATGACGGAGGTTTTTTAGCGAGTAAACTGTCACCCACATAAACAATTAAATAATGAAGGAAATCTGAAATGCTAATTAGACTTAAACAGAAACCAACTAAAAGCTCAAAACAGAGTCTGATGGAGAAGGTTTTTGGAAACCCTATTTTCTTATAAGGTGAGAGGTGAAGTGCAACAATAATATACTGAACATGTTTTTAAAATTTTCGATAGATTACAATGCTGTATGGCAGTGCAAAGTCAAAGATGAAGAATATTTTATTTATAAACGCAGCGGTACGTTGTACGTGAGTGGATTTGTCGAGCTTTTTGAGACCTCTACACACTTTGCTTGTCCTAAAGTAAATATTGTCCTGTCGAAACCAACCCATCCTTCGAAATAGAATGCTCAAGCTTGTAAATTACGATCCAACAAAGTTCCTGCTACAAATGAATCTGACGAAATTATTTATTTTTTTCTTATTATAATTTCATTTAATTTGACCTGCAACACAAGTTTTCTTTGGAAGCGAAATAACATAATTCACAAAGTTAAATAAAAACAAACGAAATAAACAAATTCATTATTTAATAGCCTAAAAATAAATAAATAAAATTATTTTAACAACAAATTCTAAAAATTAATGAAGATTACAGTCTGTTAAAAACGTTCCTCGTCGCATCTTCAAATCGTTTCTTGTACTCCAAGGCTCTCCTCTTCCTGCCTAGAACCACTGGCATCAACATGGCAACGGTAGCTGGCACCATACCTGCGCCGACAGCAGCCAATACAGCTGAGCTGTCTCCAGCCTGTGTGTCAATTGGGAATGCTTGGACAACTCCAGTTTTTTTACCTGCCTTTGCTTTGGTTTTCTTCACTTTGTTGGTAGCGGCAAAGCTTGCTTCCACGCTTTGATCCGAGGAGTCCACCTCGAGGAGGCCACCATGTGAAGTGGCCATAGGCGATTTGTCGCCATTGCCCTTCGCGGGTAGAACGGTTAATTTTACTGATTTGTGTCTCCTGAAGGTTGTATTCGATGGCTGTTGTGGCTCGGAGTTATTCATTCCTCGTTGTACTCTCCTGCCATGTTGGTATCCCTTAGTAGAGGATATAAGGATCCACTCACCATTTCCATTGGAGGGGTGCGTAGAGGGGTGTTTCAGTGCCGAAACGGAATTTGCGTAGTATTGAGGTTGCATTTCATATGGTCTTGGATTCTTAACAGGAGTGTGAACTGCATTTGAGTTGTAATCGCTGACAAGGATATCATCCTCCCAGGGTTTTTTCGGTTCATCAAAATTCGGTCGAAATCCATAATCATACCATCGATCGTTGCTGCCAGCACTTTCAATTTGGTCATTATTATGTAAATGTTGTTGGGTACTTGGAGTTTTGCTGGTACTCCACGGAACATCAAATTGTGGCCGTTGCGAGCCACTATCATTTTCTGAGTAGTCATCTTCTACTTGATGGTAAAAATTGGGTCGTTTTTTTGGATAAGAAAATGATTTTACGTCTTCATTATCCCATTGTGAAGAAGGTCCTTTGACACTCGAAGTTGTACTATATCCTTTTTTGTATATGTTTAAGCTGGAAATAGTTGCTTGAGGTTTCACTTCACTGTTGGGTCTCCATTTTGACACTTGACTACGTGACCACGGCACAGCCTGAAGCGTTACCCATCCTTCCTTATCGTTAAAAGGATTTTGACTGGCTGGCCTGTGATGCTTATTGGTTGAAGATTCATAGACTCTTGTTATAAACGGTTTATCCTTATAAACCTGGTTTCGGTTTTCTTCTCCAACAGAATCATGAACTTTGTTGCTGTACTCGTTCAGGAATTTATCCAATAACGATGGTGCATATACCATTTTCTTAGACCCTACGGATATAGTATGATAGTCATCTTCAGATTGATGTGAGCTTCTTTCTTCATTACTGTTCTTTCCTTGCGGCATTCCTTCAGTTATGTCTCCATCATCTCCACTCTCAGCCTCAACGATTGTTATAGGATTAGAACCGGGCACTTGCAGCTCGTAAGTCGTGAAATTATTTGCTCCAACGAGGTGGCTTGGTGAGTTCGTAAAATGAACGGTATCTGCATTGGCCATTATAGCCAACAGAACATGAACCAGAATGTAAAATTGCATCTTGTTAATGAGCAACGTGATTTCGAAATGTAATTATATTTTTTTTAGTGCGCGGCACTCACTTGGAATCAATTCAAACCGCGGACCACCATCAAGTGCAGAAACTAAACACCAACTGACTCAGTCCCAGCGCTATAACCTACTAATATAGTTTCCCGATTATTTTTCCTCTCTATATAGTCAGTATACTTGTGCTGCCACAAGAGCTAGAAGAAGTCCATCATCCACATCTTAATGGGTTTCAGCTTTTTCCACAAAAGCAATGGAGAACAAAAACAAATGCAGTGCTGCGAATGTGCGCCTACATACATTGACGGATGCTAGGGAGAAAAACAATGAAGATCCACCGTCAAGTAGCTAAGTAGCAAAAGCTCGAAAGGGCTAGAAAGAAAGGTAGAGGAAGAAAAAGGTCTAGAGATGTTCTCTGCTTTGGTCCCTGATGAAGCATTTTCCCCGCGCATGGAACAAAAGAAGCCATTAGAAGCGCACATTCAGGTTTCACCATGATAAGAATTGTTTTACTTTCGGTTTTCTACGGAAACTTTCCTTTTACTAACGAAAACTCAAAACAAGAGGAGTTCAGTGAAAGTGAGTGGCGGTTCTTTACCACGAATGCGAGTTTGCTTGCTAGGTAGTGGGCACCCAACCATTGTTCCCCAGCTGTATTCTTGCAATTTCAATATTCATCCAATCATCTCCACTCATTACAGTGCGATTATTAGAGTCAAAAGGGCAAATTGGTGGTTCCCGACCTGGTGCAGATCAGGTTTTCAACTGTAGATAAAAATGGGACAATTGACGGTTTCTGGGAAATGTTAAGTAAATTACAATAAGTCGTTACTTTGAGCTCTGTCAAGGGCTTCTCGCAAATTATTTTTGATCTACATACTGGTATTATTGTGTTCACGCATGGCTTGCAAAGAAGTGTCGTCGATTCTGCGACCAGCTAGTACAATTACTGCATTTGTTTCTGCTGCTGCATTACTTCATAAACGAAACATTTGATTATTAAATGGCTGTAATTTGATGACTCTGAACTGCACAATAAGATAACTACCAGTAAATTTGATGAGAGGTCTCACTTTTGTAAGTAAATTGAAATTTTCTTTTAGGTGAAATTATATATGTATGTAGAAGGTGAAACTTATTTGGATGGTCATGGATGGATAGGGCATTTCAGGTCACACCCAGTAACGTGGCGTGCTTTGAATTTGAAGGGAAGCAATCTGACCAAAACAATGTTATTTAAATTTACTATGTATTACTAAAACCTCTCCCGTCTGCTGCTATTTATGCATTCAATTTATTTCAACTTAATATTCCCAATTAACAGAATCTTTTAAAAATTATTAATATTCCGAGTCTTTTTAACTCATTGTGCTTTTGTAATTGTGAATTTATAGTGAGTATCTATTAGATCTTTGATGAATTTGTCCGCAGATTCTCCAAGAAATGTTGACCACTTGATGTAAGCAATAATTTATTTTTGCAAGTTCACAAAATTAGAAAACTCAATTTATTATTCAATACAGATCACAATTTCTCGTCGCCTTACAATAGCAATACTAGAAAAAGTCTAACCCGCCGCATCCATTCACATTTTTAATTTTATTTATAGTGTTTTCACTTGCACCAACTCATTTCATCTCTCGACAAGTTTTCTAGATCCGACAATTCTTTGATTTATCTCAACACTCCTCCTCAATCAAATAATTACGACATTTTACAAACTGGCTTTTGTTTAACACTAGAACTACCAAGACCAGTCAAATTGACTGGTACTCAATTTCTTCCTTCATTTAATTACATATTTCTTGAATTCTCTTCATATTAATGTTAAAATTCAATAAGATTTATCATTACGAAATACTCAAAAACCTTTTTCTATTTATAATTACTAATTCGAACTTGAATGTGTATTAGATTAAAGGTGTAAAAAATTGCTAAAATTACAGACTTGTGCGTCGGTAGTTCTAGTGTTAAAGGTTTAGTCAGAATGTTGGTGATTTGTTTTGTACCTCCAACATGTTTAACAGACACAGTCACGTCAACATGTTGTTGAATAAACTTACGTGCGATTTCAATGTGCTTATTTCCTTTGTTTACCTTACCATCGTGGGTGTTCAACAACATACAGTGCCCGAAATTGATTTAAGTTCACCCAACACTTCTATGTTTCAGAGCGTTTTCCTCAGCCCCATTTTGTTGTGGAAACCTGAATTTTAACATAGTTGCCTTTCTAGGGGTTGCGAATAAGTGGTAAAAAAATTTCATCGCTAGCTCTCTTGATAACGGTAAAATGCATACCGGAAGTAAAAGCATTTCAATTTGAAGCATTTTTAGTGCGAAATTGATTTAAGTTCAGTAAAAAATACAAAGAAAAAAGGGTTCTTATTGCCATAAATGAACTTTATTTAATATTTAATCAATTCTCCATTGTTTTTATGACTGGAAAAATTCTTTTTCTCATACTCGCCACTAATGTGTGGAGCATTTCCTCCGGAATTGAATTCCAAGCATGTTAAATGCTTATTTTGAGCGATTCTACATTTTCAGATTGCCTTCCATGAGCATACACCTTTCTGACTACAATTCTCCATAAATCTTCTACCTTCTTCTATTTAAACCCGTAGTGTGCCAGCCAATCCAAAAGGGTATTCCAAAAGGGTGCTCCTCAAACAACTTCATAGAAGCTCTTTCTTTATGGATAGGTGCACTATCCTATTGAAAGGTCAAATTATCGCCAAGCGCTTCCTCTCCAAATGACACCAAAACATCGTCCAAAAGTGAAATCTAGTGTGCAGCACACATTCGGCTACTTATCCAACTAATTGGACTCTTGTATGAGCAGAAAAGCGGCCCAAACCATCACTGTGCCTCCTCCGAAATTTCGGCTCCAAGGAACTTCAGGTGTTTTCTTAAGGTCATGCCAAAAGCATGAATTGCTAAGGCTTAAATTTGCAGAGAATGTGATGTCATGGGACAAGGAATGGCGAAATGTTATTTTTTCTGATGAAAAAAAATTTAATCTCGACGGGCCAGATGGCTGCCAATACTTTTGGCATGATCACCTGAAGTTCCTTGGAGCCGAAATTTTGGAGGAGGCACAGTGATGGTTTGGGCCGCTTTTTCTGCTCATACAAAGAGTCCTATTTGTTGGATAACTACCCGGATGTGTGCTGCAGACTACATTGACCTTTTGGACAATATTTTAGTCGTATTGGGAGAGAATGCACATGGCGATAATTGGACATTTCAACAGGATAAAGGATGGGTATCCACAAAGCGAGAGCTACACTAAAGTGGTTTGAGGAGCAGCAGATCCCAGTTTTGGATTGGCCGGCACGCTCTTCTGATCTAAATCCAATAGAAAACCTTTGGGGAATTGCAGTCAAGACGGTTTATGCCGATGGAAGGCAATCTGAAAATGTAGAATCGCTCAAAATAAGCATTTAACATGCTTGGAATTCAATTCCGGAGGAAATGCTCCACACATTAGTGGCAAGTATGAGAAAAAGAATATTTCCAGTCATAAAAACAATGGAGAATCGATTAAATATTAAATAAAGTTCATTTATGGCAATAAGAACCCTTTTTTCTTTGTATTTTTTACTGAACTTAAATCAATTTCGCACTAAAAATGCTTCAAATTGAAATGCTTTTACTTCCGGTATGCATTTCACCGTTATTAAGAGAGCTAGCGATATAATTTTTTTACCACTTATTCGCAACCCCTAGAAAGGCAACTATGTTAAAATTCAGGTTTCCACAACAAAATGGGGCTGAGGAAAACGCTCTGAAACATAGAAGTGTTGGGTGAACTTAAATCAATTTCGGGCACTGTATGAACAGCTAACTTGTTATCAACAAACAAGGGAAAGGGTTGATCGTCTTGCAGGATCTTGAGTTCAGTCGTCAATCTTCGCATCCAGCACACATCGTCGATTGTTTAACATGGTGCACGATAATCTGCTTCTGCTGTCGAGGTCGCCACAAGTTTCTGTCGTTGTGAATACCAAACTAAGGGGCCTCCCCTGAGAATCAGTCCTCCACTTGTCGATTTCATCGTCCCTTTTTCTCCTCCAAAATCTGCATCAGTGAACACTTTGAAGATCACTCGTCTCCTCCAAAACGAATTCCTGCCTTTGGAGTTCCTTTCACGTATTGAATTATTCGTTTTACCATTTCTCAATGGCTTTTCATTGGGTTGCAGCATTGTCGACTCAAATAATTCACCGCAAAACTAATGTCAGGCCTTCACAAGGTTGTGAGGTAAAGTAGGCTGCCAATGGCTTCACGGTAGGGTGTACCTACTGGAACTTTCTCATCGTTCACAAGTTCCTCCTTCTTTGTTACCATACCTGGTTCCATCGGTGTTGGAGCTGGGTTGCAGTTTTCAAGATTCATCCTTCGTAGGATTTTCTCCACGTATTTTGGTTGACTCACGGAAATGTTGTCCGAGTCAACTTTCAGCTCCATGCCGAGATAACAGAACTCCTTCAGGATGGTCTTGCAGTGTGTGGTTTCAAACTTTTTCTTGATTTGGTCCAGAAGTTTGAAAATCTCCTTCTCATCCTTTCCAGCAGCCAAACCGTCGCGTCATCGACAAATAATGCTACAATAATGCTTCTGTCTTTATTATAAAAGACACTTGGGTCGTCGTTGATGTGGGGTCTAGATCTTTAATATTTGATATTAAAAACCAGGTCACATCATAATAGTTTAAAAGAAATGATAATTAAACTATTTTATAAGATTTTAAAATATTTTATATTAACTTTATTTTGTATTTAATTCATTTTAAATTAACGTTATTTCATCGGTTAAAATCAACCGGATCTTCCTTTTGGTTCTAGACTACTAACTAATACTGATACAATTTTTTATTTTTAAATTCTTTTATTTAACTTGCATGGTATGTGACCAAATCTTGGAAGTAAAACTTCACCCACTTCCCGGTTTCGGATAGAGCTGAAATTTTGCATACACGTATAGGTTGGATGACAATGCAATCTGACCATTTTGTAAAAATATCCAGATAGCGGTTCCAAAATGGCGGCCGATTTTGAAATTGTGGTCCGCGGCCATGGGTATCAAATGAAAGGATATGACAGGTAGAACACAATTAGCTATGTGGCGTCATTCCAAATTCAAAATGGCGGCCAACATAAAATTGCGGAAAGCTTATAATAGACTAAAAAGTAGAAAATATAACCAATAAACTTCCAATTTCGCAGACACTCTCTCTTTTATGGTAGAATCTTTGTTATCGTTCCTGGATTGCATAGATGGAAGGGGGAACAACTCTAAGTATTCCGCCGGAACTTGATCGCGTATATTATTTCGAATAATTGCTTCCTTCTCCAGAATAACATTTCTATCTAGGACTACAATATTCTGGGCCCGCGTTTTTTGCTTTTGATGCAAATAATTTGAAAACGAACTGCAAAAACGACATATTTACAAACTAAAATTTCGCTTTAAAGGTGGCAGTCCGAAATTTTTCTTTTTTAAATTCTTTTATTTAACTTGTATGGTATGTGACCAAATCTTGTAACGCAAAATTTTTATACTTAGACTTTATTGTACAAAAGGATGGTCGAATTGGACAACTGTTACAATTATCAGGAAATTACCGTCAAATCATGCGTCAGTTGTGGAAAAACATCAATTTCTTGATTATTGATGAAATTTCGATGGTACCATACGAAATGTTGTGTATGATCGACGATCGATTAAAACAACTGAAAAATAATCAAGAATTATTCGGTGGAATAAACTTGATAGTATTTGGTGACTTATATCAATTGCCTCCAGTCCGTGGTCATCAAATTTTTCAACAGCCCAAACATATGAAACTAGCAACACATCTGTGGAGATGTTTTTCCCTATGCGAGTTATCTGAAATCATGAGACAGAAAGGTGATAAAATATTCATCAGTATTCTCAACGCCTCACAGTGGGGCGAACGGCCTGTTTCGGCGAACAAAAGTCCAAAAATAAGTTTACCGATCTGAAACTTGGTACCTTAAGGTTTTCGGGGTCGCGGATTACGAATTTGATGTCATATTTCCAAAACTCAAAATGGCGGACGTCTTTTGGAAAAAATTGTGCTCTTGCGCTGAAAATGTGTTTTGGAAGGTTTTCGGGGTCGCTGATTACGAATTTTATATGGGATTATTAAAATTCACATTGAACGTTCAGTTTCTTGCGATGTCAATTTTATTTCTAGGCTAACAAATTATATCTAATAAGTATTATATTTACATAGCTTAATAATATAATCAAATGTCAAAATCGTAATCGTCGTCGTTTCATGTATCTGTGTCTGTTTCAATAATTTCTATAATTTCTGCTCCGTGCATTAGTACAATATGCACTGAGGTTGGCAATTTCATCGCTAGCTCTCTTGATAACGGTAAAATGCATACCGGAAGTAAAAGCATTTCAATTTGAAGCATTTTTAGTGCGAAATTGATTTAAGTTCAGTAAAAAATACAAAGAAAAAAGGGTTCTTATTGCCATAAATGAACTTTATTTAATATTTAATCAATTCTCCATTGTTTTTATGACTGGAAAAATTCTTTTTCTCATACTCGCCACTAATGTGTGGAGCATTTCCTCCGGAATTGAATTCCAAGCATGTTAAATGCTTATTTTGAGCGATTCTACATTTTCAGATTGCCTTCCATGAGCATACACCTTTCTGACTACAATTCTCCATAAATCTTCTACCTTCTTCTATTTAAACCCGTAGTGTGCCAGCCAATCCAAAAGGGGATACTTTTGCTCCTCAAACAACTTCATAGAAGCTCTTTCTTTATGGATAGGTGCACTATCCTATTGAAAGGTCAAATTATCGCCAAGCGCTTCCTCTCCAAATGACACCAAAACATCGTCCAAAAGTGAAATCTAGTGTGCAGCACACATTCGGCTACTTGTCCAACTAATTGGACTCTTGTATGAGCAGAAAAGCGGCCCAAACCATCACTGTGCCTCCTCCGAAATTTCGGCTCCAAGGAACTTCAGGTGTTTTCTTAAGGTCATGCCAAAAGCATAAATTGCTAAGGCTTAAATTTGCAGAGAATGTGATGTCATGGGACAAGGAATGGCGAAATGTTATTTTTTCTGATGAAAAAAAATTTAATCTCGACGGGCCAGATGGCTGCCAATACTTTTGGCATGATCACCTGAAGTTCCTTGGAGCCGAAATTTTGGAGGAGGCACAGTGATGGTTTGGGCCGCTTTTTCTGCTCATACAAAGAGTCCTATTTGTTGGATAACTACCCGGATGTGTGCTGCAGACTACATTGACCTTTTGGACAATATTTTAGTCGTATTGGGAGAGAATGCACATGGCGATAATTGGACATTTCAACAGGATAAAGGATGGGTATCCACAAAGCGAGAGCTACACTAAAGTGGTTTGAGGAGCAGCAGATCCCAGTTTTGGATTGGCCGGCACGCTCTTCTGATCTAAATCCAATAGAAAACCTTTGGGGAATTGCAGTCAAGACGGTTTATGCCGATGGAAGGCAATCTGAAAATGTAGAATCGCTCAAAATAAGCATTTAACATGCTTGGAATTCAATTCCGGAGGAAATGCTCCACACATTAGTGGCAAGTATGAGAAAAAGAATATTTCCAGTCATAAAAACAATGGAGAATCGATTAAATATTAAATAAAGTTCATTTATGGCAATAAGAACCCTTTTTTCTTTGTATTTTTTACTGAACTTAAATCAATTTCGCACTAAAAATGCTTCAAATTGAAATGCTTTTACTTCCGGTATGCATTTCACCGTTATTAAGAGAGCTAACGATATAATTTTTTTACCACTTATTCGCAACCGCTAGAAAGGCAACTATGTTAAAATTCAGGTTTCCACAACAAAATGGGGCTGAGGAAAACGCTCTGAAACATAGAAGTGTTGGGTGAACTTAAATCAATTTCGGGCACTGTATGAACAGCTAACTTGTTATCAACAAACAAGGGAAAGGGTTGATCGTCTTGCAGGATCTTGAGTTCAGTCGTCAATCTTCGCATCCAGCACACATCGTCGATTGTTTAACATGGTGCACGATAATCTGCTTCTGCTGTCGAGGTCGCCACAAGTTTCTGTCGTTGTGAATACCAAACTAAGGGGCCTCCCCTGAGAATCAGTCCTCCACTTGTCGATTTCATCGTCCCTTTTTCTCCTCCAAAATCTGCATCAGTGAACACTTTGAAGATCACTCGTCTCCTCCAAAACGAATTCCTGCCTTTGGAGTTCCTTTCACGTATTGAATTATTCGTTTTACCATTTCTCAATGGCTTTTCATTGGGTTGCAGCATTGTCGACTCAAATAATTCAATAATTCTTTCTCATCGTTCACAAGTTCCTCCTTCTTTGTTACCATACCTGGTTCCATCGGTGTTGGAGCTGGGTTGCAGTTTTCAAGATTCATCCTTCGTAGGATTTTCTCCACGTATTTTGGTTGACTCACGGAAATGTTGTCCGAGTCAACTTTCAGCTCCATGCCGAGATAACAGAACTCCTTCAGGATGGTCTTGCAGTGTGTGGTTTCAAACTTTTTCTTGATTTGGTCCAGAAGTTTGAAAATCTCCTTCTCATCCTTTCCAGCAGCCAAACCGTCGCGTCGTCGACAAATAATGCTACAATAATGCTTCTGTCTTTATTATAAAAGACACTTGGGTCGTCGTTGATGTGGGGTCTAGATCTTTAATATTTGATATTAAAAACCAGGTCACATCATAATAGTTTAAAAGAAATGATAATTAAACTATTTTATAAGATTTTAAAATATTTTATATTAACTTTATTTTGTATTTAATTCATTTTAAATTAACGTTATTTCATCGGTTAAAATCAACCGGATCTTCCTTTTGGTTCTAGACTACTAACTAATACTGATACAATTTTTTATTTTTAAATTCTTTTATTTAACTTGCATGGTATGTGACCAAATCTTGGAAGTAAAACTTCACCCACTTCCCGGTTTCGGATAGAGCTGAAATTTTGCATACACGTATAGGTTGGATGACAATGCAATCTGACCATTTTGTAAAAATATCCAGATAGCGGTTCCAAAATGGCGGCCGATTTTGAAATTGTGGTCCGCGGCCATGGGTATCAAATGAAAGGATATGACAGGTAGAACACAATTAGCTATGTGGCGTCATTCCAAATTCAAAATGGCGGCCAACATAAAATTGCGGAAAGCTTATAATAGACTAAAAAGTAGAAAATATAACCAATAAACTTCCAATTTCGCAGACACTCTCTCTTTTATGGTAGAATCTTTGTTATCGTTCCTGGATTGCATAGATGGAAGGGGGAACAACTCTAAGTATTCCGCCGGAACTTGATCGCGTATATTATTTTCGAATAATTGCTTCCTTCTCCAGAATAACATTTCTATCTAGGACTACAATATTCTGGGCCCGCGTTTTTTGCTTTTGATGCAAATAATTTGAAAACGAACTGCAAAAACGACATATTTACAAACTAAAATTTCGCTTTAAAGGTGGCAGTCCGAAATTTTTCTTTTTTAAATTCTTTTATTTAACTTGTATGGTATGTGACCAAATCTTGTAACGCAAAATTTTTATACTTAGACTTTATTGTACAAAAGGATGGTCGAATTGGACAACTGTTACAATTATCAGGAAATTACCGTCAAATCATGCGTCAGTTGTGGAAAAACATCAATTTCTTGATTATTGATGAAATTTCGATGGTACCATACGAAATGTTGTGTATGATCGACGATCGATTAAAACAACTGAAAAATAATCAAGAATTATTCGGTGGAATAAACTTGATAGTATTTGGTGACTTATATCAATTGCCTCCAGTCCGTGGTCATCAAATTTTTCAACAGCCCAAACATATGAAACTAGCAACACATCTGTGGAGATGTTTTTCCCTATGCGAGTTATCTGAAATCATGAGACAGAAAGGTGATAAAATATTCATCAGTATTCTCAACGCCTCACAGTGGGGCGAACGGCCTGTTTCGGCGAACAAAAGTCCAAAATAAGTTTACCGATCTGAAACTTGGTACCTTAAGGTTTTCGGGGTCGCGGATTACGAATTTGATGTCATATTTCCAAAACTCAAAATGGCGGACGTCTTTGGAAAAAATTGTGCTCTTGCGCTGAAAATGTGTTTTGGAAGGTTTTCGGGGTCGCTGATTACGAATTTTATATGGGATTATTAAAAATTCACATTGAACGTTCAGTTTCTTGCGATGTCAATTTTATTTCTAGGCTAACAAATTATATCTAATAAGTATTATATTTACATAGCTTAATAATATAATCAAATGTCAAAATCGTAATCGTCGTCGTTTCATGTATCTGTGTCTGTTTCAATAATTTCTATAATTTCTGCTCCGTGCATTAGTACAATATGCACTGAGGTTGGTTGGCATGGGTACCAGGAATACAAGCCTACGTATTTATTCGCGACATTAAAGCAATATATTTTAAAGTTTTCGATATTTACTGCAAAGCCACATGAAATTGTTTGCAAAATTACTTTGCAATTGGCTATTAATTCCTCGTCAATTTTCAGTAATTTTTGACGTCAAAGAAACGTCATCGAAGAAACGTCTGGCTGTTTTGCCGTCGTCTGTATTGCAAACCCCCCTGTTTTGGAACATCGATATTCAACCCTAAAGTCCTCTTGAATCAGCTTGAAGATGTGCTTTACGAATTGATACTTTTTTTTCTCTTCATTGGAACAAGCTGCCCTTTTCCACTCGGGAATTGTATCGAAGACGGAATTTGTGGACCCTGGATCGAATCTACGTCGGAAATCAGAATTTTTTATTGGGTTTTTTTCTCTCTGTTTGCAATCGGTTGTTTCATTCTATTTTATTTTGGATTTTGAAAATAAAAACATCAGCAACCTGACTCCAAAACATGGTCTTTCGAGCCGGATTCGAAATCTAAATAAACATAAAAATTTTTTTTTAAAAATTCTTTTATTTAACTTAAAAAATGTACTGAAAAGTACAAAATAAAAAATATGTAAAAGAAAGCGTGAAATTTCAATTTTAATGAAAAAGTTAAATAAAAGAATGGCGCACTGTTAATTTGTTTATAATTGACAGTTGACAAATTTCAAAATGATAAAAACGCGCCATTCTTTTATTTAACTTTTTCATTAAAATTTAAATTTCACGCTTTCTTTAACATATTTTTTATTTTATACTTTTCAGTACATTTTTTAAGTTAAATAAAAGAATTAAAAAAAAAAAAATTTTTATGTTTTATTTATTTATTTTACATTTCAAAAATTCGTGTGTCTATGTTTTTTAAACATTCAAAACTTATGGCTGCCCAGCAAACATCATCTCGAAGTTTAGAGTGCTTCGAAAAATTCTCGAACAGGAAGAGAGCGAGAAAGAAATACTTTGAAATAAAATTACGGTAATATTTCGTTTTTACGAAAAAAATTCGAAATTTTAAAAGAAGAGAACCGCGTACAATACTAAAAGTAAAATTCGCCTTTAAAAGGTTTCGAGAATTTTTCGTTTTGGCGAAAAAAACGAAAGAAACTCGAATCGCTTTTGCGATTCGACCTAGCGGTCCTTTTCGTTCTTTTTTACTTCGATTTCAATTCGAAAACGGCTTCGAGATCGCAATTGTAGTTCATTTTAACGATTAGCTTTCGATTCGATCTCAAATCATAATGTTTGCTGGGTGCGTACGTGTAAAGTGTATTTTCTATGTAGTAGTGAAAATCCAAAACGATCGTGAGCGTCCATGAATATACCTAATTAACGAAAAGCACGACTGAAAATTTTCTTCTACAATTGAAACGAAACTTTTCGAAAATTTCTTTCTATCGAAACTCGTACCATTATACCGTTAACACCAATCGAGAAATTTTTATCTCCCCTTTTAATCACCTTGTAGGGTCTTTCATATGGATTTTGCAATGATCCTCTGATTCTATCTGTCCTCAGGAAAACAGATTCGCAGTCTTTCAATCCCTTTGGTACAAAGAAGCCTTTCTTCTGATCTCGAGAATCCGTTGGAGCAATATTCCTCATGTGGTTTCTTAACATCGCCACAAAGTTTGTCGGGTCTGATATAAGCTGTGCGTTCCTTATAAAGAATTCTCCTGAAATTCGTAGCGTTTGGCCGAAACCTAATTCTGCTGGACTACACTTGAGGTCTTCTTTTACTGTAGTTCGCAGACCCAGTAAAATAGCTGGTAAATGCAATAACCAATTTGGGTTATACATCTTGGCTCTCAATGACGCTTTAAGTTGTCTATGAAGTCTCTACCATTCGATTCGCTTGCGGATGATACGCCGTTGTTCGGATTCTATGTGTACCCAAAAGTTCAAGAATTCTTCAAACATTTTTCTGTCTGTGGTAACTGTCAATGGAATTCCGAATCTTGGAAAATACTGTTCATACAATGTTCTTCCAACCACCTGTGCAGTGATACTTTTAAGAGGATACAATTCAGGCCACCTGGTAAAACGGTTCACGATCGTTAATAAATATGTAAATCCTTCTGCTGGCTGGAGTGATCCAACTATATCTACATCTACATGTACATATATGCTCGAATCTTCATATTGGCGTCTTAAATTTTTAACTTGAAGATTTAGTATGCCTATAAACCTTCGCCTTCTGGAATTCCACGCTTGCTTTCGCTCATAAAATAATAAGGGTGTTCATTTCACTTTGTAAATTCTTCGTATTTGTCGTACTTGTCGTACTTCGTAGTTGTTCGTAGTTTTTGTAGTTCATTTCCATATATTTTTTAACTACGACATTTTGTGTGAAGTAAGAAGCTACTGAGTTTCTAAAACGGCTTCGTAATTTTAAATTGTCGTAGTTGATGTTGACATTTGTCAGCTGTTTTGAATTATTTGATTGAATTTAATTGCTATGAATTTAAAAGATGCGTAGGGAAACATGGAGAATAGCTTTATCGATTAAAGCTTCCAATAAGTTTTGTTTATGACTTTTTATAGGAATTTTCACAAAAATCAACCTATTTTGAAGGTAAAAATCACACCTTCAATATTACGAAATATGAAAAAAATTACATACGAAAAATATTCAATGTAGTCGTTCATGTCAATTGAACTACGAAGCTACGAAAATACAAAACTACAAACATTTGAAAAGTGAAATGAATACCCTTAATATCACTGTTCACTTTCTCGTACTTCGAATACCTGGATGTGCAAGGTTATGTAAAATGTTAAAAACGTCTCGTTGTAGAACTTTTGGAATAAACGGCCTATCTCTACCGGTTGAACACTCCAACCAAATTTTACTCTTTGTGGAACGTACAAGGCTGAGGGACGGCTGGATGAAGTCCTCAACGAGATGAATCGATATAAAATCAAGATCATGGGACTTAGTGAGACCAGATGGCCCGAGGCGGGGGAACATACTCATATCTGCCCAAATGGTGAGTCCTTTTTATATTCTGGGAGAAACGAAGCCGTAGGAGTGGCGTTGGTGTAATACTCACCAAAGAAGCCAGGTCCAGCCTCATTAGCAGGTCACCAGTTTCGGAGAGAATTATTACCGTGCGCCTGCGTACCAGACTAAGAAGTACTACGGTAGTCCAATGCTATGCTCCCACTGAGGACGCTGAAGATGACATCAAAGACGAGTTCTATTTGCGGCTGAATGAGGTTTTTCGCTCTATTCCAAGGGGAGACATCATTGTATTGGGTGACTTAAACGCACAGATCGGCCGTGACAACACCGGCCTTGAACAAACAATTGGAAATCAAGGTCTAAGCCAAGTTACCAATAACAATGGTGAGCTTTTCGTTGACTTCTGTAGCTCCCACCAACTCATGGTAGGTGGAACTTACTTTTGTCACAAGAAGATACACAAAGAGACCTGGGTATCGCCCGGTGGTAGGACGAGAAATCAGATAGATCATGTGGCCGTCAGCCGCAGATGCAGAACTATCCTTGAAGATGTCAGGAGTTTCAGGGGAGCAGACACTGGAAGCGACTGTTGTATAAAATAACAACTCTCTTTTATTTCTTTTTTGTTTATTTTTAAGTTTTATTTTCAATTTTACTAACCTCTAATAGTTTAAATTTTATAAACACTTTCTATTTTCTTTCCACAAAACTAAATGTATTTAACAAACTTCTTTCAAAAACCTTTTGCTTAGGTTTTATTTTCAAATTTTATAAACTCTAATAGCTTAAATTTTATAAACACTTTCTACTTTCTTTCCACAAAACTAAATGTACTTAATAAACTTCTTTCCAAAACCTTTTGCTTAGGTTTTATTTTCAAATTTTATAAACTCTAATAGCTTAAATTTTATAAACACTTTCTATTTTCTTCCCACAAAACTAAATGTACTTAATGAACTTCTTTCAAAAACCTTTTGCTTAGGTTTTATTTTCAAATTTTATAAACTCTAATAGCTTAAATTTTATAAACACTTTCTATTTTCTTTCCACAAAACTAAATGTACTTAATAAACTTCTTTCAAAAACCTTTTGCTTAGGTTTTATTTTCGAATTTTATAAACTCTAATAGCTTAAATTTTATAAACACTTTCTATTTTCTTTCCACAAAACTAAATGTACTTAATAAACTTCTTTCAAAAACCTTTTGCTTAGGTTTTATTTTCAAATTTTATAAACTCTAATAGCTTAAATTTTATAAACACTTTCTATTTTCTTTCCACAAAACTAAATGTACTTAATAAACTTCTTTCAAAAACCTTTTGCTTAGGTTTTATTTTCAAATTTTATAAACTCTAATAATTTAAATTTTATAAACACTTTCTATTTTCTTTCCACAAAACTAAATGTACTTAATAAGCTTCTTTCAAAAACCTTTTGCTTAGGTTTTATTTTCAAATTTTATAAACTCTAATAATTTAAATTTTATAAACACTTTCTACTTTCTTTCCACAAAACTAAATGTACTTAATAAACTTCTTTCAAAAACCTTTTGCTTAGGTTTTATTTTCAAATTTTATAAACTCTAATAATTTAAATTTTATAAACACTTTCTACTTTCTTTCCACAAAACTAAATGTACTTAATAAACTTCTTTCAAAAACCTTTTGCTTAGGTTTTATTTTCAAATTTTATAAACTCTAATAATTTAAATTTTATAAACACTTTCTACTTTCTTTCCACAAAACTAAATGTACTTAATAAACTTCTTTCAAAAACCTTTTGCTTAGGTTTTATTTTCAAATTTTATAAACTCTAATAGCTTAAATTTTATAAACACTTTCTATTTTCTTTCCACAAAACTAAATGTACTTAATAAACTTCTTTCAAAAACCTTTTGCTTAGGTTTTATTTTCAAATTTTATAAACTCTAATAGCTTAAATTTTATAAACACTTTCTATTTTCTTTCCACAAAACTAAATGTACTTAATAAACTTCTTTCAAAAACCTTTTGCTTAGGTTTTATTTTCAAATTTTATAAACTCTAATAATTTAAATTTTATAAACACTTTCTACTTTCTTTCCACAAAACTAAATGTACTTAATAAACTTCTTTCAAAAACCTTTTGCTTAGGTTTTATTTTCAAATTTTATAAACTCTAATAATTTAAATTTTATAAACACTTTCTACTTTCTTTCCACAAAACTAAATGTACTTAATAAACTTCTTTCAAAAACCTTTTGCTTAGGTTTTATTTTCAAATTTTATAAACTCTAATAGCTTAAATTTTATAAACACTTTCTATTTTCTTTCCACAAAACTAAATGTACTTAATAAACTTCTTTCAAAAACCTTTTGCTTAGGTTTTATTTTCAAATTTTATAAACTCTAATAATTTAAATTTTATAAACACTTTCTACTTTCTTTCCACAAAACTAAATGTACTTAATAAACTTCTTTCAAAAACCTTTTGCTTAGGTTTTATTTTCAAATTTTATAAACTCTAATCGCTTAAATTTTATAAACACTTTCTATTTTCTTTCCACAAAACTAAATGTACTTAATAAACTTCTTTCAAAAACCTTTTGCTTAGGTTTTATTTTCAAATTTTATAAACTCTAATAGCTTAAATTTTATAAACACTTTCTATTTTCTTTCCACAAAACTAAATGTACTTAATAAACTTCTTTCAAAAACCTTTTGCTTAGGTTTTATTTTCGAATTTTATAAACTCTAATAGCTTAAATTTTATAAACACTTTCTATTTTCTTTCCACAAAACTAAATGTACTTAATAAACTTCTTTCAAAAACCTTTTGCTTAGGTTTTATTTTCAAATTTTATAAACTCTAATAGCTTAAATTTTATAAACACTTTCTATTTTCTTTCCACAAAACTAAATGTACTTAATAAACTTCTTTCAAAAACCTTTTGCTTAGGTTTTATTTTCAAATTTTATAAACTCTAATAATTTAAATTTTATAAACACTTTCTATTTTCTTTCCACAAAACTAAATGTACTTAATAAGCTTCTTTCAAAAACCTTTTGCTTAGGTTTTATTTTCAAATTTTATAAACTCTAATAATTTAAATTTTATAAACACTTTCTACTTTCTTTCCACAAAACTAAATGTACTTAATAAACTTCTTTCAAAAACCTTTTGCTTAGGTTTTATTTTCAAATTTTATAAACTCTAATAGCTTAAATTTTATAAACACTTTCTATTTTCTTTCCACAAAACTAAATGTACTTAATAAACTTCTTTCAAAAACCTTTTGCTTAGGTTTTATTTTCAAATTTTATAAACTCTAATAGCTTAAATTTTATAAACACTTTCTATTTTCTTTCCACAAAACTAAATGTACTTAATAAACTTCTTTCAAAAACCTTTTGCTTAGGTTTTATTTTCAAATTTTATAAACTCTAATAATTTAAATTTTATAAACACTTTCTACTTTCTTTCCACAAAACTAAATGTACTTAATAAACTTCTTTCAAAAACCTTTTGCTTAGGTTTTATTTTCAAATTTTATAAACTCTAATAGCTTAAATTTTATAAACACTTTCTATTTTCTTTCCACAAAACTAAATGTACTTAATAAACTTCTTTCAAAAACCTTTTGCTTAGGTTTTATTTTCAAATTTTATAAACTCTAATAGCTTAAATTTTATAAACACTTTCTATTTTCTTTCCACAAAACTAAATGTACTTAATAAACTTCTTTCAAAAACCTTTTGCTTAGGTTTTATTTTCGAATTTTATAAACTCTAATAGCTTAAATTTTATAAACACTTTCTATTTTCTTTCCACAAAACTAAATGTACTTAATAAACTTCTTTCAAAAACCTTTTGCTTAGGTTTTATTTTCAAATTTTATAAACTCTAATAGCTTAAATTTTATAAACACTTTCTATTTTCTTTCCACAAAACTAAATGTACTTAATAAACTTCTTTCAAAAACCTTTTGCTTAGGTTTTATTTTCAAATTTTATAAACTCTAATAATTTAAATTTTATAAACACTTTCTACTTTCTTTCCACAAAACTAAATGTACTTAATAAACTTCTTTCAAAAACCTTTTGCTTAGGTTTTATTTTCAAATTTTATAAACTCTAATAGCTTAAATTTTATAAACACTTTCTATTTTCTTTCCACAAAACTAAATGTACTTAATAAACTTCTTTCAAAAACCTTTTGCTTAGGTTTTATTTTCGAATTTTATAAACTCTAATAGCTTAAATTTTATAAACACTTTCTATTTTCTTTCCACAAAACTAAATGTACTTAATAAACTTCTTTCAAAAACCTTTTGCTTAGGTTTTATTTTCAAATTTTATAAACTCTAATAATTTAAATTTTATAAACACTTTCTATTTTCTTTCCACAAAACTAAATGTACTTAATAAGCTTCTTTCAAAAACCTTTTGCTTAGGTTTTATTTTCAAATTTTATAAACTCTAATAATTTAAATTTTATAAACACTTTCTACTTTCTTTCCACAAAACTAAATGTACTTAATAAACTTCTTTCAAAAACCTTTTGCTTAGGTTTTATTTTCAAATTTTATAAACTCTAATAGCTTAAATTTTATAAACACTTTCTATTTTCTTTCCACAAAACTAAATGTACTTAATAAACTTCTTTCAAAAACCTTTTGCTTAGGTTTTATTTTCAAATTTTATAAACTCTAATAGCTTAAATTTTATAAACACTTTCTATTTTCTTTCCACAAAACTAAATGTACTTAATAAACTTCTTTCAAAAACCTTTTGCTTAGGTTTTATTTTCAAATTTTATAAACTCTAATAATTTAAATTTTATAAACACTTTCTACTTTCTTTCCACAAAACTAAATGTACTTAATAAACTTCTTTCAAAAACCTTTTGCTTAGGTTTTATTTTCAAATTTTATAAACTCTAATAGCTTAAATTTTATAAACACTTTCTATTTTCTTTCCACAAAACTAAATGTACTTAATAAACTTCTTTCAAAAACCTTTTGCTTAGGTTTTATTTTCAAATTTTATAAACTCTAATAGCTTAAATTTTATAAACACTTTCTATTTTCTTTCCACAAAACTAAATGTACTTAATAAACTTCTTTCAAAAACCTTTTGCTTAGGTTTTATTTTCAAATTTTATAAACTCTAATAATTTAAATTTTATAAACACTTTCTACTTTCTTTCCACAAAACTAAATGTACTTAATAAACTTCTTTCAAAAACCTTTTGCTTAGGTTTTATTTTCAAATTTTATAAACTCTAATAGCTTAAATTTTATAAACACTTTCTATTTTCTTTCCACAAAACTAAATGTACTTAATAAACTTCTTTCAAAAACCTTTTGCTTAGGTTTTATTTTCAAATTTTATAAACTCTAATAGCTTAAATTTTATAAACACTTTCTATTTTCTTTCCACAAAACTAAATGTACTTAATAAACTTCTTTCAAAAACCTTTTGCTTAGGTTTTATTTTCGAATTTTATAAACTCTAATAGCTTAAATTTTATAAACACTTTCTATTTTCTTTCCACAAAACTAAATGTACTTAATAAACTTCTTTCAAAAACCTTTTGCTTAGGTTTTATTTTCAAATTTTATAAACTCTAATAGCTTAAATTTTATAAACACTTTCTATTTTCTTTCCACAAAACTAAATGTACTTAATAAACTTCTTTCAAAAACCTTTTGCTTAGGTTTTATTTTCAAATTTTATAAACTCTAATAATTTAAATTTTATAAACACTTTCTATTTTCTTTCCACAAAACTAAATGTACTTAATAAGCTTCTTTCAAAAACCTTTTGCTTAGGTTTTATTTTCAAATTTTATAAACTCTAATAATTTAAATTTTATAAACACTTTCTACTTTCTTTCCACAAAACTAAATGTACTTAATAAACTTCTTTCAAAAACCTTTTGCTTAGGTTTTATTTTCAAATTTTATAAACTCTAATAGCTTAAATTTTATAAACACTTTCTATTTTCTTTCCACAAAACTAAATGTACTTAATAAACTTCTTTCAAAAACCTTTTGCTTAGGTTTTATTTTCAAATTTTATAAACTCTAATAGCTTAAATTTTATAAACACTTTCTATTTTCTTTCCACAAAACTAAATGTACTTAATAAACTTCTTTCAAAAACCTTTTGCTTAGGTTTTATTTTCAAATTTTATAAACTCTAATAATTTAAATTTTATAAACACTTTCTACTTTCTTTCCACAAAACTAAATGTACTTAATAAACTTCTTTCAAAAACCTTTTGCTTAGGTTTTATTTTCAAATTTTATAAACTCTAATAGCTTAAATTTTATAAACACTTTCTATTTTCTTTCCACAAAACTAAATGTACTTAATAAACTTCTTTCAAAAACCTTTTGCTTAGGTTTTATTTTCAAATTTTATAAACTCTAATAGCTTAAATTTTATAAACACTTTCTATTTTCTTTCCACAAAACTAAATGTACTTAATAAACTTCTTTCAAAAACCTTTTGCTTAGGTTTTATTTTCAAATTTTATAAACTCTAATAATTTAAATTTTATAAACACTTTCTACTTTCTTTCCACAAAACTAAATGTACTTAATAAACTTCTTTCAAAAACCTTTTGCTTAGGTTTTATTTTCAAATTTTATAAACTCTAATAGCTTAAATTTTATAAACACTTTCTATTTTCTTTCCACAAAACTAAATGTACTTAATAAACTTCTTTCAAAAACCTTTTGCTTAGGTTTTATTTTCAAATTTTATAAACTCTAATAGCTTAAATTTTATAAACACTTTCTATTTTCTTTCCACAAAACTAAATGTACTTAATAAACTTCTTTCAAAAACCTTTTGCTTAGGTTTTATTTTCGAATTTTATAAACTCTAATAGCTTAAATTTTATAAACACTTTCTATTTTCTTTCCACAAAACTAAATGTACTTAATAAACTTCTTTCAAAAACCTTTTGCTTAGGTTTTATTTTCAAATTTTATAAACTCTAATAGCTTAAATTTTATAAACACTTTCTATTTTCTTTCCACAAAACTAAATGTACTTAATAAACTTCTTTCAAAAACCTTTTGCTTAGGTTTTATTTTCAAATTTTATAAACTCTAATAATTTAAATTTTATAAACACTTTCTATTTTCTTTCCACAAAACTAAATGTACTTAATAAACTTCTTTCAAAAACCTTTTGCTTAGGTTTTATTTTCAAATTTTATAAACTCTAATAATTTAAATTTTATAAACACTTTCTACTTTCTTTCCACAAAACTAAATGTACTTAATAAACTTCTTTCAAAAACCTTTTGCTTAGGTTTTATTTTCAAATTTTATAAACTCTAATAGCTTAAATTTTATAAACACTTTCTATTTTCTTTCCACAAAACTAAATGTACTTAATAAACTTCTTTCAAAAACCTTTTGCTTAGGTTTTATTTTCAAATTTTATAAACTCTAATAGCTTAAATTTTATAAACACTTTCTATTTTCTTTCCACAAAACTAAATGTACTTAATAAACTTCTTTCAAAAACCTTTTGCTTAGGTTTTATTTTCAAATTTTATAAACTCTAATAGCTTAAATTTTATAAACACTTTCTATTTTCTTTCCACAAAACTAAATGTACTTAATAAACTTCTTTCAAAAACCTTTTGCTTAGGTTTTATTTTCAAATTTTATAAACTCCAATAGCTTAAATTTTATAAACACTTTCTATTTTCTTTCCACAAAACTAAATGTACTTAATAAACTTCTTTCAAAAACCTTTTGCTTAGGTTTTATTTTCAAATTTTATAAACTCTAATAATTTAAATTTTATAAACACTTTCTACTTTCTTTCCACAAAACTAAATGTAACGCCGCCGTAGAGATAAAACACTCTGGTAAAAATTGTAGCCGCGCCCGCCGCGGTCAATAGTTAATTTTTACAACTTTTTATTGAAAATGGGAGACGCGCCCGCCGCCGGTAAAGGTTAAAACAACACTTAATTACTTAAAATTTTCACCCGCCGGTGGTGGCATGGAAAAATTGTCCACCGGCTGGGAAAAACGCGCCCTTGAACTTTTTCCCACCTGCGCAACTTGCTTACCGCGCGTTTCTCACGCGGCGCATTGCAAGTTGCGCTTAATTATTGTTGGGTGGGTCAAGTTACGTTTTCCCAGATTAAGGTGAAAAGCTAGCCCCTAGGAGATTTTACCAAACGTGGGAATCGTTGAGGGTTTTTGTTTTATGCAATCTCGCATATTTCGTGGACATGTGTGAAACATCTTTGCAGATTAAAAAGTTGTTCTTGAACTTCTCCCAACGTAACCCGATACCTTTGCTGATAAGGTATTGGGTTTTCGTTCGGTACTTGAGCTGGCGAGTTTCAGGGCATTTGTTTTGTTTAGGTTTTTTTTTTGAATTATTTTATGTAACACGACCACCATTTGGTAGTAGCAACTATTCGCCTTAAAATCGCCGCAATCAGAAACGTACAACACGATGCTATAAACCGTAGACGGTTCAACGTAGATTTTCTGCGGGAGAGGGTTAAAAAGCGGGAATTTGCTGGAAACCTACAACAAATATTAAACCAGCACAACGTTTCTGACGACACAATTATTGAAGAGCTGTGGTGTAGGACAAAGGGCGCAATATTGACGGCTGCGGAAACGAGCATCGGTTATGTCCAAAGAAACCAGCAACACTGGATCTCGGACACAACCTGGCAAAAAATAGAACGCAGGAGAGCCCTCAAAAATAACGTAAACTCTACAAGCGACCCTGAAAGACGTTACCAACTGGAAAGAGAATACTCCCAATTACACCGGGGGGTAAAGAGAAGTGTCCGGCGTGATAAAAGGCAGCAGATAAATGAGCTCGCAGAAAAAGCGGAAAACGCGGCAAACACAGGCAACAGTAAGGTGCTGTACCAAATTACTAAACAGCTCACGGGAAAGCAATCTACTAAAAAGCATGCCGTTAAGAGTGAGGATGGAAGGCTGCTGTGCAGCGACGAGTAGCAGCTCCAAGGATGGAGAGATTACTTCTTCGCCGCCTTGAATGGTTCATTTACACAGGAACCTCAGGAAACCAGCAACAATGCACAGCCTATAAGAATCACCACCACCACGGGACCTAACAATATGCTACAACTGGAGAGGGATCTGTTTACTATCTACTGTGGGCAAAATTTTGTCCCATATATTACTATCTAGGATAAGTGAGGCAGTAGACCAAACGCTTAGGAGGCAGCAGGCCGGATTCAGGAAGGGCCGCTCATGTATTGGTCATATCAACACCTTAGGAATAATACTGGAGCAGTCTACTGAATTCCGGTCCCCCCTTTACCTTGCTTTCGTAGATTATGAGAAAGCGTTCGACTCGGTCAATAGGAACTTTATATGGCAGGCCCTACGGCGACGTGGACTGCCTGATAAAATAATAGAATTGATAAAAGCCCTATATAACAATTCCAAATGCAGAGATCTCCATAATGGAAAATTATCCGACAGCTTCGAAATGAGCTCAGGAGTACGACAAGGATACCTACTGTCGCCTTTACTATTTCTTATAGTAATAAATGACATCCTTGTCGGCGCTCTAGATAGTAGAACAGGCGGCATACAATGGGGTTTGTTAGACCGCCTTAAGGATCTCGACTACGCCGATGATATCTGTTTGCTGGCCCACAGACACCAGGACATCAAAAACATGATTAACAATTTGGCAACAGAAAGTAGTCCAGCAGGCTTAAGGCTAAATCTAACTAAAACTAAAGAAATGCGGATAAATGCCAACACCATTGAACGGATTGCGCTGAATAGCCGTGACATGGGACTGGTCGATAAATTCTGCCACCTCGGTAGTATTATTACCGAAAATGGCGGTGCAGAAGAAGATGTCAGTTCCAGAATAAATAAAGCACGAGGCGCATATGCATGCCTGTTCCGCATATGGAGATCAACGGAGATCTCAACTAACACCAAATTGCGGCTGTTCAACTCCAACGTGAAGGCAGTACTTTTGTACGGTTGCGAAACATGAAAAGTCACCCAATTCATCACAGGGCGCCTACAAGTCTTCATCAACAGACGCCTTCGTCGTATTCTAAAAATCCGCGGGCAAGATAGAATTTCAAACGAAGAACTATGGCCAAGAAAAGATAGACGACCAAATCAGGCGAAGGAAATGGAATTGGGTTGGCCACACCTTGCGACGCGAAAACGAAAATCTAGCCAAACAGGCCCTTGACTGGAATCCGCGAGGATCCCGTCGAGTCGGAAGACCTAGAACAACGTGGAGGAGAACCCTACTAGCAGAAGCCACAACAACTGGGAGATCCTGGTCGGAGCTGAGAGCTGTCGCGCAAAACAGAGTCCGCTGGAGGGCAACTGTTTCCGCCCTATGTCCCATGAGGTATTAAAGGAGCGCAATGATGATGATGAAGGTACATCTTTTTCCGTTAATATTATTCTTGATTTGTTGCCAGAATCTTCCATTAGATGTTTCAATTCTACATCATTTTTCTATTCTTCCGCGATAATCTCTAAATCTATTTGGTTTCCCTTAATCGCGTCACAACCATTATCCTCCGTGTCTGCTCTTGATAACGTATCCGCTACCTAATATAATCCAACTGACGAGACAGTCTCGTCTGTCTTGGACTTGTGGCGGTTCGTAAGAATTTTGGATTAATTTAACTCTGTCCTCTGATGGAAGTATTCCATCTTTTGTAATTTTATGACTTAAAAATTCTAACGTATGTATGCCAAAGAGACATTTCCCTCCGGAAAATATCCCAAAGAATGTGGCGATTGAACCCGCGCAACCGAAGTCCCGTTACAAGTCAAGTTTTGGTATTGACTTTTGTAACATTCGTGGACTTCAAGCGAATTTCTCTTTTGTTGAGTGCCACTTATCTAGTTACAAACCCCCAATCTTCGCACTAAGTGAAACCCAAATATCACCCGATAATGACTTAGGTTATTACCAGGTGTCGGGGTACACTTTAGTGCACAATCTCTCCCCCCATAGGGGTATTGCCATTTATGTTAGGGACGACGTGGCTTATTACAAAATACACTCAAGCACAACTTCAGATTTTAATTATCTTTGGATTAAAATCATTTTCCAAAGCCACGTCATATTCTTCTGCTTCCTATACAGAAGCCCTAACATAAGTAACGAAGCCTCCACCTTATCTTTTGATACTATTTCCGAACAAATCTCGGGATTTTTGTCGTCCAATCCTGAGTGTGAAATCATCGTTGCGGGTGATTTCAATGTTCACAACGTTAAATGGCTGACTTACTCAAATGGCACCAGTATTTCTGGCAAGGACGTCGAGCTCTTTGCAGACATCAATAACTTGCAACAAATTGTGGATCATCCCACAAGAGTCCCTGATGTTGTTGGTCAAGGAGGATATCTCCTTGATCTTTTTCTAACTTCTCATCCAGCGCGTTACTCTGTCGAAGTTGATTCACCTCTCGGCAATTCAGACCACTGCCTAATCAGTGCTAACTTCCCATTCGAATTTCCCACCCCTCCCAAACCAGTTCGAAGAACTGTATGGCATTATGGGAAGGCCAATTGGCTGGGGCTTATTAATTTCTTCCAGTCTACAGACTGGAACCTGTGTTTCCGGAATAGAAACGCCAACTCTGCCGCTATCCGTATTTCTAGGATCATACAGGCAGGAATGCATTTGTTCATTCCTCATACTACTAAATCTGTGAAGGCTAGGCCCAACAGATGGTTTAATCAGGAGTGTATGAATGCAATCAGAAATAAAGAAGCCGCCTTTCGAGCTTACAAGAGCTCCCCGAGTGAATCGCTCCGTGCAGAGTATATAAAACTAAGAAATTCCTGTAAAGTCACCATCAGGAATGTCAAAAATTCATTTGACAACAAGTTGAGAAGTAAACTCTTTAATGCAACCTCTGGTAGCAAGAACTTCTGGTCCTTGGTAAGCTCCATTAAGAAGAATTTCACTTCATCCACAACTCCTTCACTTATCCACAATGAGAAGGTGATAACAGACAGCAAATCCAAGGCCGATTTATTAGCATCTCTGTTTGCTTCCAATTCTTCTTTACCCCAAACTGATATGCTACCCCCGGTTCTTGAGCTCAGCGCTCATCTAATGGACAGGGTTTTCTTCAGGACTCGCGAGGTGTACAGGTGCCTCAAGGAGCTCGATGTAAACAAATCGACTGGACCCGATAATATACCCCCTATCGTCTTAAAACAATGCGCCTCACCTTTGGCTAGACCTCTGCGCAAACTTTTTGCCCTATCATACTCTTCCGGAGTTTACCCAGACTCTTGGAAACTTGCCCATGTTCAGCCAATACCGAAAAAAGGTGACTCCAGCGATCCCTCCAACTACCGCCCAATAGCAATTACTTCTATTCTCTCCAAAACCATGGAGACGATAATTAACAAAAAGCTTATGGGATATCTAGAATCCAACCAACTTATCAGCGACAAACAATACGGCTTCCGTCAAAAAAGATCAACTGGTGATCTTTTAATTTGCCTTACAGAACACCTCAGCCGAAGTTTGCATGGATCTGGCGAATCTAGTTTGGTTGCTTTGGATATCTCCAAGGCTTTTGATAGAGTATGGCACTCAGCCTTGTTAGCTAAACTCCAAGCTATTGGAATTGACTCACTTCTGTATAAGTGGGTTGAGAGTTTCCTTTCCGGCCGTTCAATTAAGGTATTATTGGATGGCGTCAAATCTGAATCTCACCCCATCTCTGCGGGGGTCCCTCAGGGGTCAATTTTATCACCGGCCCTTTTTCTCATCTTTATAAATGACCTACTTTCAATCCCCTCCAACCCACTTCTCAGCTTCGCTGACGACGGTACTCTACGTTACTCGTACAGCTTCGATACAAGACGGACACATGCCAGATCCTGTCTTGATGATCGTGAACTAATGTTCAACTCTATTAAAAAAGACATCAAACTAATTCTAGATTGGGGAGAGAAGAATCGTGTCAAATTCAACCCCTCTAAAACCAAGTACTGTCTTATCTCAAAAAAGAAGTTCAACACCTCACCATCCTTGACAGTGGATGACGTTGAACTAAAGGCCGAACCATCCCTACACATCTTAGGCGTGACATTAGCCAAAGACCTTCGTTGGAATGATCACATATTCCAAATCGCCAAACAAGCATCCCAGTGCTTGGGATTTCTTAAGAGGTGCAAGTTCCTCCTCCAGCCATCGGCCCGCGCTGTTATTTATAAATCCTACATACGGCCTCTTCTCGAATATAACTCCCTCGTTTGGGGCGGCGCTCCAATAACCACCTTGGCATGGTTAGATAAGGTCCAAAAAAAGGCCCTTAAATTAATTGATGACGACACCGCTGGCTCCACCATCGACCCCCTCAGCCACCGTAGGAATGTAGCAGCATTGACTAAATTTTATCGCTACTATCATAATGACTGTTCCTCCGAGTTAAACGCTCTCCTGCCTCCACGGCAATCTTATAACCGCAACACCAGATTAGCCCACTCGTCTCATTCCCTTCACCTGCAACTCCCCCTTTCACGCACTCAACAAGATATGAATTCGTTTGTTAATAGAACAACTCGACTGTGGAATAGTCTCTCGCAGTCAGTATTTCCGAGCTCCTACAACATCCAAGAGTTCAAACGCAGGGTTCATCACCACCTTCTTCAATACCCCCCCCCCGTTCCTTTTAACCCTTAACCTATACCCCCTCCCCTCCCCGTACTAAGCTTACTGCTAGACATTGCACCATGACGTGACAAATGACATGACGGACTGGTAGTACAAAGGGTGACTCCTGAGCTTAGCACTGTCACATAAAAAAAAAAAAAAAAAAAAATTTCCCTGGATTGATATTAATTCCAAACTGTTCAAGTCTTCCAAAAAATTGTTCCAAATTAGCTTTGTGCTCTTCTTCATCTCTGCTTGCTACAAGAATATCATCAATATAAACAAAAACAAATTCTAGCCCGTTTAACACGTGATCAAAATGCCAAAATAAACATATTTGCCAAAATAAACATTAGGAACAACAGATAATTCCGCCCCTGTATCTATTAGAAAATTGAATTTATTTTCTCTATCAAAACCAAAAGTCTACAGAACTTTCTTGGAACAACATTTTTACAACACGTTGAAGGGATACTTAGTTTTTTGAATTATTAAAACTACATGGTTTAACACATCTTTTGGCGTTATCTGCGAATTTAAAGTGAAACCAGCGCCGGCCCTAGGGTAGAGCGAGTGGAGCGGTCGCTCTGGGCGCCAGGTGATAAGGGGCGCCAAAATGAATGCGAAAAACAGTTTCGAGCAAAAAATAAAAGATTGATGGCACTTTTTGAGGGCGTTGTTTGTAGCTAGCCAAGTCTATGTACTCATCAATATGACTCGAACACGGAACAAGCAGGGAGCACTGACTCCAAGACCGATCGTACATGGCCTTAGGTCACATCCTGCTCTAGATCCATGGAGCAGACTGAATACGGCGGATCTAAACTCGATAAAAACCGCAATCCTAATGTGTAAACCATCGTGCTGAAGTTATGAATAGTACTGCGGATACCAGGTGAATTTCGGTTTGAATTAGCCTTCCATTGGTGATAGGGAGCTCTGCCATGGGCGACCGTCCTTTCTCGCCGAGCTCGTGGTATCAATATAAAATTCCCTAAAAAAACGCAGCCCGTAAACGTTTTATGCGTTATCTGGAACCTGGCTACTCCCGTGTGGTAAGGTCTGCGCGGCCCCGAGGAAGAAAGGATGCCGATTTTCTTAATAAGAAGAGGGTTAGATCATCTGGATGTTCTCTAGGGCATAACCCGGCGAAAAGGGCGAAGGCTTTGGCCATATGGTTTGAAACGCCTTCAGAAAAGTCGGACGACCTTCTGCTAAATAGCGGAAGGTGTCAGACTTGGCGTGTTTCTGACTAACAATCTGAGGACTCTTCTGACCACGAAGCAACTAGTTACAGTGCAAGGAGGTCTTCTGGAGGCGGTAGCCGAATTGGCTCAGGGCTCAGAACAGCCCAGGTCAATAGGGGCGGTTCGCCCTCTATGATGGGTAGCTTTAAGCCTTGGAAGGAGCAAGCCTTGTTGCTGTAGACGGGAACAAGTTGCCGCGCAGCCTTTATGTAATCGGGTACTTTCCGGCAGCAACAAAAGACCCCACTGGCATTATGTTGAAAGGATAGGGGTCCAAAAAAAGACCCTACGGGCGTAGGAGTGGAGAATACTTCACAAAGTGCACCGCATAAAATTCCCAGAGATGACGTTGTCAGGATGGTGAACACTGCAATTTTGGGCTGATGGCAGGAGAAGGTGACTCTCTACACCATCTCAACCTTACTAGCACTGCAATACAAACAACCAAATAGCCTCGATAGAAGGTGGTGCTGTTGGCGAAACATCGGGGAAGCACCTCTGAGAAAATATACTTCCTCTATTGCCGCTACAGGTGGAACAATGATCCTAAAACTACCATCGAAATCCCCCAGCCCATAAAGGCTTGCAAAAGGGGAGATATAACTCCTGTAAGGAAATGGCAGGCAGGCAGTACTCGAAAAAAGTTTTATCTAGGACAACAGGAAATACAATTTATGTGAGGTGAAAACGTCGAACAAAGGGCGCCGAAAGACAATCTCGCTCCACCCTCAACAAGGGCTAGGGCCGGCGCTGAGTGAAGCCAACAAAAAGGTTTACTATTTCCCTTATGATTACTCTTTGATTTGCTTCTGCTCCTGGACCTATATCTATGTTGAAAATTATCCTCTTTATTAACAGAAAGTCTCTTAATTAAATTTGTTAAATCTTCAATTTTATTTTCTAGAAAACTTATTTTCTTGCTGACATCGACATTACTTATGTTGAAATCTTGTTGATTATGAAATGGATTTGCTGAACTCTTATTAATTGCAGAAGCAAATTGAAACTTAGAAACTTCAAATTCTTATCCGCTAACATAATTAAATCCTGAATATTCTGTTTCCTAGATGACATCAATACCATATTTATATTTGAAGGCTGTTTCCGCATCGATAACTTTTTTATCAAATCTTTTCCCAAATTTGTTGAGGTCCCTGCTAAAATTTTCATAGATCGGTAGAAGTCTGAAGACTTTCTGTCTCCCATCTCCGAGTCGCACAAGAGTTGCTCCATTCTGTGAATCGTTGTATCAAAGTTGATTTAAGAGCTTCGTATTTGCCCTCCTGAGGTGGATTTAATGTAATCTAAAACATTCATTATTATTTCTAAGGGTAGTGCTTGGATGACATGTTCATATTTGGTATCATCCAATCTAACTCCCTTGGAGTGAAATTGACTTTCCATTAAAACAAAACACGCTTCTGGACAAGGAGACCAAAAGGTTTGCAGTTTAACCGAAGTAGCGTTAATCTCAACGCCGACAGAAGCATCTTCATTATTTTGTACACTCATTATTATCACACTTAATAAGCACTCACGTAACAAGAAGTTCACTTCGAAGAAAAGAAAAATTTCGACTCTGGCTTAAAACTCCGCGGTACTTTTTATAAACTATATCCGCGAACGAATACGTTGAATGAAAATGGTTAATACAACTTCAACTTTTTACACCTAAGGTTTAATAAAATTACGACTTTTAAATAAAGAAACTAACCGAAGAAAAGAAAAGAGGAAGATTATTACTGCTAAGAGAAAACCTTTATTTAAAATTAAAATGTTTTTTTGTTTAACTTCCCTTCCCTTTTTAACTTCCCTTTTTTAGTTAGTTCAAAATTTTCTTTCTTCTTTTTTTTAAACAAATTCTTTCTTCTTTGAAATCTTCTTTTTTTATTTCTTTAAAATCTTCTTTCTTCTTAATAATTTAAAAATTTTCGTTATAATTTTCCCTTTTCGGGGTCACCAGTTGATGATGGGGTTTAGATTTTTTATATTTGATATTAAAAACCAGGTCACATCATAATAGTTTAAAAGAAATTATAATTAAACTATTTTATAAGATTTTAAATTATTTTATATTAACTTTATTTTTTATTTAATTTATTTGACGTTATTTTTCATCGGTTAAAATACAACCGGATCTTCCTTTTGGTTCTAGACTACTAATTAACACTGATACAATTTTTTATTTTACAGTTCAAAACTCGTGTGCCTAGGTATGTTTTTCAAACATTCAATATTTATACAGTGTCTGCATACGTGATTGTGATTTCCCTAAAGTGTATTTTCAAAGTAGTAGTGAAAATCCAAAACGATGACATAACGCACACTGTACTCCAAAATCGTAAGTACATATACATATTTGAATTAGATAATTAATAAAAAAACTCGTAACAAGGGAAAAACAAAAATAATGCGTAGTGACTGCTACAGTCGTCAGTGCTGAACAATCAGATTTCTTCAAATGATCCTGTAATTTCACGATTCCACTGCTTGGGCGCTTGTTTCAGTCCATAAATACTCTGGAATAGCTGGCACACTCGTCCGAAACCGTCGTCGAACCATTTTGGCTGGTTCATGTACAGAGCTTGCTTCAACTTGCCATACAAAAATGCGGTCTTCACGTCGGAGGATATCAGTTTCCACTTCGCGGATGCTGCGTGACTCAGGATGAAACGGATGGAGGCGTAGGAGCAACGGGGCTGAACGTTTCTTCATAATCAATGCCTTCTCTTTGTTCATAGCCTCGAGCTACAAGCCTCGCCTTCATCTTACCATTAGCCTTGTCGCGAAGAACCCACCTGAAAGTCAAGGGTTTAACTCCTTCAGGGCACTCCACCAGCTTCCACGTTTGCCTCACGACCAGGGAATCATACTCATCTTGCATGGCTCATTTCCAATTTCGTCTTTCAGCGCCATCTTGACTGAGATGTCCTCGATGTCACCTATATGGGCTGAATCTTCATTGCTTCCTCTTCTTACATAGCCAACTACATCATAGCCATACCTCGAAGGAACTTTCAACTTGCTCTGGTCTTGTAGCTGTCTTCTCTCTGGTGTTTTGTTCGGTGCTGTCTCGACTCGTTCTTCTTTTCCTCTTTCTTAATCTTCTCTGTCCTCGTCTGAGAATGGCCCTTCTTCTTCATTTTCACTTTCTTCTTGCTCTTCAGTCTTGACTTCAATTTGCTCGTGGGTTGCCACAGTCTCAACTTCAGTTCGATTTCTCGCCTTTTCTTCATCGAACTTCACATTTCCAGAGCTGACAATTTCTTTGGTGCATGGGAGATACACTCGATAACTTGGTGACTCCACGTCGTAGCCTACAAAATATCCCTTTTCCGGCTTTGGATCCAGCTTACCTCTCTTGTGGTCTTGAATCAATACGTAGCATTCACATCCAAAAGTCTTTAGTTTATTCAAGTCGATCTGTCTTCCATCCCACAATTCTGCAGGTAACTTTCCTTTCACTGTACTGGTTCTAGTCTGGTTTATCGTAAATACTGTGTAGTAAATTGCCTCGGCTCGGCCCTCGGTCCTTGATGGTCCTCATTTCTCGTTCAATTCGCCGCTTAAATAGAAGAAAATATTTGGCGCCACCTAGCGAACGTTCGCCCATCTCACCCATGTCCAAGTGGACTAACTTCAGTGGTTGACTTGATGTTTTCTCGTCGAGGCGATGTCACGATGCTGCTTACCGTAAGTACAACCTGTACAGAGATAGTTGTTCCAGTCGCCCGCGTACTTGATTCCTTTCTTGTTCAATGCATCTCGTACATACTTAACGTTTTGGTGAGCTAATCTTTCATGACAAGTTCGGATTGTCACTGCCGCCAGACCCAGTTGCTCCTTTTTCTTTCTCAGCATCATCTTGTACAAATTTCCTTCTCGCTTCGCCAGTCCAATAGTGATTCCATTATCAGCAGTTACAAATTCTGATTTTTCTCTATCATATTTCATCTTGATCAAGGATGTGACTCTCGGAGAATAAGTTGAATTTCAATTCAGGTACAGGTACATACAGGGCATTTTTCAGTACAACAGGATACCACTCTTTCCCGTCAAAGGCTTCCAACTCAACTGTCCCGACTGCTACGTCTATTTCAGTTGAATATACCAGGAGAACAGACACATGGTTGGTCTGCGTTTGGTGTTGCGTTGGGCCGCTGTCTTGATACCAGGCTGACATCCTTTCCTCCGGGTGGTTCAATTGGTTGTCCAGGTCGGACGTTTTCAAACTGGCTGTCACCCAGGAAACGGTTTGCGTGAACTTTGTAAATCTGAGCTGTCATCTCGCCGTTGAGTACATTCTTTAGCGAAATGGCCTTTCTGTCCACACGAGTTGCACTTGTACATTTTTTGCAGTATGCCAGATATTTGGCACAGGGTTTGCTCGTGCAGTCCTTTTAAAGTGTCCCTTCTGACCACACTTGTAACAGTTAGCTTGTCCCTTCTCATTTTTATTCTGTGGTTTTCCTGGCTGCCTTTTGTTTTTCTTCACTAGAAGTGCATTGCTCGAGCTCACTTCCAGTTCACCTGTCTCATCGTGCTGGCGATCATCTTCGAGTCTCAGTCTTTCGATCATGGTAGTCAGGCTTCTGTCGGCTGCTGGCACGTTATCCCACGACGTACGAAAATAAGCGAGTCTCACTGGCAACATTTTCAAAATTCCAATCATCATCCATGATTCTGGCACAGGCTCATAACCGTTGGTTAGTTCATCACCTATGGACATAATTTCCATACAATTTTCTGCTATCGATTTGCTTTCATCGTAAGAACATGTAAAAAGTTTTTGCCTCAAAATTTCCATGTTTATATCTGCCTTTGTGCCGTACAAGCAAACTAGTCTGTCCAACATTGCTCTTGCCGTCTAGCAATTTGCAATTTTGTATGCGATTTGATCAATGACATTCAATACAATTAGTTGCAGAGTCTCCATGTCCTTTTCATTCCATTCAACGGCTGCAGCGACATTTTCAGCTCCTTCCGGCTTGACTTTGACTCCGGTTGCAACATCATACAATTTTTTAGCTCTCAAAACAGCATCTAATTTTAACCTCCACGGCACATAGGCCCCTGTGCTGAAAGTCGATTCGTGATTCGTGACAAGTTTTTGGAGTTGAACTTTTAACTTTTAGTAAAAAATTTATTTAGCTTTAGTTCATTTCTTTACATAATGTTCTTACGGCTAGGAAATTCGCCGACTTCAGATTATGTCTGGACTATCATTTTTACATCTCATACATACATGTGGATCTTGGTCCAACTACATTATAGAATACAAGTTTACTAATCTATTGACATTTCATAATGGTGTTCGGGTTGCTCTACCCTTACCGCTAGTGCTTTGCCTGTTGGCCTATTATAACAAATGAGAGTGGTGTACATTGTACACTGAAGACCACTTAAAATTAAAAAAAAATTATTTATTTGTTTTGACCCACTGGTACTAGGCATGCTTGCATGCTTGCTCAATCTCTTAATCTACTACATATTTACAAACAAATTCGTTGGGTCTTACGTAGACTCACTTATTACGTAAATTTATATCTCTTTTTACTATTACTTAATACAATTAATTATTATATTTATATTTAATTAAAAAAAAAGGTTTTTTTCTATTGTATAATAATAAAACCTAAAAGAGATATAAGATTATAAAAATTTGTCTATATGAGCAGTGAGTTCAGCTCGGATCTTAAACTAAGCTGAAAAACAAAAGGGCTTTCACTATTCAAGGCACTCTTTGGCTATTATTACATCTAATTAAAGTACCAAATTGTGATAAATTTTACTTACTAAAATTAAAGGGAGCAACAGTTCTTATTTTATTTACATATAATAAGGACTTATAACTATATTTTAGTTAATTCATTTGTTTATTATTTGTATTTACTAAATTTGTTTTTCCTTATTTTATTTTCAAATAGCTATATTTTATATGGCTTACTACTAGTTCATTTGTACTTTTACGTTTCATTAAATATTCTTAGTAGCATTAGCACTGAAGGCAGCCTTACTACTGTCCTAACCAAAACAAGATTTGAGTCCAAAGCCAAACGCGGAGACCTGCGGGGCCCCACATCGTGATCATCCTCTATCATTTGGGTGATAGCCCCCGGCATAAAAGGCAGGGAGAGATGCGCCGACCGCAGAGCTAAGTAGGCCAGCAGAACCAGGGTGAAGAAGATTGAATGGGGATAGGTACTTTTGTACCGACGCCGGTTGCATTATGCTGTAAACATACTAAGGGCGACGGCGACGGTGCACACAAATTAAAAAGCACACACAAGAATAATGATCTTCGACATCCGAATGCTACACACGCGCACAGGAGCATGCGAGAATAGCAACACAATCCCATGTCACACCGCCCAGGCAACTTTGAGGGGCGACTGCTACGAAATAGAACTTGGATTGATTGAGCCGCCACGCTCGGCGACCTCGTCGTCGAGTGGTCTGCATATTGTGCTGCACCCTTCATACTCATAGAAAAGCTGTGTGTTCTATTCGTTTTTGCCAGTCGCTGTGGGAACTATTTTCGCCCTTAGTATGTTTACAGCATTATGTTTGCAGTTGCCATGCTCCTAATCAAGGAATTCGGATGCGTCACCATATTGCTCAGTCTGTACAGCATTGACTTGGGCAGGTACTGCATCAATGGAGTAATCTTGGCTTCCTTGTATAGATGTTCATTTGAGTAGAGGTCCCGCCAAAAGAGTTGATGCCGAGAAAGTCGCGTTTTTCATGCGCAGTAGAATCCCGGCATGCCGTTCCCGTCCCTTAGCCTAGTCGCAACAAACGAAGGGGAAATTTGAAAATACATAAGCGCATTTCTTATCAATATGTCACGTGCGTAATTTTTATTTGTGTGCAGCTTTAATTTCCCCAGCTGCGCGCTCCGGCATCAACTCTTTTGGCGCAGCCTTTACCATTTATTTTCCTCTCTCATGTAGAGAGACGTACAGTGTCTCAGCACCCTCCTCTCAAAGACCTGTAGCTCTTTCACCACCGTCGGGGAGATCGAGCACCAAACAGGGAATGCGTAGGCCAGAACCGGCCTGATTATTGTCTTGTACAGAAGGGTTTTAGTTCCACTATAAAGCGTTTTTGAATTAATTAAGGGCTTTAGGCTGGCCATTACTATTCGCGCCCTCATAATTTTGAGTCTAACATGGGGGTTCCATTTGAGTCTCAGATGCATGTTGACTCCAAGGTATTTCATACTCGTCTTCGGGGATAGTACGTGATCGAGCATCTTGACCCGTATTGATTTGGCCTCCCTTGGTGCATTTCTGTGTCCCCAATCTGACGCGTTCCTGAAGCACACCAGTACGCACTTTTCAGAGTTGACTTCTACATTCCATGTTTTCAAGTATTCCAGTACCTCGTCTATGTGGGTTTGGATATCCTCTACTGCCCTTAATGGGGATACATTGGACGCAAGAACCAGTGTGTCGTCTGCGTATTGGATACAACTTGTGTTGGCTTGCCCGCTTCTATGCGGGGAATCGTGCAAGAAGAAGTTAAATAGCTTCGGGCCAAGTATCGAACCTTGAGGAACACCCGCACATATGCCGAATGAAGGCGAGAGAGTCCCTTATCTGCACTACTCCCGATCTACTCGCCAGGAAGCTATGAATTAGTTTAACAAGAAGGTACGGACAGTCCGCGTTATTCATCTTCAGTAGCAGGCCTTGATGCTAAACTCGATCAAACGCCTGCTTGAGGTCAATACTACACGCTACCGTACATTTATTGCCTCGGAGGTTTCGTGTTATATGGTCATGCAGGAGGAGGAGTGCCTGTTCCGTTGAGTGCTCCCTTTCGAATCCAAACTGGGACTTCGGGATGATTCGGTTGCTGTCACAGAAATTCTCCAGCCTGCTCAGGATCAGCCTTTCCAGCAGCTTCCCCAAATTTGAGAGCAGGGAGACCGGTCGATAATCCTCTGGTTTCACTGGCTTTGGTACCTTAGGAATTGGAAGAATTTTTGCCTTCTTCCACGAGGCAGGGAAGAAACTATTATTAAGACAGTTATTGAAGATAACCGCTAGCTGTGGTGCTATCACCCCAAGGCTTTTCCTTAGAATGTAGTTAGAGACTCCGTCTACGCCTGCTGATTTCTTGTTGTTCAGCCTATTTCTTAGGGCGAGTATATCTTCAGGCGTGGTTGAAAGCCAACCCTCAACCGGTCTTGAAGCCGGGTTCGCACCGGAAAATGAGATATTCGGATTTGGAGGATCCAGTTCGATCCTTATCGGCACTTCACTGGCTCGTACCTTCACTGCTTCATCGTAGTCATAAATTCCCGCCGTAAATATCTCCTCGTACATGTTCTGAAAGAGTTTCAGCTTTTCTTCCAGTTGAGTTGAGTTGTGCAAACCTGCATTCTCTCGCTTCCGACCCGTTAACCTATTCACCTCACGAAAAGCCTGAGGAGAGGGTCGTATTCCTCTGAGTTCTCTCTTGTACCACTCATTCGCATCATTTTTCACCGATTCCCTAATAACTTTGCTGAGACAGGTAATTCTGGTCGATAATTCGACATATGCTCTATCGAATTTGTTCGCAGTTCTGTGAAATATTCGCCTAAGAGCTCTCAACCACTGGTTTCGTACCTTGACCAGTTTTAGAGTTAGCTCAGATATGTAATTGTACTTGCGTTTCCAATTGACCCGTTTCACATGCATATTGACACAGGTCTTTATTACTCTTGCTAACCTCTCCGCTTGCAGCTCAAGCTCCTGGTTAGAAAGATTTCTATTTTCTGGGGGTGGGGTTTGGTTCGGGAGACGATACAAATCTATGTTGAAGCTAGTCCAGTTCACGTATTTGAAAGAGAGAGTTGATTGCTGTAGCACATGCTCAGTTTCCAGATCGTTCTGCAGCTGGAGTGACACACCGTAGTGGTCCGACGAGTACGTGAAGCTTGAAGGTTTGACATATCGGATTGTTTGCAAGCGACGAAGAAATCCAGAAGAAGTCTAAGTGCGACATCCCTCTCGGAAACGTTGTGGACCCCGGGTGGACGATCTCGGAATGCATGAGGGCTGAAGACATAAACCAGCGATGAAAGATTTTGCCATTCGCGTTTGTGACGGTATCACCACAAAGTGGGTGCCGCGCATTGAAGTCTCCTCCAATAAGGAAGCCATTAAACCCTTCAGCCAACGCTTGAATCCTCTCAAGCTCGTCCACCCAATCTCGTCCAACATTACACGGCACGTAAATGGCTCCCACTAGGATTTTGCGGGGTCGCCCTCCCATAAACATAGACCAGTTCACAAAGGTCGTGGAGGCTAATGATGTGAGAAAATTTACTCTCTCAACTTTGAGGGTGTCTGGGATAGCCACCGCGGTTCGTCTACCATTATCACTTCTTAATAATCTAAAGTTCTCTATTAATGGGTTATTGCTTGGCTGGAGTCGGGTCTCCACCAAGAATGCAAAATGAGGAGTTTTATCATTTAACTCCTTGGATAAAACTAAAGCTCGCTCAGGGGAGCGAAGCGAGTTAACATTAATTGAGAAAAGCCTTACTCGCATTGTAGATAAATTTATATACGCCGCCGCCTTCTCTGTTTCAGGCAGCATAACATACCCTTCCCAGAATTCTTTCAACTTGGCCATTAGCTTCCCAGCAGGCACCCCGAAAAGTCTGTTGGATTTTGTAGAGAAGACCTGCCATGTACTTTTTTCTTCCCGCTTGCCACCGAGTACCTGAGCATACGACCATCCCCGTTTTGTTCTGGAGTTCATATTTATCTCTACTTTCTCCCTTCTTAATTCGCGGGCCTGTCTGGCTTGCTTTACATTGTCAGCCCTCCTCTTCATATACGCGATAAAATTTGGGCACCCCTTGTAATTCGCAGGGTGACCCCCCCCCACAGTTAGCAAATACTGGTTTACCCTCATGGTCAGGCCCCCTTTTCGGACACAGGTTCCCACAGTTCAGTCCGCATCTAATACACTTAGGGTTGTTGGCACAGTTGACACTGATATGGCCATATGCCTGACATCTGAAGCATTGAATGTGCGTTGGCCCTCATTTTTTGGATTTTTAGAGACTATGGGTTTGACCCATGAAATTTTCACATTACCATTTGCCCTACTCAACTCGCTGCTGACTTCTTCAACTGGTGGGCTCCCTGTTAATCCTTTAAGTACATAGGTTTCTCCCTTGGATGCCTTAGGGGTGAAAGTGAAAGCTCCCGCCACCGACTTCCTAACCACCTCCATAATCAGTTGATGTACTACCACGTTATCAACAAAGATTTTAGCGTTAACGAAATTTATTTTTTTAACTTTGAAATTAAATTCTTTTTCTCTGCATGTTCGCAGAATCGCAGCAGGTTTGACTCCTGTGATGAAAATTGGAGGGCACCACTTGATTTTTGCCTCCCTAGGTTTTGGCTCCCTGCTAGGCGCAGCTCCCTCAGCCCCTGACAGAGGAGTAAATCTATTCTCGCTACCAATATCTGTATTTACAGAGTTCCCAACTACCGAACGAGCCTTCGCTCCCTTTTTCACCAATGTGAAGCCCACCAGGTCTTCCTCATTAAGATTTTTATTACCAATGCCAATGCTAATGCTACTACCTACATTTGGTCTACTAATATTAATATTAGAATCTTCCTTATCCTTAATTCCGTCATCCTCTGTTGTCTCCATGATGTCATCAAGGCTGCTAACAGACAGAGAATTTCTCTCTTCACTGAAACCGCTTGGATGAGCCGCTACCGTTAGCTTCTGTACTTGACTTTTTCCTGCAGTCCAGTTCTCCAGGCCGCCATACACTTCTTTCACAAATTTATCGTCTCGAGCCAGCTGTTTTAGGTCGCTGTCGCCTCTTTTGTTTAAAATGACCTTGCAGGGCATCTGTCTCTTAACGCTTGGCTGGGGGGCTTCGCCCCCGCCAGCCGGCATTTCTGTCGCACCTCGCTTCAGTACCAAAAATGGTAAACACAAAAAAGAGGAATTGAGAAAATAAAACTAAATACCACTAGACTCTAGCGAAATTACGCTTTACAGTTTGTAATTAAAATTGCTTCGTGCCGGGAACTATTTCCCAAAAAAAAGTTATGAAAAACAAAACCGACAATTGATTCGAAAAGTTTTGGCAAACTCGAGATTGGAAATCATCTATTTTTTAGAAGAAATGTATCATTTAAAACACCTAATCCACAAAATCGTAGCTGAGTTGAAAAGTGTTTTTTTCTTTTGAAGTTGAAGAAAGTGACGTTTCAGTCGAATTACGACTTTCGGCATAGGGGGCTAAACTCGAACTTAGCACTTCCACTCTAGGCCACCATGCTGAAAATCGTAATTCGATTGAAACTTCACTTTCTTCAACTCCAAACACTTGTCACTAATCACCACTCGACTTTCAGCACAGGTGCCTCACTCCTTATGAGTTCTGACTCAACATTTCAAGTTGTGATTTTACAGTGTCCATTTTGACCGTTTGACTCGACTTTTAATTTTACTTTACTTGGTTTGTCAGTTACTCCACGAGGTTTCACCAATTCCTGGGCCCATAACCTGATGAAAGTCCGTAGATTCTCGAAGAAATGTCGACCAATTGATGTAAGCAATAATTTATTTTTGCAAGTTCACAAAATTAGAAAACTCAATTTACTATTCAATACAGAGCACAATTTCTCGTCGCCTTACAATTTTTTTTTATTTTAAGTTAAGTAAATACATACTAGAAAAAGTCTCACCCGCCGCCAACTCCATTCACATTTTTAATTTTAATGATAGTGTTTTCACTTGCACCAACTCATTTCAACTCACGACAAGCTTTCTAGATCCGATAATTCTTTGATTTATCCTTTGGCCATGACTGACAATAGCAGAAATTATTTAACTCAAAAATAAAATTCAACAGAAAAATGTATGTTTATTTTGACAACCGGCAAACCAATTCTCCCTGCCGTATAATTTAATAGAAAAATGCCTAGTGCATGCTTTATTTTCATTTTAAACATGCATAATATTGGTTTCGGTCTTCAGTAATTTTCTTTTCCGTAAATGAACGTAAGCTTAAGGGTTGATGCAATAAATCGTCAACTATGCAAAAATGTTTAACATCCACCTCACGTGATGCTTTCCTACCAGTTCGCACGAACCGTTTAGTATAAATCGTATGCTTCGTGCAAACCGGCTATTAAAAATAAATTTAAATAACTGACAAATAACTCAAATCGAACAGTGGAGTAGAATTTTATAAGTGGACCCTTAATTCGCAAAACAAGTAATGTGGAGTAGATCTACTGCAATTGGACTATAGTGACAGCACTGGTTACCAATTTTATGTCAGAATTGGAATTATTACTTCGTCAGTTATAAATTATAGTTCTTTTTTGTAGTTTAATTATTTATTAACTTCCCAGTATAGGAAGTTATTGTAATCGGTCCGAAAATCGAAATCGAAAATTTCAACGTATTTTCATCTTTCAAGGTCCCAGGAGCATTTTAAGGAAAAAATTGGGAGGAAGTATGTGTGTGTATGTGTGTGTGTATGTGCGTACGGATGTGGTCATTTTTTCCTGCACGATATCGCGCGAACCAAAACTGATATCGACTTCGTTGAGGTGTTGTTCGAAGCGTATTAACCGAAATATGATCTGAAAAGAATTTCATGAAATTCGGTCCAGCCGTTTTTTTGTTTAAGCGACGTAAGTGATTTTTGTACCTGCACGATATCGCCCGAACCACAAAAGATATTGACTTACTTGAGGTGCCGTTCGAAGCGTATTAGCGACAATATAATCTGAAAAGATTTTTATAATATTCGGTCCAGCGGGTTTTTGGTTTAAATGACTTAAGTGATTTTTGTACCTGCACGATACCGCGCGAACTAAAAACTATATCGACTTCATTGAGGTGCCTAAAGACATTAATACATCAATTTTATATACATTTTCGTCATCCTAATCTTGTAAGTGCGCACATTTAGTTTGACATTTTAGCGAAAATATTGATAAACAATTGTGACAAATTCTAGGTATTATGCATATATTCTATATTGCCTATTGTTCATTTATTATTAAAATATCCAATCATAATATTCTACATCCATCATACTGGGAAGTTGATCGTGTGGACCGAAAGGGTCGAACCCACATCCCAACTAGTTTATTACTTTTATTTATAAACTTCCCAGTATAGGAAAGTTATTGTAATCGGTACGAAAATCGATATCGAAATTTTCAAAGTATTTTCATTTTTTAAGGTCCCAATAGCATTTTGAGCAAAAATTTGGGAAGAAGTATGTGGGTGTGTGTGCGTACGTATGTATGTGATCATTTTTGCCTGTACGATATCGCGCGAATCATAAAAGATATCGACTGTCCGAAGAATATTAACGAAAATATCATCTGGAAAGATTTTCATAAAACTCGGTCGAACCGTTTTTTGTTTGAACGACGTTTGTGATTTTTGTACCTTCACGGCGCGAAAAATCATATCGACTTCTTTGAGGTGCTAAGAGAAGAATATTAAGGAAAAAATGCTATGGAAAAAATTCGGTCGGGCATTTATTTGTTTAAATGGAAAAACTTCGGCTGTCAGAAAGACCTTAAATTGATAATTTTTGCTAATATCTAATATACTTGATGGAATGAGACCAGTTCTAAACGAAGTAAACTTTTTTGGAATCTACACAGCGTTAGCTTTTGAACAAAACATCACTTGTCAAAATTCGACCTTTAAAAATATTGAAAAAAATACGTTACCCTTTACAAACATTACGAGTTTTTCAAGCCTTGGATCAGACTTTTTTTACGGGGAGTTGTTTTATTTGTCCTACAGTTTCAGGTAATTGTGGTTCATCCCGGGATTTCCAGTAGGTACCGACAAATTTGTTCTTTTGATCAAGTCTGACAAGTACTTTACATTGATTATAGCTAATATCTCCGGAAAGCTTTGGAATTTCCAAATGCAGTCATTCTCTTCCCAGTTTATCAGCGACGCTTCAACACGCTCAATACGAATTCGAACACCCGTTTTAGTGTAGCGATCGAAGTACGAAGGAAATATTTGTTTGCTAACGTTCAGGAAAACAAATTCTCTACAAAACCTTGCGGATTTACCACTATTATAGTTATTTGAACTAGCTTTTCTCAGGATTACTTTGTCACCAGTTCTGATACTAGTCAATTTCCCAATAGTACTTAACGCATTATGCGTGTTGTTCAAAGTTGTCGCGTTCCTTCTCAATGACTCTCAGTGATTTCAAAGCTGCAACTGCCGAATTCAAATCCACCTTCCAGCTTCGAATTCTCAAGCAATTTGCTCGTCGCGTTAACTCTGTTTAAAATGTCGTTCCAGAAGACAGCATAGATGCCAGTTTCCAGTTTTCACATTTGCTTATGCAAACCTTGAAATTCGACTGCGATTTTCGAATGTTGCCCATCATCTTTGGGCATTAACAACCGTGTTCGTTTTATTTCAGAATATCTAAGCACCATAGTAGCATCTGCAAGACTAGACCAACGAGTAGTATTTACTACCGAAGGGACGACACCACTGAATCATCTTGCTCCCAACGATTAGAGGTCGCGCCAAAAGAGTTGATGCCGAGAAAGTCGCGTTTTCCATGCGCAGTAGAATCCCCGCATGCCGTTCCCGTCCCTTAGCCTAGTCGCAACAAATTTCGAAGGGGAAATTTGAAAATACATAAGCGCATTTCTTATCAATATGTGCGCAATTGTTATTTTTGTGTGCAGCTTTAATTTCCCCAGCTGCGCGCTCCGGCATCAACTCTTTTGGCGCGACCTCTAACAGCGGTTTACGTGCTGGGGAGAAAAACTTGGAACTTATCTTACGAACCGCGCTGCTTACTGAATACGCGGGAAAATTCAAATTACTTATTTCAATGAAGTTCTCAGAATGTTTCGATTTAGAAATAGATTTGTTGGAAAAAATTTGTATTGACAACAATAATATTTTTAACTTCCTAGTATAGGGAAGTAATTGTAATCGGTCCGAAAATCGAAATCGAATTTTTCAACGTATTTTCATTTTCCAAGGACTCAATATCATTTAAAATAAAATTGGGAAGAAGTATATGTGTGTATGTGCGTACGCATGTGGTCATTTTTTCCTGCACGACATCGCTCGAACCAAAAAATATAACGACTACGTTGAGGTGTGGTTCGAAGCGTGTTAACGGAAATGTAATCTGAACAGATTGTTATAAAATTTGGTCGAGCCGATTTTTGGTTTGCACGACGTTCGTGATTTTTGTACCTGCACGATACCTGGCGCACCAAAAACTATATTGACTTCTTTGAGGTGCCGAAAGAAGAATATTAATGAAAAATTGCTCTAAAAAAATTGCATAACATTCGGTCGGGCCTTTTTTTGTATAATTGGAAAAACTTCGGCTAAGTGTCAGAAAGACCTTAAATTGATAAACTTTGCTGATATCTAATAAACTTGATGGAATGAGACTCGCCCTAAACGAATTACGTTACCCTTTAAAAACATCACGAATTTTTCAAACCTTGGATCAGCACTTTTTTGATGGGGAATTGAAATTGCGGTTCATCCCGAAAAATCTTGTGGATTTATCACTATTATAGTTATTTGAATTAGCTTCTCTCAGGATTACTTTGTCACCAGTTCTGATACTAGTATTACTATTTTGTAAGAAGTCAGTTTATTCCGTCTACATTCATCATACTGGGAAATTTATCGTGTGAACCGAAGGGTTCAAACCCACATCCTAACTAGTTCAAATTTGTGAATACAAATGCTGCACCAATTGATGCAAAACTACATGATTGATTATTGATTATCAATATTGGTATCAATAATATTGATAATGATGATTACTATATTAACAAAACGGTCTTATAATATTTGTTATAATTAATTTTGTTATAAACTTTTTTTCACTTGGTATTTGGTGGGGGGCCCCAGTTGGTGGAGGTCCCTGGGCCATGGCCCACTTGGCCCACCCTTTAGTCCGGCCCTGACAATAACAGGCTGTGGAGGTATTTATGATAATTGGTATTGGTCGTGTTTTTTAAGAGAGTATTTATCGTAAATAGCTGAAAATGGCGAAGAATCAGCCAGTTCATTAAAAAAGCACCGCCATTATCTACTAAAGAACATTTTTGTTCTTAAAGCAAAGCTTTGGCGTTCTTCTACTAATCTTGCTTATACCTATATCGCTAAAAGATCTCTTTTGCAAAATTACGTCTATTATTACTTTTCAATTATTTCGTTTTTATAAAGAACGACAATTTTCAAGCAAAGAAAAATAATAATTGTCATTGTTACGCAGTTCATGCTGTAGTGAAAGTGATAAAAATAATTGGAAGCAAATAATGGACGAAGACAGCGACCCAGAGTGCAGCAACACTGAGATGTCGAATACCTGAACCCACGGCATAAAGTAATACTGCAGCAGCAACAACAGACGCTCCAAAAACCTAACGAACCAAGCATTCCTAGATTCGTTAAGAAGATCGAAGGAAAACAATTCCGAAAACATAATTGCGATTGAATCTTGTCCGATATAACGCTTGGGGTACTATCATGAAAGCATGGCCGCGGTTAGCTTTGGACGTATGACTGATGAAAATGAGCAATTTATCTTAATGACGATAAAATGGAGACATTTTCGTGGTCTGAATGCTTTAAGCGTTTTAATAACTTTGTTAAACGTCGCACTTTCTTCGCTTCTGTGGATGCTTCAGTGGCTGTTATTAAAACAAACTATGAACAACAATTAATTTCTTTCTAAAGTCACGGAAAAGTTATAATTTAGAACATGAGGAAAGTGGAGAAATTGTCAATTAATAAAATCTGGGTAACTTGGTTATGCTATTAATAAGAGAAAGAGGAACATTTTGTTATGTGCTTATTAGAGTGAACTTGTAAGCATTTAGGAAGGTCGGAGTTTCGTCTATTTGTATATTTAACAATGCTGGGTTTTTAACTACATACTTACTTAATAAATGGTAATATATTAATTTTCCACTTTCACCACTTTTTATATAACAACAAATTTCTTCCACTATAAAACCATCTTCAGTTCAGAGTGCGACTAATGTCGAAACACCGAGGCTTGCAGACAGAGAGCCCGAGGAAAAGTAGAGAAACAATAGAGCTTTTGGAGAAAAGTACAGAAAGAAGAGGATAATGTGGTTTGAAGTGACCTATTGCTAGGAAATTTATTCAATAGACACTTGTGTGCGAATGTCGATCTTGAAAATATGGGTTTGCTTAACAGCTTCCAATAAAGATCGAATTTTTGTAATCCGAAAATCGAATAAACACTGATGACTACATCATAGAAGATACTCCAATTCATCTTTCGCTTAATATTTCTTCAACTAAATAATAAGCTGTGAACTGATGTGGATGCTAGGTTAGCTTAGTTGTAGGGCCGGCTCCAGTGCGAAAGGAGACTTATTAGTGCTTAGCGCTTGTCCCTAGTGTTCGATGGTTGTTTGGTCGGTTGTTGCGGTTTTCTTAGCTATCCTGTGGAATTTAGTAAGGTAATCAGTGACCTGATCTCCAGACTGGAGATCTCTTGCAGTACTAGTCCAATCAATCTAAAATAGCTCCATGTAATTTTTGCGTTAATTGCCATCAGGAAACAAAAAATATGATCATATAGGAAAAAAAATTCTAGAAAAGATTTCTTTTTCAGATTTTGGTATGGCGAACCTAACCTAAAAAATCCCGGAAAGTGTAAAAAACGCTTTTTAGCGAATTAAAGAAAAACGTGACCTCAGATCGAAAAAAGTCATTATAAAGTTGTAGCTATTCAAATTAACTTTCGATTGATTATATTGAGTTACAAATAGAGTTGAGGCACAAAATATAGAGAAAAATGTTTCCGCGATTCTTCACAATCTCCACTTAATATATTGTCATCCAGTCTGAAGTGTTATTCAATAGAAAGAATACCAAGAAAACGCGTAATTAGTGGCTAGTCTCTAGGCACAACATTCCACTTTTGTTTTGTTATTCTGAAGAGATACATACAAATTTAGTTAATAAAAACTTAAAAATATGCTTTTAAACAAAGGGCTGCAAAAATTTTTAGATATGGGGCAAATCGTTTGTAAAATTTTTGTAAATTATTAAAAATTCTGAGAAAAATCACTTCGACTATAAGGACGGTCTTAAATACATTGTTCGTGAAATTAAATTTATAAATTTTCATTCATTTCAGTAAGCGTTTATATGCCCTGGTAAAAATTAGATATCTACTTTTCGTTTTAAACCTACCAAATGTTTCGTTTAAATCATACATATTTTTTGTGACAAATCCACAGCGAAGTTCGATAGAATTGAATTTTTGTTTTGGTCTACACCACCACCTACATGACTATAAACTATAATAAAATGAACAGCATATAAACAAATAAATACTTTATAATATTTCCGCGAAATTTCTTAATGATTTATAAAGCCGCCGAAGAGCCATAAAAACTCAAGAAAATGATTTTTTTGCACTTTTAATTAAATAAATGTTTATGTTCTCCTGAGTATCATTATTAAATAATATAATTTAGTGAGAAATAGAAGCAACACATGTTGCACCGAAGTAAAGAAAAAATTGTATTTCACCATTTTGCGGCCGGGGATTGAACTTGGTTCCTCTGGGATGGGACTCCAGCGCCTTACCTCTAGGCTACCGATATATGGACTTTATTAGAAATCTCTTTTTTGTTGTTAAATATACTTCTGGTTGAAATTTCCAGACCATTTTCTCAGTTTTTGGTCTTTTGGCCAAGAGCTACATTTTGAGATATGGCCCAAGTCTGTAGCGACAGCACTTTCAGAGATGAAAGAAGGCTTCAGACGGACAGACGGACAGAGCCTCTGTATAAGCTTTCTTTTGAGAAAGCGAAAAAGGACCTTCCGACAATGTTCGCATCATCTGCATATCCAAGTAATTGTACAGATTGTCTATTAACGCTTGTACTAAGGTTTCCTTATCTCCGCTCGTAATGGTTTTGCCGTTAGGACGTTATGATTTTTTGTTTGCTAGAGTTTTACATATCACCCTGTATAATTGTAACGTTATAATATATTTTCGTGCATAAGGGATCAGTGTACGTAGAATACATCCACCTATCTAAAAGTGACGGTTCCACCAATTTCCAGAGTTATGAGTCGTCAGAGTAAAAATTTTGTTTTTTAATCAAAACTTCAACTACGAAATAAAACTAGTTTGGATGTGGGTTTGACCCCTTCGGTCCACACGATTAATATGATGAATGAAGATGGAATAAACTGACTTCTTACAAAACAGTTATACATTTAGCACTAGTGGAAAATTGGCTAGTATCAGAACTGATGACAAAGAAATCCCGAGAGCAGCTAGTTCAAATAACTATAATAGTAGTAAATCCACAAGATTTTTCTAGAGAATTTGTTTTTCCTGAACGTTAGCAAACAAACATTTCCTTCGTATTTCGTTCGCTACACTAAAGCGGGTGTTCAAATTCGTATTGAGGGCGCTGAAGCGCCGTTGACAAACTGAGAAGCGAATGACTTCATTTGAAAATTCCAAAGCTTTCCGAAGATTTTAGCAAAACTGTAACTGTTAAGTACTTGTCAGACTTGACCAAAAAGAACAAATTTTGCGGTAACTATCGGAAATCCCGGAATGAACCGCAATTTCCTGAAACTAAATCACACGTAGAAAACAATTCCACGTCAGAAAGTACTAAGGTTTGAAAAATTCGCGCTGTTTGTAAAGGGTAACGAAATTTTTGCACGATTTTGAAAGGTTGTCTGATTTTGACAAGTGATGTTTTGTTCGAAGGCTATCGATGTGCAGAACCCAAAAAAGATCACTTCGTTTAGAACGGGTCTCATTCCATTGAGTTTATTAGATATTAGCAAAATTGTCAATTTAAGGTTTTTCTGACAATTAGCCGAAGTTTTTCTATTTAAACAAAAAAGGCCCGACCGAATATTACGAAATTTTTTTCAGAGCATTTCTTCGTAATATTGTTTTTTCGGCACCTGAATGAAGTCGATATAGTTTTTAGGTCGTTCGGTATTGTGCAGGTACAAAAATCATAAATGTCGTTTAAACAAAAAAAAAAAAAAAAAAATTTATGAAAATCTTTTCAGATCATATTTTGGTTAATACTTTTCGAACGGCACGTCAACTAAGTCGATATCTTTTAGTGTTCGCGCGATATCGTGCAGGTACAAAAATCACTTATGTTATTTAAACCAAAAAACCGCTCGGCCGAATATCATAAAAATCTTTTCAGATTATATTGTCGCTAATACGCTTCGAACGGCACCTCAAGTAAGTCAACATCTTTCGTGGCTCGGACGATATCGTGCAGGTACAAAAATCATAAACGTCGTTTAAACAAAAAAAACGTTTCGACCGAATTTTCTGAAAATCTTTTCAGATCATATTTTGGTTAATACTCTTCGAACGGCACGTCAACTAAGTCGATATCTTTTATAGTGTGCGCGATATTGTGCAGGTACAAAAATCACTTACGCCGCTTAAACAAAAACACCGCTCCACCGAATTTTATGAAAATTTTTTCAGATCATATTTCGGTTAATACGCTTCGAACGACACCTCAACGAAGTCGATACCTCTTTTGGTCCGCGCAATATCGTGCAGGAAAAAATGACCACATACGTACGTACACACACACACATACTTCCTCTCAATTGTTTGTTTAAAATGCTCCTGGGACTTGAAAGATGAAAATACGTCGAAAATTTCAATTTCGATTTTCGGACCGATTACAATAACTTCCTATACTGGGAAGTTGAATACATAGTTAACTTATACTTTTTTTTTCCAAAATTAGAAAGCTTGAAACTTTCCTATTAATAATGTCTAAACAAGTTTTATATTACGGCCTTCACTTTTGAAGTAAAATTGGCTTTATTTGGTAACTTTCCAAATAAGCTTAGCTTATCCATTATGAGGGCCTTAGAATATTCGGGGCTTTTCCAGAAACTTCAAGAAGGTTAACGTCTTCTATTAAAATTCATTCAAACTGTAACAAATAGATGGCGCATCTTTAGCTCTCTGTATAAATCGTTACAAATTACAGTTTGTTCAAACTAGATGGCGCATAAACCATCACAATATATTTTTTCTCCTTTCTATATTTCCTTCGACTCGTTCTGCTATGATATTTAATGATTGCCTTAAGTGGCCCCTAGACTATCAATAATATTGTGAAATAATATTGAGGAAAATATTGACGGTTTCCTTCTTTGCCCCAGATTATCAACATTATTGTGCAATAAATCAGTTCACGTCAGCCTTCGAATAGTAAACATGTTGAGTGAAATTGAAGCAAGTTGTGTTGCTATCGCATTAACAATGTGTGGGGAAGAAAAAAAGAAAAAAAGGCGAAGATGGATGAAAGAGTGGTACAAAAAGAGGGAGCAATACACTCATGAAAATTTGTTGAATGATCTGAGAATAAGTGAACCTACAGATTTTAACAACTTTCTGAGGATGAATTCTCTGACATTTGATGAGTTGCTAAAACTGGTAACTCCACATATAGTAAAACTTAATACAAATTTACGAGAAGCTATTCCTCCAAACCAGCGGTTGTCAATAACCCTGCGCTATTTGGCTACGGGAAACACCTTCGAAGACCTTAAATTCGTGAGTGCTATATCTCCACAATCCATTGGCGTTATTGTTATGGAAACTTGTTCATCAATAATAAAAAGTCTGAAAGATTGCATAAAGGTAAAGTTAAATAAAACATAAGATCCAAATTTTGCATTTATTATAATAATAGAGACTCCATTTCTAATGTAATTATGTTCTTTAATTTAATTAAATTGTGAAAACAAATCTGCTGCACTAGAATGCGCGGGTCCACCAGAATATGTTTGTAATTCTTCATCATTTATTTCAACGACCTTTATATTTTGTGGTAGTGTTTCAATTTGATACGTCACAGGGCTTGGTGCTGAAGCATAAGTCAGGCTTGATGGTGGCGGACTGAAAGGAGTAGATGTGCGTGATGGCGTCAAAAATCTATTGTTATTAATTTGCACAGAATCCCTTCCAAGAGTGCCCATTTGGCCCTCAAATAAAACATCATTTATGGCTTTTTTTGAAAAGACTTGTTGCAACGGTTCCATTTTTTGAAGTTCTGCAGCCCATGTGTGGGCGAGTTTTTCATATTCACTTTCCGGCTGCTGGAGGCGTTGGCATGCCAGTGATATCAACTTATTTCTATCATCCTGTGAATCTTCCTTTCTTTTTAACTTCTTTTTCGGTGGACCGTGCTAAAAAATCAAAAAAATAATCAACAACTGTGATAAATTATAATAAATGATTTATGTTACAGATACCAAAGACACAAGCTGAATGGGAACTTATTGCAGAAGGATTCAACAACCAATGGAATTTCCCGAATTGCCTAGGAGCAGTAGATGGAAAGCACGTGGCAATAAAGAAACCCCCTAATTCAGGCTCATACTACTACAATTACAAAAAGTTTTGTAGTATTGTATTAATGGCTGTTGTGAATTCAAACTATGAATTTATTATGGTGGACGCTGGTATTAACGGAAGAATATCAGACGGAGGTGTTTTGGCCCATACTGAATTTGGACAAGCATTATCGAATGACCTTCTTCAAATCCCGGATCCAAGTTTATTACCAAATAGCGACAAGGAAGTACCATACGTTTTCGTGGAGGATGACGCGTTTGCATTGACAAACAATTTTATGAAACCTTACGGGCAAACCGGTTTAACTAAGGAGCAGCGCATTTTTAATTATCGGCTAAGCCGTGCTCGCCGCATTGTAGAAAATGCTTTTGGAATATTGGTTTCCAGATTCGGTATATTTCAGAGACCTATTAATCTATCTCCTTCTAAAGCTCAAATAATTGTATTAGCATGCTGCTATTTGCATAATTATCTAAGGAGAAAGCAGCCACAAACATATATTTGTCGAAGTTCCGTGGATATTGAAGACTTGACAAGTGGTACCATCGAAGAAGGATCTTGGAGAAGGGATGGGGGAGCAGCAGGTTTGCAAACTTCTCAATCAAGAAATGCGCCTATTAGTGCCAAACATATCAGAGACACTTACTGTAATTTTTTTAACAATGAGGGGAAAGTTTCTTGGCAAAATGTTTTTATATAAAACTTCATATAATACATAATAAATAAATAAAATTACTACTTACAGCGTTTACATTATTATTTGTGTTCGCGATGTTCGAATCCTCAGCATCTTCTTCTACTCCTATCTCTTCCCCATTTTCTATCTGGATAGAATTGTTTGAGCTACATGGTATCTCCATATCTTGGAGGAACTGCATTTCTTGAAAATACCACAAAGTTGGTTCAACTACATCATCTGCGCCAGCACCACTCTTTAAAGAATTCTTTATTCGTTTCAATTCTTTTCTGTAATTAGTACGCAACGAGTTTAACTTTTTGATTAGTTGACTTTTATCGGCTTCAGGATATTTTTCTTGATATTTTTTAAGCAACTTTTCGTACTGCTCGTTCTTTTTGGTTCTGTTGCTGTATTCTTTGGCCTTAACGTTCCACAACGCTGGCAAACATTTATATAGCTCAATGCATTCGAGAATGAACTTCCTCTCGTCCTCTTTGGAAGCCATATTAACCACTTAATTTGTTACTCTAGTTTGGCAAAACGATTTGTACCGGCTTGATTCAAAAAATCAAACACTTTTAAAATATAAAATAGAAAGAGTAACCTTTTTGCTATTACTATTATTTCTTTCGTCTAAAAAATAGTTAAATTTAATAAAAATTTATTTGAACCTTTTCACAGCACAATCAACTTCGAAATGAAACCGAAAAAGAAATCGAAACGGCAATTCTAGTTAAAAAGCAATTTCAGGAAATCGCCATTTACACATCCCATAGAGTTGCCATTCTAACCCATATTCTAAATATATATTTTATATTTATTTGTTCTTTTGCAGATTACAAAATTACAGTTGATACGTTCATTAATAACATATGGAGCGCCGCTTTGCAATTTCCTTCATAATAATAATAATTTTAAAGTTAGAATTATTATTAAGCTCATAATTTTAATTCATGAATCATTATGTATGTACATAATTTTAATTTCTCTTATTTTAATTTAGATGTCTTTTTCTCACCGTACAACACGAGTTCGATTTTTTATCTATCGAACAACGATGTTTACGGCACGAAATTTAGTTAAAAATGAAAAATAGTGCGCAATATTAACTACAGACTGCAGCACTGTATTTATTTACATATTTTGTACAATAAATATCAAATCCATTTTGATCCGCTCAATATATTGTGCAATCCCTCAATATCACCCACAGACCGTCAATATTATTGAGCAAATCAAAATATTGCACAATATTATTGATAGTCTAGGGACCCCTTTAGGCTCATTTTTCATTTTCATTTTGTTCATGTGTCGAGTGTCCAAAATTCCTTAGATACAGGGTTGTAACCTCTTACAGTTTCTCGATATTGCTCTCTTGCATAAGGTTTTTTATAGCAATACCTCTTCTAATTCCTTACTTGTAACATGTAATAATCTGCAAACTTTTTATCACTTCTAAATATCAAATACACCAAAAACTTACCTTCTGATATTTCCGTGAATTTATTGCTGTGGCTGCGACCCATTTCCAACATACGTGCAGTGAGTGCATGTTAACATTTCTATTTCATTTTATTTTCCTTTTATTTCACTTTCTTTTCTTTTTTCTTGGTACATACTTCACTTCACTCAACCAATAATTACTTTTAAACAAATCACTCTAAACTTGTGCATGCGAAACCTTCACTTATAAAAGCTGTAACGTAAACAAATTTGATCTATGTACAATGTACATTGTACATACATATATTGAAAATATAAGGCAAAGATTACTAATATCGTAAAATGTAATTTAATTATACAAAAGAGAAAACTTCATCAACGAAGAGAAGAGAGCGATGATTATGTGTCATATTTTTAAGATATAAATATCCATAGGAGAGTATATTTCAGTGGTTTTTAGTTAATACCCTGGAAGATCGATGATGCCTACAGCTAACGCTCCTTTCTGCTACGCCCCAATAATTCCTTTTCCGCGTTAAGAGACGACACAGGACAGAACTGCTTAAAGTTGGCAGACACGGACAAAAGTCTAGAAATTAACAAGCCTTTCATCTTCATATGTTTAACCCTAGGACCCTACACTATTCAAATATAACAAATCTCCTACATAGGGGTTACGTGCACCCCAGTATTTTAACTCGATACCGTTAAGTGAGTTTTCATTGTAGATAGGCATTTTTTTTTTCAATATTAATCAGCAGAAGGTGCAGAATCGCGTGGTATATGGCAAAATAGCATTAGATAAAATTTTGCCCGAAAAAAGTGCAATTAAAAACATGAACAAAAATATTTTTGCAATTTTTATTAAAATTTAAGGAAAAAATTATTAAATTTTTCTCGTGCTTTTTTTAAATAACTTTAGGCTTGAGTACTAAAGAAAAAGGTATAAATAACACGTAAAAAATGTATGAATCGAAAATTCGAAGGATATCAGAATTTTTGCAAGCGATGAATATTATCAAGAAATCAAGTATAGCAATAATAGTGGGGTTACGCTAACTCCAACGTTTAAACAAATATTCACTGTGTCACTTCTAAAATAGAACTAAAGATTTTCTCTGCAGCACTCTTCTCTATACTGGTCCCCCTCCTAATGGTAAAAATCGCTTGGCCCTACCACTAATACAGCCGAAACGCCAGGGCCGGTAAAACTTTGTGGGGTTTGAAGAACCCCAGTGTAGGGTCCTAGGGTTAAGTGAAAGGTGAACAGCTAACTATATGCACAAGTTCTTCAAATGACGATGTCAGGCTATCAGAGAGAGAATGCAAAATTTTTATACGCGTTTGCACACAACTAAACAGCGGAAACGTTTATGAGTTTATATGGGGATAAACTTAATATATTGGTGCATATTTGCTCGTTTGTTTTGATTTATGAAAGAAAACAGCTGATTCAAGTTTCTTTCCTTTTCTGTTCTGCATACTTTATCGTAAAGAGAGAACCTGCCTTTGTCTCGCCGAGTTCACGAAGTATGCGTTGAGATTTGCTCAGGAGTGATGTTCATATATGCACGCACACTACTAACGGGGGAAAATTTTGTATGAAGATGAAAGAGGTGAGTTAAGCGGCCCATACACGACAAACATATTGTCCAACGCGGTTTGTCAAACAAAAAACCTTTTCTCCACTCACTTGTCAAACATGTTGTCCTACATCATTTGAGCTTTGAAACTCGACGTAAAATGACTGACGTGCTGGCGTGTGTTTTCTTCAGCTTCCTTTGCAAAAATGACGAATGTTTGACAAACATGGACATACACGATCCTACTTGCTGTCAAACATGAAGCTCCGCCCCAAGAAATCAAATCAGTTTTGATTTTCACGGCGTGTCAAACCGTCAACCAGGTCAAATAGGCCCATAGACGGTCAAGTCGGCATGACTCAAACTCATGTTGGACAACATGCGTGACCGTGTATGGGCCGCTTTACACGGCATAACACTTTCTGCTGTAACAAACCGGTTTGTGCGTGTTATACGAATTACACGATAAACTGACTGTTCTGCATTTTTTCGTGTAACAATTCTATTGTCTATGTAGCTGTGTACAAACTGTCAGTTAAGCTAAGTCATTTTTGTAGGCCCCGAGAATGAAATTATGATTGTGTTAGTGTGTTGCTCTGTGCAGTCGAGAATTTTTTGGGGTGCACAAGTAACAAACTTCCCCGCGACCCCTTGCCTATAAAACCGGTTTATTGGAATTATTGGAAGTGTTGATGGAAGAAATGTTATGCCGTGTAACTTGCCTCAAAGACTTGCACGGACCAACAGCGTTCGGTGTGTTTCATCCAAATCCTCTTCAGCAAACTGGTGGGTGCCTCTTTAGCCGGTTACGGTTACCGATGAACACAATATAATTGGTCCATAGAAGTCCATATGTATTGTAGGAAAGAGTATCTCCATGCTCCATCCTGACATGCCTCCATATCAGGATAAAGCATTGCACAATTGTGCCCCGAGCAGATCGTTATACGACAGTGCAAAAACTACCCACTGCCATGCAGCCTTCGACACGAGAACTGAAACGGATAACGACGAGGGTTGCTATGGTCAACACCCATAGGCGTAGCGATGAATTTTTAGTAGGCTAGATTTTAAACCACCATTACCGAATTACCGACTGCCCACAGACAGATGATAAACAACCAGACTGACGTTTTTAACCCTAGAAAGCTAAACTGTCGTAAAAATTACGAGTGCATTTTGTTTTTGCCTAGTTTCCTCCCCTTAACCTGCGTTGATGGACTTCCCTGTCCAGTTCCATGCCGCAATGGCTCCGCCCATTTTGTTAGTGTTTCGCCCGCTTCGCTGCTGTTAGTCCGTTTAGGTCTGCTTTTAGTCACTAGTAAATTTTACGATAGTTTAGCTTTGACGTTGGATTTCTTCTAAATACTTTTTGTTTATAGTGGACTATTATTTACTATTTTATTATTATTATTAGTTCATTTCTTTATTTTATTTTATTATTATTTTATTTTTTTCCCTTTTAGTGATAATATTGTGCTCTCTTGACCAGTTTTAAGTTCTAAAAATGAGTCGAAAGTGTATGGACAGCGAAATTGAAAAGTATTTACTAGGCAGTGAAAGTGATAAATCTGATCAAGAACCTGGATCTGACGTTGAAGTATATCATGTGGAGTATGACATAAACAGTGATGATACCGATGCAGACCCAAATTATAATGTCTCCAATGAAGAACAACTGCTGTCAGATGTTTCAAGTTCGGGCGAAGAAGAAGATCCTCCAGCAGTCAGGAAGAGGAAGAAGACTGCTCATGTAAGTCATGCTGTTCATTCAATTGCAGACTCTCAACCAACAACCAGAGGCGCATCTACCCCGCAGCCTGTTGTTACTGAAACTCCTACGCCACTACCCAGCAACATGGTGTGAGAGCTGATCAACACTTAGTGGTTTGCGAAAAAGTAAGCCTCAGAGGGAAAAATGGGCATTGTTGGACAAACAAGCCAACATCTTCGGGAAATAGGTCATCAGTAGCTCGAAATATTATTCATATATCATCTGGATGCACAGACTTAGCGAAAAATAAACTCGTACCGCTAGAAATATTCAAACTTTTCATGACTGATGAAATAAAAAATAAAATCGTTCACTGCACAAACTTAATTTTCATTTTCAAGAAAAGAGCTCTAACTACAGGACCTAAACTAAAACTGTTACTGAAATGAGTGATATGGAATTTGATGCTCTATTAGGGTTATTGGTCCTTTCTGCTGCGCAAAAGGACAATCACTTGCCATCAAACGAGCTATTCAACCCAGAGATCAGTGGTGAGAGATACCACGTGACCATGAGTTGCGATCGTTTTGATCTTTTGTTGGAGTTCTTACGGTTCGATGACTATAACACTCGTGCGGAGCGGAAGAAAACTGACAACTTTGCTTATATTAGGGAAGTTTGGGATTTATTTATAGCTACATGCCGAAGTCTTACAAATCCGGCCCATTCTTGACAATTGATGAGCAGTTGCTCGCATTCCGAGGACGATGTGGTTTTAGGGTTTACATCCCGAACAAGCCCGATAAGTACAGGATTAAGATTGTTTTGATGTGTGACAACGCAACAAAATATATGATTGACGCCATTCCACAGGTAAAACTCTGGACACGGAAGGTTTCTCAAGCCGAGTTTTTCGTGAAAAAGCTTTCAACAGCTTGTCATGGATCCAATCGCAACATAACGGTTGACAATTGGTTCCACTCGATACCATTGGCAACTTCACTATTGGGAGACCCATTCAAGCTCACCATTGTAGGTACACTAAAGAAAAACAAACGGGAAATCCCACCCGAAATGATCAATCCTAAGGGCAGAGCCATAGGAACAAGCATGTTTTGTTTCGATGGGCCCAAAACCATGGTTTCTTACAAGGTGAAAAGCTGTTACTATGTACTTGCCACGAAAAGCCTGTAATAGACAAAGTCACAAAGAAACCTCAAATAATCGAGACCTACAATGCCACAAAAGGGGCGGTTGATACGTTAGACCAAATGTGTCACCAAATATCGTGCAGCCGTAAGACTAAAAGGTGGCCTTTGTGCGTATTTTATGGCATGTTGAACATTATTCTGGTAAATTCATATGTAATTTACGTCACTAATGTTGTGAAAAGAGGCCAGAAACCACTGTCAAGAAGGAAATTTGCCATGCAATTACACCAGAGCCTAATATAACCTTGGCTTCAACAGCGGTTGCAGTACCCAAGTTTGACTCGCAAACTCCGCCAATCTATTGCCGATATCTTGAAAGTTCCGGTGCCAGGCAGGGCCCCCAAGACCTTCCTCAAAACTTACCACGAACAATTTGTGGGATTTGTCCGTCAGTCGAGAGAAGGATGACAACAGTCTACTGCTGCTGCTGCAATAGACCAATCTGTGCTGAGCATCGCGGGAAGTGCTGTGGGGACTGTGTCGAGGACTTGTAAATGTCTAAATTTGGCGCAAACATGATTTTAGTATTATATTTTGATTATTTGTATTCATTAAAGTTCAGTTTTGTAACCAGAAATATTTATTATTGAATTTGTTCAACACGATAGTTTAGCCTTAATGTTATTTTCAATCAGATTAGCTCTCTAGGGTTAAGTACAGCCCTGGCCAAAAGAATTCTTCTTCTCTAACGGTTCTACAACCTGGATCCAGTCCTGACCTTGTTCTCTCCACTGGTCCCGATTCTGAGCCGATGCCAGTGGGACCAAATCCAAAAAAGCTGGCCAAAAGTCAAATACTCTACATACATTCCAAAGAAAATTCCACTTTAAACGACCACGATTGCTTGGTAACTTAATTTTTTATATCGTTTTGAACACGTTAACCTTTTTTTCACAATATTAACGTTTAAAAATAAGCAAAAAGAGTAAAGTAGCAACTAAAATATATCAGTCCGTAGAGAGAAATCTAACCTTCCGTGACTGATTGCTCACTATTGGAAGTGTCCTCGAACCAACTCCCCTAAAAAACCGCATTCTAGCAACTTTTTTTTAGACTTTTGGCCAGCTTTTTTGGATTTGGTTCCACTGTGCGTTGTAGTATATGTACGCCATCCTTCCAGCGGAGGCTGGGTCTCCCTTCCTGTCTCACCCCAAAGGTTTTACCGCAGAGTACTTTCTGAGCCCTGCTCCGGAATCGTCCTTGCTCACATAAGGGGCCAACAATCCTCCGAAGTATTTTACAATCGAACATGGGCAAGAGGTTTGAGTGTTTTTTGCTAAGCACCGGGGTTTCAGATGCTACACGTATGTGAGTACCTGTAATACAATCGTCTTATATAGTAAAAGTTTAGACGTTTTGGTTAGATGTTTGGATTTTAAGAGCCTGGACAGACTTTGCTTTGTTGACTTTTAGCAGTCGTTCGGATATTTTTGGTTCCATACTATTGTCGGCTGCTATTATTGACCCAAGGTAGGTAAATGATTTTACCACTTCAAACTCGTGTTCCTCTTCCTTGATTGTAGGACCAATGTTAGCTGTTCTTGTAGACGAGGCCACCACGTACTTTGTTTTGCTGTCATTAATGTGCAGTCTTAGGGCCTCGGTAGTCTAAGGGTAAGGCGCCTGATGTAGCGGTCGCTACGCATTAATTTTGTTGTTATCTTATTGCGAGTTTAATTTTCTAATTTAAATACGCGTACTTACAATTTTGGAGTACAGTGTGCGTTACGTCATTTTCACTACTACTTTGGAAATACACTCTAGGGAAACCACAATCACGTACGCTTACACTGTACAAGTATTAAATGTATTCAAACATAGATACACTGATTCATTGACATGAAAAATAAAAAATAGAAATGTATTAGTTTTACGTTAATAGTCGAACTGAATAGTCTTATTATATTGTGTTCATTGTCAGTATACATTAATTGTCGTAGTATAAGTTTTCATTGATGAAATAAAAAAACTTTCGGTTATATAATTTAACCGCCGTTTTAAAATAAAGTCGTTAAATTTAAAACGTAAATAAATGTTTAAGAAAAATAAGAGAATCCAGGAAAATCGTAATGAAAGAATAAATTAAATAAAAACATAATTTATTTATTCTAACTGCAAATTTTTATGAAGTTGAGAGGAATTTCGTTATACTCTAAAAGCGCATTCAGGAGTCGCTCCTCCCACTTCATCTGGTGACCCCGAAACGAAGAAAGAAGTTTTTCCTACAATTTTAAAAAGAAGATTGAGGAATTACAAAAAGAAGAGGATTTTAATTCAAAAATAAAATAGAAAATTCATAAGAAGAAAGAAGAAAGAATAAAAGAACAATTTTAAGAAGAAGGGTTTTAAAAAAAAGAAGAAAGAATACACGTAAGAGAGGAGAAGAAAGAAGATTCAATAAAACTTTTAAGGGAAGTTAAGTTCATTTTAAATTAATAATTTTCACCATTTTTAATTTCTTTTAAAAAAAAAAACAAAACACAAAAATTTTTTTTAAAATACAAAACTTTTCCTGGTAGTAGTGAATTTCTGATTTAATTTCTCTTCTTTAATTGATTTATATGATCTTTTCTTTTATAAGTCGAAATTTTCCTTATTTAACGGACGGTTTTAAAGTTTGAGTCCTCCGTCAACGCTATCGTCCGCGAAATTAATTTATAAGAAGTTCCGCGAATTTTAAGTGAATCGAAACTCTTTTCTTTGATTTTAAAAGAATTTCGTGTTACGTTAGTGCCTATATAGTGTGAAAATAATGAGTGTGCAAAATTCGGGGGATACTTTTGCAAATAGTGAAATCAACGCTTCTGCCGTTAAACTACCCTCCTTTTGGTCACCGTGTCCAGAAGCATGGTTTGTTTTGGCGGAAAGCCAATTTCATTCTAAGGGAGTTAGGCTGGATGATACGAAATATGAGCATGTCATCCAGGTGCTTCCCTTAGAAATAATTATGAATGTTTTGGATTTCATTCAAAACCCACCTCAGGAAGGCAAGTACGAGGCCTTTAAATCGACCTTGATTCAACGCTTCACGGAATCTGAAGAGAATAAGTTGGAGCAACTCTTATCCAACTCGGAGATGGGAGACAGGAAACCGTCAGACTTCTACAGATCAATGGACATTTTGGCTGGAACATCAACACATTTAGGGAAAGAATTAATCAAGAAGTTATGGATGCGGAAACTGCCTTCGGATATAAATATTGCTCTAATGGCATCTGGAAAGCAGAATATTCAAGATTTGATTTTGTTAGCAGACAAGATTTTCGAAGCATCTAAATTTAAATTCATTTCGGCAATCGGTAACAATTCGGCAAATCCTTTCCTGAACAAAGAAGATTTCAGCATAAATAACCTTGATGTTAAAAAGAAAATAACTTTACTGGAGAATAAAATTGAAGATTTAGCAAATTTAATCAAGAGATTTACTATTAATAATAAAAATAATAATTTTCAACACGGATTTAGATCAAGAAGTAGAAGTCGTTCAAATAGCAGACATAAAGAAAATAATAAGCCTTTTTGCTGGTTTCACTTTAAATTTGGAGATAATGCCAAAAGATGTGTTAAACCATGTAGTTATAAGAATTCAAAAAACTAAGTATCCCTTCAGCGTGTTGTAAAAATGTTATTCCAAGAAAGTCATGTAGACTATTTGTTTTTGATAAAGAAAATAAATTTAAATTTCTGATAGATACAGGAGCTGAATTATCTGTTGTTCCTAACGTTTATTTTGGCAAATACAAGAAAGATCCTAATTTTATTCTTTCAGCAGCTAATGGTTCGACGATAAACACATATGGAAATAAACTGTTGAAAATCGATTTCGGATTAAGAAGAGATTTAACATTTCCATTTATAGTAGCTAGTGTCAATAAACCTATAATTGGTGCAGATTTCCTTACGCAATTTAATTTATTGGTTGATCTTAAAAGGAAACGTTTAATCGACGGCGATACTGAGTTGAGTGTTAACGGAATTATGATTAAGGCAGACAGTCCATCACCCAGGCATTGTTCCTTTGACAGTGGATACGGCAAAATACTATCAAAATTTCCCTCACTAACCCAACCACCTCGTTATGACTTACCAGTACTACACAACATAGTACACTCTGTCCAAACAAAAGGTCAGTTACCTTTTTCCAGACCTAGAAGACTTGACAACAATAAATTCAAAATAGCAAAATTGGAATTTGACCATATGATTAAGTTAGGTTTATGTAGACCATCCTCTTCCTCAGCTTCTTCCGCTTTACATATGGTACCGAAAAAGAACTGTTCAGACTGGCGACCTTGTGGTGATTATAGAAGACTTAATGCAATAACAATCCCAGATAGGTACCCAATTCCACACATCCAAAATTTCACGTTGAATTTGAATGGGTGCACGGTATTTTCAAAAATTGATTTGGTTAGAGCATATCACCATATACCTATGGCAGAGGAAGATATTTTCAAGACAGCTATTACTACACCTTTCGGTTTATTCGAATTTACTCGAATGCCCTTCGGTCTGAGGAACGCTGCCCAAACTTTTCAACGTTTTATGGATCAAGTACTAAACGGACTAGAATTTATTTTCGTTTACATTGATGACATTCTTGTAGCAAGCAAGGACGAAGAAGAGCACAAAGCTCATTTGGAAAAAGTTTTTGGAAGACTTGAAAAATTTGGAATCAACATTAATCCAGGGAAATGTCTTTTTGGTGTTCATACATTGGAATTTTTAAGCCACAAAATTACAAAGGACGGAATACTGCCATCAGAAGACAGAGTTAAATTAATTAGAAATTTTCCGTCACCCAAATCGATAAAAGAGGCACAACAGTTTATAGGAATGATAAACTACTTCCATAGATTCATTCCTCGACTAGCAGAAATTTTAAGTCCAATTCATAGTCATTTAGCCAAAGAGCTTAAAAAAGGTAAGAAAGTGAAGAATTTAGAGTGGACAAAGGAATGCGAGGACGCTTTTGTCAAAGCTAAGAACGCATTTACTTCAGCAACTCTATTAGTTCATCCCTCTGAGAACGCGATTTTTAGTTTAACAGTTGATGCATCGAACGTGGCTGTAGGAGCAATGCTGGAGCAAACAGGCAAGAATGGGCCTGAACCACTAGCATTTTATTCGAAAAAATTAAGCGCCGCGGAATCGAAATATTCAACCTTCGATAGAGAACTTTTAGCCATATATTTGGCAATTAAACATTTTAGACATTTTCTGGAAGGTCGTGAGTTTACAATTTTCACAGACCACAAGCCGCTAACTTCGGCAATATGGACAAAAGCTGAAAGAAGTCCAAGACAGGCGAGACAGTTGGATTACATTACGCAATTTACGTCGGATATTAGATATATCAAAGGGAAAGCCAACGTAGTAGCGGATACATTATCCCGAGTAGAGACAGATAGTAAGGATTGTGACGCGATTAAAGAAAAGAAAATAGATTTAGAAATTATTGCAGAAGAACAGAAAGATGATTTAGAATTAAAGTATTTAATGGAAGATTCTGGTAGAAATTCAAGAATAATATTAATAGAAAAAGATGTACCTGCAACAAGTAATAAAATTTGGCTAGAATGTTCAACGGGTAGAGACAGACCGTTCATTCCAAAAACTCTACGAAGAGAAGTTTTTAACATTGTACATAATTTAGCACACCCAGGTATTCGAAGTACAAGAAGGCTGATAACAGGAAAATATTTTTGGCCTAGGATGAACAGCGAAATTAATTTATGGGCGAAAACATGCATAGAATGCCAGAAAGCCAAGATTTATAGACATACTAAATCCCCAGTCGAAAAATTTAAGGCGCCAACAGGAAGGTTCGAACACATTCATATAGACATAGTTGGACCACTCCAGCCAGCAGAAGGATTCACGTATTTATTAACGATCGTGGACCGTTTCACCAGGTGGCCCGAAGTCTATCCTCTTAAAAATATCACTGCACAGATGGTAGTTAGAACATTGTACGAACAGTATTTTCCAAGATTCGGAATTCCATTGACGGTTACCACGGACCAAGGAGGTCAGTTTGAAGGAAAAATGTTTGAGGAATTCTCGAAGCTTTTGGGTACACATAGGATCAGAACAACGGCATATCATCCGCAAGCGAATGGAATGGTAGAGAGGCTTCATAGACAACTTAAAGAATCATTGAGAGCCAAGATGAATAACCCGAACTGGTTACTGCATTTACCAGCTATTTTGCTGGGTATGCGAACTACAATAAAAGAAGACCTAAAGTGTAGTCCAGCAGAGTTAGTATACGGTCAAGCGCTAAGAATCCCAGGAGAGTTCTTCATAAGAGACACAGAGATTGTATCAGACCCAACAGATTTTGTGGCAATGCTAAGAAACCATATGAGAAATATTGTTCCAACAGACTCTCGTGAACAAAAGAAAGGTTTCTTTGTGCCAAAGGGATTAAGGGACTGCGAATTTGTTTTCCTGAGGACGGATAGGATGAGAAGTTCATTGCAAAATCCATATGAAGGACCGTATAGAGTGATCAAAAGGGGAGAAAAATTTTTTTCGATAGATGTTAACGGAAAGGTAGTAAAAGTATCTATTGATAGACTAAAACCGGCACACATAGAAAGAAACGAAGACAGTAATAAGCCGGTAACACGTAGTTCGAAGAAAAGAGTTCGGTTTCGATTGTAAAGTAAATTTTCAATCATGATTTTAATATTTTTTTTATAGACGCTTACGCTGAAGGGGGAGTTATGTAGCGGTCGCTACGCATTAATTTTGTTGTTATCTTATTGCGAGTTTAATTTTCTAATTTAAATACGTGTACTTACAATTTTGGAGTACAGTGTGCGTTACGTCATTTTCACTACTACTTTGGAAATACACTCTAGGGAAACCACAATCACGTACGCTTACACTGTACAAGTATTAAATGTATTCAAACATAGATACACTGATTCATTGACATGAAAAATAAAAAATAGAAATGTATTAGTTTTACGTTAATAGTCGAACTGAATAGTCTTATTATATTGTGTTCATTGTCAGTATACATTAATTGTCGTAGTATAAGTTTTCATTGATGAAATAAAAAAACTTTCGGTTATATAATTTAACCGCCGTTTTAAAATAAAGTCGTTAAATTTAAAACGTAAATAAATGTTTAAGAAAAATAAGAGAATCCAGGAAAATCGTAATGAAAGAATAAATTAAATAAAAACATAATTTATTTATTCTAACTGCAAATTTTTATGAAGTTGAGAGGAATTTCGTTATACTCTAAAAGCGCATTCAGGAGTCGCTCCTCCCACTTCACCTGACTACTATCCCGGCCAGCCCCACGGTTCTTTTCTACTTTCCCACCCACATGACTTTCCTTCTTTCTTCTCCCCTCTTTACATTCCTGATTCCCCCTGTCATAGCCTTCGCTTATCCTTCCCCGCTCCACCAAGCGCATGTCATCGGTTGGTTGATGAGATTCAACTCTTTTCAGTTCGATGTCCCGTTGCTCTCGATGTCGCGAAAATGGTTGGGAGTAGGTGGAATAAAAAAAAGTCGCTGCTAGGTTGTGGCAACTCCTTCCTACTTTTCTCTCTTCTCTCTATCTTCCGACTAGAGCTGCTGTTCGACATTGCACTCTATACAAAATAAATAGATTGTCGAACAGTACAAAGGGGCTTTCCCTAAGCTTCTACTATTATATCACATAAAACAAAAAAGTCCTGCCGCCTGCTCAAGTTGAGTGAAAGCCTCTTGTTGTGATGATGATGATGTCAATGACGTCTGCATAAGCCAGTAATTGATTGGACTTGTGGAGTATTGTGCACCTTGATATTCTAGAGATTGATTGGTCTGGAACGTGTTCCGGATCTTGACGAGCACCACGAGCACACGTTTACTCAACACGACAGAGCAGGCGAACTAAACAAGCTAGAGCGACGACAAATATATCAATGGAGAGGGGAAGGATGCCGAGAGAAGGGAAAGGGAATTTCAAGGTCGCAGGGTTACCACAATCGCGGCAATATAACACTGGTCTGCAAAAAACGGGTCATTTTTTCTCCTTTCCAATTTAATAGTCGTATCCTAAGTATTTTTTCGCGCTGAATCCGAATCCGTTGGCCAAATTGCCCTATCACGTCAGGATTTTGAGCAATCCTAACCTAAAAGTGCCAAAAAGCGTGTTTTTTGCACTTTTGCGCGTTAAATATCTCAAAACTATGGAATGATAGGGCAAATCGGACAACGGGACCGTTTTCAGCATGCCAAAATCTACAGAAAAGCATGTCGAAAGCGTTAAATTTGAAAAAAAGAAAAACTTCGGTGCAACGATGATATCATGTGTTAATAAAAATCGTCGATTTCGCGCCAAGAAGTTTTTCTTTTCAGTATTACAAAAAAAGTTTTTTCAAATTTAACGCTTTCGACATGCTTTTCTGTAGATTTTGGCATGCTGAAAACGGTCCCGTTGTCCGATTTGCCCTATCATTCCATAGTTATGAGATATTTAACGCGCAAAAGTGCAAAAACACGCTTTTTGGCATTTTTAGGTTAGGATTGCTCAAAATCCTGACGTGATAGGGCAATTTGGCCAACGGATTCAGATTCAGCGCGAAGAAATACTTAGGATACGACTATTAAATTGGAAAGGAGAAAAAATGTGCAGACCAGTGTAATTAGTCTCATTACTTAATTGTCACACCTCGTAGGCGGCTTTAAAGTCTATGAAAGGTGTACAATTGAGTTTTGAAACTCTAAACATTTTTTCATAGCCTGCCTCACGGTGAAAATCTGATCAGCTGTAGATACCACACTGGTAATGGCCTATGATTTTGTAGGATAGCGGAGAATATCTTATAAGCGCTACTTAAGTCGGTGATAATTAGTGCACGTTGTGATATCTACTTTGTTATGGTCTGGGCAGAGGATGCCTTTTCTCTATTCTTCTTCTTCTGACTTAGATGGAACCAGCAGTACCAATGACAATATTTTTAAGGCGGGTCCAGATCTCGTCGACCCCCGGTATCTCATCCCCAGGACTTGGGCGATTCCTAATGAAAGATCGGAGCTGTTTCTGTCTATTTCATTGCGTAGTGTAGCTGTGTTGATTCGAACCTGATCAGCGAATACAAAGCTTTTCAGCGTTGTAATGGGCTCTCGGAGCACCATACCAACAAGATAGTGGTCCGAGTCGTAGTTGGCACCTCGGTACGTTCATGCCGTTATCAGAAGTTTCATAAGAATTGGTTAAGTAGAAGTAGTTGAAAAAGCTGTCGCAAAATTTGAACCAAAGAAATAAACAAACAAACAAACAAATATACGAGGTCAAGCTAAATAAAACCATTAACACATAATTTAAATGGAAATAAATCTAATTTCGGAACTGCTGTTTTAATTTAATAGGAGTAATTTCTAAATGTAAAATTGCAAAATAGGTGACGTCACACTAGGGAAGGGCGTCGCACAAATGTGACCAGCTGTGACAAGGACGGGGGATGGGTCAGAAAAACATGAAATTCGTGTGACGTAATTTATGGATGGCCCCTTATATTATTCTCTAAGTGTAATCACATTTTCATTTATGTTTTGATTTTTCATATAATAACTTTTCAATTTATTTGGCAGTATAATTTTCCTTCAGCTCATGCTAGATTTAAATAATTAAATTATTTCCACAGTTATTAGTGCAAAGGTGTCAAAAAGACATCTTTTGGTCGAAATAGGTATACACAAAATCGTGGTAGAATAGTGTTAAGCAAAAATTTGAGAAGAAGTATGTGTGTGTGTGCGTACGCATTTGGTCATTTTTTCCTGCACGATATCGCACTAACCAAAAAAGATAAATAGTTCGTTGAGGTGTCGTTCGAGCAATATGGTCTGAAAAGATTTTTATAATATTTGGGCGAGCCGTTTTTTGGTTTAAACGACATAAGAGATTTTTACCTACACGATATCGCGCGAAATATAAAATATATCGACTTAGTTGAGGTGCCGTTCGAAGAGTATTCTACAGTAAAAAGCCAGAAGTGTCTAAGTGCAAATTTGACGATTTTGACTTTATTGCATTTTTGTATTCAGTATTTTAGTCTTAATCATTGCTATAATTATTATCTTAAACTGAGCTGTGGTTGCTGAGTTATTCGACCGGCAAAAGTGGTTTTGTGCACAATTCTGTATCTAAAAAAATCTTTGAGGGCGATTTTCTCGAAACGCATATTTTGCACTTAAGCACTTCTGGCTGTGTACTGTAGTATTAACCAAAATATGATCTGAAAAGATTTTCATAAAATTCGGTCGAACCGTTTTTTTTGTTTAAACGACGTTCGTGATTTGTGTACCTTGCTTGATACCGTGCGAACCAAAAATTATATTGACTTCTTTGAGGTGCCGAAAGAATATATTAACGAAAAATGCTCTGAAAAAAATTTCATAACATTCGGTCGGGCCTTTTTTTGAAAAAACTTCGGCTAAGTGTCAGAAAGACCTTAAATTGATAAGTTTTGCTAATATCTAATAAACTCGATGGAATGAGACCCGTTCTAAACGAAGTGATCTTTCTTGGATTCTGTACAGCGACAGCTTTCCAACAAATCATCACTTGTCAAAACCCGACAATCTTTAAAAATAGTGCAAAAATTACGTTACCCTTTACAAACATCAAGAATTTTTCAAACCTTGGATCAGCACTTTTTTGACTGCGAATTGTTTTCTACGTCCGACAGTTTCAGAAAATTGCGGAATTTCCAGTAGTTACTGAAAAACAGAAAATTATCCGAGGTGAGCTCAGGAGTACAACAAGGATGCCTACTTTCGCCTTTACTATTTCTTATAGTAATAAATGACATCCTTGTCGGCGCTCTAGATAGTAGAACAGGCGGCATACAATGAGGTTTGATAGATCACCTTAAGGATCTCGACTGCGCGGATATGGAAACATGTTAAGCAATTTGGCAACATAAAGTTGTCCAGCAGGCTTAAGGCTAAATCCAACTAAAACAAAAGAAATGCGAATAAATGCAAACACCATTGGACAAACAGTGCTGAATAACCGTGACGTGGAACTGGTAGGTAAATTCTGCTACCTCGGTAGGTACCGAAAGTGGTGGTGCAGAAGAAGATGTCAGTTCCAGAATAAATAAAGCACGAGGCGCATATGCATGCCTGCTCCGCATATGGAGAACACCGAACTGCGGCTGTTCAATTCCAAACGTTAAGGCAGTTCTTTTGTACGGTTGCGAAACATGGAAAGTCACCCAATTCATCATAGGGCGCCTACAAGTATTCATCAACAGATGCAGAATTTCAAACGAAGAACTATGGCGCCGTGCCGGCCAAGAAAGGAAAGGCGATGGAAATGGAATTGGGTTGGCCACACCTTGCGACGCGAAAATAAAAATCTAGTAAAACAGACCCTTGACTGGAATCCGCAAATATCCCGTCGAGTCGGAAGACATAGAACAACGTGGGGGAGAACCCTTCTGGCAGAAGCCGCAACAACTGGGAGATCCTGGTCGGGGCTGGCAGCTGTTGTGCAAAACAGAGTCCGCTGGAGGGCAACTGTTTCCGCCCTATGTCCCATTAAAGAAGCGTAAAGAAGAAGAAGAAGAAAAGACTGAAAAATTTTTTCTTTTGGGTTAAATCTGCCAAGTACTTTACATTGATTAGTGTTTTGCTAATATCTTCGGAAAGTTTTGTCATTTACAAACGAAGTCATTTGTTTCTCAGGGGCGCTTCAGCACGCTCAATACAAATTCGAACGTATTACTATTTTGTAAGAAGTCAGTTTATTCCGTCTACGTTCATCATACTAGGAAGTTGATCGTGTGGACCGAAGGGGTCAGACCGAAATCCCAACTAGTTTCGATTTGAAGTTATAAGCCATTTTAATGTTAAATATTTTTAATTAGAAAATAAAATGTGTGCATTCCGTTACCTTGATATGGATATATTATAATGTCTGACGATTGAACATATTAATAATGTAAGCGGAGGTTATCTGCTTGGTATTGCAAACGAATAGTTGGTATTGTAGTCCATTCAAAACGAGGGGGGGGGGGGGTGTTCCAAAATAACACCGTTAAGAAAATCGAACCCTAAACGTTTTTGGGGTCGCGTCACCCTAAAAATTCAAAAAAAACCTTTTTAGGGGGTTTTCGTGATTATTTCAGTAATAATGTAAACTAATGCGATGAAATGCACTTTTTTTAATATTTATTTGCAAAGTGGGTTGATTTATACTAAATTAAGGCGAACTTACTATAATAAAAACAACTTTATATAAAAAAATAGAAAAACAAATTTTTTTTTGCTTTTTGTTTGAAATTTGGTTCAAAAGGTATTATCAGCAAAAAAATTAATGTTTTCATCTCTTAAGGGGGTACAACTACTCCCACATTAAAATTGTAATAGAAACAAATTAAAATTTATTGTTTTACATTTAAATTTTATTTTCCATTTGTAATCATTACAACATTTGGAACATTTCACTATAAACCCGTTTGTACAGAGGTTAAACCACCCATACAGGTTGCCGGGAGTGCAGCGGGGGGCGGGTGGGTGAGGGACGTCAGCAAGCGTGTGGCGCAAGAGGCGTGGGCGGAACAGGGCGGACAGCGGCTGGCGGGTGGCAGAAGGAAAGAGGGTTAAAAATTTTCCAAATGGTTTAATAATATTTCATCAAATATAAAATTTTAATGCAAAACAATAAATTTCAATTTGTTCCAATTACAATTTTAATGTGGGGGTAGTTTTACCCCCTTAAGAGTTGAAAAAATTAACTTTTTGCTGAAAATCCCTTTTGACCAAATTTCAAAGAAAAAGCCAAAAAAAAATTTTGGCAATTTTTTTTATATAAAGTTGTTTTTATTATAGTAGGGGTAGTTTTAACCCCTTAAGGGTTGAAAATAATTTATTTTTGCCTGACAGTACGCCCACAATAGAATTTGAAGCATAAACTTAAAAAAAACAAAATTTACAATTTTTGCCATTTTTCGCCAATTTAGGGGTAGTTTCAACCCTTTAGGACTACCCCTTATCACAAAGTTCGCCTTAATTTAGTAAAAATCAACCACCTTCGCAAATAAATATTAAAAAAAGTGCATTTCATCGCACTAGTTTTCATTATTATTGTAATAATCGCGAAAACCCCCTAAAAAGGGCGTTTTTTGCATTTTTAGGGGTGACGCCCAAGTTTTAGGACCGCGGGACCTCGATTTTCGTGATCAGCGACCCCAAAAACCTTTAGGGTTCGATTTTCTGAACGGTGTTATTTTGGAACACCTCCCCCCCCCTAACTTTCAATTAACTATATTGTAGGGGTAGTTTTAACCCCTTAAGGGTTGAAAATAATTTATTTTTGCCTGACAGTATGCCCACAATCGAATTTGAAGCAAAAACTTGAAAAAAATTTTTTTTACAATTTTTGCCATTTTTCGCCCTGTACTTTCAACCCTTTAGGGGTACCCCTTACCATTAGGCTCGCCTAAATTTAGTATAAATCAACCCCCTTCGCAAATAAATATTAAAAAAAGTGCATTTCATCGCATTAGTTTACATTATTACTGAAATAATCACGAAAACCCCCTAAAAAGGTTTTTTTTGCATTTTTAGGGTGACGCCCTAATTTTAGCACCGCGGGACCTCGATTTTCGTGATCAGCGACCCCAAAAACCTTTAGGGTTCGATTTTCTGAACGGTGTTATTTTGGAACACCTCCCCCCCCTAATTTTCAATTAACTATATTGTAGCGGTAGTTTTAACCCCTTAAGGGTTGAAAATAATTTATTTTTGCCTGATAGTATGCCCACAATCAAATTTGAAGCAAAAACTTGAAAAAAAAAATTTTTTTTTACAATTTTGCCATTTTTCGCCAATCGTACTTTCAACCCTTTAGGGGTACCCCTTACCATTAGGCTCGCCTAAATTTAGTATAAATCAACCCCCTTCGCAAATAAATATTAAAAAAAATGCATTTCATCGCATTAGTTTTCATTAGTATTGAAATAATCGCGAAAACCCCCTAAAAATGGGGTTTTTTTGCATTTTTAGGGGTGACGCCCTAATTTTGGGACCGCGGGACCTCGATTTTCGTGATCAGCGACCCCAAAAACGTTTAGGGTTCGATTTTCTTAACGGTGTTATTTTGGAACACCATAACGCGCGTTTTGAATGGAATTTCGTTTACTCTTGAATTGTACATCAAGATTACATAATCTTTTGATGCTGAAAAACGCATGTACATTATAATTACAAAACAATAATTAATAAAAAGCGGAACGATTGAGTGAACTAATAAAAAAGTCTTCAAAAGTGATTCTTCTTTATAGATCCATTCTGATTGGATTGATGTTGTTAAGAATTGCAAACAATTATTTCATCCTTTTTTGTGCATCGCGGGAATGGTTTTTTTCTGAAGTCGGTTTTTAAATTTTTTTTTATTTCGTGCTTTTTAGTCCATTCATTTTTTAATATTTCCTGTCATTGCAGGGAGCCTACGTTTTTACGCTCCTCAAAAGCGTTCTAGGAGCATTATAAAAAAACCTTTTTAAAAAAGAAAAAAAAAATTGTTTGCCTTTTTTAGCCAAGCCCGAGAGTTGGTTCCCCAAAGCTATCCAGGCGCGGATTTAGAATTTTGTTTTGGGGGGGGTCACGGAATTAAAAGTAAACCAAGAAAGCGAAACACTGAAAGCATCCGACGATTTACTTGGACAAAATGGAACGCTTTCATTTCACCAACGGAACCAATATTATCAGAGGGTGGTAGAAGCTGAAAAAAGTTTCCTTTAGACTTTTCATAACCCAGCATCTGTGTGTACAATGGGACTCACAAGTAAAAGAAAGCCGAGATCGATGTTACTATGTAGGGATAACGAACTTCTCTATAATCGTGACACTGACGGAAAAGTAGATATTCTGGTTGCAAATGATGGGAACTTCAGAGCACTCTTCGTTGAATTTGGTGACTTTACTCTTCAGCATCATTTGGAAACCGCAGGTTCAATCGCGACATGTATCAGTAAAACCACCCAAAATCAACTTATGGAAGCCTGCAAAGACGAAATTCAGTAAGCTATTCTGAAAGTAGTTAAAGCGGCAAAGTTTTGCACAGTTGTATTTGATGAGACGAACGACAATTCTTATACAAAACACCTTAGCTTATCTTACTACTACTAGTGCAACAGAGCAATCAGAGAATTTCATCACATTTTGCGATGCATACCAAGCAATTCGTTCCGAAGATATCATCATCGATCTGTGTGAGAAATTCGACTTAGACCTAAAATATTTGGTTGGAATTAGAACAGATAGTTGCTCGCTAATGGCGTCTGATTTGAAAGGGGTATGTCAGGACTTGACGAAAGTAGCCATTTGCGCAAGACGATGTTCTTGCAGTAATCATTTGTTAACAATTCTTTATTAAAATCTTCCAAAGCTTTAAATTGTCGCAATGCTTCTGGAACAATGAGAGCAGTTTTGGCTTTGGCTAACGGTTTTGCAAACGTTTTTAAAAAAAATATTGGTGGCAAATCACTTAACGACTTTGCTAGACTGGTAGAAACCAACTTCACTAGTTGGGTAGAAAATCACGTTGGGCACATGCAGTTTGAGGGTGAACAATTAATAAAAAAGTGTGACGCACTTAATGAAATTTCGGTGTGGGAGGATGCGAAAACTGCATCTGCTGCGGCAAATCTTCGTCTTGTACTTTTCAGCCTAGAGTTTCCTATTTCATCTGCATGGTTAAATGACATTCTAGGCGTGTATAATACTCGTACTATTTGATTTTTTATCACAGTCATTAATAACATAATAAACTTTTTCTTTTCGTACATATCCGGTACAACTTTACCTTTGAGCCGAATGCTCCAAACGTCTTCATTAGATTTAAAAAAAGCAACGGATATGATCAAAGATACCCCTGCTGACCAAAAGATGTGATGAAGATTCTGGTTTTCGGAAATAGTAACCGCAATTCATGCGATGGCCAATGGTAAAGCAGCAGGAAAAGATGGCATCCCGCCAGAATTGTTGAAAGCCGACTCAAGCCTCATAGCAGATGCGCTTCAGCCAATCCTAGAGATAGCATGGAACACCTGTATCTTTCCGGAGGATTGGACGGAAGGTATCATAGTCAAAATACCAAAAAAGGGGGACCTAACAATATGCGACAACTGGAGAGGTATCTGTTTATTATCTACTGTGGGCAAAATTTTGTCCCATTTATTATTATCTAGGATAAGTGAGGCAGTTGATCGAACGCTTAGGAAGCAGCAGGCCGGATTCAGGAAGGGCCGAACAGGTATTGATCATATTAACACCTTGAGAATAATAGTGGAGCAGTCTACTGAATTCCGATCCCCGCTTTACCTTGCTTTCGTAGACTATGAGAAAGCGTTCGACTCGGTTAATAGGAGCTTCATTTGGCAGGCACTACGGCGACGTGGACTGCCTGATAAAATAATAGAATTGATAAAAGCCCTATATGACAATTCCAAATGCAGAGTTCTCCATAATGGAAAATTATCCGACAGCTTTGAGGTGAGCTCAGGAGTACGACAAGGGTGCCTACTTTCGCCATTACTATTTCTTATAGTAATAAATGACATCCTTGTAGGCGCTCTAGATAATAGAACAGGCGGCATACAATGGGGTTTGGTAGACCGCCTTAAGGATCTCGACTACGCCGATGATATCTGCTTGCTGGCCCACAGACACCAGGACCTCAAAAACATGTTAAACAATTTGGCAACAGAAAGTAGTCCAGCAGACTAAAACTAAAGAAATGCGGATAAATGCAAACACCATTGAACGAACAGCGCTGAATAACCGTGACGTGGAACTGGTAGATAAATTCTGGTACCTCGGTAGCATTATTACCGAAAATGGTGGGGCAGAAGAAGACGTCAGCTCCAGAATAAATAAAGCACGAGGCGATATGCATGCCTGTCAACGGTGATTTCTATTAACACCAAATTGCGGCTGTTCAACTCCAACGTTAAGGCAGTTCTTTTGTATGGTTGCGAAACATGGAAAGTCACCCAATTCATCACAGGGCGCCTACAAGTCTTCATCAACAGATGCTTCGTCGTATCCTAAAAATCCGCTGGCAAGATAGAATTTCAAACGAAGAACTATGGCGTCGTGCCGGCCAAGGAAGGATAGACGACCAAATCAGGCGAAGGAAATGGAATTGGGTTGGCCACACCTTGCGACGCGAAAACGAAAATCTAGCCAAACAGGCCCTTGACTGGAATCCGCAAGGTTCCCGTCGAGTAGGAAGACCTAGAACAAGGTGGAGGAGAACCCTACTAGAAGAAGCCGCAACAACTGGGAGATCCTGGTCGGGGCTAAGAGCTGTCGCGCAAAACAGAGTCCGCTGGAGGGCAACTGTTTCCGCCCTATGTCCCATGAGGGATGAAAGGAGTTTAAAGAAAGAAAGAAGAAGACATGTTGGACCGAGACGTTGATCAGTTGAGACATTCAAGATGTTCGACAAGTAGCAGAAGCGTCAGCAGCTTTTGGTTTCTCCCATCTCTATGATTGCATAGTTCGAGCTTTTGGGGGGGGTCATGACCCCCGTGACCCCCCCCTTAAATCCGCGGCTGAAGCTATCCCCCAACTGAATTGTAACCACTTCCGAAAGCTGCTTGTCCTTCGCATCGAAAGAGAACTGGGCTATTGGTTATGTTAATGTCACATTTTATGGTCGCGAGGATAATTTCTGGTTTTTTGTTGTATAAAATTTATGAAAACTCCAGTAAAGGGAGAGTGCTCCAAATAAACTCTCCTGTGAATCGCTCCCCTGTATAGTATTAATTCCATGACAATAAAACAATTTGTTCGCTCCAATGAAAGGTTCAAGGCTTGCAAATTTTAATACTATTAAATGCCTAACTTCTTTTCAGAGAGGCGGTAAAGTAGCTTTTTAATTCAAAGGATAATACTCGTACAGCTTACTGTACTATACTCGTCATACACTTTCATTTGATACCCATACCAAGGGCGTTGTAAAGAAAAAGGTAAGCCGCCATTTTGTGTTGGCCGCATTTTGGACTTTGAAAGACGCCACATAGCGAAGTGTATTCTACTTGTCACACCTTTTCATTTGATACCCATGTCTGGGGTCGGGGAGCGCAATTGCAAAATTTGATTGCAGATTGTATTGTCATGCGAACTAGGTCAAAATCAAGTTGCAAGATTTGTTTACACTACACAGGGGCGGATTTACACAATTCTCGCCTAAGGGCTGGAAGATATCTGCTGCCCCACCACCGCTCTTACATCATCCATCAACCAGGTTTTTAAAATCACTGCTAACATTACCACACAAATACTAGCCTATGGCGAAAAACGTGAAAACTAAATTTAAACTTAGGTTGAATAAATATTATTTTTGTTATTTAAGAGTTATAACGGGCATTAGCCATCACCGATTAAAGATAAACAATGTTTATTACATTTTAGATTTTTCTCTACTCTATCAGTGACGGAAAATGTCAGCAGTAATCCCTTAAAAACATGAACTCACCATCAACAACAATCATTTAAAATAAATAATATCCCTAATGTTATATTTTACGACAACTTATATTGATTTCGGAAATGAAAAAACAGAGATAATAGTTTTATAGATATATATTAATGATATAGCATTCTTATCCTTTACATTACAATAAATTCCTTACAAAAAAGAATGTAATCTAACATTTCCACTCTGTATAAGCGAGGGATTTTTTTCTACTCTTACATTAACACTGAACAACTCATAACTTGCCGTATTTAACTGAAATCACAATATCAGTTAAAAACTAAGTCATTTAAAACAATGATTTGGTAGCCTTTGAATTCAAAACTAAAATAACTAGTTGGGATGTGGGTTCGACCCTTTCGGTCCACACGATCAACTTCCCAGTATGATGGATGTTGAATATTATGATTGGATATTTTAATAATAAATGACCAATAGGCAATATAGAATATATGCATAATACCGAGAATTTGTCACAATTGTTTATTAATATTTTCGCTAAAATGTCAAACTAAATGTGCGCACTTACAAGATTAGGATGACGAAAATGTATATAAAATTGATGTTTTAATGTTTTTCGGCACCTCAATGAAGTCGATATAGTTTTTAGTTCGCGCGGTATCGTGCAGATACAAAAATCACTTAAGTCATTTAAACCAAAAACCCGCTGGACCGAATATTATAAAAATATGTTCAGATTATATTGTCGCTAATACGCTTCGAACGGCACCTCAAGTAAGACAATATCTTTCGTGGTTCGGGCGATATCGTGCAGGTACAAAAATCACTTACGTCGCTCAAACAAAAAAACGGCTGGACCGAATTTCATGAAATTCTTTTCAGATCATATTTCGGTTAATACGCTTCGAACAACACCTCAACGAAGTCGATATCAGTTTTGGTTCGCGCGATATCGTGCAGGAAAAAATGACCACATCCGTACGCACATACACACACACACACACACATACTTCCTCCCAATTTTTGGCTTAAAATGCTCCTGGGACCTTGAAAGATGAAAATACGTTGAAATTTTCGATTTCGATTTTCGGACCGATTACAATAACTTCCTATACTGGGAAGTTAATAACTTCCTTCGTGATTTTTTGTTTGAAAATGAATCGACGATATCACTTAATGTTGTATTTAAGTACTGTGCTCGTCTAACCGACTGCAATCGGCTGACTGGCTCAGGCGCTATCGTGTGTGTGCCCTAATTTTGGACCGGATCCAATGGACTGGCAACATTGTAGTGCCGCCATAATGGAGTGCTCGTGTATTGGGGCCTTTAGACCCATCTGACCACTGACATATAGAATGGACTGCTTATGAGAAATTGTTCATGGCACCAATTTGTTCCATATGCTAAAAACCTTTTTTCACCCCATGTAAACACCGGAATCAATTTTGAAATTTATATTTTTTTAAATACGTACGTAAAACATTAAAACAACACAAATATTTTGTTTAAAAAAATTAATAAACACTATTTTCACTTTTTCACCTTTTAAAATGCCTTTTTTTCATTAATTTGCAAATTTTATGTGTATCTGATTTAAGTTCTAAACGCCTGTCTTAGCAACTGACATTCTGTCCGGGGGCTTATGGGGAAAAGAGCAAAAGATATAAACATCACTATACCCGTCTACTTTTTTCTAATTGATTTAACGCAAAAGATATAAACATCACTATACCCGTCTATTTTTTTCTAATTGATTTTATTTCTGAGTGCTTCTGTCAGTTTGGGGGCTTATGGATGAGCGAGCGACTATACCTTTTTGGTGCCATCGGTTTGTATGGGAATAATTGCTGATGAGCAGTCCATTATTATATGTCAGTGCATCTGACACATCGCTCTCCAGATAAATATATTACGCACGACGGTTGGTTTAGGAAGGATATCGTAAACGATTGGGATTAAATGTGTACAGTAAATAGTCTCTGATTACTACCTTCTTTATGACATGTGGTTTCAAATTATCATTCGTTCTCATATATACGTTGTCCGGTTAAAATATAAAAAAAAAAGAAAAAAAATTTTTTAGGAAACTCTTTTCTTTACCTTAATATATTGATCAGTTGTGAACACAAAATTAATATAAATACTAAAAAAATCGACTAAAAGGTAAAGAATAAGAAGATTTGAAACAATATAAACTTTTAAATCAAAATGGAAAAAATCTCACACATTCCTTAAAGAAAAGCGTGGGGTGCGTTTTTATGAAACAAAATGCTCAATTAGTGAAAATTCGTAGCTGTCTGAAATGTTAAAATGTACTCACGGCAGTCATGTTTTTTAAGTTCAGGTTGGTATGGGCGCCCCACGCTTTTCTTTAAGGAATGTGTGAGATTTTTTCCATTTTGATTTAAAAGTTTATATTGTTTAAAATCTTCTTATTCTTTACCTTTTAGTCGATTTTTTTAGTATTTATATTAATTTTGTGTTCACAACTGATCAATATATTAAGGTAAAGAAAAGAGTTTCCTAAAAAATTTTTTTTCTTTTTTTTATTTTTTACTTTTTAGTAACGAATAGCGTTAATTAATACATTACAATTTCCAAACTTTTAATTAGATTATCATTTTAAATAAGGAAACTTTTTTACATGTTTTGTATTTGTTTCTTTACAAAAGTTCTCAAGTGCAGCCCAAAAATGCACAATTTGATGACCCCTCAAAAATCTAATAGCGCTCTACGTTTTTTTACATTTTGAAAGGTAGGAGCTTGTAAAGAAAAATGTAATCCGTCATATTTTTTGGCCGCCATTTTTAATTTGGAACTATCATTTTCGTGTGTTTTCGTCGGAAATACACATGTCTGTTAATTTTTACCAATTTTTATTGAATGGAAGTGAATTTTAAGACTCTACATTGAGTAGAACGAATAATTCCAAGCATTTTTTATTAAAAATCGTTTTTTGTTACTCAACAACAAAATCAACAACAAAAAATGTAACAAAATGTCATATTCGTGTATTGTCATCGGGAATATGTATGCCTGCAAAGTTTCATCCATTTGCATTGAGTAAAAGGCGGTTAAATTAACGTTACAAGATTTGATGCTCCGAAGTGAAAGTAAAGAAAAGGGTTTAAAAATGTTTTGAAAATTTGCCGCCCCTAAAAATTTGCCGCCCTGGGCTGAAGCCCCTATAGCCCCCCCCTAAATCCGCCACTGACACTACACACACATACAGATCAAGATAATATAAGGCATATAAAAAGTTAGGTTGCCATTGATATCGGGGAAATTAAATGTAAACAATACACGTCATGGTATATTTCTTTATTCGATATAAACAATAGTTTTTTGAGCTGCAAATTTCGCCATAATTTCGTTCTCATCGGCTTTTGCTCTGGAAGCAAATTTACAGACGTATTCACGTCGAAAACTTGTTTAATATGGAACAAAATTCCCCGAAGGAAATTAAAAAATAATTATTTTGCCGATATATAGAAAAGAAAAGCACCGCGAGCCCAAGGATCGAAATCGCACCCCACAGATCCCACAGACAAGAATACTTCTCTCTAGCCCTTTGCGCTATGTCAAGTACTATCGGCCGCTGACCAATATGTTAATAAATCATTTCAGAAAGAATAAAAAGAGAAAAAGAAAACAACCGTCCTGCCCCGACCAGGGTCGAACCTGCAAACGCCACACTAAGCTGAATCGAGGATCCGACGGACGCTCTTTTTTTTAAATAAGCATTTTATTTACCTTAACATCTATCTTAATATAAATTTAACTAATGCTTAAGTTAATTAATCTAGCCTATTCTAATCTATCTAACTTACTGGCCCTCAACAGACACTCTAAATTAATCTGTGTCTTAAATTATCTTATTCCTTTCGGCTAAAACTTATCATAAATTATTAGCCCAGTGCAATTAGTCGTAAAAAGGGCATGAAATTGCATTTCATGATGTACAAATTTTGTTTTGGAATTTGTTCGGGTACATCTGACAATGTTAAAACCAAGTTTGTGGGGTCGCAGTGTGATGGGAAAAGCCGCCATCTTGAAAAAGAGGTAGAGGTCGTTTATACCAAATAACTCGGTTATGTGCAATGATAGCTGAAAATGATCAATATAAAGTCATTAGAGAATAAAATTATCTACTAAATGAGTCCTTAACGAGGTCTATAAGTTAATTTGGCTCAAATTTATGGCCGCTCAAAGTTCAAACTTGTTCGGGTGGTTGAGGTTGAATGCAGTTTTTTGCGATTAACTCGTAAGATATTAATTTGGGTGGGGTAATGCCGATTACCAAACTTATAGTGCTAGTGATTACCTTTAGAAAAAGCCCTTAGTCATTGTTCTCGCTTGTATAGTTTGCGAGTAATCCAACGCCAAAGTTGGCACTTCAAGTGCCTGAAATAACTGATAACGCATTTTTTTTGAATATCTCCTTAACGGTTTCTCATATGAAAAAGTAGTAAACAGCAAAAATACGAACCATTAAAATATCTTTCAAATGAGCTATTAGTTGAAGCTCCATGTCATTTTATGTCAGCGATACAACCGGTCAAAGGTCAACCGCGAGGTTTGCGAATTGTTTGTTTAACTACTTTGGGAAATTATAACAATGAGACATATGTAGTGGCTTAGAACCATCAATTTTGACGATTTTTTTAGTAAAACACTGAAGAACGTTATGAAAGTACCTTGTTTATGAAAAAAAAACGTATTAACAATAATGACTATACTATTACATGAAAATGATATTTTTCCTGAATTTTATCATTTTGTTATGTTCATTTACAGTATTTCGGTATTTTTGATGGTCCTGGTTCTGTGTCTCGATCCTCGTCATCCGAAATTTGTGCGGTTCCTTGTGGACCTTCAATCAATTCTGGGACATGCGAAAGTTGCAAGTAAAACAGAGAGTCGTCATCGTCGTCATTGGTGATTTCCACGTATTTGTCAATGTTGGTGCAGGTTTCACCCCTGCAGTGTTTACAAATGCTGGAGCACTTCAAGCCGGCTTTGCGACATCCACAAGTCGCGCCACATTTAGACATGCACGAACAAGTGATTATTTTCATTAACTCAGGAGGAGCAGGATCCTTGATGGACGTAACAGGAGCATACATGCGAGGATTTTTTGTCCAGCCCCAATTTTCGGGATCCAGGTAGTTCCCGGGCCAACTCTGGACCTGATGATACGTCCGAAGTATGTGCTGAGAGAGCGCGTCTTTTGTGGGAGGTAATGATGAGAGGTTGTTCTTGCTTTTTGTCCAGGATTTCGTAAATTTGATATAACGAAGTTTGTCAATTGATAATGTTTTTCCTCCGTGATAGAGTATTACGTAAAACCTCTCTCCTACTTCAATTAGTCTTTCTGGGATAATGTAACGCCCTGAATTATCTATATTTTGGGTTATTTAACAACTTTGGAAAATTATAATAATGGGAAATAGTAGCTAAGAATCATTACATCAGGATTTTGGTTTTTTTTTATGTGACAGACTAGAGGCTTAGGGGAAGTCCCTTTATACTGTCGACAATCTATTTTTTCGTATAGAGTGAATGTCGAACAGCAGCTATAGCCGGAAGATAGAGAGAAGAGAAGGGTAACTGTCACAACCTAGCCGCGATATTTTATTCCACCTACTCACAACCATTTCGCGACTCTGACATCGGGGCGTCGAGAACGACTCGCTGGAGTGTTACGCCTCCTGAAACGAGTTTAATCTCATGAACCAACCGATGGCATGCGCTTGGTGGAGCTGGGAAGGACTAGGGAAGGCTACGACAGGGGAATCAGGAATGTAAAGAGGGAAGAAGAAAGAAGGACAGTTAGGTGGGAAAGGCGAAGGACCGTGGCGCCGCCGGGATTCGAACCCGGGACCTCTGGGGATAGCAGTCAGGCGCCTTACCTCTAGACTACCGAGGCCTCGACTCTTTTGCAAAAGAGTCAGTAAGTTCGCCCCGCCCTTCTTTCGTTTCTTATCAGCGAATTGACGTTCACCGCAATGACCTTGATTGTGTCCTCTCTGTGTAAAGCCATTAAACAGCTTACCCAGAGATGGTTTCTGTCGTAAAGAAAGCCGAGTATACTAAGTCTAAACAGGCCTTTTGCTCGTTTAGTTGTCTTTGTAACTGGGCGATTTACCCTTGAATGGATAAGAGCACCGCTTTCAACTCGCTGTCCCCAGAACTTGCTGCAGTCGCAGCTTTTAAGGCTTGCTGTTTGGTTGTCTGGCCTCCAGTCGTCATTTGGGCGAAGGACATTCCAGATACAACAAAGTTTTTATACATTTGCCCCTTATTTGCGTTGCTTGAACTCTGCATATTTAGGACATCCTCTATAATTAGCAGGATGTCCATTGGATCTGCAGAGTACACAGAACAACTTGCTTTTATCTTCGACTTTTTCCCTCCCAAGAGGGCATTCGCCTTGATTGCGGATTTTCTCACATTTGACGCATCTAAAAGCCAGTTGGCAGTTAGCTGCGGCATGTCCAAACCTTTGGCAGCGCATAAATTGCAGGATGTCTGCTTTTTTATTTATTTTCTCCCAAGTTACAACATGGAAGTTGAGATACCTAATATTTTTTAGGTTATCCAACCGACTGTCGGGAGTTAATTGGACCAAGAATATCGGAAGCTGCCTCTTAGTAGCACGCGAATAGCTCGTATTGAATTTTTTAACTGCGGAAAATTTCAAATTATCTACCGCGAGAGACTGGACTTCGTTCAAGAGCTCCTGAGTGTTACACTTTGCAATTTTTCACTTTTTGCAGTATATGTGAAGAATTGGGTATTCGCCCTTTCCAGAATACTTTTAATTTTTCTAAAATCTTCAAAACTACTTAAAACTAGAGCGTGTTTCATACCGCTAAATCTTTTTACATAAAAGTTGGTATGCTTTAATACCTGCCTAGCTAGTCTGATTGTGTCAGCAGGTTGGGGCCTCCGTAGCCTAGGGAGTAAGGCGTCTGGCTACTATCCCAGAGGTCCCGGGTTCGAATCCCGGCCAGCCGCACGGTCCTTCGCCTTTTCCACTTTCCCACCTACATAACTTTCCTTCTTTCTTCTTCCCTCTTTACATTCCTGATTCCTTCTGCCATAGCCTTAGTTAGCCCTTCCCCGCTTCACCAAAGCGCATGTCATCGGTTGGTTGATGAGATTCAACTCGTTTCAGGAGGCATAATGCTCCAGCGAGTTGTTTCTCGATGCCCCGATGACAAAGTCGCCAGTAATGGTTGGGAGTAGGTGGACTGCAAAGTATCGCTGGTAGGTTGTGACAGTTCCTTTCTTCCCCGACTAGAGCTGCTGTTCGACATTGCACTCTATATGAAGAAAATAGATTGTCGACACAGTATAAAGGGCGTTTCCTGTGACTCTAGTCTTTCACATAAAAAAAAAAGGTTGCTGATGAAAAATATTAATAGGTGGTACCTTATTTTTTTTTTGCTGCTGCTGGGGTTGTTGTTGTTGTTGCTGCGGCGCTCGCTGCGGCGCTTGCTGTTTTGCTTCTTGTTGTTGTTGTTGCTGCTGGTTTGCTCCTACTTTCGGTTTAGGCAGTCTAGGAAATTTTTTTCCTTCACCTCTTCAATTAGCTTTTTTAGTCTAGCTTCATCTTCATCATTTGCAGTGGCCAGCTCTTTAAAGCTATTACCCAGGCCTTTGTACTTGCCTGGGTCGGGGTCGTAGGAAGATGACTCTGCATCTGAGTCGGTTATCACTACGGTGCATGTAACCGTGCTTCCAGACCCAGACGCCGCACAGTGGCGAGATATTTGATATTTCACCCAAATTACTCTAGAGGTCGTACTATTTTAGTTATTGACAAATTTTTTTTTTAAATGTTCATCTTGAATTTACCTATCGATTCCTCTAGACGGATTATGAAATTTCATTTTCGTTTTTTTTTTTTAAATTTTTAACAAAAATCTAATTTTTTCAAAAATACTATTTTTTCTATTCAATTTATTCTAACGGGCCGAAAATTTGAGTTTCCGTACCCATGTTTTTTTTTAAATGTTCGTCTTTTAGTTAGCTATAGTTTTTGAAAACTGTTAAAATTACTGTCAAATATCAAATCATTCAGTTTGAAATTTTTTGGTGGAGGTTTACATATCACCCTGTATTTTTGTAACCCTATGAGAGATTTCCTTGAATAAGGCCTCAACCTACGCAGAATACTCCCGCCTATGTGAAACGGAACTTAAGGCTTCAACCCACCAGCTTCCAGAGTTATGTGTCGTCAAAGTCAAAATTTTGTTTTTTTCTTCACTAAAATTGCAACTTCAACCACCTTTTTCTCCAAAAAAAGTAGCTAATTGATATTTTTTTATTACAAAATTGGAAAGCTTGGAAAATTTCCTATGAATAATGTTCAACAAACTTTTATGCTACGGCCTATAGTTTTGATGCTATAAGCAATTCTAATGTTAAAGAAAATCGGTATCCCTTTCTGTCTCGGGCAGACCCTACCAGCCTCTACGCGGGAGTAGCCAGCTCCTAGATATCGCATAGAACGTTTTCGGTCTGCGCCATCTCGTCTTTTGAAAGCGGTCGTTTTTTCGAGTCGCCACTCCGATTAGGTGCCCTTACTTCCGCAGGAGATCTAAGGAGATCTCCCAATGAAGGAGTGATCTCAACATACTCCATCCCTGGGTTAAGCCCGTGAACTGCCCTCCCTGAAAAAGAACTTTCCTTCACTGGGACCACATTCGCCACTTTGAAGCATGGGTCCAAAAGTATCTAGCTGGCCTTGTAGGTCGTTCTTTTGGGAGCTGTGGGAGCCCCAGAAATGTTTGGAGCATTAAGAAGTGCTCCATCTTCAACAGTTTTTTTAGGTAATTTTAAATTATTCCACGAGCTAGGCGAGAAGGGACGGTCGCCCATGGCAGAGCTCCGTATCACCAATTAGTAGTACATTCACGCAGTATTATTCATAACTTCAGCACGAATGTTTACATATTAGGATTGCGGTCTTTATCGAGTTTAGATCCGCCGTATTCAGTCTGCTCCATATCTCTCGAGCAGGATGTGGCCTAAGGCTATGTACGATAGGTCTTGGAGTCAGTGCTCCCTGCTGTTCGAGTCATATTGATGAGTACATAGACTTGGTTAGCTACCAACAACCCCCTCAAAAAGTTCCATCACAATTTTATTTTTGCTCGAAATTGTTTTCGCATTCATTTTGGCGCCCCTTATCACCTGGCGCCTAGAGCGACCGACCCACTCGCTCTACCCTAGGGCCGGCGCTGCCACCTATTTACCAATAATACTTCACTATGCTAACTGTGAAGGGGAAATAAGTTTAAAATTTTTTTTTTTAATTTTTGGTTATCTTGACAAAGGTATTTACATTTTATTTCTATGTCTTTTTAATATGACTTGATGATTCATGTGTTTAAATGTCTTTATTTTAACTATAATTTTTTATATTAAAAAATCCATTGCAGTGAAGCTATACAAATATGGACTTAAATTTCCTCCTGATTTTATTTCTTATAATATGTTATTTTTCTTTTTTTAAATATTTTCAATAATTATTATTTCATAAGAAAATTAAAAAGGTGTATAATGTTAGAAACATCACTCGAATTGATTAACGTTCGCCAATATTTCTAAATTAATTCAAATGCAAACCCTTAAATATCTCGATACATGAAACAATGGACTTATAACTACTTTCAGGAATAACAGCTCATATACAAACAAATACATATGTTGTTAAACAAGAATTTTTTAAATTCAACGGAAATTTCTTTAAGAATTCAATAGAAATTTAGGTAAAGTTGGGTGACTCTCATAACTGGTTATTAATCGCACTTCCTGTAAATCCAGTTAAAATAGAAAAAATTAAAGCTTGAGTAGTTGACCTGATTTAACTGCTTCCGTAATAAGCAAAGTTACATTTCTCCACTGCAACATTGCGTCACCCTAACCTGGTGCGGAAGCACATTTAGTGAAGATCCAAAAGCATTTCTGTTCCTCCAATTTTCATCATATGTCACAAAATTTAAAGCGATTAGTGTCGCAACGCGTTCATTAAATCCCATTTTACAGACAGAATTGAAGCCAGTGAGCGCATCGATCTGCACCTTTGTCTCCTTTAAGACAATAGAGCATTGTTAGGGACTCTTGGGGCCGCCAAGAAGCTCTCGCTGGAAAGTTATAAATACATATTAAAGAATCAAACCACTGCAGCACATTTTATTCGTAAATTTTCTTTTCTTGGCGCATGACGTTGGAGAAGGCTGGTGTAAGAGTGAATCGTTTGCTAAAGAATGCAAAAATATTTAGTTCTTGTGATAACCTTGGTGCATTTCTTATCCGTTAAAAGTTTTCAAGTGTACGAAGATGTGGACGAAGATAGTCAAGCGGGAAATAAAAGTGAGAATGGCCCGACTTTACCAAGTCTAAGGGACATCAATGCAACTGGACCAATTTTGTATCCAGATGTAATGGGTGCGAAATTAAGTGACACTGAGAAAAAACCCGAGTAAGTGCATAAGTGGTAAAACTGATTAATTAATTTTATTTGATTTATGTATCAAATACTGGCGAGTTGCTGTATTTATGCGATAAATGTTATTTTTGAATAAACTTTCAAAACGCTAAACAAGGATGTTATCGAGGTTTAGAATTTTAGTATCAAAAGTATTACAGAGGATTTTATCTCACTACGTATCAATTCTTTAATCGTAACTTGCAGATATAAATATTTCTTTTCTTTAAGAGCTAGAGCAAGAGAGTAATATTTTGCTTTATTAACGAAGTTTTTTGCGTGTGAAAGTCTAGATCTCAGAAGTTAGTCCCCTTTTCATTATTAAGAATTTTTTTCTAATATTCTCGTTTTTGCGGTCTTACTTTTCCAGTTGGTAATCCTTATTATGCGTAAGTCCATTTTTATGTCGTGTTTATATACATATCTTGCTAGACCTTCCTTGTGTTCTTCTTAAGGGGCGGCCATCGACGATTAATAATATTGCCAGCACGCCTCTCAATAATATTGACCGTCTACCAGAGGTTCAAACGCATTATCAATTTATAATTTATTGAGGCATATCGATAGAAATGTTTATTGAAGCTCATAGTGATAGCTAGATGTTTCAATCGACCTCTCCGAACAAAAATCTTGAATTTTTGTATGAAGAAGTCGATTGAAACAACTTACGTAATACCACCCCGGTGTTATTGCGGCTTGGTATAACTCAAATTTTATAATTCTACTTATTCTTTTTGACTAAAAAAATATTTCAACATAACTAATGTTTTGTTTTTGCTATTCTTTTAATTTCCGCCGTAATGTTGCAGGTGTTGGTAACTATATAATTATAACAGTTATGGCTTTCTTTCATTTATAAGTAACATACATTGCTGTCAGTGACGCAGATAAACCCCCATGAGCCTTCGAAAATTATATTAAAATTAAGTAAAGATCTTCGAATCTACGCATTTAAGTATACATGAAATTTTTTAAGCACCAGCACCTATTTTGGAATTATGTATGTTTGTGCAATTTTATATAATATAACATCTAGATCTGTTTTTGTGACAGCTGTGCATTTGAGTACTGTATATTTACCGCGCTTCGAGAAGGCCGAGCAATAAGGAGCCACGGAAAGGACTCTCACTATAATTGCGGACACATCGAGCATATGTATGTTAAGTGCCTGTTTAGACAGTTCGCTTTGTCGTTCGCCCTGCAGGCCTCCATTGCGACGTCGTGTTCATATGGTTCATGCTGCGTTCAGTCGTTAGAGGAACAAATGGAAAATAAATATTCTGTCATTTTGGATATTTTCTGTCTTTCTGAGGTTGTCATTTCGCGTAAATTTTTTATAAACAAGAATGAATAAAAACAGGGATAGTTTGGCAGTAATAAGCCTATTATTAGTGACATCAGCTTCTGCTGGGGCGTTATTAGCACTTGAGAAAAACAGCGGACAAAAAAAGAAAAAGCGAGAATGGATAAAAGAATGGAAGGCAAGGCGAGGAATACTTTAAATTTGCTAGCTAATCAGAAAAGATATTTGTACCTCTCTCAATCATTATAAACCAATCAATTTTTGGATTAATAAAAATATTTATAGTTTCAACAACAAATATGTATTTATTTACCAAATAAAAACAAAATAATTAAATTCAGAACATTTGTTGAAAATTATGAATATACTAGCTGGGACCCGGTGCGCCTACGCTGCACCCATAAGTCAATAGTAAACAATAAAAACCATCCATTGTCTTAATATTTTTCGAGATATGAATTTTACACAGATGAAATGCCTCAAAGAACATGGGTCTTGCGTCGGCCGCCATGAATCGGTATATTGAGTCTACTACATTGCTTATTGTATTCTACTTAACATACCCTTTCATTTGATACCCATGTCGAGGTGGTTGTGAAGAAAGTGGTACCCCGCCCTCTTGAGACGGCCGCCATGGATCTAAAGATATATTTTGTATACTACATTGCTTATTGTATTCTACTTAACATACAATTTCTTTTGATACCCATGTTGAGGTGGTTGTGAAGAAAGTGGTAATCCGGCCTCTTGAGACGGCCGCCATGGATCTAAAGATATATTTTGTATACTACATTGTTTATTGTATTCTACTTATCATACCCTTTCATTTGATACCCATGTCGAGGTGGTTGTGAAGAAAGTGGTACACCTCCCTCTTGAGACGGCCGCCATGGATCATTTTATTTTCAATATCGTCATGGCCTACCTATTGTTTGACAGCTGCGTAAATTTGAAATTTTAATTAAATGTAATGATTCAATTTAATGACAATTTTACATTTGTCAAACAATAGGTAGGCCATGAAGCTATTGAAACTAAAATGAAGTGAAAATTCCTAAAATTACCATTTTTTTTGGATTTTGCAGCTGTTTTTTTGGTTAAAGGTATAAAAAATAGCCTACGACCTATTCTCAGACCTACCAAATATACACAAAAAATTTCATGCAAATTGGTCAACCCGTTTCGGAGGAGTACGGTAACAAACACTGTGACACGAGATTTTTATAGATATAGATTACTTCTTAATCGCACACTCAATTATAATAGGAGGAAGGCATGGTATATCATATACTTGGCAAGAGCCCAATGTGGTGTGTGAAAAAGCCCTAGAAATTGCAAAGGGTTTTCCGACCGGCTGCTATTTCGGATTCTATATCAATTTTTTCAGTCCAGCTCCAGCTAAATTCGTTACCGAAATATCTAAGTGCCCCTAGATTTCTTCAATAATGAAAAAATAGCTTCAATTTCTGAAATTACTACTATTTAATGAAAATATTATTTATATTAAAGAAAAATTGTTTACTAAAAATTTTGACAGCTACGCTTTGCCGGTAGGAACAAGAATGAGCATGGCACACTCAAATGAAACAGTATGGGAAAAAACGGGCACGTGACCGAGGAAATAAGTCGTGAGTCGCATTCAAATCGAGACGCACTTCCTTCCCACCCGAACCCTCTCCGCATCTACAAATGTCGTGTTGAAAGGTCGCGGAAGCGAACAGTCTGAACAGGTACTAAGTAAATACAATAGTGCCAATAGTAACACCTCGGTTCCTCAATACTCAAAATTTTAACATTATAATAAATCAAGAAATTGAATCCAGGAGGTCCATGAGGTAGCGTTACATTCAATAATCCGTAAAATGAGCGGCAGCTGCCACACCCGGAGTGGAGGTAAAGATGGCAGCAGGTGAAAGTTGGTAAAAGAAGTAACGACTCAAGTAATTTCATACCGTGCCAGATCAATTTCAATCGAAAAAATAGTCAGCTCTATGAATAGCTGGGGTAAGGCCGTCAACCAGCATCATAAACATTCTGAGCGCTCAGTGCATGTGACCGTTTCAAATTCCCTTTAATGATTGAACTTATTACCTGGTTACACCAGCCGACCTTCACAAGTTCGAGCAAATTGGTGTACTGAACTTCAATTTTAGAACCATTTTTCATACATATTGAACTCAGGAAAAATCAAACCTGAGTTCGCCCAACAGAACATGAAATTGTGGTTGAAAGGAAAAGCTCGCTCAGCTTATACCGAAAAAGCAACAGCAATTACATGCACGAACTAAACAAGCTGGGTGAAGCCACTTATGCAGACGAACACCTAGCACATCTGTTAGCAAGTCCTAATACCACTTGCCCACGATGCCCCCTGAGGTACTTCTTCGGAAGGAGCTAACGGGAGACGGGCGAATGGCGAGCTCTCTGCGCCCCAAAACAGAGTTTTAAGTGGGTTAGGCCGTGGGTTAGCAACCCGCTCCCGACGGCGACTTTTGCTTTTCGAACAAGGACACGAATCGGATCATGAAATGTGAGAACCCTGCTTGCTGAGGGACGGCTGGATGAAGTCCTCAACGAGATGAATCGATATAAAATCAAGATCATGGGACTTAGTGAGACCAGATGGCCCGATGCGGGGAACATATCGGCTCAAACAGTGAGTCCTTCTTATATTCTGGTAGAAAGGAAACTGAACGCCGTAGGAGTGGCGTTGGCGTAATACTCACCAAAGAAGTCAGGTCCAGCCTCATTAGCTGGTCACCAGTTTCTGAGAGCATTATTACCATGCGCCTGCGTACCAGACTAAGAAGCACTACGGTAGTCCAATGTTATGCTCCAACTGAAGACGCAGAAGATGACATCAAAGGCGAGTTCTATATGCGACTGAATGAAGTTTTTCGCTCTATTCCAAGGGCAAGCATCATTGTATTAATGGGTGACTTAAACGCACAGATCGGCCGTGACAACACCGGTCTCGAACAAACAATTGGAAACCAAGGCCTAAGCCAAGTTACTAATAACAATGGTGAGCTTTTCGTTGACTTTTGTAGCTTTCCCCAACTCATGGTAGGTGGAACTTACTTTAGTCACAAGAAGATACACAAAGAGACCTGGGTATCGCCCGATGATAGAACGAGAAATCAGATAGATCAAGTGGCCGTCAGACACAGATGGAAAACTATTCTTTAGGATGTCAGGAGTCAGCGACCACCATTTGGTTGTAGCAACTATTCGCCTTAAAATCACCGCAATCAGAAACGTGCAACATGATGCTAGAGCCCGTAGACGGTTTAACGTAGACCTTCTGCGGGAGAGCGTTAAAAAGCGGGAATTTGCTGGAAACCTACAAGAATTATTAAGCCAGCAAACCGTTTCTGACGGCACAAATATTGAAGAATTGTGGAGCATGACAAAGGGCGCGATATTGACGGCTGCGGAAACGAGCATCGGTTCTGTCCAAAGAAACCAGCAACACTGGATCTCGGACATAACCTGGCAAAAAATAGAACGCAGAAGGGCCCTAAAAAATAACGTAAACTCTACAAACGACCCGGAAAGACGTCACCAACTAGAACGGGAATACTCCCAATTACATCGGGAGGTAAAGAGAATTGTCCAGCGTGATAAAAGGAAATAGATAAATGAGCTAGCAGAAAAAGCGGAAAACGCGGCAAACACAGGCAACAGGAAGGTTCTGTACCAATTCACTAAACAGCTCTCGGGAAAGCACTCTATTAAAAAGCATGCCGTTAAGAGTGCGGATGAAAGGATGCTGTGCAGCGATGAGGAGCAACTTTAAAGATGGATGTAAGGAGGTGCAATGCGAACCTCCAGCTACCGCTCCTCCAGAGGTTGGTATTACCGTTGGCCTTTCCACAGTACCCGTGGGGAACTCTTCGATGGGGACTGACTCTAGGCTGGCTCCGAACCAGCCAAAACCCTGTAACAAGCGTAAAGGTAGACGCAGTCGTAAAGCGACTTTTACAGAGGTGGTCTCTAGGAACTCCTCTGTTAGCTTGTCGGTCCCCGCCCCTTTACTTCCAATGAAGTCATCTGATACGTCATCTAACTTCTCTGGCAATATTAGTGAGCAAGTTGACGCTGGGGTTACTAGGTCTTCAGTAACCAGTACCAGCCTTGTGACGGTACCCAAGCCGCGAAATATTTTCATTTCGCGCTTTTCTCCTGACACTACCCCAGGGGCAATTAAAGATTATTTAAAGGAAAAAGAAATAAACCCTGAAACAATCTCCTGCAGAAAGATTAGCAATTCTTCCAAACCGGTCGCGTCCTTTGTTCTGTCTGCACCACCCAGTACCGCTGAAAAGCTTTCGACATTCTGGCCTCCCGGTGCCTTCTCTAAATACTTTGTTCCCCGCACACGTGTACTTCGTACTCCTGACTCTCGCCAGGTTTCAAAAAACTTAAGACGCTCACTCTCTATTACCAAAACGTAAGAGAAGTGAGGTCCAAAACCCACGATGTGTTTCTATCAACTTCGGCCAGCGATTTTGATATAATCGCTTTTACGGAAACATGGTTATATAGCGGGATCCTCAATGGCGAACTATTCGACTCCTTCTTCCAACTTTTCGGAGGGATAGATATAATGATTCGGAGGCTCGTGGAGGTGGTTTACTACTTGCCTGTAGTAACCGTCTCAATTGCTCTTCAATAACACTTCCTAGTTTTTCCAACTCTTTGAACATTGAGCTTCTCGCTCTTAAAGTCTCTCTCACAGTCTGTGCCCACAATAACCTGGGGCCAGTTCGTGTATGTCGAAAACGAACATTTTTTTTCGTATCGGGTTCGCGTAAGTCGAAAAAATTGAAAATTTTCGCCTGAAGCCGACGAAAGGCACTCGAAAGGTCTTAGGGCGCGCGCACACAGAAAGCGGAGCGGAGCGGAGCTTATCAGCTCTGCCCTAACTTTACATTAAAATCCCTATAACTGCGCACACTGCAAGCTGAGCGGAGCTGATAAGCTACTGGCGGAGCGGAGTTGATTTTTCTTGCTGGTTTTGTGGCAATTGTCTCAGCGCGTAAAAATGATTCCGAATGAAAAATTCTTTAGAAAAATTCTGTATATGGAATTCGAAAAGGTTTTCTAGGAAATTGGGCTGAAGTAAAAATTTTATTTAGGTTGTTGTACCCATATCTTTTTTTTTTTCTTAAAATATATTGTTTTCGTAAAAATGAATTTTCACATAAAATACTTGTTTGCAATTTTGAAGATACCATTTTAAATCAACTCGTATAATGAATGATGACCCAAATAATGAAGCAAACATAATTCTACGTAAATTCCCAAATGCTCTTCTCCGCTCCGATTTTGGTGTGCGCACCGATAAGCTCAGCTCCGGTCAGCTCGGATAAGCTCAGCTCCGCTCCGCTTTCTGTGTGCGCGCGCCCTTAGGTTATCGAGTTTTTGCATTAGGACACGAACAATTTTCTTTCGACTTACGCGAACGCTAAAATTTTCGTCGCCAAAATTTTTCGACTTAAATTTTTTTTCGTTCGACTATCGTCGTTCGCCATACACGAACCCGCCCCTGTTCTTGATCTGCTGTTACATCCGATTACATGACGATAAAGGTCATAACCTTTATGATATCCTAATTTCCTGCATAAATCATATCCAGGATATGATGGATTCTAAAGACGAAATCCTACTTTTAGGTGATTTTAATTTACCCAATGTTCAATGGGTATCTTGTGATGACGACGATAACTACCTCCTTGAAAACAACCTTAATTTTAGGGAAGGAATCCAGCTTTCTGAATTTCCTATTCTCATGCGGCCTGAACCAAATGAGTGGTGTGAATAATATTTTAGGAAGGCGGTTGGATCTTGTATTCTTCTCCTACTCTGACAACATTGAGCCTAGTTCAATTGTCTTGTCGTCTATCGATAATTATCACCCTCCTCTTCTTCTAAGTTATTGCTCTGCCTTTAACAATAAACTTATCCATGAGGAGGCCACATTTACTTTTAATTTTAAAAAGGCCAATCTTGAAGAACTGCCATCCAAGCTCACTTCGATCGATTTCAAGAGCTTGCTTTCCTCAAATGAGTTGGATGACGATGTTGCAAGGTTTTATTCCGTTCTGTACGACACCTTTGCATCTTGTGTACCTATTGAGCCTCTAAAGCTGTCCAGATCATCTTCACTCTGGTACAACTATGAGTTGAGACGTGCCGAAAACCAGAAGAATAAACTCTGGAAAACTTACCTGAAGAGGAAAGACACTGCGAGTCTCTGTGCATTTATTAACTGCCATGAGCAATTTCACGCACTCTCCGAAACTCTCTACAAGGAGTACCTGAGTAACATGAAAGACATGTAGTCTGTCTGATCTGGTGATCCCAGAACCATCTTTAAATTTATCAATACTAAGAAAAAAATTGACAATTACCCTAACACCATGCAACACGAGAACTCCTGCAGTACGAATCCATCCGAGATTTGCGAAATGTTCGCATCGTTCTTCCGCAAATCCTTCTCGTCCCCTGTCTTTCAACCAGACGTAAACAATTTTCGGCATATCAATGCATCTCAAGTGGCTCAAAACTTATCTCTTTCTATTACCAGAGAGGCTATCTTAAAACATATTAACGAACTCCCACAGGATTTTTCGTCCGACCCTGACGGTATTCCCCCTGCTGTTCTAAAATCCTGTGCTGGGGCGCTTTTATATCCCTTATGAAATGATTCCAAAAATCCATTAATACAGGGTGCTTCCCAACTTTATGGAAGAACTCTTTTATAATCCCCGTCCATAAAAAGGGATCCAAGAACGAGATATCGAATTATCGACCGATTGCAAAATTGTCGTGTATACCAAAACTCCTTGAATCTATTATTTACTCTGAGATTGCTCCAATCTGTAAGAGACTTATCTCAGCAAATCAACACGGTTTTCTTGCAGCTCGTTCCACTACTACTAATTTACTTGAGTTCTCTTCTCACACTATTCGGGGCTTCGTCACTGGTTGCCAAATCGATTGCGTTTATACTGACTTCAGTAAGGCCTTTGAAAAGCTCTCTCACTCGATTATAGCTCTCAAACTAAAAAAATTAGGCTTTCCGGATGCCCTTGTGGCATGGTTCCAATCATACTTAGCTGAGAGAACCTATCAAGTTCTATTTCGTGGAGCCAAATCCAGAAACATTGAAGCGTCCTCTGGCGTCCCGCAAGGTAGTCATCTAGGTTCTCTTCTTTTTATATTATCTATCGATGACATTGTCACCTTACTAAAGTACTGTAATATCCTTATTTACTCCGATGACATCAAACTGTACCGTCTCATAAAGAGTACCGAGGATTGCAAACTTCTGCAAGCAGACCTTAACACCTGTTATTCTTGGTGTTCCAATAACAACCTGGTTCTTAATATTAGCAAGTGCGAGGTCATGACGTTTTGTAGAAAACGTGGTCCGATAACTTATGACTATACTTTTGTTCACAACTTAATCTCTCGCGTAAATTCTGTAACTAATCTTGGTGTTAGATTTGATTGTAAGTTGGAGTTTTCCACTCCCATCAATTATATCTCTTCCAAAGGCAGCTTAGCCCTTGGATTTATAAAAAGATGGTCTAAGGAATTCAACAATCCCCTCATCACTAAGAACTTGTTCATATCTTTAGTCAGGCCCTTACTCGAGTATGCCTCCCAGGTGTGGTCTCCTCACTACTCCTCCCAAATTGGAAGAGTCGAATCAGTTCAAAGGAAGTTTGTCCGATTTGCACTCAGCCGCCTCCCTTGGGAAAACCCTCGTATTCTTCCGTCTTATGAGCACAGGCTTAAATTAATTAACTTAAGCTCTCTCCATAAGCGTCGAGAGGTTGCTGACGTTATTTTCCTTCATCGGTTACTGAATGGTAAGGTTGACTCAGGTTTCTTGCGAAGCCGTGCGTCGTTTAGAGTGAATGATTATAACTTGAGGGGAGAACCTCTGTTACACATTAATTCCTCTAATACGAATACCGCCAGGTATGAACCTGTAAATCGCATGCTTATTAATGTTAGTAGAAATATAAGCCTTTTTAGCATGCCAGCAAGTGAAGTTGCTATTAAAAAATCCCTTTTTGGGGTGGCATGACTCCCTTCCTCTTGCAAGTTTTGTCATTATTTGTTTCTGTATATCTATTTGTTTCTATGTTTGCATGATCCAGCTGAGCCACAGTGGCAGTGGTAAATGTTTCTCAGCTCAGCTGAGAAGTGCGTCTTCTGTATTAGAAGTAAAACTCTATTACTTTTTCGCCGCCCTGAATGGTACACTTTCACAGGAACCTCAGGAAAACAGCATCAATGCACAGGCAATAAGAATCGCGACTCGGGCCCCATCCAAGACGGATATATTAACCGCAATTCATGCGATGGCCAACGGTACAGCAGCTAGGAAAGATGGCATCCTGCCAGAATTGTTGAAAGCCGACTCAAGCCTCATAGCAAATGCGCTTCAGCCAATCCTAGAAATAGTATGGAACACCTGTACCTTTCCGGAGGATTGGACGGAAGGTATCATAATCAAAATACCAAAAAAGGGGGACCTAATAATATGCGACAACTGGAAAGGCATCTGTTTATTATCTACTGTGGGCAAAATTTTGTCCCATATGTTACTATCTAGGATAAGTGGGGCAGTAGACCGAACCCCTAGGACGCAGAAAGCCGGATTCAGGAAGGGCCGCTCCTGTATTGATCATATTAACACCTTGAGAATAATAGTGGAGCAGTCTACTGAATTCCGATCCCTCTTTACCTTGCTTGCGTAGACCATGAGAAGCGTTTGACTCGGTTAATAGAAGCTTCATTTGGCAGGCTGATAAAATAATAGAATTGATAAAAGCCCTATACAACAATTCCAAATGCGGAGTTCTCCATAATGGAAAATTATCCGACAGCTTTCAGGTGAGCAGGGCCGGCGCTTGGGATTTTTGCGCCCGGTGCACTTTGCCATATTGCGCCCCATAGCTTGTTCTTTTTTTAACGCTGTGAAGAACAGTTGAAAACTACCCAAACACTCGCTGAATGGGTAAAATATTTTTTCATAGTTTGCGCAAAATTTATGATTGTACCATAATAATGTGCATTAAGAAAAAAGATTACATAAATAGGAAGTTTCATATGGGTCAACCTCCAACCGCCAAAATCCTGCTGAAAACGTAATCTGCGGAGCAGAGAGTAGGCGAGCACGATGGGACGGGCAGTTTTGCTAAACCTCTGAATTCTTTCACGGAATTTTTGTATCAACTTTTTGATAACTGTGTGGCTTTTGTTGCTTTTAGCCTCCCTTTTGCTAGGAAAAGAAAAGAAAGGAAATGGCAGAAGGAAGATTTAATATCAAAAGAAACAACAACAAGCTAAAGGAGTCTAACGTATAGTTTGTTGGAAAAGTTGGCTACTCATCGAATTTTAAAAGAGAATTGACGATTACAGCCAATAATTGTTGTTTGGACGGTGTGAAACTGGCCATATTAATTTGTTAGGCAGTAATATCCCGGCTTCACTGCCCAAACGGCGCAAGTTCGAGCAAATTAGTGTACTGAACTTCAATTTTCGCCTGAGCTTAAATGCAGTTTTACATATTGAACTCAGGAAAAATAAAGCCTGGATTCGCCCAACAGAACATGAAATTGGGATTGAGCGTAAAAGCTCGTTCAAAAAAGAACGATTAACTGGAATAATGGAATATCATTCCAGTGAGCTTTTTGCATTTCAAATTTCTGGCGAAAAAGCAACAACAATTTCAAGAATGAGCTGGACATGCCAGCCGGCGAAGCCATTTATGCAGATTGAATTGAACATTATTGAACTGAGGCCGGTGAAGCCGGGGTTTAAAAGAACAAACAAAAAAAGCAATTAAATAGGAGTTCTCGCCACAAGGAGTTTTGTTCTCCTCATTTCGTTCATTTACCTCTTTTAACAATTCTTTAAACAGATGAGAAAAGTATTCAGATGAGGTGAGAATACTTTTCAATTTTGTTTCCAAAGTTTTAAATTTTTTTAAAATCTTAATTTCTGATATTGCGCCCCCGACAAATTGCGCCCGGTGCAAGTGCATCATTCGTACCTATGAAAGCGCCGCCCCTGCAGGTGAGCACAGGAGTACGACAAGGATGCCTACTTTCGCCATTACTTTTTCTTACAGTAATAAATGACATCCTTGTCGGCGCTCTAGATAAAAGAACAGGCGGCATACAATGGGGTTTGCTAGACCGCCTGAAGGATCTTGACTACGTCGGTGGTATCTGTTTGCGGGCCCACAGACACCAGGACCTCAAAAACATGTTAAACAATTTGGCAACAGAAAGTAGTCCAGCAGGCTTAAGGCCAAATCCGACTAAAACTAAAGAATTGCGGATAAACGCAAACATCACTGAACGGACATCAGCGCTGAATAACTGTGGTGTGGAACTGGTAGATAAATTCTGCTACCTCGGTAGTGATATTACCGAAAATGGTGGGGCAGAAGAAGGCGTCAGTTCCAGAATAAATAAAGTACGAGGCGCATATGCATGCCTGTCCCGCATATGGAGATCAACGGAGATCTAAGAAGAAGAAGATTAGATCGCAGTGACTTTCGTCTGAAGACGATGCAATAGTCGAGTAGACGAACAGATGTATCTGAATATGGGGCCTACCCAAGAGACGCCTTTATCCTGGCGGCCGTCTAGCCTGCCGTTAGCTTGGCAGGTATATCCAAAGGAAGAAGATGCAATAAGACATCCAGCGCAGCTGTTGGGGTGCTTCTGAATTACTCCACAAATACACGCTGTTCTTGGAATAGGTCTGGTTACGACTCTATACAAGGACGTAGCCAGCATTGCGCTTCAGGGGGGGGGGGGGGGGGTTGACCCCCTATACTTCCTCTCCTATACTTTTTAATATATAAACTACGAAATATTTTTCCATTCTTTGCGCATTTGGGGAAATGAAAATTACACCCAAATCCACTTTCAAATTTCCTCTTCGAAATCTACTACGAATGCTACTGCGAATGCAAAATCGACTTTTGAGAAACCTCATTTCGTTTTGGATCGGGCTATATATCGCTGTCGCCATACGTATTTCTAAAAAAAACGTGCGATTACAATAGTGTTCTGCCTATCTCATATTTCGTATAAAATTTAAGAAAAATTATTTATTATATGGGGCATTCCACCTCAAGTGTTCCCACCTCAAAAACGAAGCATTTTTTATTTAAAATTGTAAGTCCGAAGATTTGTTGATAATGGAAAGCAAAGAACACGTATCCTTATGTATTTTTTCCGTACTTTCCAAAAAAAAATATATAAACAATTTCCAATGACATTTAGTAACATTTTTTTTAATTTAAACTTTGTTAATAACATTTTTTTAACAAGAGCCTGTTGGGATTTGTTTCAAACTTACCTTATAATACGGTTCATTCCCTCCCCTACAAAAAAGTATATATAGCATTTTATGGGCAAAGTTGAATTTCTTCTCTTTTTGAGGCTCCAAACCCAAAGCGTCAAAGTAAAAATGTTCTATATAGAACATTTTTACTTTGAAGCTTTGGGTTTGGAGCCTCAAAAAGAGAAGAAATTCAACTTTGCCCATAAAATACTATATATACTTTTTTGTAGGGGAGGGAATGAACCGTATTATAAGGTAAGTTTGAAACAAATCCCAACAGGCTCTTGTTAAAAAAATGTTATTAACAAAGTTTAAATTAAAAAAAATGTTACTAAATGTCATTGGAAATTGTTTATATATTTTTTTTTGGAAAGTACGGAAAAAATACATAAGGATACGTGTTCTTTGCTTTCCATTATCAACAAATCTTCGGACTTACAATTTTAAATAAAAAATGCTTCGTTTTTGAGGTGGGAACACTTGAGGTGGAATGCCCCATATATAAACCACGCTTAAGCAAAATAAATGCGAAGTGTATATACATAAATTACAAAAATTATGTTGTTATTTGATGTTTTATGTTAACTGTGATGTTTTTTCTTCATTCGATGGTGGGGGAGGGGTTTGTACCCCCAAAACCCCTCCCCTGTCTACGTCCATGGCTCTATACAACCTGTGGACGATGCGTCGTTTAAGGCCGCAATTCATTCCGATCGTTCTTTGACATAAGAAGAGAGCTGTTTTAGCCTTATTAGCTTTCTCTAAGCGATTCGGCTTCCGGTTAGTTTAGATAGTTACTCTATCTAGTATGAGACCTAAAAACTTCGCATCCTCCTTAAGTTGCAGTCTTTCATTGTAGAATATTAGAGAAGGAAAATCGGGAAGTCTATGTCTCCTTGTAAAGAGCATTACTTCAGTCTTAGCTGCCTTACCCCTTTGTAGCCGAATGAATAAGAATGTCAAATGCTCTTTCCATTATATCTCTTATTGTTGATATGTGCTTGCCGTTTACCAACAGCATAATATCATCAGCTTAAGCCACCGTGGTGTATCCAGACTCCCTTAGGGTTATTAACACTTCGTTGACTGTCAAATTCCAAAACAGTGGCGATGGGACCCCACCCTGCGCCTGCGGGCTACCTCTTTCAACCTGTCTAACTACTTCCGAAAGCCTCAGACTAGACTTTATGGTGCAAGTTACACTATCCATCACTCGATACTCACATCAAAACGGTTTGTGTATGATGCGGGTATTACACTAAGCATTCATTTTTCTACCTCTTTTTTGTGTAAAGATTGTGATGCGTTTGTAGTTGTGCAATAAATGCGAATGAGAGGAGGAATTTCTCATAGTTTTCCAAGACCCCCGAGTACGATGTTATATTTGTGTTAGTGTAATGGAGGGTGAGTCTGCCAAATTTTCTGGCTCAAAAGTGAGGAGTCATATGAGGCATGAATTGTAGTTCCCTGCGACCTCTTGCCTAAAAAACCGGTTTTGTGTATGGGGGTAATAAACGAAATGAATGATAGTGTAACTTGCACCTATGACCCTGAAGCTGATTAATAAAAGACATGGAGCATCCGTCAAGACCCGGACAAAAAATCTGTAGTATTTACATAACCACAGCAAATCGGGCCGGTCGTGGCAAGATTTTATATGAGATCACTGATAATTTAGACTTCTTTCTTCTTCTTCTTTCTTTAACGGCTCTACAACCGGGATCCGGTTCTGGCCTCTGGGTCCTGGCCGATTCATTATGCTAAAATTTGGCGTATGCCTTCCTGTATTTCTATATTCTAAAGGCTTCTGCAGTGTTCGCGGGGTCGGGCGTTTAGCTGGCCGTTGGCGGATTAGCAATCACGGGGCAACGATGGTACTTTCTGGAGTTTGTGTAGGATTTAGTCATACATATATTAAGGCTCCCATTTAAACATAGGTCGCCGGCAAGCCATGGCCTGAAAGTTTTCGCCTTGACATTTTTATAAATAACCTACTTTCAATCCCCTCCAACCCAGCTTCGCTGACGACGGTACTCTACGTTACTCGTACAGCTTCGATACAAGACGGATTCATGCCATTAATAACTACATTGAACTCATTCTAGAGTGGGGAAAGAAGAATCGTGTTGAATTCAACTCCGACAAAACCAAGTACTGTCTTATCTCCAAAAAGAAGTTCAACACCTCTCCACCTTTGAAAGTATGTGAAATTCAACTAATGGCCGACCCATCCCTACACATCTTAGGCGTGACATTAGTCAAAGACTTGCGATGGAATGACCACATATTCCAAATCGCCAAACAAGCTTCTCAGTGCTTGGGATTTCTTAAGAGGTGCAAGTTCCTCCTCCAGCCATCGGCCCGCGCTGTTATTTATAAATCCTACATTCGGCCTCTTCTCGAATATAACTCCCTCGTTTAGGGCGGCGCTCCAATAACCACCTTGGCATGGTTAGTTAAGGTGCAAAAAAGGGCACTCAAGTTAATTAATGACGACACCGCCTGCTCCACCATCGACCCCCTGAGCCACCGTAGGAATGTAGCAGCACTGAAAAATTTTTATCGCTACTACCATAGTGACTGTTCCTCCGAGTTAAACGCTCTCCTGCCTCCACGGCAATCTTATACCCGCAACACCAGATTAGCCCACTCGTCTCATTCCCTTCACCTGGAACTACCCTTTTCACGCACTCAACAAGATATGAATTCGTTTGTAAATAGAACAACTCGACTGTGGAATAATCTCTCGCAGTCAGTATTTCCGAGCTCATACAACATCCAAGAGTTCAAACGCAGGGTTCATCACCACCTTCTTCAATACCCCCCGTACCTTTAAACCCTTAACCGATAACCCCCACCCCTCCCCGTACTAAGCTTACTGCTAGACATTGCACCATGACGTGACAAATGACATGACGGACTAGTAGTACAAAGGGTGACTCCTGAGCTTAGCACTGCCACATAAAAAAACCGACTTCAAAAAAAGAGGAGGTTACTTAATTCGACGTGTAGGCATTTTGTGGTCCTGTTCACGCATAACTTTGTAACCCAATAACTTTTTTGCTTTTTTTTTGGTTCATTTGAAGGGGGAGCTTCCCACGGTGGTCCCGTTCAATTCTGATAACCGTCTTCAAAAGTGATTCTTCTTTCTAGATCCATTCTGATTGGATTAATGTTGTTAAGAATTACAAACAATTATTTCATCCTTTCTTGTGCATTTTGGACGGCTTTTTTCTGAAGTCGGTATTTAAATTTTTTTTTATCTTTCTTTCACACACATTGCGTGTAGTGTTAATGTAATGCTGGTTCGTTTTATCATAGATATTGCTTCTTTGATATTTTGACTTTTTCATTCGCATTGAAATTTTTATCAGCTGTTCTCAAGGACACTGAAACATTTTTAATGATAAAAAAGATATGGGCTAAAAATGATAAAAATTTTGGGGGTGATACGCTTTAAAGGGCTATAACTCTTTAGTTATTGATTTTACATAAAAAATAAAATAAAAATAATTTTCTTACGAATAATGTGATCTGGTCATTTATTGAATTATTGTTGTTCTTCTTGATTTTGTAGCAATGCAAACGGAGAAGTTGTAACAAAAGTTGTGCATATGCTTCCATTTTATAATATAACTCATTTCCACACCACCCGCGAGGTAGAGTTGTTGACGCATTTTTTTAAAGTGCTTCCCCTGTAGGCATCCACTGATAGCTACTTGTGAGATTATTATTTCTTTTTTTTGAAGGGCCAGGTTGTGACTAATTGATTAAAGCGTTCTCATCTTCTATAATGATTACACAGTTATCATCCGTGGGAGTTTCAATTTCCTCGTTGAAAAATGTCTTTTCGAATTCTTCGGTCAACATTGATGGGCATTCATAGTTGAATTCATCCTCGTCTAATAACTTTGAGACTTCTACCACGTTCTAACATGTTTCACCATTGCAATTCTGACAAATCGCAGAGTATTTTAAGCCATTCTTCCGGCACCCGCAGGCAGTACCGCACTTGATTTTGCACTTGCAAAAAATTAATTTCAACAGATCTGGGGGCGCCTTTTTCCTTCTTCTCCATTCGCGGCATTTTTTCCAGCCCCGTGATTCGGGATCTTTATATCGCCCTAGCCACGTTTGTACTTGGTAATATACTCTAAACACATGCATACGAGCTGCATCTTGTGTAGGAGGGAGCGTAGACAGATTAAACTTTTAACTAAACATTTTGATAATCGCCTATACCGTAGTATATTTAATCATGTTTCTTGCTTTTCAGCACCATATAAGGAATTAAAGAAACGTTATCGGACAGGTAAACGTCCTTTTGCGGGTTTTAAGAAAAAGACATTCGGTTGAACACGGCCTAGAGCACTGAGCAAAACCAGGATATCAATATTTTCGGCTACGATATTCACGGAATAAAAAAGCCTGATTCAGAATTTACGATTAGTGTATCTGCATCTCCTTCTGCTTGATCAACATGATAACACGTTTCTAATAACTGTATCTTTAAAAAGTCGATAAAAGCTTTTTTGTTGTTTTGGTTACTAAGAAATTTCTCCTGTGAAATTGTCGGAACACTAATGCGATTAAAAATGATATCAGAAGATATATGTTTTTTAGAACGCCTAAAAGCTCCCATGACTAAGTACCAGCAATTTCTGGATCATCCGAGTAACCATCAAATATAATTTTAAAGTATTTTACGTATTTGTCTAAAATTATTTGAAATGATACATTTCGGTCCCATACAACAGCGTGCAGAAGATATCCACCATCGATAACAAAAAGTTTATTTGACCCACGGTCAACGGGATCATAGGGTGAAAAGGCGTTATACGTTGATTTAGTCTCCTTTAGCATACCCTCCTCAGAAAACAAAGATAACGGGAAAGGCGCGAGTTCATACTCAAAATATTACTTTATTTTACCAATAGGCTCCTTCGACACACACATTCGTTGAAAGAGAAGCACGGAATTTATAACGACGGGAGTTTTCTTCACCTCAATCGAACTCGAGAGTGCACTCAAAGGAAGCACTATGATAAATCTTGAAAATTTGCTCCAATTTTTTGAGACATTACAGCATCTCCAATCTCGATAGCGCGGTAGCAATTATTGCGATCATGAGCAATGACACCGGCAAAAATTGAAATTAATTCCTATCTGTCCAAAAATGGTTCATGCGATGCAAGCCAATGGTCTAATTTTTCTACGTCCTCATTGTTCCGAATTACTCGTGAATCTCTGTGATCGACATGTTGGCCTGAAGTTTCCATAGAAAATTCACCGAAATCTTCTCCTTGTTTGCAGACATCCTGCAAAGAAATCATTCCCAAAGTCCAGGAAGCAGGTGTACTGCCCTCGGGTTAGTCCACCTGACATTTTCATAATCCTCATAAGTATCTGCTCAATGGTTTGATCAGACATGATTCCTCTCCAAAATTTATTACAACCAGCGACCACTATTTGTAAAATTCTCAAGTTCTTCAGGAGGCATTTTTTTGTTGCAATTCCCGTATATCTTGAAGAAAAAGGTGAGCGGACTTCAATAAGAACAACAATAATTCAATAAATGCATCAATTTATTCGTAAGAAAATGCTCTACAAAAAACTCTAAGGCATTTTTATGTAAAATCAATAATGAAAGAGTTATAACGCTTTAAAGCTTATCACCCCCAAAATTTTTAACATTTTTAGCCCATATCTTTTTTATCATTAATATTACCTCAAAATATTTTTTACAAAAGTTGTAAATAATTTGATTATCTAAAAAAATGTTTTAACCAAAATCGGTAGGTCTCACGGTTTCTGAGATATAAGACAAACCTTTTTTCACACTCAAAACAAGATGGCGGCCAAAGGACACCTCTTCGGATCCCGAAAGCTCGGTTTTCTACTGCTAACCAGCCCCCCTACACAATAAAAAAAAATATGATTGTGTATTAAAGAACACAAGGCAGAAGTGAAGTGAAACCTCGCGTACATACTTATGTATGTATGTCTATATGTTCTTTATTATTGTATTTTTTTTCTTCATTTGCTCGTGACTTGTATTATAATCTAAAATATTTATGAAGCAGGAAATAGGAAGTAAGAACTATAATATTTTAACTCAATTGATAAATCGTTGTACAATGAATATTTTGAAAGCAATGCAGTACAGTGTATAAAAATGCAAGTATAGTCGTTGAATGTGACAATAATATTACGAGCTAACAATAACATTACAAGGAAATATACATACAAGTATGAATAAGAACATGATATTACTGCTGTTCCGGAGCTGGCAAGAATGATACAACTGATTTGTGGTAACTAAAGTACAAAACAAAAAGCATCGTTTCTAAATTGTCTAATCCTCTAACAAAAGTTGCGTCTAACGTCGTGCCCGAGCGTGTGGTTGGCTTACGCGGATTATTCGACATTTTTAACAATAGCTTATCGCGAAGAAACTCTTGTAATGGCAAAGAATCATCGTGAGCGAAGTTTACATTGAAGTCTCCACTAAGTATTATGGGGATATTATGATCGGTCGTCTTCATTACTGCAGCAACTTCTGGAGTATACACTGCTAAAGCTTCATGCAAGAAGTCAATGATTTCCCGAATTCTAGAATTAGGGGAGAAGTACACCGCAATGACAAGTATGTTTTGCCCGTAATATGTACGACACGGAGCTGCGCAAAGTTCACCAATAGGCGATGTGGATATTATAGTCTTTTGGGCCAACCTAGCGTCCATCTGCACATTGGAAGTTACAATGTTCTCAGTGTCATTCACACTATGGTAGACTGCAACTCACAGAACGGCACAGAGGGACACACTGTGTCGAACATACTTGTCTTTCTGTGTCTAAATGGTAGGCACCCATAGGCTGTGTTCCGAAATATAACCCAGTATACAGGGCAGTGTTACTGACATCATTAATTGATCCTTATTTTACATGTGTGAACGAGTGTGATACGTAAAAGTTTGGAAGCTTAAACATTGGCTGCGTTCTATTGGGTGAAATTTTCTACTCCCGAGTACTCTGGAGCTCATGGCCAATGAAACGCGATTTTTAATATCAGATATTAATGCGAGAAAACATAAAATCAAATTAATTTATTTTCCTAAAAATAAATTTGAAGAAATTATTATTTATATAATAGAAGAAAATATTATATCTTACCATATATTATATTTGCCATTTTTAAATATTTACTTTAAAAATGCACTTTCAAATATTTAATAAACAATTTACTTAACCGTAAAAAGCAAAAGCCATCTATTTTTAAGTAGCTAAAGCTTGAAAACCTGGCGGTAATATTATGCATATCGCCCAATGGAACCCAGCTAGTTTCAAGTTATAACACTTTCATGTATGCTATTAAATCACAGCGAAAGCACTTAAATTTACTCTTTTTCACTGGTTGATATTACGGAATACGGTCAAAAACTCAATTCTGGCAATATATTATATATTTTAATACAATTGAAATTTAATCATTGCAAAATTGGAGATAATATATTAATGTAAAGATTATCAGAAATTTTACTCACGTATATTTGGCGCTACAATATCACTTGCCTCAATAGAAAACAATCCTGTTTGTACGGAAAAACACTAAATGACAATAAACACCTCAAAATACAAGTTAATTGTTTTAAATATCACTTATTACAATTATTAAACAAATATTTTTCAAAACTAATCACACTTTATAGCCAACTAACTGTCGATAATGACAGTTCGAAATTCTTATTACCTAATGTAATTGTGATCTCACTCCAACCTAGAGCAAGATGATAATACTCGAGTTATTGCATATGTATCCAAATATATATTACCAAGAAAACTTTTAGTTTTAATTAACAAAAAATCAAAAATATTTCGCTGCTTTTACAAAAATTTTATATTTAATAATTAATACACAATCTCATTTTTTTAAATAACCGACTCCCCATTTTACTTTACCGATGCCTGAACCATCTATGACCAATTTAAATAAATTGTAAATATTATTCTGCTGGTGCGGTGTGTGTCATCACTAAATTTCCGATTATGTAAATGAGTGAGAAGGCAACTTCTGTTTCGTACACCTGTCCTTGTTTTCGTTTCAGTTTTCTGAATTCACTGGTACTTGAGCGAATTAATTCAAAATCCTCAGAACGAGAGCAAGGAAGTTTCACTTCAAAAATAAAATTGCTGTTTTCATAAAATGCACCATTTTTTGTACCATTTTACTGGTGTACAAAATAAGCGAACTTGTATTTTCGTTTTGGTCAATATTTTCAAAAAAAGGGGCAGGGCGCTATGACTCGAGTTAAATGGGGTATTATTTTAAAGGTAATAAAGAGATATTTATTTGTAATAGTTGTAAAAAGTATTTCAAGTTAGTATTTGTTATATTAATAATTAACTATTTGAAATTCAATTTACTATTCGTTCGCTAATACATTAAATACGACGGAAAAATGCGCTCCGGATAGTGAATACGCAATACTATGTTGCAGTAAACTACGTTTTGTAATATTGCTTAAAAGGGTTCGATTTGTTTAAAGTGCCTCATATACCAGTGGGTGACCTGCATAAACTATTTTTGTGTTTGGTGTGGGCCCCTGAGAGCGCCTATGTTGTCTATGCTTACATCCGTAGGTTTAGTAAGTAGCTAAATGTTGTTTACCATACCATTCACGCATACACCATCATAATGAAAATTACTTTCATTATCATGGCAAAAACCCATAATAAAGAAAATCCAAACTGAAAGTATTTTACCTTCATTTGAACAGTAATGTGGCAGTCTTTCCCAGCTTCTATTGGAAATAATCCGAAACATCCGCAACTTGACTGGATTAGTAGCAGAAACAACTACTTGCAGCTACGACGTTTACTACTACATTTCGTTAGCTCATTCAATCCAGGTTGCGCTGCGAATGAATTCGATCGATTAAGAATAAATGAATTGACAGATAATAAAATAAATGGTTAAAAAAATTTTTTAAAAAAAATTCTTTTCATTAACTAAAAAATGTACTGAAAAGTAAAAAATAAACAATATTTTAAAGAAAGCGTGAAATTTCAATTTTAATGAAAAAGTTAATTAAAAGAATGGCGCATTTTTCATCAAAAATTGAAAATATAACTGTAAATCGCGTGAGATTTACAATAACCCTCAATTTTTTGCTTTGTTAATTTCAAATTCTAACAAAATTTTTTGATGAAAAATGCGCCATTCTTTTAATTAACTTTTTCATTAAAATTGAAATTTCACGCTTTCTTTAAAATATTGTTTATTTTTTACTTTTCAGTACATTTTTTAGTTAATGAAAAGAATTTTTTTTAAAAAATTTTTTTAACCATTTATTTTATTTTCTACTTTTTAGTTTATTATATGTATTCCGCCATTTTATGATGGCAATTCTATAAGATTTAAAATTACGTCACACAGTTTACTGTATTCATTTGATACCCATGTCGTGGGCTCGGTGGAACATAATTGCAAAAACGGCCGCCATCTCGGAACCGTCTTCTTGATTTTTTTACAAAAAGGTCAAATTGCATTTAGTACTTATACATGATGAGTTGAACTCAAGTTGAACCCAAGTCTAACTACATGTAAACGGGAGTCGAGTTGGGTTAAGGTTGACTGAACTCGACTCAGCTCTGCTACCTGGGTTTAGTTGAAATTATGCATACGGACATGAGTTCAGTATTTGAGTAGTTGAATTTAGTTGACAGCAGCATCTCTGTGTTTGTTTGTGATTTGTTGTAACGTGTATTGCTTCTTTATTATCAACTCACCCTTAACTCAACTATTCATCTCATCATTCCGAACCCGAACTTCCGCAATTTAGTGTTGGCCGCCATTTTGAATTTGGAATGACGCCACATAGCTTTTTGTGTTCTACCTGTCATATCCTTTCATTTAATACCCATGTCAGAGGGCCGCGGAGCACAATTTCAAAAATCGGGCGCCATTTTGGAACCGCCATCTTGATATTTTTACAAAATGGCCAGATTGCATTGTCATCCAAACTAAACGTGTATGCAAAATTTCAGCTCTATCCGAAACCGGGAAGTGGGTCAAATTTAACTTCCAAGATTTGACGACAAACAGTGCAAGTGTTGGCCGCCATTTTGAATTTAGAATGACGCCACATAGCTTATTGGGTTCTACCTGTCATATCCTTTCATTTGATACCCATGTCAGAGGGCCGCGGAGCACAATTTCAAAAATCGGGCGCCATTTTGGAACCGCCATCATGATATTTTTACAAAATGGCCAGATTGCATTGTCATCCAAACTAAACGTGTATGCAAAATTTCAGCTCTATCCGAAACCGGGAAGTGGGTCAAATTTAACTTCCAAGATTTGACGACAAACAGTGTAAGTGTTGTCCGCCATTTTGAATTTGGAATGACGCCACATAGCTTATTGTGTTCTACCTGTCATATCCTTTCATTTTATACCCATTTCAAAGGGCCGCGGAGCACAATTTCAAAAATCTGGCGCCATTTTGGAACCGCCATCTTGATATTTTTACAAAATGGCCAGATTGCATTGTTATCCAAACTAAACGTGTATGCAAAATTTCAGCTCTATCCGAAACCGGGAAGTGGGTCAAATTTAACTTCCAAGATTTGACGACAAACAGTGTAAGTCAAATAAAAGCGGGCGCCATTTTGGAACCGCTATCTTGATATTTTTACAAAATGGCCAGATTGCATTGTCATCCAAACTAAACGTGTATGCAAAATTTCAGCTCTATCCGAAACCGGGAAGTGGGTCAAATTTAACTTCCAAGATTTGACGACAAACAGTGCAAGTTAAATAAAAGAATTTAAAAAGATAAAAATAAATTAGAAATAAAAGATTAACATTGAAATAATCAACGGACTTTTATTTCACTTCCGCTCGCCTATGGTTGTGACCCGGAGTAACAACCAGACAGCGACAGTAATTTTGGTTAAGCGACATCTGTTGGAAAAATTTAACATTTTAAAATAAAATAAATTCATTTGAAGTTAGTTAAGCAACCATTTCTAAGGATATTCTCTTTACTAATTATAAAAAATATGTTTTTAAAAAATATTTCAAATTGAAACAACTTACATGCAGGTATTAAAACCTCACTTGATATGTCAGGTGCAATTGAAAGTAAAGTGAATTGTGTAACCCCGTCACTACCTTTACCATCATAATGAAAGTTATCATCATAATGAAAGTATAGCGTGCCAAGGGTATTATTTATTGAAATCCCCAACACTGCTTCCATGTTTGAAAATTTAAAAAAAAAGCAACCAGCCGTAGGTTTCTTTTATCAATAGTCAACCAAAACACTATATAACTATTAGTAATATTGTAAATGTTTACTAAGAAAAAGTGTTTTATTTGTTCTGCTTTAATTAGATCAACAAAAAACTTATTAGATTCGATCCAAATCATAAAATGTCCAATAAGAACTCGATCGTATAAGAGCAGTGATTAAAAAATGTTCTACTTTCATGATATGATTCACAGGAGTAGATTTGTGAAAAGGATCAGAAACAATGCTTGGCTTGGAGCAGAATCGTCGAGACGGTCTGTAGCTCAGCGGTTAAAGTGCTCTTGCCCAACCACTGATTGGCAAGTTATATCATTGAAGATTGACGATTAAGAGTTATGTAATTGGTACTGTCATGGATAATATAAGAAATATGTAATTGAATATGTAATTGAATATGTAATTGATTTGTAATTGATAATGTAATTGAAGGAGATTCAGATTCGCAGGAAAGTTGAAAAGATTGAAAAAGATTGTGTGTACACACTAAATATTGAAAATTGAACGCTGAGCGAGTTCGATCGTCTTTTTTGTTAATTTTTAAACATATGTTCAACAAATTTTCCATTATCTTTTATTTTTTTCTAGCTGACGCAATCATGGCTTTGCATTTGAACATTTTAAATCTGTAAAACGGCGAATTTCCAATTCGTACGGAAAATGCATAAAATCTTTTTTGTAGATAATCGCAAAATTTGTAAAAGCTAATTTAAGATAAGATATTGAAAAGGTATTTGCAAAAAAATTGATATCTTGACCTTTTGGGTTTAAATAAACTTATATTTTTATGTCAGGCTATAGAAGCAAAGGGGGACCTAACAATATGCGACAACTGGAGAGGCATCTGTCTATTATCTACTGTGGGTAAAATCTTGTCCCACGTTATATTATCAAGGATAAGAGAGGCAGTAGACCGAACGCTTAGAAGGCAGCAGGCCGGATTCAGGAAGGGCCGCTCATGTATAGACCATATTAACACCTTGAGAATCATAGTGGAGCAGTCTACTGAATTCCGATCCCCCCTTTACCTAGCTTTCGTAGATTATGAGAAAGCGTTCGACTCGGTTAATAGGAGCTTTATATGGCAGGCATTACGGCGACGTGGACTGCCTGATAAAATAATAGAATTGATAAAAGCCCTTTACAACAATTCCAAATGCAGAGTTCTCCATAATGGAAAATTATCCGACAGCTTCGAGGTGAATTCAGGAGTACGACAAGGATGTCTACTTTCGCCATTACTATTTCTTATAGTAATAAATGACATCCTTGTCGACGCTCTAGATAATAGAACAGGCGGCATACAATGGGGTTTGCTAGACCGCCTTAAGGACCTCGACTACGCGGATGATATCTGTTTGCTGGCCCACAGACATCAGGAGCTAAAAGACATGTTAAACAATTTGGCAACAGAAAGTAGTCTAGCAGGCTTAAGGCTGAATCCGAACAAAACCAAAGAAATGCGGATAAATGCAAACACACTTGAACGAACTGCGCTGAATAACCGTGACGTGGAACTGGTAGATAAATTCTGCTACCTCGGTAGCATTATTACCGAAAATGGCGGTACAGAAGAAGACGTCAGTTCCAGAATAAATAAAGCACGAGGCGCATATGCATGCCTGTTCCGCATATGGAGATCAACGGAGATCTCAACTAACACCAAATTGCGGCTGTTCAACTCCAACGTTAAGGCAGTTCTTTTGTACGGTTGCGAAACATGGAAAGTCACCCAATTCATCACAGGGCGCCTACAAGTCTTCATCAACAGATGCCTGCGTCGTATCCTAAAAATCCGCTGGCCAGATAGAATTTCAAATGAAGAGCTATGGCGCCGTGCCGGCCAAGAAAGGATTGACGACCAAATCAGGCGAAGGAAATGGAATTGGGTTGGCCACACCTTGCGACGCGATAACGAAAACCTAGCCAAACAGGCCCTTGACTGGAACCCGCAAGGATCCCGTCGAGTTGGAAGACCTAGAACAACGTGGAGGAGGACCCTACTAGCAGAGGCCGCAACAACTGGGAGATCCTGGTCAGAGCTGAGAGCTGTCGCGCAAAACAGAGTCCGCTGGAGGGCAACTGTTTCCGCCCTATGTCCCATGAGGGATTAAAGGGGCACAAAGAAAGAAAGATAGAAGCATTTAAGGACATTTTCTACTTCACGATGTTTATTGAGAAAAATTGCGTTTGAAGATGACGCAACGTAATGTAGAGAAGGAACGTTCATTTGTCGCGGTATTTTTTTGATGTACATTCGGAAATGTATCTACATTGCAAATGTCGAGGGCTTCAAGCATAGCTGGACTGAGATTGAATTTAGGACTGGGATATTCAAAATTGTTGGCCGTTTTCAATACATTTTGTTTTAACAATCAAATAAAGTTCTTCTTTGCTTTCAAAATTACTATTTTTTTTAAAGAATAGTTACGCTTTTTGATTAATATCGGAGTTAAATCAAGTCAATAAAAATAAAGGACACCGCACAAATTATATGAGAAAAGGGTCCCGGCGGATTTGGCTGAAATTGAAGTATATTAGTCAGGGGGGTAGACGAACCAAAAATTGTAAGATTGTTTCAAAACGCCCTAGCGGCTAACCGTTACGATTTACCCCCCCCCCCCCCCCCCCTTACAATTTTTTGTTCGTCTACCCCCACTGACTAATATACTTCAATTTCAGCCAAATCCGCCGGGACCCTTTTCTCATATAATTTGTGCGGTGTCCTTTTTAAAAACCGACTTCAAAAAGAAAATCAATCCTGTGGTACGGTACACAAAAAAAGGATGAAATAGTTGGTTGTAATTCTTTACAACATTAATAATAGATTTAGAAAGGAAAGAAAAAAGAAATAAAATAAATGGTTAAAAAAATTTTTTTAAAAAAATTCTTTTCATTAACTAAAAAATGTACTGAAAAGTAAAAAATAAAAAATATTTTAAAGAAAGCGTGAAATTTCAATTTCAATGAAAAAGTTAATTAAAAGAATGGCGCATTTTTCATCAAAAATTGAAAATATAACTGTAAATCGCGTGAGATTTACAATAACCCTCAATTTTTTCCTTTGTTAATTTCAAACTCTAACAAAATTTTTTGATGAAAAATGCGCCATTCTTTTAATTAACTTTTTCATTAAAATTGAAATTTCACGCTTTCTTTAAAATATTTTTTATTTTTTACTTTTCAGTACATTTTTTAGTTAATGAAAAGAATTTTTTTAAAAAATTTTTTTTAACCATTTATTTTATTTTCTACTTTTTAGTTTATTATATGTATTCCGCCATTTTATGATGGCAATTCTATTAGATTTAAAATTACGTCACACAGTTTACTGTATTCATTTGATACCCATGTCGTGGGCTCAGTGGAACATAATTGCAAAAACGGCCGCCATCTCGGAACCGTCTTCTTGATTTTTTTACAAAAAGGTCAGATTGCATTTAGTACTTATACATGATGAGTTGAACTCAAGTTGAACCCAAGTCTAACTACATGTAATCGGGAGTCGAGTTGGGTTAAGGTTGACTGAACTCGACTCAGCTCTGCTACCTGGGTTTAGTTGAAATTATGCATACGGACATGAGTTCAGTATTTGAGTAGTTGAATTTAGTTGACAGCAGCATCTCTGTGTTTGTTTGTGATTTTTTGTAACGTGTATTGCTTCTTTATTATCAACTCACCCTTAACTCAACTATTCATCTCATCATTCCGAACCCGAACTTCCGCAATTTAGTGTTGGCCGCCATTTTGAATTTGGAATGACGCCACATAGCTTATTGTGTTCTACCTGTCATATCCTTTCATTTGATATCCATGTCAGCGGCCCGCGGAGCACAATTTCAAAAATCGGGCGCCATTTTGGAACCGCCATCTTGATATTTTTACAAAATGACCAGATTGCATTGTCATCCAAACTAAACGTGTATGCAAAATTTCAGCTCTATCCGAAACCGGGAAGTGGGTCAAATTTAACTTCCAAGATTTGACGACAAACAGTGTAAGTTAAATAAAATCGGGCGCCATTTTGGAACCGCTATCTTGATATTTTTACAAAATGGCCAGATTGCATTGTCATCCAAACTAAACGTGTATGCAAAATTTCAGCTCTATCCGAAACCGGGAAGTGGGTCAAATTTAACTTCCAAGATTTGACGACAAACAGTGTAAGTTAAATAAAAGAATTTAAAAAAGTCGAACTTCCCCGTTCGGGGTTTAAACCCGCAATGCTTGCGTCGCACAGTGTGACGAGGCTATGGGAGAAAACTAAAAAATATATGGGATTGAATATTGAATGCTAGAACCACAATCCCTGCATACTAAAAATAATTTTCATGCATTTTGCAAAAAAGGACGAAAAAGGATTCAGGACCAAAAAAGGATATTCTCATTTATAGACAGCTTAATGGACGGACTTTCATATACAATCATTAGAATTTGTCGATTATATTAACTTTAATGAAATATGATTAATTATATGTTCCAAGTTTGTATGGGAGTACATGAAAATTGAAAACTTCAAATCCGATTTGTGGAAGAAAAATTTTTTGTATTCAAATATAATGTAAAAAATTAATTTCATGTTTCTGTATACAAATTGTTAAAATCAACATCAATTTCATCGTCTTCGTACTCAGAATCTGTATCATCTTCATTTAAATCTAAGATATTTAACACGTCTTCATCTTTCGGAGTTTCCTTCTTTGTCCCGCCCTTAAAAGCTTTAGGTATGAGTCTGAAGAGAAGAACAATCGCTTAATCAAATCTTCATTCGTAGCTATACGACCTGTTTTCTGAGTGTGTTCCAGTCGAAATCGCCGAACATCTTTTTTACGAGTTTCCTGTGCCAACAAAATCTTCCGGAAATTTTTAATTAGTACAGCATTATTTCCAGTAATTCTTGCACTTCTCTCATTCCAAGAAGAACTTTCTCGCCGTATTACCGTCATTGGAAAAACCGAGTCCTGCTAAAGGTTGATCCACATTCAACGCCATTTCCTTAAAAAACGCTTCCTGAGTGGATTTCTTCTTATCATTAATCGCAGCTTTATTATCCTTGTTCTTCCTGTACACCTGCCACTCGACTTTGTAACTAATATGAAGTAGGCACTGGAATGAGTTAATCCAGGCATGAAGTGTGGATATTCCGTATCGGTAATTATCTTCTTTTGCAGGTACTTGTCTCGGGCCATCAGTTACAAGTTCATTTGACCTGGCTTAGCCTCGCAAACGTAGCCGAGCCGAGCCGTTAGCTCCGTAATTAGCCTAACCTTTATTACCGGTAATGACTTTCAGACCAACCATGGTCATAAACATATTATGTCCAACTCATTGTGTTGCCCTTAGTTGGTGAGTTTTCCAACTTATCTAACACATCTACACCACTAAGTTCACCTTTCGCATGCAATGATTTTCTTGATGCCGATAATTATCCGATCCAATTTTTTTAAATGTTAGCAGACGGTTCCTTTTCTGTCGATCCCTGAGGAAACTAAATTCACCACTTGGAGCACGACCACGCTTTGACGAACCCGGCTGTTTGTCTTGATCTCCGAACACTTCATCCTCCATCTCCTCCTTATCGCGTTTTAAAGTGAAACTAAAAACCTTAGCCAAATAATCAGGGGCCAGTTCACGCAATTCGAAGTCGACTGAAAACGATGCGTCAAATGTTGTTTTGGATTCACGCAAGTCGACGTTTTATGTTTGTCGTTTTAAAAGTGTCGATAATCTTCTCGACGCCAGATTTGGCGTCGAATTCATTTATTGTTGTATTAAAAACGAGTTGTATTGCCAATTAGAGCAGAGCAGAAATAATTTTACACAAAACTTTTTACAGTTCTGAACGAGCAAAATGCAATAGAAAAAGAAAAACTATTAGTTGAAAATTAACAATTATAAGTACTGCAGGAAGAGTTAGATGTACAAAAATAAATTCAGAGTTGAGATTTTCCAATAATGTTATGAATTTGTTTAATTAATTAATTTAATTACTCACACTATTGAAGTTTTAGCATTGATTATATACTAAGTAGATGTGGACAAATGCGAGTCAAATTAACTTCAGGTTACGGCACCATGAGCTGGGTGCGCTAATATCGCAGGGTTTTATGCTCCGCTATATATGGTTAGTTTCCGAAATAAACTTTCTTGTTTATGTGAAAGCCCTTCGCGCATTTGAAAACAAAATCAGAAGCTGCGGCTTTGATTTTAGTGGCTGCGGATCTAAAAATAGATTCCTATGCGCTTTTAGCTTTTTCAAAAAAAAAAAAGCTTATACAGAGGCTCTGTCCGTCTGAAGCACTGACATATAGTAATGGACTGCTAAATGAGCAAAATCCCATACAAAAAAATGGCACCAAAAACTATTCCTGACTCGCTCCCACGTTAAATCCCAATGAACTGTAATCGTCAGCGCATGTCAGCGATGTAAACATAATAAGAAAAAAATAGACAGGTATAGTTTTCGTTCTTCTGCCTCACTCTTGAGCTATTTTAAAAAGTCCGTCCTATATGTCAGTGGTTTGAAGCCTTCTTTCATCTCTGAAAGTACTGTCGCCACAGACTTGGGCCATATCTCAAAATGCAGCTCTTGGTCAAAAGGCCAAAAACTGAGAAAATGGTCTGAAGATTTCAACCAGAACTGTATTTAAACAACAAAAAAGAGATTTCTAATAAAGTCCATATCGATGGGTCTTACGAAAAAGATATTGTTTCAATTTTGACGTTTTCCACCAGTCGCATGCGCGCTTCTGCCACCGAGGTTGTGCTGCTTGCGACTTCGGAGAACTATCGTTTTATGAATGAAAAAGCTCATGTATTCAAAAGAAACTTTTTCAACATTTTTTCTAAATTATTTTAAATTTAGGGACGAGAAATATTTCGCAAAATTATAGTAAAATTATGCTTATTACGATGAATAAACTGGCTTTGTTGAGCAGGGGTTTTATATGTATTTAAAAGCTCTGCTCAACACATATAAAGATACATAAATTAACTTTATTCATTCGGCATGCGCGCATCACTTCCCAAATTATTTTATTGAGTTTTTTCTGCGTTTGTTGCCGTTTTAACTAAAAAGAGGGGACATGATAGAACAATATTTATAAAATTTGGCAACAGAACTGCTCAAATTTTTTGTGTCACGGAATTTGAAAAAATCTATACAAGTGCCAAGAAACGGGTGCGCAATAAAAGTGCGCTTGACACGAATTCTTTGTTTTACCCCTGGCGAAAAAGTGCCAATCGTTCCTAAAGAAGTTAACACTTCAAAATCTAACACTTCAATATTGTAACATACTACCCCATATATGTAAGTAAAATACAGATGCCCAGTCGAATAGGCGAAACACTGAAACCAAGACCCTTTCAACTACAGTCCACGAAGGAGAGTTTTTCGTGGTGGTCAACTCAGTCCTAAAATTCACCGGAGTGAGCGGAATAAACATGGCGCGGAATAAGTTCGGGACCGTTTTGGTTATAGTTTTGCAGTAAAAAGTGGTAAAATATTATATTTTATTACTTTTAGCTGCACATAGATTACATGTAATTAGTTCGTTAGTGATTTTATTAAAAAAAATTTAAAAAAAAAGTGATTAAGTCTCTTTAAAGGGTAATAATTGTTATCGTGATCATTTCTTATTACATTCGCGGAGTTTTTTCGTTGTTTATTTAGGAAAAACATGTTGAATATTTAATGTCTTGTGCGGTGATAGAATTAAAAGTGATTATATATTATGAAATTATAACTGCAGAATACCCCTATTCTTGTTCACTTTTCCTTTCACACCTTTCTGCACTTATATATTTGATAATAATTCCATAATATAATAATATTCATCACTTTAAAATCACCCAGTCCCTCCCACTAAGCGCGGGTTATTTTGCCCCGCACACAGAGAATTATACACTGCTGGTTGTAGGTGGAGCCCAACCAAAAGTTTCCATGCTCTAGCCAGCTACATAGCCTCAAGTTCCCAGAAACGGGTGTGTAACTAAAGTGCGCGTGACGCGAATTCTTTGTTTTCCCCCGGCGAAAAAGTGCCAATCGTGCCTAAAGAAGTTAACACTTCAAAAAACCATTATAGTTTTAACTCTAACAAAATAATTTATATTTATTTTATATAACTTACTTCTAGAACTATCTGAATGGGGGCAGCGGAGATAAAATAGTCTCAGTCCCCCGTCCAGGCGACGAGCTTTTGCAAACTCGGGTGACGCTAGAGCTCAAACTAGCAGGATGTCCATTAGATTTGCAGAGCACACAGAACAGCTTGCTGTTGTCCGCAACTCTTTCTTTTCACCAGGGGCATAAGGCCCCCATCCACGATCAAACAAATCGTCAAATTTCTGGCCAACATCGAAAAAATTGCAAGTGTGCGTGTATAAAATACAAGTTTTTGAAGTTGGCCCCTGTTTGAAGAAAATATTTTGCTGGTTTAATATTTCCTTCGAATAACTTAAATGTGTATGTGAGTTGTATGTGTGCCATATAAATTTCAGTTTGTTTACAGTAGATTATACGAAATGTCGCTCGGGATGTTTGAAGAAAGTTTTGCTCGTCGAGGACCAACAATTGTCAAAGCATAAATGTGTGCGCTGCTTGTCGAAAATTGGTTTGATGATTTGTTTGACCATGGATGGGGGCCTATTCACCTTGTTCATGGTTATTATCACATTTCACCAATCTTAAAACCATTTGGCAGTTATTTGCGGCGTGACCAAACCTTTGGCACCTCATGCATTGTAGGATACCGACTTTTTTGTTTATTAACTTCCCAGTATAGGAAGTTATTGTAATCGGTCCGAAAATCGAAATCGAAATTCTCGACGTATTTTCATCTTTCAAGGTCCCAGGAGCATTTTAAGCAAAAAATTGGGAGGAAGTATGTGTGTGTGTGTGTGCGTACGTATGTGGTCATTTTTTCCTGCACGATATCGCGCGAACCCAAAAAGATATCGACTTCGTTGAGATGTCGTTCGAAGCGTATTAACCGAAATATGATCTGAAAAGATTTTCATAAAATTCGGTCGAGATTTTTGTACCTGCACGATATCGCCCGAACCACGAAAGATATCGATTTACTTGAGGTGCCGTTCGAAGCGTATTAGGGGCAATATAATCTGAAAAGGTTTTTATAATATTCGGTCGAGCGGTTTTTTGGTTTATATGACATAAGTGTTTTTTGTACCTGCACGATATCACGCGAACTATAAAAGATATCGACTTAGTTCGAAGAGTTATAACCAAAATATGATCTGAAAAGATTTTCATAAAATTCGGTCGAACCGTTTTTTTTTGTTTAAACGACGTTTATGATTTTTGTACCTGCACGATACCGCGCGAACTAAAAACTATATCGACTTCATTGAGGTGCCGAAAAAAGAATATTAACGAAGAAATGCTCTGAAAAAAATTTCATTATATTCGGTATGGTCTTTCTTGTGTAAATAGAAAAAAAATTGGCTAATTGTCAGAAAGACCTTAAATTGACAAGTTTTGCTAACATATAATAAACTCGATGGAATGAGACCCGTTCTAAACGAAGTGATCTTTTTGGGTTCTGCACAGCGCGAACAAAACATCACTTGTCAAATCGTACAAAAATTTCGTTACCCTTTAGAAACAGCGCGAATTTTTCAAACCTTGGATAAGCACTTTTCGACGGGGAATTATTTTCTACGCGTGATTCAGTTTCAGGAAATTGCGGTTCATCCTGGGATTTCCGAGTCTGAGAAGTACTTAACAGTTACAGTTTTGCTAATATCTCCGGAAAGCTTTGAAATTTCCAAATGAAGTCATTCGCTTCTCAGTTTGTCAACGGCGCTTCAGCACGCTCAATACGAATTTGAACACCCGCTTTAGTGCAGCGATCGAAATACGGAGGAAATGTCTATTTGCTAACGCTCAGGAAAACAAATTCTCTAGAAAAATCTTGTGGATTTACTACAATTATATTTATTTGAACTAGCTTCTCTCGGGATTGCTTTGTCATCAGTTCTGATACTAGCCAATTTTCCACTAGTGCTAAACGTATAACTATTTTGTAAGAAGTCAGTTGATTCCATCTTCGTTCATCATACTGGGAAGTTAATCGTTAACATACATATGTATTTCATTAATTTAAATTGTCTAGCTAGTGGACCGTCGGGAGACAATTTGGCAAGAAAGATAGGGAACTTCTTCTCAGAGGAACGCGAGTGGGCCGTCCTGAAGCGTTTTACGGCTTTCAACATTTAATTACTGTAGGTCATTCAGGAGCTCTTGCGGGTCAGAATCCGCACCAAGCCCTTTAAAGAGACGCTTTGCACTCTTTCATCTTTGTGGTAAAAGTGAAAAATTCCATGATCCTTTCCAGTATCTTTTTATTTTCCGAAATCTTCTAAACGATGTAAAACTAGCGCATGCTTTATTCCTTTTAAACGTTTAATAAAAAAGTTTGTGTACGCACCTGTTTTGTTAACTTGATAGTGTCCACCGGCGTTTGGTGGAAAATATTAATCTTGGCGGTATTTTCTCTTTTTTAGCTGATGTTGGGGCTGTGTTGTCCGCTGCTGTGGTTGTGTTGTAGGGCCATGTTTTTCTACGTCAGCTGTTGTTGTTGTTTTTGTTGCTTTCCTTCTATTACTGCCGTTTTGGTTGCATTTGTTTTGGAGAGTCTCGGAAAGTTTTTTTCTTTCAGCTCCTCAATAATTTCCTTGAGTCTGGCTTCGCCCTCAATAGTTTCAGTGGCCAGTGATCTGAAACTGTTTCCTTGGCCTTTGTAATCTTGTAGGCCAAGGCCGTACCCAGGGTGGGGGGGGGGGTCAGAGGGGTTGAAACCCCCCCGAAATTTTCCAGAAATAAGTATTTTGAAACAGAAGTTTTCCTGAATTAAAGAGAATGATATTTTCTCGATATTTTGCTATCTGCAAGTAAAGTATTTCATAATTTAATTAATTAATGGTGTTTATGAATTGAACTGGCAACTGGCCTTGCGGATCCATCACGAGAAGCATGTGTGAAAACAGGCAAAACAGCATGTCTATAATAGTCTACTCGCAGCCACCCGCGTAGCGCCTGTTCTGCTCACAACCAATGCAGTCAGTAGTAGATGTTATGTTTTCCAAGATTTTCAAAACAGCAGGAACCATAATGAGTGATGTTGGTGAAGAAATTCATTTACCAAGACTCGCTCCTCGCCAACGCCATAGAAGTAACAACGCCATAGAAGTAACTAAGAAAGAGTTGCGGACAGACCCTCAAACCTATTTTAGAATATCGGTGGCAATCCCGATCCTAGACGATCTCATAGATCAGCTTAAATGCAAATTCAGCGACCACAAAGCCCTTCTAGGAACACTTCAGTGCTTTATACCAACCTCAAAAACTGAGACAATAGATGTTGAATCTTGGAAACTATATGAAAAAATGGTTGATCTAGAGCTAGTATCTGGCGAGTATTCATTGTGGAAATTGTTTTGGGAAAACGAAATGGAACACGACAAGCCTTCTTGTGCCATTGAGGCCTTAAGCTAATGTAATAAGGAACTTTTCCCTAACATATTCACGCTACTGAAAATATTTGCTTCTTTTCCGGTAACCACTGCAACTGCTGAGAGGACATTCCCCACGCTGAATAAAAAAATATCATTAGGCTTTTAAACATTTCGCTCATGCTTTGAACCTACATATCTTCTAAACGGAGCAACTCATGTTCCTGATCTTTATATCAAATAAAAGAATACACTTTGACCTAAAAGATGAGTCTAAGTATATTGGTTTACGATAATTGGTCTAGGAGTTATTCAACTCTAAATAAATGACAAAAAAATAAATGGTTAAAAAAAATTTTTAAAAAAAATTCTTTTCATTAACTAAAAAATGTACTGAAAAGTAAAAAATAAACAATATTTTAAAGAAAGCGTGAAATTTCAATTTTAATGAAAAAGTTAATTAAAAGAATGGCGCATTTTTCATCAAAAATTGAAAATATAACTGTAAATCGCGTGAGATTTACAATAACCCTCAATTTTTTGCTTTGTTAATTTCAAATTCTAACAAAATTTTTTGATGAAAAATGCGCCATTCTTTTAATTAACTTTTTCATTAAAATTGAAATTTCACGCTTTCTTTAAAATATTGTTTATTTTTTACTTTTCAGTACATTTTTTAGTTAATGAAAAGAATTTTTTTTAAAAAATTTTTTTAACCATTTATTTTATTTTCTACTTTTTAGTTTATTATATGTATTCCGCCATTTTATGATGGCAATTCTATTAGATTTAAAATTACGTCACACAGTTTACTGTATTCATTTGATACCCATGTCGTGGGCTCGGTGGAACATAATTGCAAAAACGGCCGCCATCTCGGAACCGTCTTCTTGATTTTTTTACAAAAAGGTCAAATTGCATTTAGTACTTATACATGATGAGTTGAACTCAAGTTGAACCCAAGTCTAACTACATGTAAACGGGAGTCGAGTTGGGTTAAGGTTGACTGAACTCGACTCAGCTCTGCTACCTGGGTTTAGTTGAAATTATGCATACGGACATGAGTTCAGTATTTGAGTAGTTGAATTTAGTTGACAGCAGCATCTCTGTGTTTGTTTGTGATTTGTTGTAACGTGTATTGCTTCTTTATTATCAACTCACCCTTAACTCAACTATTCATCTCATCATTCCGAACCCGAACTTCCGCAATTTAGTGTTGGCCGCCATTTTGAATTTGGAATGACGCCACATAGCTTTTTGTGTTCTACCTGTCATATCCTTTCATTTAATACCCATGTCAGAGGGCCGCGGAGCACAATTTCAAAAATCGGGCGCCATTTTGGAACCGCCATCTTGATATTTTTACAAAATGGCCAGATTGCATTGTCATCCAAACTAAACGTGTATGCAAAATTTCAGCTCTATCCGAAACCGGGAAGTGGGTCAAATTTAACTTCCAAGATTTGACGACAAACAGTGCAAGTGTTGGCCGCCATTTTGAATTTAGAATGACGCCACATAGCTTATTGTGTTCTACCTGTCATATCCTTTCATTTGATACCCATGTCAGAGGGCCGCGGAGCACAATTTCAAAAATCGGGCGCCATTTTGGAACCGCCATCATGATATTTTTACAAAATGGCCAGATTGCATTGTCATCCAAACTAAACGTGTATGCAAAATTTCAGCTCTATCCGAAACCGGGAAGTGGGTCAAATTTAACTTCCAAGATTTGACGACAAACAGTGTAAGTGTTGTCCGCCATTTTGAATTTGGAATGACGCCACATAGCTTATTGTGTTCTACCTGTCATATCCTTTCATTTTATACCCATTTCAAAGGGCCGCGGAGCACAATTTCAAAAATCTGGCGCCATTTTGGAACCGCCATCTTGATATTTTTACAAAATGGCCAGATTGCATTGTTATCCAAACTAAACGTGTATGCAAAATTTCAGCTCTATCCGAAACCGGGAAGTGGGTCAAATTTAACTTCCAAGATTTGACGACAAACAGTGTAAGTCAAATAAAAGCGGGCGCCATTTTGGAACCGCTATCTTGATATTTTTACAAAATGGCCAGATTGCATTGTCATCCAAACTAAACGTGTATGCAAAATTTCAGCTCTATCCGAAACCGGGAAGTGGGTCAAATTTAACTTCCAAGATTTGACGACAAACAGTGCAAGTTAAATAAAAGAATTTAAAAAAGACATTGTTTTTTCGCGAACACCCTGTATATTAGTGGTTAGCCCCCTATCTAGAACACATTTTTCCTCCAAATACATCCAGGAATGACCCCTGAAAAAATTAGAAAAGTAGTCCAACTTGAACGTCGGAAAACCTATACAAGTCATGAATGAGTTCATATGAATATTTTAAATCTTTAAAACGGTGATATCTCATGAATGGCAATACGTACGGCAAAATGTATAATAACATTTTTTGTAGAAAATTATATGAGCTACAAACTTTGTGAACGCTTTTTTATGATAGGACTTACGGTTTCAGATGCATTTGCAAAAAACAGATATTTTGACCCTAAAACCCCCTAGAAAGAAAGGTTCCCGGGGTAGAAAATCGGTAGACTTTATAACCTCTTATTAAGAACCCTAAAAGGAAGCTCCGTGCTAATTTTCAGCCTGTACCCAAACATTTCCGCTATTTTTACTATTTTTCCTGTACTATATTTGTTACTTTCAAAATGGGTTTCTTGCAATGTATAACGTGAATTCAATAACGATTGAAATTTTTCTGTTAATACTTAATATGGTGCCTCAAAAAACAACAACGCGCCTTACGATAAATTAATATATTAGAAAATTTAATAAATTATGAAAAAAAAGTATGTGTTAGTGTCACACAAAAAAAATTATTGAATTTAATATACTACATGTATTTTTCAATAAAATTCCGTTATAACTATTTCTTTTTATACCTATACGAGGTGTGACAATTAAGTAATGAGACTGATTATATATTGCCGCGATTGTGGTAGCCCTGCGACCTTGAAATTCTCATTGATATATTTGCCATCGCTCTAGCTTGTTTAGTTCGCCTGCTCTGTCGTGTTGAGTAAACGTGTGTTTGTAGTGCTCGTCACGAAAATGGAAAAACGAAATCAAGAACAATGCGCCGCGATAAAATTTTGCGTCAAATTGGGCGAAATAGCTTCGGAAACGATCGAACGATCAAGCAGCGTGGGATCGTTTTCCACTTGTTCCAAACAGTCTTCTGCGACGGTCATTCGATGCTACTTTTGCTCCTCGGAAAGGTTCCTTGGAACCATCTTCGCGCACAACTTTCTCATCCCTAAATCGTCGGTTAAAATTTGTCGGACTGTTTCACGGTTCATACCCAGTTCCGATGCCAACATTCGAACTGTTAAACGTCGATCTTCACGGATCAGGGCGCGAACTAAACAAGCTAGAGCGATGGCAAATATATCAATGGAGAGGGGAAGGATGCCGAGAGAAGGGAAAGGGAATTTCAAGGTCACAGGGTTACCACAATCGCGGCAATATAATCAGTCTCATTACTTAATTGTCGCACCTCGTAAACGCATTTATTCATCAATTTTTAACTATAAAAACAGGGGTTTATTTTTGTAGTTATAAAATTTGGCATACATATATGGCGCACGAACAATAGATGACATAGTACTTGATTAACGATAATAAATCTTGATATAACAGCCAAAATTTAGTGCCGTGGCTTAAATTCTGTATTAACATTCATAAGCTCTTATATAAGAAACAAATTCTTGTTAAAAAATTTAAATTGCTGGGTTAAGAATAGAAATGTATTTATAACATTTGTAGTGCTTTATTAGCACTTCACAGAAAAGACCGAAACAAAAGTATTCATATAACATTAAGTTCTTAGGCTGCTTACACACCAAACTCGACATCGACACGACATTACAAAACGTCCATCGACAAAAAATTTTTTGTCGAATATTCGTACACACCAAATTCGACACCTAATGAACAAGAATTTCATGTCGTGTCATGTTGAATTCAGTGTGTACGGAGATTCGACACAATTCGACACTCGACACAACGAAAGTCACTGCATAAGTACTCGTCGTTCGACGATTTTCCTCGTGTCGCCTTCAGTGGATATAAACTGATTTGAATGTGAAGCCCTTCGTGGGTAACAGTTTTTTTCCTTGTCGAGTTCTGTCGTGTCGTGTCGATGTCGAATTCAGTGTGAATAGACCCGCTTAATGATAAGAATAGATGTGAGTCGCGACAGAAAAATGTTGTCGAATTTCGTCGTGTCATGTCGATGTCGAGTTTGGTGTGTCTTATTTCGAGAGAACAATTGTTTGAAGGTTATCGCGCCATGCGTTTTCATAAAAAAACAAATATAGTTATTTGATTTATTCGAATCAACTTTATTCACACGATATTCTATAAGAAATTTTCTTATCACTAGCGTTAATTGTTATAACTATATATGTATATTTTCACAATCGGTGATTTACTTAAAAGGAATTATTATTACTCGCGACGTGACTTTGATGTTCGTTCACTAGGGACCTTCGGACAGACAGTGAAGTAATTGGAGATTTTTTTTTATGTGGTAGTTCTAAGCTCAGGAGTCACCCTTTGTACTACTAGTCCGTCATGTCATTTGTTACGTCATGGTGCAATGTCTAGCAGTAAGCTTAGTACGGGGGAGGGGTGGGGGGAATAGGTTAAGGATTATAAAGGTACGGGGGGGTATTGAAGAAGGTGGTGATGAACCCTGCGTTTGAACTCTTGGATGTTGTAGGAGCCCGGAAAAACTGACTGCAAGAGATTATTCTACAGTCGAATTGTTCTATTTGGCCGTGGAGGCAAAAGAGCGTTTAACTCGGAGGAACAGTCACTATGATAGTAGCGATAAAATTTTGTCAGTGCTGCTACATTCCTACGGTGGCTCAGGGGGTCGAGCAAGCGGTATCGTCATTACTTAACTTAAGGGCCCTTTTTTGGACCTTATCTAACCATGCTAAGGTGGTTATTAGAGCGCGTCCCAAACGAGGGAGTTATATTCGAGAAGAGGCCGAATGTAGGATTTATAAATAACATCACAGGCCGATGGCTGGAGGAGGAACTTGCACCTCTCAAGAAATCCCAAACACTGGGATGCTTGTTTGGCGATTTGGAATATGTGATCATTCCAACGCAAGTCTTTGGCTAATGTCACGCCTAAGATGTGTAGGGATGGGTCGGCCTTTAGTTCCACGCCATCCACTGTCAAGGATGGTGAGGTGTTGAACTTCTTTTTTGAGATAAGACAGTACTTGGTTTTGGAGGGGTTGAATTCGACACGATTCTTCTCTCCCCAATCTAGAATTAGTTTGATGTCTTTTTTAATAGAGTTGAACATTAGTTCACGATCATCAAGACAGGATCTGGCTTGTGTCTGTCTTGTATCGAAGCTGTACGAGTAACGTAAAGTACCTTCGTCAGCGAAGCTGAGAAGTGGGTTGGAGGGGATTGAAAGTAGGTCATTTATAAAGATAAGAAATAGGGCCGGTGATAAAATTGACCCCTGGGGGACCCCCGCAGAGATGGGGTGAGATGCAGATTTGACGCCATCCAAAACTACCTTAATTGAACGGCCGGAAAGGAAACTCTCAACCCACTTATAGAGAAGCGAGTCAATTCCAATAGCTTGGAGTTTAGCAAACAAGGCTGAGTGCCATACTCTATCAAAAGCCTTGGAGATATCCAAAGCAACCAAACTAGATTCACCAGATCCATGCAAACTTCGGTGGAGGTGTTCTGTAAGGCAAACTGAAAGATCACCAGTGGATCTTTTTTGTCGGAAGCCGTATTGTTTGTCGTTTATAAGTTGGTTGGATTCTAGATATCCCATAAGCTTTTTGTTAATTATCGTCTCCATGGTTTTGGAGAGGATAGAAGTGATTGCTATTGGGCGGTAGTTGGAGGGAAGGCTGGAGTTACCTTTTTTCGGTATTGGCTGCACATGAGCAAGTTTCCAAGAGTCTGGATAAACTCGGGAAGAGTATGATAGGGCAAAAATAGCGCAGAGGTTTAGCCAAAGGTGAGGCTCATTGTTTTAAGACGATAGGAGGTATATTATCGGGTCCAGTGGATTTATTGATATCGAGCTCCTTGAGGCACCTGTACACCTCACGAGTCCTTAAGAAAACCCTGCCCATTAAATGAGCGCTGTGCTCGAGGACCGGGGGTAGCGTATCATTTTGGGGTAGAGAAGAATTTGAAGCAAACAGAGATGCTAATAAATCGGCCTTGGATTTTCTGTCTGTTATCACCTTTTCATTGTGGATGAATGAAGGAGTTGAGGAGGTGGTGAAATTCTTCTTGATGGAACTTACCAAGGACCAGAAGTTTTTGCTACCAGAGGCTGCATTAAGGAGTTTACTTCTCAACTTGCTGTCACATGAATTTTTGACATTCCTGATGGTGACTTTACAGGAATTTCTCAGTTTTATATACTCTGCACGGAGCTCACTCGGGAAGCTCTTGTAAGCTCTAAAGGCGGCTTCTTTATTTCTGATTGCATTCATACACTCCTGATTAAACCATCTGTTGGGCCTAGCCTTCACAGATTTAGTAGAATGAGGAATGAACAAATGCATTCCTGCCTGTATGATTCTAGTGATACGGATAGCGGCAGAGTTGACGTTTTTATTACGGAAACACTGGTTCCAGTCAGTAGATTAGAAAAAATTAGTAAGCCCCAGCCAATTGGCCTTACCATAATGCCATACAGTTCTTCTGACTGGTTTGGGAGGGGTGGGAAATTTGAATGGGAAGCTAGCGCTTACTAAGCAGTGGCCCGAATTGCCGAGAGGTGAATCAACTGTGACGGTATATCGTGCTGGATGAGAAGTAAGGAAAAGATCAAGGAGATATCTTCCTTGATCAGCAACATCAGGGACTCTTGTGGGAAGATCCACAATTTGGTGCAAGTTATTGATGTCTGTAAAGAGCTCGACGTCCTTGCCAGAAGCACTGGTGCCATTTGAGTAAGTCAGCCAGTTTACATTGTGAACATTGAAATCACCCGCAACGATGATTTCACACTCAGGATTGGACGATAAAAATCCCGAGGAGATGCCGGAAATTATATGTTTTTTGATATACACGATCGGGACGGAACGGGAGATGGGTAGATCACTGAACTTTGAGTTCGGTCATCGATGAAGTGTTCCGATTGATCGTGTTTATCGTTTTGGAATATGTTGTGCGACTTTGTGTAAAACTGTAATTAAGTTTGTACGCGGTCGCCACAACTTCTAATCGCTGTCGAATGTCAGTCAGTAGAAAAGTCAAAACAAAACAACAAGTGAAGAGAGCAGGCCTGTTTCTCGTGTTATTTGGAAATACTCGTGGATGGGACGAATAATTATGGAATAAGCTTTAAAACAATTGATAGAGAGAAAGAATTAGTGAAGTTTACGGAAAAATCGATATTTGAAAAAACATGTTTTTGGTTTTTCGAATTTTTATCGATGTTTTTCTATTGTGACACTATCATTTGTTTACGCCATCTTAAAGTAGAGGATTCAGCGAAAAAAAATCCGTCTTCAAAATTTTCAAAATCAAAAATTCGTTCGCCAACTTTTTTGATTGAAAATGGGGCCTTTTTTTAAATTAAGGTTATAACAACAAAACTACACAACCAATCGCTTTGAAAAAAATTGGGCCTATTCGAAACATGAAAATCTACATTTTCCTCAAATTTCATTAAAATTGGATCATTTTTGTGAAAGATAAAAATGATAAACGAAAAACTCGGTTTTTGGCGTTTTTCTCCATTTTTTGAGGTTATGTCGAAAAATGGTTTGAACAAAAGCTCTAGATCTTTTAATTATCTACAACGTTTACATTTAACGTTTTTCGATAGGAGGTCTACTTTTCTCAGAAATCGTAAAAAAACACGTTTAACCCCCTAAAACTCACATTTTGGCTCCCCCGCCCCCTTTCCGGTCATCTGCTGCGGTGCTCTCGATTTTTCTTTGTTTAAGTAGCATTTATCCTAAATTTTCCCACCTTCCATATTCTGCTAAGAATTTTTCTAGTTTTTGGCTTTTCAAAAGCGTATCTGCACTGGTCTATTACTAATATTATAAATGCGAAAGTAACTCTGTCTGTCTGTCTGTATGTTACGCTTTCACGCCTAAACCGCTGGACCGATTTTGATGAAATTTGCAACAGACATAGTTTAGACCTTGGAGACGGACATAGGCTACTTTTTTTGGAGAGAAAAGGGTTGAAGGGGGTGAAATGGGGTTCAATAAGTTGTAAGGGGATTTTTGTCTTTACTTTTTTTCTATTGTATAAAAAGTAACTGACTGACAGACAACGCACAACCTAAACCGCTAGAGCTAAAGGGCTGAAATTTTGACAGTGCATCCCTAGCGATTTTTCGAAATTCATCCCCTAAGGGGGTGAAATAGGGTCAACTCAAAACCGCTGGAGCTATAAGGCTGAAATTTTGACAGTGCATCCCTACAATGACGTGGACATCCACTAAGAAGCGATTTTTCGAAATTCATCCCCTAAGGGGGTGAAATGGGGTTTACCCAAACCGCTGGGGCTATAGGGCTGACATTTTGACAGTGCATCCCTTTAATGACGTGGACATCAACTAAAAAGCGATTTCTAGAAATTCATCCCCTAAGGGGGTGAATTGAGGTTTTTCCAAACCGCTAAAGCTATAGGGCTGAAATTTTGACAGTGCAACCCTATAATGGCGTGGACATCCACTATTAAGCGATTTTTCGAAATTCATCCCCTAAGGCGGTGAAATGGGGTTTACCCAAACCGCTGGAGCTAAAGGGCTGAAATTATGACAGTGCATCCCTATAATGATGTGGACATCCACTAAGAAGCGATTTTTCGAAATTCATCCCCTAAGGGGGGAAATGGGGTTTACCCAAACCGCTGGAGCTATAGGGCTGAAATTTTGACAGTGCATGCCTATAATGGCGTGGACATCCACTATAAAGCGATTTTTCGAAATTCATCCCCTAAAGGGGTCAAATGGGGTTTACGCAAACCGCTGGAGCTATAGGGCTGAAATTTCGACAGTGCATCCCTATAATGACGTGGACATCCACTAAGAGGCGATTACTCGAAATTCATCCCCTAAGGGGGTGAAATAGGGTTAACCCAATCCCCTGAAGCTGAAGGGCTGAAATTTTGACAATGCATCCCTATAATCACGTAGAATTTAATGACTCGAAATTTACTTTATTTAATATTCATTTGTGATTGCTTCATAATTTATTGCACCCACGTAAATAGGCGAACAAACTTAACGAACGTTCGTCAAACCCTAAAATGTCACTTCCCTTGATGACATTATACATGCCAATCTCTGCTTCAAAACTTTCAGATTGCTGCGTGAATTTGTTTACCTTTTTTTTTAAAAAAAAAATGCACTATAATAAACTCTTTTTAGGGATAATAACAGCTGACATTTTTTTTTTTTTTTTTTTGAAGGAAAACATTGAACATAATAAACAGTTTTTATTTAAAGGCGTTGCAAGGCACGCGGGTTTTATGCTAGTTTATTATAAATGTGATATTAAATTATTTTTAAGCATCAAGTTTGTCAGCACATTCGAACTCTGATCACCGTTCTATGTGTTTAGGCCCGACATTAAGAACGTCTTTTGACATTTCAGAGCGCTGATGACATTTCCAGCTTCAGGGATCGACCATGAAGCTCATCGACGAACCTATCAAAATATGGTATGTAGATGATTATACTGTAATAATCTTCAACTGAGTCAGCCATCCAGTGGCGGTTCGCAATGTTCAGGGTAAGGGAAGCAATGCGCAAGGCGAACGATAAAAGTTAAAGTGTCAAAGGTATTAACTAAAAAACTAAAAAATAGCATAATAGGGGAATCAGATAAGCAAAACATAAGGAATTGTTTCCAGTTTCTACACCTTTTCCAATTGTAATTCAGAAAGTATCAACTATAATTCAGAAAGTATCAATTGTAATTCAGATTAGTAAATTGTAATTCAGATAGTATCAATTGTAGTTCAGATTTGTCAATTGTAAATCAGAAAGCGTCAATTGAAATTCAGAAAGTATCAATTGTAATTCAGAAAGTGTCAATTGTAATTCAGAAAGTGTCAATTGTAATTCAGAAAAATTCAAAATCTTCTAATTGCAGCAATTTCTGCAACAGGAGTCTTATGTATGGAACGCAGAAGATTTAAATTTGTTTAACAGTTAGCGTAAACATTCGCTTTACATCATTTGCACGAAATGGGTTATCAACTGGGAGATTATTAGAGATTGCGTCAGATAACACAACTTAGCATTGAAACAGTAATAATGGGACGATATCATGCATGATGTTACTAGGAGAATATTTATTATGTAATGAAAGATTCAATTGAAATTATTTGGTCAATTTATTGCATCAATGAGATGAAAGTTGAAATTTTCTGAATTACAATTGATACTTTCTGAATTACAATTGATATTTTCTGAATTACAATTGATATTTTCTGAATTACAATTGACAAATCTGAATTACAATTGACGCTTTCTGATTTACAATTGACAAATCTGAATTACAATTGACGCTTTCTGAATTACAATTGACTAATCTGAATTACAGTTGAGGCTTTCTGAATTACAACTGGAAAAGGTGTAGTTATACATCGAATGCTATACGAATCGAAAATCGTGAAGTTTTGCATTTTTTCGTCAATTTTTTCGAAATAGTTTCGCTGCTAAAGGGCATTTTGCGCCTTTTTTCAGATTCTGCTGATAATTAAAACGTCTAAAAAAGCCGTTGAAAGATTGCTACTAATAAGACTTTGTAAGACTTGGAGCTCATTTAAATTTTCATACATTCATAGTTTTGGCTCAAAATCTAAAAAAGATAGTAATAATAAAACCCGCCATACCTCGCATACACCCCCTATTTTCTTTTGCAACCTTTGCTCACCATCATTTTACAATCTTCCTGCAAAAAACACTTCAGGCAGCCCGAGCTCAAAAATGCAATTCATAAAAATATTCTCGATCCCTTTAAACCATCTTTAAAGAGAATCATAAAAAATATAATGGAAGCTACAAAGTTATCAGCTTATTTTCAATAAACACCTCCTGCCACCCCAATGGAATAATCAATAAATAAAGAGAAACTCCACTTATCTTCGATCTCTTTTTGCACTCAATAGGCAATAAACGAAAATTCATATTTTAAGAGTCAAAAACAAATTTCGAAGCAAATTTGCAAGAGTAAATTTAGTTCTTACTCGAAACCAGAACATTACATTACCAGAAAACGAAACCAAGAAAACAAAGAGAATGTGGAAAATTTCTTTATCTTCGACTTGCTATATCCCACTGTTCGGTTGCGAAGAAGCTGCGTTTAGCTCAGCTTCTGAGGGTACTGTATCGACGCAAACCTATGCGTCAGTGTGGGTTCAACCAAATTACATATGTTGGAGTTTTCACGTTGATTTTCTGCGGCAAAGAAGCTAGAGATATTACAGCTTCCCCATGTTGTATAAGGCCTCGGTCACGATAAGAGCGGCGAGAGGTACTTTAGTATTTGCCACTCAGCCCTTCACCATTCGCCGCTCGTATCGTGGCCAAGGCTTTACCCTTTGTATACAGTAGTGTGATAAATTTGAATTGTACATTTTGTAATCAAAAATCTGTGCATTGCATCCTTAGTGTTTCCAGAGGAGAAATATATCGAGATTTCTTCTGATTAATCTTGATATATTTCAATTAATTTTTATGTAGTTGCCTATTTGGTTAAGGGAAGCAGTGCTTCCTTTGCTTGCAAAGAGGAACCGCCTCTGCAACCATCACGTTTGTTTCGACGTGAGCCTTGACTATCACAATTTGAAGTAGTACTCTTTACTAATTGCCCTTATTTTTTTCGAAATATATCGAGATTTCTTCTGATTAATCTTGATATATTTCAATTAATTTTTATGTAGTTGCCTATTTGGTTAAGGGAAGCAGTGCTTCCTTTGATTGCAAAGAGGAACCGCCTCTGCAACCATCACGTTTGTTTCGACGTGAGCCTTGACTATCACAATTTGAAGTAGTACTCTTTACTAATTGCCCTTATTTTTTCGAACATTCTCTTGAAATGCTCCGCAACTTTTTCTTTTCTTTCAATCAATTATTGCCTCACAGCATCAACTAGTTCAATAGTTTCGCTAAGCTCCAGGTTTTTCTTTTGAATTAGTCGACTGAGAGATAAAGCACAAGTAGGCACCGAGCCAAAGCCTTCTATATTTACAAGCCATGCACAACAAATCTGACACTCACATTCACAGATTCATGGGACTTCAATTTCAAAGATTCATGAGACTGTAGTTATGTGTTTTTTTTTTTTGGGAATAAATTCGGAAAATTACAAGTGATTAATACATATATTATGAAATTATTATTAAAAATATAGGTGCAGAAAAACACTTTTCTTATTCACTTTTTCTTTCACACTTTTCTGCACTTATAATTGCATAACGATAACGAATAAATTAATGACTTTAAAATAACCTTTAATTAAATATTTAGCATATTTTCCTTAATAACCACGAAAAAACACCGCGAATGTAAAATAAATTGACCACCTTAACAATTAAGACACTTAAAACACACCAAATCACTATTTTTTAATTGTTTTTATTAAATCGCTAAAGAACCAATTACTGATAATATACGTATAGTTTAAAGTGATAAAATACAATGCCATATAACATATAACAAAAACAGTCCCGGACCTATTCCGCGCCATATAAATTCTAACCAAATGTCAGAGTTTTTGGACGGAGCTATGGTTGTATTAGTTGGACTGAGAACTTCATGGCCTGTAGTTGAGAACGGCTTGGTTGAATGCAACGCATGTACGTTTGTATATAACACCAGCTGCATTGTTGCTGAGATGGCTAGAGGTTGACTAAATATAGGCTCTGGGAGCACGTTAACGCACCAATAAGAGACAAAGGACACATGAAAGATAAAAACGGTGCAAAATTTCAGAAGGAAAATTCTTTAGGTAAATTTTTTATAGAGAAGGCACTCGTATTAGATTAATGTTATTTTATTCTAATATTTTCAATTCAAAGATTATAAGATTTTTTGTTAAAGGACCCCCTACCTTCGCCCGGACTCTGTTTTTCTTTCATTTCTTGTGAACTCACCGTGCGAGGGCCTCCTGCTGGTGGGGTCGATAATGATATTTGTAAGGCCGGCCGACCTAGAGTAGAGCGAATGGAGCGGTCGCTCTAGGCGCCAGGTAGCAAGGGGCGCCAAAATGAATGCGAAAACAATTTCGAGCAAAAAATAAAATTTTGATGTCGCCTTTTGAGTATCGTGCGCCAGGGCGGCAGACGCTAGAGTACACTTGCATTGTTTGTAGGTAACCAAGTGTATGTGCTCAACAATTTGACTCGAACACGGCACAAGCAAGGAGGGCTGACTCCAGACAGCAAGTTTGGTGGTATTGCGGAGCTCTGGAATAGGCAACCGTTCTTTCTCGCGCAAGTCATCTGATTAATATCTATATATAAACCTTCAAAAAACCTTAGCACCTCTCAAAGTTCCAAACACTTCTTGGGCTTTCATAGCCCCTAACCCATGGAGTAGGTGCCTCCAATGAAAGGAAATTTGTGGGATACCTCTTCAAGGAAGGCAGGCTGAATCCGCAAACCACGGTAAAGTGCGCTTAGATCACTCCCTCATTGGAAGAAGATCTCCTTAGGCCCACCTGCGCAAGTATGGGCACCTTTTGACCCATCGGAGAGGCGACCCAATAAGCGGCCACTTTTAGACGACGGTGCAGCTAGAAAACGTTTTAGACGAGTTCTGGAAGCTGGGTACTCCAGTGTAGAAGCTGTTGGGGTTTGCGTCGCTCTCGAGGAAGAGAAGAATGCCGTTTTACTTAATAAGAAGATAGTTAGATCCTCTGGATCTCCTCCAGACCACAATAACTCAGCGAAAAAGTGAAGGCTCCGGCCATACGGTTTGAGAGATATGTCGCTAATAAGCATATGAAGCTTTGGTATACGGCCGGCATGTATGTATTCTTTAAGCTTGTCCGGTCCCACGAAGGCTTTAGCATCTCTTTCCGCGTTCCATATTAAATTGATTCAATGGAAGTCTAATTATCTTCAGCATGGTACACCATATATATTTTTATTTTCTACTTTTTAGTCCATTATACGCCTTCCGTCATTGGCGGCTATATTAGATTTAAAATTACGTCACACAGCAGACTGTATTCTACCTGTCGTAGTACCTGTAGTACTTCTTTATTTTTGAGTCAACTCAACTACTCAACTCATCATGTATACATACTAATTATCACGCGAACTACGAACGTGTGCAAAATTTGAAGTTGATCGATTCTATTTTTTACCTTTTAGTCTTTTAGTTGTCTATTATGTTGACTAGTGATGAGCAAAAATGGTCTTGTTCTTGTAGTCTTGTACATTTAGCAAGACCAAGAACAAGACTTAGTTGTGCTTGCAAGACAGACTGAACAAGAACAAGACAAAAACAGTCTTGTTCTTGCGTTTGCTCGCTCATCACCGCCTGCTGTTGACCGCCATTTTGAATTGACCGCCACCCTACTAATTGTATTCTACCGGTCATATCCTTTCATTTGATACGCATGTAAGGGGTCGCGGAGCACAATTACAAAAAAAACGGCCGCCATTTTGAATCGGCTATATGGATTTTTTTACCAAGTGGTCGGATTGCATTGTCATCCAAGGAAAACGGGTTTGCAAATTTTCAGCTCAATCAGATACCGGGAAGTTGGTCATATTTAACTTCCAAGATTTTATTACATAGTTACAAGTGAAGCTAATAAAAGCGTTTCTTAAAAAGTTGTTTTTTCACGTTTTTTCATTCTTTTTTGAATACAATTACCCTGCCTTTTGACCACAACGTCTTGGCCCAACTAAAACTGTCAACCTCTTACATCCAACTTCATTCTCATGTGACAATTCTATTTTTTGTCAAAATTTATTTTTAAAATTAAAACTTAATCTACTATCGAAATTTTGTTGCGCTTGCATTTTCGTGTATTGTCATCGGAAATACACATGCATGCAAAATTTCAAATTTTTTTCATAAAGTAGAAGGTACTTTTATTAACGTTGCAAGATTTGACCGTCCAGTACGAACTAAGTATAAAAGCGTTTAATAATAAGAATATTTGTATTAATAATTCAAGAGAATAGATGCGGAAATAATTTCCAACACAATTCGCTGAGTGTGGTAGTTGCATTATTGCAGATGAATGTGTTTGGTGCATTACCGCGAAGAAAGACAATTTTTTTCATAAATAAACAGCAAAAAAAGGCACGTAATGTTTTGTGACAAATGACCGAAGAAACTGCTTTTGCTATCTTCGGGGCGCTTTCACTGAAGAAATGTTCACACTTTGGTTTGTTTTTCCGTATCCGGTGCTTAATAATAAACCATATAAAGATTCCTGCAATGGTTACTCATCGTCATTACTCAAATATAATCAACTTCCATTGCTTCGTGGGGTGCCATTTGCGATCAGTGCCGACAATTCAACTTCCAGATAAATAAATTCATCACTTTTGCTACCTTAAGTTTGGTCAACTGTCTTAAAAAAGAAATGTAAATTGAAAACTTCCTCTGTGTGTGACCATAGTGTGAGAGATTATTTAGAAGGTGAATTGAGGCAATCAGCGCAAGAGTGGTGTAACCCAAGACTATGTAATTAGACGACTATGTAATATAGGAGTTTAGATTAGGTTCTGTGTTATATTATGTTCTGTCCAAAAACGATGTTTCTAACGGTATATGTTTTTAGAAGGCAAAAAGTAGCTTACTCCGCTAGCTATTCATAATGTAAGGAAATTACACCAAAACCGCAAGCAGCATAATTGTGGATCACTTTTGCGCTGATGGTTCTCTTGATTATTACAAGAAGGGCCCGTAGAAGCCAGATGACCGACATAAGTTAGTGTTATGAGAATAGGATTTCCTTTTGGACAGTAGAACATAAATTTCGGCCAAGGAACTGAACATGTAATACTGGCTGATATAAGATTTGTTTTAGTTGTACTTACAATCCATCATGCCGTATTCGTCATGGGGACATGTTTAGTAGTAATTTTAGTGCTAAGGACAGCATAGAAGAAACAATATGAATAATCCTTCTTATATTTTGGCAGGAACCAGACCGAAAACCGGAGCAGTGGTGTTGGAACACCAAGAAAATCAAGAAAAACAGATCCAGTCTCATTAGCTCAGCGGTTTCCAAACAGGGGGTGCGACCCGCAAGGGCAGCACTTATAGCTCAAAGGGGGGGGCGCTAATTTCTACTTGATTGTTTTGGTGTTTTTAGCTTTTTCAAAAAACAAAAAAAAAAGCTTATACAGAGGCTCTATCAGTCTGTCCGTCTGTGACCTTCTTTCATCTCTGAAAGTACTGCCGCTACAGACTTGGGCCATATCTCAAATTGTAGCTATTGGTCAAAAGACCTAAAACTGAGAAAATGGTCTGGAAATTTCAACCGGAAGTATATTTAACAACAAAAAAGAGATTTCTAATAAAGTCTATATATCGGTAGCCTAGAGGTAACGCGCTGGAATCCTATCCCGGGGAACCAAGTTCAATCCTCGGCCGCACAATGACGAAATACATTTTTTTTACTTCGGTGTAACATGTTTTGATTCTATCACTAAATTATATTATTTAATAATGATACTCAGGAGAACATAAACATTTACTCAATTAAAAGTGAAAAAATATAATTTTCTTGTTTTTTTATGGCTCTTCGGCGGCTTTATAAATAATTAAAAAATTTCGCGGAAATAATATAAAATATTTATTTGTTTATATGCATATTTTATATGCTGTTCATTTTATTAGTTTATAGTCAATGTAGGTGGTGGGTGGTGCTGTAGGCCAAAACAAAAACTCAATTTTATCGAACTTCGCTGTGGATTTGTCACAGAAAATATGTATGATTTAAACGAAACATTTGGTAGGTTTATGAAAAATGGATAATCACAGTTATTAAAATTATTAGTGAGTGTCAGTAGATATAAAACGAAAAGTAGATGTCTAATTTTTACCAAGGAATATAAAGGCTTACTGAAATGAATGAAAATTTATAAATGTAATTGCATGAACGGTGTATTTAAGACCAACCTTATAGTCCATCACTATAAGCAAGTGATTTTTCTCAGAATTTTACAAAAATTTCACATATCTAAAAATTTGTCTAAAAGCATGTTTTTAAGTTTTTATTAACTAAATTTGTAATCTCTTCAGAATAACAAAAAAAAATTGTAATAACCTTCGCCACCAATAATTGAACCCTGGTCCTTCCGCACGCCGATTTAGCGCCTTCCCCATACTCCAAACATGAACTTGTAGAAATGTGGCAATAAACATATTTATTCATTCTTACGTAAAAAGGTACATTCCAATGCTAGATATGTATAAACTTTCGAAGGAAGTAAACAACTGATGTATGACAACAGATTTTCTATTCTAAATACGAAATGTATTTTCTATATTTTATGGAAATTGATAATCACAGGCAGGGTCGGTACTTGGGTTTTTTGCGCCCGGTGCAGTATACCATGTAGCGCCCCCAAAAGCTCTTTAGTTTTTGATCGCATATTATATATTTTGGTGTTATTTAGGGGTGACCTTGGAATACCACCTAGCGTCGTGCATCACCACTTACCTGAATTCGTCGTCCACATCCAGTCAGTTAAGGAAACGAAATCTCTTAATCACTAATTAAATGTAAATATATACTATGTATTAATCTACTTTCTAACGTTAGTCAGAGACCACGCCAATACGCCGTAGGTTGTGTCGTACAGTATTCCTTCCTATGATACGTATTCTGGGATGTCTTGCCTACCCATGTCCTGACCGTCATCAATCAGAGGCACCGTTTTGGAACCGTCCGCCGGATAGTTGTGCCGCTGCTCTAATCTTCCCCCAGAAGAACGTCCAAGCCCTAAGCTGACCTGAGTCTTTATCGCTTAGGTCGGTTGCACTCCTACTCTATCACAAAAATAAAGCACGCTACTTATCTGACTCGCCAGAAATGGCGTCCCCGTGCTGCCCTAGTCTTCTTTCCACTCCCAAGCCGGAACCTCTTTCTGTTGGGGAACTCGAGTTGGATACTGCAACCTATCTCGCCTGGTTCAGATCTTAACCCTTTTCTCCAAAAACTTCGGTTTTCTGCCACCGGTCAGTTTCCCCTAGCAAGCTTTTAGGATGCTTTTTCAAGACTCTTGGTACTGCTTGTCCAGTTACAAAAGTATGCGGGACGGAATTGCTTAACCTAATCCTACAAAATTATCATCTTTCCTGATAAGTTTTTTGAATATTATTGTGACCGCCGATCAGAGCCGTCGCTTGAGTTTCGCTTTCTGAGTTTGCGCCCCCGTCCAATTGCGCCCGGTGCAAGTGCACCATTTGCACCTATGAAAGCGCCGCCCCTGATCACAGGTACAACGAAGAGTAATGTAATATTGGCATAGATGGAGTGTTCACTATTCTTTGTCATAGATGGGGTGCAATTAAAATATATCAATTCTTTCAAATTCTTGCCGGGTAATTGTTGTAATAATTCTTTCAGCAGCATCTACATGAAAGATGCGTTAGTTTTTCAAGTTATTTGTTGGAATGTTTTCGTGATTCTTCACAATCTCCACTTAATATATTGTCTTCTAGTCTGAAGAGTTTTTCAACAGAAAGGATACCATTCTTCTTCTTCTTCTTTAAACTCCTTTAATCCCTCATGGGACATAGGGCGGAAGCAGTTGCCCTCCAGCGGACTCTGTTTTGCGCGACAGCTCTTAGCTCCGACCAGGATCTCCCAGTTGTTGCGGCTTCTTCTAGTAGGGTTCTCCTCCACGTTGTTCTAGGTCTTCCTACTCGACGGGAACCTTGCGGATTCCAGTCAATGGCCTGTTTGGCTAGATTTTCGTTTTCGCGTCGCAAGGTGTGGCCAACCCAATTCCATTTCCTTCGCCTGATTTGGTCGTCTATCCTTTCTTGGCCGGCACGGCGCCATATTTCTTCGTTTGAAATTCTATCTTGCCAGCGGATTTTTAGGATACGACGAAGGCATCTGTTGATGAGGCGCCCTGTTATGAATTGGGTGACTTTCCATGTTTCGCAACCACACAAAAGAACTGCCTTAACGTTGGAGTTGAACAGCCGCAATTTGGTGTTAGTGGAAATCACCGTTGATCTCCATATGTGGGACAGGCATTCATATGCGCCTCGTGCTTTATTTATTCTGGAACTGACGTCTTCTTCTGCCCACCATTTTCGGTAATAATGCTACCGAGGTAGCAGAATTTATTTACCAGTTCCACGTCACGGTTATTCAGCGCTGTTCGTTCAATGGTGTTTGCATTTATCCTCATTTCTTTAGTTTTAGTTGGATTTAGCCTTAAGCCTGCTGGACTACTTTCTGTTGCCAAATTGTTTAACATGTTTTTGAGGTCCTGGTGTCTGTGGGCCAGCAAACAGATATCATCGGCGTAGTCGAGATACTTAAGGCGGTCTACCAAATCCCATTGTATGCCGTCTGTTCTATTATCTAGAGCGCCGACAAGGATGTCATTTATTACTATAAGAAATAGTGCTGGCGAAAGTAGGCATCCTTGTCGTACTCCTGAGCTCACCTCAAAGCTGTCGGATAATTTTCCATTATGGAGAACTCTGCATTTGGAATTGTTATATAGGGCTTTTATCAATTCTATTATTTTATCAGGCAGTCCACGTCGCCGTAGTGCCTGCCAAATGAAGCTCCTATTAACCGAGTCGAACGCTTTCTCATAGTCTACGAAAGCAAGGTAAAGGGGGGATCGGAATTCAGTAGACTGCTCCACTATTATTCTCAAGGTGTTAATATGATCAATACAGGAGCGCCTTTCCTGAATCCGGCCTGCTGCCTCCTAAGCGTTCGATAAACTGCCTCACTTATACTAGATAGTAATATATGGGACAAAATTTTGCCCACAGTAGATAATAAACAGATGCCTCTCCAGTTGTCGCATATTGATAGGTCCCCCTTTTTTGGTATTTTGACTATGATAGCTTCCGTCCAATCCTCCGGAAAGGTACAGGTGTTCCATGCTATTTTTAGGATTGGCTGAAGCGCATCTGCTATGAGGCTTGAGTCGGCTTTCAACAATTCTTGCGGGATGCCATCTTCCTGCTGCTTTACCATTGGCCATCGCATGAATTGCGGTTACTATTTCCGTCTTGGATGGCGCCCAAGTGGCGATTCTTATTGGCTTGTTGTTGTTTTCCTGAGGTTCCTGTGTAAGTGTACCATTCAGGGCGGCGAAGAAGTAATCTCTCCATCTTTGGAGTTGCTCCTCGTCGCTGCACAGCAGCTTTCCATCCGCACTCTTAACGGCATGCTTTTTAGTAGACTGCTTTCCCGAGAGCTGTTTAGTGATTTGGTACAGCATCTTACTGTTGCCTGTGTTTGCCGCGTTTTCCGCTTTTTCTGCGAGCTCATTTATCTGCTGCCTTTTATCACGCCGGACAATTCTCTTAACCTCCCGATGTAATTGGGAGTATTCCCGTTCTAATTGGTGACGTCTTTCCGGGTCGTTTGTAGAGTTTACGTTATTTTTTAGGGCCCTTCTGCGTTCTATTTTTGGCCAGGTTGTGTCCGAGATCCAGTGTTGCTGGTTTCTTTGGACATAACCGATGCTCATTTCCGCAGCCGTCAATATCGGACTTGCTAACAGGTCTGCTAGGTGTTCGTCTGCAGTGACTTTTCTCGGGTCTTGACAGTGACAAATCGGGTGCCACCACTTTCCGAGTTCTTTGTTAGCCGTCCGCCCTCCAAGGATACCATGAAAAAGCGTAATTAACATAATCAACATCCCACTAGTTTTTATTATACATCTCATCGCCATTTAGACCGAAATCGACAAAAGTGCGTCATTCAGTACTGTTTTAGTTATGAGCCGCTTTATATTAAAAACAATCGTTCAATTGTGAAGACTGTGCGTGCTTATCGTAAAAAATATGGGAGAAACTAGGTACCTTCAAGCAACACAATTCGTAGTTTAGTAAAGATTTTTTTGAGTACGGGTCGGTTGTCACTGGCCAGCGTTCGTGACCCTCCAATGGAGTTGTTGAAGCGGTAATAGAGTGAGAAACACCAGTGCAAACCATCATCGGACCATTTTCATTGAAAGTTCGACGACGCACTTGGATGTTGGTGCACTTCATGTGCCCGAAAACGTGTGAAAAAGGTCTGGCGAACATTTTGTTTAACAAGACGAAGTTCTTGCAAAAGTAAAGGTTATGCCAGCAAACCGTAGACCATTGACGAACTCAAACCTAACATACCAGCAGAAGTAGTTGCTATAACGCAAGAAAACAGCTGCCTTTTGCGTATCGAATAGAGGTCATTTAATCGACATTGTATTCAAAAACTGATTTGAAATAAATGGTAGAGAATATCCTAAATAAATCATGCTCATTTGTCAAAATCGTCTGAAAAATGTCGGAGTTATTCAATTTTGAAATATCGCATCATTTTTTGAAGCCGGTGTTTTTGGTACTGACCTCAAAACAATACTGGTATTTCAGTATTTTCGGGATATAGAGAAGTTGTAAATAAATTTAAGTTAGTCTCAACATTTCATGAGATTTTAGTGGTTAGAAGGTTACAGAGGACAGAGTATGGCATCCCGCTCTGTTGTCTAAACTCCAAGCTATTGGTATCGACTTAGTTCTAAAGAACTGGATTGAGAGCTTTCTTTCTGGCCGTTCAATCAAGGTAGTATTGGATGGCGTCGAATCCAAACCGCATTCCATCTCGGCCGGCGTCCCCCAAGGCTCTATTCTCTCACCTACCCTCTTTCTCATATTTATTAATGACCTGCTCTCAGTCCCCTCCAACCCACTTCACAGTTTCGCCAATGACGGTACTCTGCGTTACTCCTACACCTTCGATAATACAAGACAACCGCGTGCCAGACCTTGTCCCGTAGACCGTGAACTCATGTCCAATTCTATTAACGAGGACATTGAGCTCATTCTTGCTTGGGGCCGCAAGAATCGTGTCGAATTCAACGCAACCAAAACAAAGTACTGTCTTATCTCTACAAAATCCTGCACCACCCGTCCCTCTATCTCAGTGGACAAAAAGAATGTAATGGCTGACCCATCTCTTAACATCCTAGGCGTAACCTTATCATCAGATATGCGATGGAATAATGACATATTCCAAATCGCCAAACAAGCTTTCCATTACCTGGGATTCCTCAAGAGATGCAAGTTCCTCCTCCAGTCAACTGCTCTGGCTACAATATACAAGTCCTACATTCGACCCCGCCTTGAATACAACTCGTATATTTGGGCGGGCGCCCCAAAAACCACCTTGGCTTGGCTCGACAAGGTGCAAAATCTCGCCATCAAACTCATTGGCGATAGCACCCTTTGCTCCTCCATCGACTCCTTAAGCCACCGTAGGAATGTTGCAGCACTTAGCAAATTTTACCGCTATTACCATAGCGAGTGTTCCACCGACATTAGAAACCTCCTGTCTACACGGCAAATTTTTTCCCGCAACACAAGACTAGCCAACTCCGCTCACCCTACAGCCCTCCCCTTCGCGCACATTACGTTTTAGTAGTTCGTTTATAAATAGAACAACTCGATTGTGGAACTGTCTTCCACAGTTAGTGTTTCCGAACTCTTATAACATCTCAGAGTTCAAACGCAAGGTTCATAGACATCTACTCACGCACCCTCCAGACCCCTAACCTATCCCTTCTCCTCTATCCTTCAAAGCAAACTTACTACTAGAGACTGGCCATGACTCGAACGACATGAGAAACTAGTAGTACAAAGGGTAATTCCTAAGCTTGACTTTACCACATAAAAAAATGAAATTGTTCTCAAGACAACAATGTATCTGAAATCTTGTCACTCAATGTAGAGCGCAAATGATTACATAAGTAACCCGATGAAGAGAAAACTCCTTCTGACTCTACAGTAATTGGGGGAACGCTTTTCAAAATATTTTCTTCTAGAGCCACTGTTTTCGTAAAGAGCCATTTCTTTTTTGATTAAGGCATCAATGTTTGCTGAGATGGCTCTTAATAAATAATCATGAGTTTGCAATTTCTTTTTTTCTAATTGTTTCTTCAGCGGCACTGAAAAAGGATCGTCATTCGTGTCCTCGTCTGTAGGAACAGAAATATCATGTGTGGATTATGAATCCGAATCGTTACCGATCTTGCTTACATCCACAATATGTTTTCTAATCTCGTCTGAAAAAGAAGTCAGGGTATTTATTCGCTGAATCAATGTATGTTTTCGGATTCCTTCTTCTTTAACGGCTCTACACCCGGGATCCGGTCCTGATAGTAAAAGTTTAGACGTTTTTTGAAGTGTTAACTTCTTTAGGCACGATTGGCACTTTTTCGCCGAGGGTAAAATAAAGAACTCGCGACCCGCGATGGTGACACGCGCATTTTTGTTGCGCACCCGTTTCTGGGCACTTGCGCCTATGCAGCTGGCTAGAGCATGGAAACTTTGGGTTTAGCTCCACCTACGTACAAGCAGCAGCGTATAATCCTATGTGTGCGATGTTGCAATGCAGAAGCGGATCTCAGCATTTATATCATATTCCTGCAATGCAGACGCCGCTCTCAAAATTCATGTCATATTCTTCTATTCATTTCATATTTTCGCAATTCGCTGCTCTCAACATTCATTTCATCCTCTCGCACACCATCGCTGCTGTCTGTTGCTGGAGCTCGACCAAATTTGGCTTACATAATTGGGGCTGGAGTTTCACGAGATGCAAGACTAGTGTTGCAACTCTCGCACTGTCGCATGCGAGACAACACAACACGCGAGACAACAGCTTCTGCCCCATGGCGAGAGTAGCGCGACAGTCAAAAATTCCTAGTCTCGCCGAGACAACAGTATCGAATGCGAGACTGTCGCGAATTAGGATTTTTACTCACGACGAAGTCAAAAAAAAAGAATTTTTCCGTTTACAATTTTTATTTACATCTAATCACATTGAAAATCAACTTAAGACTAAATCCAGAATTTACTTATTTTATAATTAAAATTGTAATAAATTTGTTGGTTTCCGGCCTGATTGGAGTTCTAAAAATTTGTTGTATTCGTTTATTGCAATATTGCAATAATTTGGTGGCTCGTGTAAATTATTTGAAGCACCTGTGCGAAGAGGTTGTAATTTGAGAAAAGGTGAATGCTGAAGCTTTGGTGTGAATTGCATGCATGTCGGAGGTCATCCATAAGGCGGGAGCCGTAACTCGCGCTCTCGCTCGATCTCGCGGGATTTCCCAGTCGGTCTTTTCCCCCGGATCGTTGCGGGCTTTCCCAATTCTATAGAAAATACTAGCATAAAACCCGCGTGCCTTGCAACGCCTTTAAATGAAAACTGTTTATTATGTGCACTGTTTTCCTTGACAAAAAAAAAACAAACAAAAAAGTCAGCTGTTATTATCCCTAAAAAAGGTTTAGGTATTATAGTGCATTTTTTTAATAAACATGGTAAACAAATTGCTGCTCAACAAATCTGCAAATTTTGAAGCAGAGATTGGCGTGTATATGTCATCAAGAGAAATGACAAAGGAATCCTAAATAAAGTGAATTTCGAGTCATTCATTTCTACGTGATTATAGGGATGCACTGTCAAAATTTAAGCCCTATAGCTCCAGCGGTTTTGGGTTGACCCCATTTCACCCCGTTAGGGGATGAATTTCAAAAAATCTCTTCTTAGTGGATGTCCACGTCATTATAAGGATACACTGTTGAAATTTCAACCCTATAGCCCCAGCGGTTTTGGGTTGACCCTATCTCAACCCCTTAGGGGATGAATTTCGAAAAATCGCTCTATAGTGGATGTCCACGCCATTATAGGGATGCACTGTCAAAATTTCAACCCTATAGCTACAGCGGTTTGGGTAAACCCCATTTCAACCACTTAGGGGAAAAATTTCGAAAAATCGCTCTATAGTGGATGTCCACACCATTATAGGAATGCACTGTCAAAATTTCAGCCCTATAGCTCCAGCGGTTTGGGTAAACCCCATTTCAACCACTTAGGGGATGAATTTCGAAAAATCGCTATATAGTGGATGTCTACGTCATTATAGGGATGCACTGCCAAAATTTCAGCCCTATAGCTCCAGCGGTTTGGGTAAACCCCATTTCACCCCCTTAGGGGATAAATTTCGAAAAATCGCTTCTTGGTAGATGTCTACGTCATGATAGGGATGCACTGTCAAAATTTCAGCCCTATAGCTCCAGCTGTTTTGGGTTGACCCCATTTCACCCCCTTAGGGGATGAATTTCGCAAAATCGCTAGGGATGCACGGTCAAAATTTCAGCCCTTTAGCTCTAGCGGTTTAGGTTGTGCGTTGTCTGTCAGCCAGTTACTTTTTATACAATAGAAAAAAGTAAAGAAAAAATCCCCTTACAACTTATTGAACCCCATTTCACCCCCTTCAACCCTTTTTTTCTCCATAAAAAGTAGCCTATGTCCGTCTCCAAGGTCTAAACTATCTCTGTACCAAATTTCATCAAAATCGGTCCAGTGGTTTAGGCGTGAAAGCGTAACAGACGACAGACAGACAGACAGATAGACAGACAGACAGACAGAGTTACTTTCGCATTTTATTACTATACAACCTATTCCACCCCTAAGGGGTTAGGGGATGAATTTTGAGAAATCCTAAAACACCTGTTTGGTTATTTATGTTGTAAAATATTTATACCAATTTTGAGAGAAATCTGACTAAAAAAATAAAAATTCACCATACAACCTTTTCCACCCCCTTTCACCCCTTTTAGGGGTAGGTAGAGCAAAACTGATAACGTATAAACACTCTCCATATTATCAAGCAGATATGGTAAAATTTTTGTGACGATCGGTTGAAAGGTTTAGGAGTCCATAAGGAACAAACACACAAACAAACACACAAACAAACACACACACAAACATTGACTTTTATATATATAGAAGATATTTTAATGTAGTATAAGTACTTTCAAAAGACATTCTATGGAAGGGAAAAGGGAAGTACTTCTTCACCTAGGCCATCTCCATGTTAATGTAATGTCTTTTTGTAATGGGTGGAAGTACTTTTAAAAGAAATGTGGAGTAAGTACTTCTTCACCCCATTCTATGGAAGGGGAAAAAAGTACTTCCCAGCGTAGGCCATCGCCGTGTTAATGTAATGCCTTTTTTGTACTGGGTGGAAGTACTGAACTGCTTCTGCAGAAGTACTTCTAGAAGTACTTTTTCCAGTACTTCCATTCCCTACTGGTATGTTATATTATTTACTATGTATTATATATTATCTATTCCGTACTATATACTATGTACTGCATATTACGTACTACATAATGTTCTGAAAAAATTCAAATCGAATCCAGTAGATTCCCATAAAAATTTAGATCCGTGACTTTGGCTGAATATAATATGACTTTTTTGCATATTTGCATAATGTTTAAAATAGCAAAAATTTCTGTTTCGTGACTATTGCATCAACCCGACGATATGTACTGTATACTATGTACTACATATTTCCTATGAACTATGTACTACATATATATTTATTACTATATATTATCTACTATTTTTATTAATAACTACACTGATAGAAAAATTGTCTTGATTCCATAGTCTTCGTTTCGTTGGCTTGAGTAGAAACATTTTGCAGTCTTAACATGAGAATGCTGTCTCAGAGTAAGACAATAGAAATTCTTGAGCCAAGCAATTGTATTTCTTCGCTCAAAACTTATACTTTTCGACCAAGATATGCCTTTTTCGAAATAAAATTTTTTAACTTCCCAGTATATTAAGTTATTGTAATCGGTCCGAAAATCGAAATCGAAAATTTCGACGTATTTTCATCTTTCAAGGTCCCAGGAGCATTTTAAGCAAAAAATTGGGAGGAAGTATGTGTGTGTGTGCGTACGGATGTGTTCATTTTTTCCTGCTCGATATCGCGCGAACCAAAAAAGATATCGACTTCGTTGAGGTGTCGTTCGAAGCGTATTAACCGAAATATGATCTGAAAAGATTTTCATAAAATTCGGTCGAGCTGTTTTTTTGTTTTAGCGGCGTAAGTGATTTTTGTACCTGCACGATATCGCCCGAACCACGAAAGATATTGACTTACTTGAAGTCCCGTTCGAAGCGTATTAGCGACAATATAATCTGAAAAGATTTTTATAATATTTTGGTTTAAATGGGGTTTTTCGGTTTAAATGACATAAGTGATTTTTGTAACTGCACGATAGTGCGCGAACTATAAAAGATATCGACTTAGTTGACGTGCCGTTCGAAGAGTATTAACCAAAATATGATCTCAAAAGATTTTCATAAAATTCGGTCGAACCATTTTTGTTTTTGTTTAAACGACGTTTATGATTTTTGTACCTGCACGATACCGCACGTACTAAAAATTATATCGACTTCATTGAGGTGCCGAAAAAATAATATTAACGAAGAAATGCTCTGAAAAAAATTTCATAATATTCGGTTTTGTTTAAATAGAAAAAATTCGGCTAATCGTCAGAAAGACCTTAAATTGACAAGTTTTGCTAATATCTAATAAACTCGATGGAATGAGACCCGTTCTATACGAAATGATCTTTTTTGGGTTCTGCACAGCGATAGCCTTCGAACAAAACATTTACAATTGATACTTTCTGAATTACAATTGACAAATCTGAATTACAATTGACACTTTCTGAAATACAATTGACTAATCTGAATTACAATTGATACTTTCTGAATTACAATTGATACTTTCTGAATTACAATTGGAAAAGGTGTAGTCGGAAGGTAGAGAGAAGAAAGAGATAGAGGGAATTAGAAAGAAGCTGCCAGAACCTAGCATATTTTATTCAACCTACACAAATGCAGCACTTACATTTCTACTGAAATGGCCAAAGCCCAAGATATTTCACTTCCGATTTATGTTCTAACGCCTGTCCAGCGTAGTTCGAAATTCGAAGGGTTTTCCAGTTCCTCTGCACATCGTAAGAAGCTCTGCTTAGAGGAGTCCGAAAAAGAATCGATTCGCATTTGCCAAAGCTGATCTTCAATTTCCAATCATCACTATAGCGCTCGATTGTTTGGAATTCACGTTGCAGGAGCGTCTGTATCACTTAAATCTTGGGCCCCGTCCTGTACACAATCAGGTCTTCCGCATACGCTAATGCGAAGCGAGATGAGCTGATTAGGTCACTCGTAAAAATATTAAACAAGAGCGGCCTATTGCAAACCGTTTTTAATATCAAATACCTTTCCTGATGTGAAATTCCCACTTTTAACGATGAACTTCTTTGTGGAAATCATATCATGTGTAGCAGAGGTCCGGCCATCCCGTATCTGACTAATTTGTATAGAAGGCCCTCGATCCACACTGTATCGAACGCCTTCTCATAGTCGATCAAGCATTCTCCAGTACACTGGCCTTTCATTAAGTTCCAGGGTAAGTCTGATACCAATTTCGACGAGGCATGAATAATGCCACGTCCCACCCTGAAACCGCATTGGTTATCGGAGATTATATTCTTTTCCTCGACCCATTTGGACAATGATCTATTAATTACTGATTCAAAAACCTTACTGATATTGGGAAGCAGACTTATTGACCGAAGATTAGCAGGGTTACTTTTATCTTTAACCTTCTTGGGTACTGGGTACACCGCTGCCGTCTTCCAGTGTCCTGGAAAATGGGCGTTGTTTAACGCATTGTTAAACAGATTGGAACTATGTTTGGAATACCATCCACTCCAGACGACTTCTTATTGTTTGGACGGCGCAATGTTAGCAGGAGATCAGTTTTCGTAATGAAAAGAGGGTTTGCTTGCGCTTCAGGAATATTGCTCGCTGGGCAGTCTTCACTGAACTCGATGATTCTTCGGGTCTTGGATTTCCAGACCTCGATATCTTCAGTTATTCTGAAATGGTTTAGCAGGGCCTTATTTTCAAGGTCAAAAATCGGTCGAACACAAGTGTCTTTAATTCCCCAATAAATTCCCTGACACTAGGCCCCCACTAAATCCCCTTTCTCCTGCTGTTTTAATTATTGTCGACAAGACTGGTTTCTTCGGGATCTAGGTTTGCCGCCCTCAGTAGTTTCTGGTTAGCCAAGGCCCTGGGGATACGTAGCTGGTCTAACCGATTATGTATTTTACTCCTAAAGATTTTGTTTATCTGTGGGAACATGCTCGCGCTATTGGATTGTATAGCACGAAACTTTTTCTTCCAGTACAGATTCACTGACTGTGAGAATTGTTGTTTGAGGAGTAGTTGGAGGTTTGTCATAACCGATTTAAGAGTTACGATTTCCGAACTCTGTCTATCTTGGAACTGGCGGTGTAGGGATTTCAGTCTCGTCAGTACTCTACTACTGTTTGTTTTTGAAGTGCGTCGATTGTAGCGTTCTTGTAACAGTCTGTACTGTTCTTTTTCTTTGTTCGTGATAAGGTTTTGTCCATAGTCTGTAGAATGAGGTTGTCCATATCTTTCAGATATGCATCAATCTCAGTGTTAGTCAAGTTCCTAATTGTGGGAGACAATAGGCCGTTATTCTGAATTGCCCTTTCTATACCTTTCTCGAATTTTGGCCAGTGCATCTTCTGGTAGGTAAAAGGATGCACTTCGCAATATTCGAGGAGTTCCATGAAGTCGTCAGGGACTTATACTGGTATTTCCAGTCCTTGGTTGTCGTTAGACAGTTTGTCACGTTTGTGTTTAGCCCTAGTACGTCCATTCGACAGTCTAACAAGCATATATCCAAAAAGGAACCGCCATTTGGGTATAATGGCATGTCCGTAGCGTAAAGATTTACTTTTTGCTGAATTCTATTCTGATCCAACCAGTCAGTCAGTTGCTTGCTCCTGATGTTAGCCGTTTGATTTCCCCATGCCGCATGGCGTGCGTTTAAATCTCCGGCCGATAAGTAAAAATTTTGCTCCGACTCCAGGTGGAGAGTTAAAAAAGAGTTCTCATTTCATCTATAAATAGTTTCTTATCAACGAATTAACGTTCACCGCAATGACCATCGTGTCCTCCCTGAACAGCTCATCCAGAATTGGTTTCTGTCGTAAAGAAAGCCGAGTATACTAGGTCTATACGGGTGTTTTGTTCGTTTAGCTGTTTCTGTAGCTGAGCGTTTGCCCTTGGATGGGTAAGAGAACCGCTTTCAGCTTCCTGCCCCCAGAACTTGCTGTTTGGTTGTCTGGACTCCAGTCGTCATTTGGGCGAAGGGCATTTATCCATCCATCCAATGGCGCTGCAGACCAAATCGAGCCTTGGCCTCCTCTAGGGCATTTGTCTAAGTTTGACGGTCCCTTGCAGCATGTCTCCAGGTCCGGATGATGAGCATTGCCTCTGCGTCAGCCGTCACAGAGTCTATCCATCTCCTCCTGGGTCTACCTACTGGCTTACTTCCTGATATTCCTGATGCCATAAGCCGTTTTGGGATACGATTGTCGAAAAACATATCAGCCAGAAAACGAAACAATATGTTCTTCACCGAGAAACCGAAACAATATCTTTTTCACCGAGAAACCGAAACAATATCTTGTTCAGCAAAAAATTGAAACAATATCTTTTTCACCAACATTTTGAAACAATATCTTTTTCGTAAGACCCATCGATATTATGTCTGCATGTTTTAGCTGAGCCACTGAGCAGTGGTAAATGCATCTCAGCTGAGAAGTGCACCTTGTGTGCTAGAGGGGTAACTCTATTATTATTACTAACTATTACTAGTATTGTCTTCAGTCTTATCCATTTTCCCTTGACTGTGTCTGCATTATTTATATTTGGACTTATCCTTTCCTCTAGAGTGTCCTGATATCTCTCCAAAATAGTCTGTTCTTGTGAGCGGTCGACGTCTATTTTCTTTTGTTTATTGTTTCCTTTTTCTTGAATGGATAGCTGACATCTGAATGTAGCTTTTGCTAAGAACTGGTCCGATTTACAAGTCTTCTATAACCATCTTGATGTCGTTAGAAGGGACCATGTCATAAGCGTGTTCAAGCTTATAATAGAAAGTGTCCTTTGTCGTGTCCGCTTTGTCCTCCGTTTCCGCGTTGATTGCATTTATGAGTCGTATTGAACATAGTCTTTCACTGATTGGCTGGAGCAGGAGTATCTAAAATTGACTTGTGTATAACGAAGCCTAGTTCTAAGTGAGGTTCCCTTCCGCAGATGTAGAATATCCTGTAGTTGCCAAGGTCCATTGTCCTGTCCCCTATCCATGTGATCTCTTGTAACGCGCGTAGTTTTATGTTATATCTGCTCACTTCGTCTAGTAGTGACTTAACTGCTGCAGTTCTGTACATACTTCGTGTGTTCCATATTCCGAAAACCATTTCCAGGTGTTGTTGCCGTAGTCGTTGCCGATTTTCCGTCCGATCCGAGGCTTTGCTTGGGGTTTCTTAACTGATGTGTTTTTACAGGGTCCGGTAGTTAGGCCGATTCCCCATTTCACCACCAGGAGGATCGGATCCGTGCATTATACCCCATCGGATAGGGTGGGCGAGCTATACCCCAGAGCACTGGGTACGTCCGTCGTCGGTCGGTTATCCAGGAGGCACCAGCGAGGAGGTGATGGTACGATTTTTCCTCCCATATATCAGTTCCACGTCGCGGTTATTCAGCGCTGTGCGCTCAATAGTGTTTGCATTTATAGACATTTCTTTAGTTTTAGTCGGATTTAGCTTTAAGCCTGCTGAATTAATTTCAGTTGTCAAATTGTTTTAAATGTTTTCGAGGTCCTGGTGCCTGTGGGCCAGCAAACTGATCAATGATCATCTGCGTAGTAGAGATCCTTAAGGTGGTCTAGCAATCCCCATTGTATCCCATCTGTTCTGCTATGTAGAAGGCTAACAAGGATAGCGTTTTTTACTATAAAAAAGGGTAATGGTGAAAGTTAACATCCTTGACGTACTCCTGACCACTTCAAAGCTGTCGGATAAATTTCCATTATGGAGAACTCTGCATTTGGAATTGTTGTATAGGGCTTTTATTAATTATATTATTTTGTCCGACAGTCCACGTTGCCGTAGAGCCTACCATATAAAGCTCCGAGACGAACGCTTTCTCGTAGTCTACGAAAAATCAGGGGGGACATAACATAATTCAGTAGACTGCTACACTATGATTCTGAAGGTGTTAATATGGTCTACGCCTGTTGTCTTCTAAGCCTCTAGTGCCTATCGTATCCTTGATTATAATATGTGCGACAAGATTTAGCCCACAGTAAATAATAGACAGATGCCTCTGCAGTTGTCACATATTGTTAAGTCCCTGTTTTTGGTATTTTGACTTTTGACAGGTGCTCCATGCTTTTTCTAGGATTGGCTGTAGCGCATTTGCTATGACGCTTGAGTCGTCTTTAAACAATTCTGGCGGGATGTCATCTTTTCCAAATTTCTGTTACCAAAGCAGACAACTATTACCCCAGACTCTACCCCCCGACCCCGAATTGTTAGGTGAAACGTCGGGGGGTTGTCTGAGAGTAAAAAGATGATGGTTCCCCAATACTCATGATCAGTTAAATTCATCCCCAATCTTCTTAGGTTTAATGGTCGGGGGTGGTGGGAGTGGGGGACAAGAGGGCAAAAAAAGAGGGGAGACTTTTGAGCTACATGATGGTCAGAAGTTGAAGTGTCATTGGTTGCCTACGTCGTAATTCAGTAATCAGAAAAATCCATCAGATAGGTCGTGGTGCCAGTGGGCGGGCGTTAAGAGGGGTTGGATGATCGAAGTGGAGGAGGCAAAAGGGGGGGTTGTTTGGGCTAGCCCTTGTCTGGACTACAAGAATAAATTGTATTACATTTAGAAATCAGTTATATCCCCACTTTGGGAATGGGCTTTTGTGGTGAAGAAGGGTTGATGGGGCTCTGTGCCCGTTGATCCTTTTGATTTAGATGTTTGAGAACAGCCAACCTGCAAAATTTCAAGAAAAGTAGCCGAAGGCCACTTTCCATAGAAAAAGTGCGGGGTCCTTTTTGAAAATTTTCTGTCACTGGGGGAGTTTTAGGGACTGCAACCACCTCTACATATACATACATACATGAACCTCGGATTCGTGATCAGCGACCCCGATAACCCCACGGAAAACGATTTGCGAGCCGGAATATATAAATTTTACAAACATTTTCAGTACTGCAATTCACGGGGGTACTTTGGAGGGTAAAACCATCTTAATTTATTCATTTTTCGAGGTAAACGTCTACAGAATACGGGAATAAAATAATTTTTGAAATCGGTGCTGCTTCACCACTTGTCCAGTTGTTCCGGCTTATTCACTAAGATACTAGGCAAACTAGGAAATTTGAATTACTTGAATTATCAAAATATTTAAAAACTAATAAACATCTTTGAGATCAAACTATCTTCTACTTCAAACTCTTTTAAAACTACTAAATTCAACATCCCGATACCCACCCCATCGAAGCTCTGATCGCTATCTCACCTAATTCCGCCCACTGAATCATTTCGGCATCTTTATAGCTATACTACTCGCATTGGACATTTTACTGCCGTTCAAAAATTAAAGCAATTGCGAAAAAACAGTCTTAGTACATAAATATATTATTTTTTGCACAAAATGTAGCAAGTAATTAATATAATTATTGATTTTTAAATCCATAGAAAACACAAAATTACTGAGCCATCTACCACTGAACGAACAATGAAACTAGCTAACGGACATTCTGTACCTGAAGAATCCAAGACAGGGAATAAATCTAAACGCATTAATGAGACTCCAAAACTAATAAAGTAAATTCATAGTAATTATTCTTTCTACATTACATAAACAACTGAATTTTAACATTCCAGATCGCCTAAGCCAAAGAAGACCAATTACTATGAACAGCCAATGGCACTAAAATCCTCGTTTGTTCCCTCGCCAGAAGTGAAGATTAGAACCTCCGAAACTGTTCAAAATACGAACTTTGACGACTTCCAACCAATAGAATATTTGCATAACTTAAAGTCTGTAGCGTATTTGCACAATTCTCAGCCAAAGTTGCCAGATATTTTCGTAAATAAAACACAAGGCCAGCTCCATGGCAGGAAGTCCCAGGCGATCAATAATGATAAAATCGTGTACAGTGAACCATTCGCAGAAAATAGACATTCTGGGAATTTTGATAACTCGAGAGAAAGTAATCGAAACCAGTGGAGCTTAATTCACGAAGAAGATAATCAAGGGGATGAGATTCCTGACAAGCCGCTAAAGTTTCCCGAAAGGAACGAATTCCCGGTGACGTTTGGAGACACAGGTGAAATCCGATTTAATAAAGATACCAGTCCATTCCATAAGTGGAAGACAGGAAATGGACATGATTTTGGAGAGCAGAGTAATGGTAACGATAACAAGCAATCCAAAGAGAATCGTTTTCCTGGTAAATGGGAGCCAGATAAGGGAGATGCACTAGAGCCTGAAACTAAAATCGTAAGCCACGGATTACACAAATACCACACTACAACAAGCCCCATTTCTGTAAGGCACCCCTACCCTTTTGAAATAGTAAAAGATCAGGATGCTGTTTGGTACAATTCACCATCGAAGAACTTCGAGGGCGACAGCAATGAAGATCATGGTTTTGAGCAATTCACATCTGCAGCTCCTTTCAACCCTGGCGAACCCATGCACGCCTCTTACAATCCACACTTTCCAGGAGGAAAAGAAATCGCCAAGCCAGAGTAATTGAAGCACATCTCCACTTATCAAATATAAAAATCATTTCATAATAATCAAATAATTTTTCAGCCATTGGAAAAGCATTCTTCACGTCCTAGGTGCAATAATACCCATCGGTCTCCTCCTGTCAGCCCTAACGCCGAACGTGATGGTCATCGATCCGAATGCCACAAGCACGTAAGTAGCCTGCACTGTAGCTGTGTTGCTACCTATGTTTTACCTATGTTCATTTGACCTTCGCCATACCTTGCGAATCAGCAAAAGTGAATTCTTGTTGTCATATCTCATCTTGTTTGAAGTGGCCGCATACCTTTGGCTTTACACATGATCGCACAGATGTTAGTTCAGGTTTACATGGTGAAAGTAAATCCGGAGCCGGTTACAAGTTTCAGTTTTAATGATGTCTGAGGAGGCTGTGTGTAACTTGGAGAAATGCTTTGGGATTTTATTAAAATCTTTGAATTATCGCCGCAAGCTAGAATGACTAAACAGACGGACTTTGAGGTGACTGAAGCGGAATGCGCTAATAAAAGATTTGCTTTACAGCAATACTGTAGTCAATTGGTGCCAATAGTTGCAAAGAGTTTTCAGCCATCTCATTTATAAAAGATGAGAAATTGTCTATAACATAAACCAGGCTCTCTGCAAATTATTTCTGTAAAGCAAACAATTTGAGATTCCTTTGCCATCAGTGTTTTTGTCAACATAATTTGCATCAAGTTGGGCCGCATCGAGTTTGAACATGAGAGTCGCCTGCACTATAGTCCAAAAAGCATTTTCGTTCCTTGATCATCACAAATTTATTTATTATATATATTTTTGTTTATATTTATGTGCAATGAACAACGTGTGCAACGGGTTTATGGTGCTTTCCTCGCGTTTTCGCAATCACAGCCAACCAAGAAGTGAAGAGACATTCATAACCGGAAACATGGCTGATATCATTATGGTTACTCACCAACTTCATCAAATGCAACGCCGGAACTGCCACATTCATCAACACCTCCCCTCGATGCACTTGTAACGCGTCCAATTTTCATACAGAAGTATCTGCTAAAGCCTTTGTAAACATGTTTGCTGGCATTTGGTCGGTTGACATATACTTTATACTGACGAATCCCTTCTTGATTCCGTCTCGAATAAAATTAAAACGTACATCTACTCGTATATAATATGCTTAGTCCGGGCGTGGAAAATCGAATTCGTTGCCAACTTTTGTGCACTTTGACTATCGTTGAAAATTACACCATTTTTGTTAAATTAAAAACCCAGTTAAAAATTGCCTAAAATATTGCATTTGCTTAGGTGCTTCCGGCGTGGAGAAGGTGATAACAGACAGCAAATCGATTTACTAGCATCTCTGTTCGCCTCAAATTCTTTTTTACCCGAAACTGATACGCTACCCCCGGTTCCGAGCACAACGCCCATTCAACAGACAGCATACTCTTCAGGACTCGCGAAGTTTATAGGTGCCTCAATTAACTCGATGCCAACATACATATTCGAACGGCTAACAAAGATCTCGGAAGGTGGTGACACCCGATTTGTCACTTCTATTAAAATCCGAGAAGATCCACTGCATACAAACACCTAGCAGACCTGTTAGCAAGTCCTAATCCCACCTCCCCGCGGTGCCCTCTGGGGTACTTCTTCGGAAGGAGCTAACGAGAGACGGGCGAATGGCGATCTCTCTGCGCCACAAAACAGAGCTTTAAGTCGGTTGGGCTGAGGGTTAGCAACCCGCTCCCATAAAAATCACCATTGCTACGAATCGGCAAACAATGCCTCGGAACCGGATGGACAACACGACGACGACCTTTGCTTTTCGAACAAGGACACGAATCGGATCATGGAATGTGAGAACAATGCTTGCTGAGGGACGGCTGGATGAAGTCCTCAACGAGATGAATCGATATAAAATCAAGATCATGGGACTTAGCGAGACCAGATGGCCCGATGCGGGGGAACATATCTGCCCAAATGGTGAGTCCTTCTTATATTCTGGGAGAAATGAAACTGAAAGCCGTAGGAGTGGCGTTGGCGTAATACTCACCAAAGAAGCCAGGTCCAGCCTCATTAGCTGGTCACCAGTTTCTGAGAGGATTATTACCGTGCGCCTGCATACCAGACTAAGAAGTACTACGGTAGTCCAATGCTATGCTCCAACTGAAGACGCAGAAGATGACATCAAAGACGAGTTCTATATGCGACTGAATGAGGTTTTTCGCTCTATTCCAAGGGGAGACATCATTGTATTAATGGGTGACTTAAACGCACAAATCGGCCGCGACAACACCGGTCTTGAACAAACAATTGGAAAACAAGGCCTAAGCCAGGTTACCAATAACAATGGTGAGCTTTTCGTTGACTTTTGTAGTTCCCATCAACTCATGGTAGGTGGAACTTACTTTTGCCACAAGAAGATACACAAAGAGACCTGGGTATCACCCGATGGTAGAACGAGAAATCAGATAGATCACGTGGCCGTCAGCCGCAGATGGAGAACCATTCTGGAGGATGTCAGGAGCTTCAGGGGAGCGGACACTGGAAGCGACCACCATTTGGTAGTAGCAACTATTCGCCTTAGAATCGCTGCAATCAGAAACGTTCAACGTGATGTTATAAACCGTAGACGGTTTAACGTTGACCTTCTGCAGGAGACCTCTAAAAAGCGAGAATTTGCTGGAAACCTGCAGCAAATATTAAACCAGCAAACCGTTTCTGACGACACAAATATTGAAGAGCTGTGGAGTAGAACAAAGGGCGCTATATTGACGGCTGCGGAAACGAGCGTCGGTTATGTCCAGAGAAACATGCAACATTGGATCTCGGACACTACCTGGCAAAAAATAGAACGCAGGAGGGCCCTCAAAAATAACGTAAACTCTACAAGCGACCCGGAAAGACGTCACCAACTTGAACGGGAATATTCCCAATTACACCGGGAAGTAAAGAGAAGTGTGCGGCGTGATAAAAGGCAGCAGATAAATGAGCTCGCAGAAAAAGCGGAAAACGCGGCAAACACAGGCAACAGTAAAGTGCTGTACCAAATTACTAAACAGCTCTCGGGAAAGCACTCTACTAAAAAACATGCCGTTAAGAGTGAGGATGGAAGGCTGTTGTGCAGCGACGAGGAGCAACTCCAAAGATGGAGAGATTACTTCTTCGCCGCCCTGAATGGTTCACTTGCACAAGAACCTCAGGAAAACAGCAACAATTCACAGCCGATAAGAATCAACACCCGGGCCCCATCCAAGACGGAAATAGTAACCGCAATTCATGCGATGGCCAATGGTAAAGCAGCTGGAAAAGATGGCATCCCGCCAGAATTGTTGAAAGCCGATTCAAGCCTCATAGCAGATGCGCTTCAGCCAATCCTGGAAATAGCATGGAACACCTGTACCTTTCCGGAGGATTGGACGGAAGGTATCATAGTCAAAATACCCAAAAAGGGGGACCTAACAATATGCGACAACTGGAGAGGCATCTGTCTATTATCTACTGTGGGTAAAATCCTGTCCCACGTTATATTATCAAGGATAAGAGAGGCAGTAGACCGAACGCTTAGAAGGCAGCAGGCCGGATTCAGGAAGGGCCGCTCATGTATAGACCATATTAACACCTTGAGAATCATAGTGGAGCAGTCTACTGAATTCCGATCCCCCCTTTACCTTGCTTTCGTAGATTATGAGAAAGCGTTCGACTCGGTTAATAGGAGCTTTATATGGCAGGCATTACGGCGACGTGGACTGCCTGATAAAATAATAGAATTGATAAAAGCCCTTTACAACAATTCCAAATGCAGAGTTCTCCATAATGGAAAATTATCCGACAGCTTCGAGGTGAATTCAGGAGTACGACAAGGATGTCTACTTTCGCCATTACTATTTCTTATAGTAATAAATGACATTCTTGTTGGCGCTCTAGATAGTAGAACAGGCGGCATACAATGGGGTTTGCTAGATCGCCTTAAGGACCTCGACTACGCGGATGATATCTGTTTGCTGGCCCACAGACATCAGGAGCTAAAAAACATGTTAAACAATTTGGCAACAGAAAGTAGTCTAGCAGGCTTAAGGCTGAATCCGAACAAAACCAAAGAAATGCGGATAAATGCAAACACACTTGAATGAACTGCGCTGAATAACCGTGACGTGGAACTGGTAGATAAATTCTGCTACCTCGGTAGCATTATTACCGAAAATGGCGGTGCAGAAGAAGACGTCAGTTCCAGAATAAATAAAGCACGAGGCGCATATGCATGCCTGTTCCGCATATGGAGATCAACGGAGATCTCAACTAACACCAAATTGCGGCTGTTCAACTCCAACGTTAAGGCAGTTCTTTTGTACGGTTGCGAAACATGGAAAGTCACCCAATTCATCACAGGGCGCCTACAAGTCTTCATCAACAGATGCCTGCGTCGTATCCTAAAAATCCGCTGGCAAGATAGAATTTCAAATGAAGAGCTATGGCGCCGTGCCGGCCAAGAAAGGATAGACGACCAAATCAGGCGAAGGAAATGGAATTGGGTTGGCCACACCTTGCGACGCGATAACGAAAACCTAGCCAAACAGGCCCTTGACTGGAACCCGCAAGGATCCCGTCGAGTTGGAAGACCTAGAACAACGTGGAGGAGGACCCTACTAGCAGAGGCCGCAACAACTGGGAGATCCTGGTCAGAGCTGAGAGCTGTCGCGCAAAACAGAGTCCGCTGGAGGGCAACTGTTTCCGCCCTATGTCCCATGAGGGATTAAAGGGGCACAAAGAAAGAAAGAAGACAACATACATATTCACTGGACTATGCCCCCTATGGTCTTGAAACGATGCGCCTCACCTCTGGCTGAACCTCTGGGAAAACTTCTTGCCTTATTATACTTCGGAGTTTATCCAGACTCTTGGAAACTTGCACATTGTATGGTATGTTGTTTTGGATCGATAATTCGACCAGGCTAGCAGAGCCAGCCTATGCGAGGGACGTCCCAGGACTGCCTTATTTTACGCAAATAAAATAACTTTAGTGTTTATTAATTATTTTATTTTATTTAAATAAACACTGCGATTTACACAGGCAAGTTTATTGCTCGGAAGGAGCATCAGAGAATCAATGCCACAATATAGACTACAAGCCCACGGCAATTTTTGGGGGGTCTTGTGAAACAGCATGAATTATATGCAGATAGTTACTCCTAAATGAGGCTAAACTTTAGGCATTATGCCGTAAGTTCAATATTATATTAGGAGGGGTGCTTTTTCGACCAAACATTCTTGTACGACAATACTCATATTGATATTATTATAAAAAAATAAGCTCTTAGAACCTACTGCCGTACAAAAATAATGATACCGGAAACCAGAAGAATTTTTGAATATCAGCTAATTTACCACCCCGCATTTTAGTCCATTCAAAACGCGCGTTATGGTGTTCCAAAATAACACCGATAAGAAAATGGAACCCTAAAGGTTTTTGGGGTCGCTGATCACGAAAATCGAGGTCCCGCGGTCCTAAAATTAGGGCGTCACCCCTAAAAATGCAAAAAACATTCCTTTTTAGGGGGTTTTCGCGATTATTTCAATAATAATAAAAGCTAATGCGATGAAATGCACTTTTTTTAATATTTATTTGCGAAGGTGGTTGATTTATACTAAATTAAGGCGAACTTAATGGTAAGGGGTACCCCTAAGGTTTAACTCCTTCAAGAGAGTTAAAATTTTAATGCAAAACAATAAATTTTAATTTGTTCCAATTACAATTTTAATGTGGGGGTTAGTTTCACCCCCTTAAGAGTTGAAAAAATTAATTTGCTGATAATACCTTTTAAAGGAAATTTCAAACAAAAAGCAAAAAAAAATTTGCAATTTTTTTTATATTAAGTTGTTTTTATTATAGTAGGGGTAGTTTTAACCCCTTAAGGGTTAAAATAATTTATTTTTGCCTGACAGTACGCCCACAATCGAATTTGAAGCATAAATTTGAAAAAAAAAAAAAAAAAAAAAATGTTTACAATTTTTGCCATTTTTGGCCGATGTAGTAGGGGTAGTTTCAACGCTTTAGAACTACCCCCTACCGTTAAGTTCGCCTTAATTTAGTATAACTCAACCACCTTCGCAAATAAATATTAAAAAAAGTGCATTAGTTTTCATTATTATTGAAGTAATCGCGAAAACCCCCTAAAAAGGAGTGTTTTTTGCATTTTTAGGGGTGACGCCCTAATTTTAGGACCGCGGGACCTCGATTTTCGTGATCAGCAACCCCAAAAACTTTTAGGGTTCGATTTTCCTAACGGTGTTATTTTGGAACACCCCTCCCCCGCGTTTTGAATGGGCTATTTGTACATTTAGATTTTTATGCTTTCATAGAATCATTGTCTGAATATGACCTACATATTTGGTTGTTACAAGACTAGAAAAGTCCGACTCAACCCGCTCCTCTTTGTTAGTATAAAAGTAAACATTTGATCCAACATCAAATTTAATGACCTTAGTACATTTTTATGAAATGATAACATTTTTTATATAGTCGTACTTTTTTTATGGAACATATAGCTTCGACATAAAAAGTTATTTCCCTTCTAAAAGGATTATTTTTAATGCTGAAATGTTTTCTACGCGATTAACATAATTCGTTAAAACGTAAAACAATAATCAATAAAACCTAGATGCCGTATAAAAAATGGTTCAAAATTGTTCAATGGTTTATATAATTTGCTAATACACAGAGCATCTACTTCTTTGAGGTGCCAAAAGAATAATATTAACGAAAAAATGCCCTGAACAAAATTTCTTAACATTCGGTTGGGCTTTTTTCTGTTTAAATGGAGAAACTTCAGATAAGTATCAGAAAGACCTTATATTGATAAGTTTTTCTAATCTATATAAATATAATTGGAGTGTCTGTCTGTGATTTCAATATAATTGTGTTTTTTAATTTTATATGGTTATTTACATGATTTTTGTCTATCTACATATGCCTGTCTGTTTGTTCAGGCTAATCTCGGAAACGGCTAATCCGGGATGGGACTTTCACTAGAAGATTCAGTATTTTGGCGAGCATGTTTTAGGCTATTTATATGCACTATATCGCTCATTCGGAAGAAAAGGGTTACAACTCAAAAAACTTCTTTTTTCAGAAGAAGAAATGTTACCGTCTTCTCAGTAAGTGATATATGACATGTGACGACACCAAAGGGATACAATGTTGCCAGCGCTCGGCCAGAAAGCGAAGCGTACATGTAACATTATTTCCCATAAAATTAATCATTGTTTTGAGTTGATACATATAGAAAACTAAAAAATGTAAAATTTTGAGATGTAACTCTCTTCTTCCGGATGTATGTATGGATGTACAGATGTACATATACATATGTATGTATGTAGACAAGTCTTGAAAATTGTTTTTGACCCACTTCCACATAACCGATCAGCTTCAAATTTTGCACACATGTACAGTTCAAGTGACAATGCAATCTGACCATTTTATAAAAAAATTAAGATGGCCGTTTCAAGATGGCGGCCGAATTTCGCAATTGGGCTCGATGACCGCCGACATGGGTATCAAATGAAAGGGAATGATAAGTATAATATAATTACCTATTTGGTGTCATTCCAAATTCAGAATGGCGACCGAAACAAACAACAAGGTTCCCGGGGTAGAAAATCGGTAGACTTTATAACCCCTTATTAAGAACCCTAAAAGGAAGCTCTGTGCAAATTTTCAGCCTGTACCCGACCATTTCCGCTATTTCGCTTTTTTCGGCTTAATTTGACTGTACTAACAGTGGATTGTTAACCAGTGTCGGGCGGGCGGTATTACCGGAAACGACGAAACACGAAAACGAGAAGCAGCATCTGTCCTTTTAAGGATCAATCCATCCAATGGCGCTACAGCCCAAATCGAGCCTGGGCCTCCTCTAGGGCATTTCTCCAAATTTGACGGTCCCTTGCAGCATGTCTCCAGTTCCGGATGTTGAGCATTGACTCTGCGTCAGCCGTCACAGAGTCTATCCATCTCCTCTTGGGTCTACCTACTGGCCTACTTCCCGAAATTTCTGATGCCATAAGCCGTTTTGGGATAGGATTGTCCTCCATTCTGATTATGTGGCCGGCTAGTCTCAGTCTGTTGATTTTTATGAAAGTTGAGAGTTGTGGGTCGTCAAAAATTTCATACAACTCGTTGTTGTATCTTCTTCGCCATATTCCATCCTCTCTGGTTGGGCCTATTATGATTCTGAGAATTTTCCTCTCAAACCTGTTAACTCGTTCTTTTATGTCCTGGAACATAGTCCAAGTCTCGCTACCGTAACACAGTACTGGTCGTATTACTGTTTTGTAGAGTGAGAGTTTCGTTTTCCTGTGTACAAATCTTGAGTGCAGGATTTGTTTTTGGACATAAAAGGCTCTATTAGCCAGTAGTATACGTCTGGTTATTTCTTCTTTTTCTTCGTTTCTTTTTGTGATAGTAGACCCAAGGTAGACTATTTTATCGACTACTCCTAGGTTATGTTCGTCGATGGTTATATTTCTTCCCATTCTAAATCTTTCTGCTCTGGATTGTTGCATCACTTTCGTTTTTTGTTCGTTTATCTTCAGGCCTATTTCCTTTGCCTCGTCTTTTAATTCGACATAGACTTCTTTTGCTGCCAAAAAGGACCTTCCCACGATGTTTACGTCAACCGCATATCCAAGTAATTGTACCGACTGGGTAGCTATTGATGCACTTCTCTGGACTGACGTTTTCCTTACTACCCATTCTAGGGCCAGGTTGAAAAGCATGGGGGCCAGCCCATCTCCTTGTCTAAGCCCTTGACGTACTTCGAACTCCTCTGTTATAACATTCTGGATCCTCACTTTCGCCAGTGAGCTATTTGTGGCGCATTTGATCAGTTGTACCAACTTTGATTCTCCTATTTTGATAGGATCTCGTATAGCCTCTCTCTGTTTATTGAGTCATATGCCTGTTGAAAGTCGACAAATATCTGGTATACATCTACATTCCTTTCCCAGGTTTTCTCCAGAATTTGCCTTAAGGTCAGCAGTTGGTCCGATGTTGACCTGTTTGTCCTAAAACCAGCTTGATATTCTCCTATAAGGCCTTCCGCTATAGGTTCCAGTTTTTGTTTCACAAGGATGGTGAAGATTTTGTAGCTGGTGCTGAGGAGTGAGATGCCTCTGTAGTTTTTGCAGTTTAATTTATCTCCTTTCTTGTATATTGGACATATAATCGCTTTCTTCCAGTCCTCTGGTATAACTTCTTCCTCCCAGATGGTGCATATGAGTTCGTGTAAGGTTTGTAATAGTTGGGGTCCTCTTTCCTTTAGCAGCTCAGCTGCTATTCCATCGGCGCCACGCGATTTGTTGCTGTTCTGCCTTTTTTACAGCTTCCCGCATCTCAACCAGTCAGTGTTGGTGCTTCTATTGAGATGTTATCTTGGGGAATTACAAATCCCTCTGTCTCTGCATTCTCGTTAAATATGGACATAGGGTTCAATAGGTTCTGAAAATACTCTCTCCACCTTTCCTTTATCCTATCAGGATCTGCCAACAAGTTCCCATATATGTCCTTGCAGATGTCCGTTCTTGGATGAAACTTATTGGTGATCTGGCGAGTTCCTTTGTACGCTTGTCTAATTCTCCCTTCATTGAAGTCTTCCTGTATCTATAAGATTTTCCTATTTAGATATTCCCTCTTCTTCTTTCTGCACAGCTTGTCTGCGATTTTTCTTTTTTCCTTGAAGACTTAAATCCTTGCTCTTGTTGGCCTTGCGATGTACTCTCGGTGACTCTGGTTTCTTTCTTCAATTACGGTTCTACAATCTTGGTCAAACCAATCAATTCTAGTCTGTCTGGGGGCCCAGCCTAGTGCCTCTTCTGCTGCCCCCTTTATGCTGCTTTTGACCTGTTCCCAGTTGTCGTTGATGCTGGGCTGCTCATCTACCTCTCTCAAGTTTTGTACGACAGCATGTTAGTAAGCATCTCTTATTTCTTCCCGTTTTAGCTTATCTATAACGTATTTTGATTGAGTTTGCCCTCTATGCGTTTTAGTTGCAATCCGGGTTCTCAATTTCACTTTGACTAGATAGTGGTTCGAGCCACAGCACGCTCCTCTCATTGTTCTTACGTCCAGTATACTCGTGGCCCCTCTTCTCTCAATTAGGACGTGGTCAATTTGATTATTAGTTCCTCCGTCTGGTGACTGCCACGTCATCTTATGTATATCTTTGTGCGGGAACATTGTTGAGCTTACTACCATTGCGTTTGAGCTTGCGAAATCGATCAATCGACTACCATTGTCATTGGTAACGTTATGTAGGCTGTGCTTTCCTATGACTCCTAGGAACTCCTCTTCTTTTCCTACTTTGGCATTCATATCTCCAAGCACCATTTTAATATCGTTTGACGGTATTAACCTGATGGTGTTTGTTAGCTCTTGGTAGAATTCCTCTTTCTCCTCATCCGCTTTCTCTTTTGTGGGCGCGTGGACGTTTATAAGACTAATGTTATGTAGCCTTGTTTTAATGCGAAGTGTGCATATTCTATTGCTGACTGGTTTGAAGTCCAGAATCAGAGATTTAATTTCCTTCTCTATGATGAATGCTACTCCGAACTCTCTTCTTCCATTTGATGATCCGCTGGAGAGTACCGTGTGGGTTTTTAGATCCATTATACCACTGTGGGTCCATTTTGTTTCCTGAAGGGCTGTGATCCTTATGCTATATTTTTTTAGTACTAATAAAAGCGAACGCAGAGCGCCCGTTCTGTTGAGCGTCCTCACGTTCCATGTTCCAAGATCGTATTCCATATTCCGTTGCCTGAGTCGAAGCCGTTGAGTCCGTCCTGTCCGAGGCCTGCCTTAAGGATTCGTGACGGGTAGGTTTTTACGGTGGAAGGTTATCAGCCTGCCGCTCAACCCCCAACCTGGAGGACCAATCCGGTATTTGCTTCGTTTTGAGGCGCGCAACACTCGCCTTTCACCCTCCTCAGTCTGTTACTCTTGTGTAGACAAGAGCATCCAGCGGACACCCGATGTAAAAACTACATCTTCGTGGAGGTTGAGGTAGGATTCGGTAGCATATCGGAAAATCTTAGATCTTAAAGACCTTGGATGGCAGGAACCCAGGATTTATCTCTTTGACGTACCGGCACCATCAAAGGTCCCTGAGGCCGTTGCTACCATTTGACCCCCATTTAAGGATCAAATCAGTAGTAAAATGTTGGCAATCTTCGTCTCAAACCATGTTCGCCATTGGGCAAGTTCAGGGTACCAATTATCTGAGAACGTCAAAACCTCCGCGCACAAGACATATTCTGAATAAAATTGGCTAGGTATCTGTTGTGCACATAGTATAAAAGTTTTCCGATGATTAACCTCGAATTTTAAAAAAAGTTGTAGGTAACATAATTTTATAGTCCACTCTAAAGTTGTCTATAAATCCAAAATTATGTCTTGCAGATTTGTTCTTTGTTTCATTATACCCTTTTCTTATTCCGGAGTATGCACACATAATTTTGTTTTATTAATGGGCCGTCCTCACTACGCGGACTTAGATCCTACGCGCTTTTCGCCGTACGGCCTCTGACAAAAGCGCGCATGAGTTCTGAATCGTGAGCAAATTGAGAAAACAAATCAATTTTTGTTTTAAAAAACATACGCGCTTTTGAAAAGCCCGTATTGTGTAGACGTACAATGTACCTTTTTAAGCACAGCCTTTGGTCCGCGCAGTTTGGCTGTACTGCCTTTGCCATTAAAAATATCGCAAAAAAGGCATTAAACTCTATGTGAAAAAAAGAGGCAAAAGCGCGTATGACCTAAGTCCGCGTAGTGTGGATGCACCATAAAAGGCGTTGCGACGCACGCGGGTTTTTCCTAGTATCTAATAAACTCATTGGAATGAGACCCGTTCTAAACGAAGTGATCTCTTTTGGATTCTGCACAGTGATAACATCACTTGTCAAAATCCTACAACCTTTAAAAATCGTGCAAAAATTTCGTTACCCTTTACAAACATCACCAATTTTTCAAACTTAGGATCAGCACTTTTTGGCGGGGAATTGTTTTCTACGCGTGATACTGTTTAAGGAAATTGCGGTTCATCCCGGGATTTCCAGTAGTTACCGCAAAATTTGTTCTTTTTGGTCAAGTCTGACAAGTACTTTACATTGATTAGTTTTGCTAATATCTCCGGAAAGCTTTGGAATTCCCTAATGAACGTTTCCCACTTTATCAACGGCGCCGGCACTTCAACACGCTTAATATGTACCCCGCTTTAGTGTATCGAACGTATATTGCGCCCCATAAGCTGTTAATTTTTGAACGCAGTGAAGGAGAATGGAAAAAGGCACAAACACTCGCTGAACGGGTGAAATAACTTTCATAGTTTGCGCAAAATTTAAGATTCACCATAATAATGCGTTTAACCTAAAAAAAAAGATTACATAGATATAAAGTTTCACATGAATCAACATCCAATCAACAAAATTCTGCTGAAAACGTCGCACAGTGGGGCTCGCTCATAGAAGGTTATGCTCAAAACTCAATTTTCAAAAAAATTGTATCTTTGTAACTTTGCGCATTTTAGAGAAAATGACATTTAAAGAACCTCCTACGAAAAAATATACACTACCACAAATTTTAAGCCCTGTATCATAAACCAACGAACTTATCATATAATACAAAATGAAATAAGAATTAACATACCTTGCTTGATCACCGACATAATACACTTCCATATCGTTAAACGTTAGAAAATAATGTTTTTATATCGCGCATAAACTGGCATTCCTTTTTCGTAGAAGTTTTATTTTGCCTCAACTATGAATTTTATGCTCATGCGATAATATTTTTACACGTGATCTGGTACATTATTACAACTACGATGATACAATTTTTTTGAAAAATTTCCACATTTTGAAAATTGAGTTTTGAGCAGAACCTTCTATGAGCGAGCCCCACTGTGCGTCGTTTGCGGAGAAGAGAAGGATGGGGTGGGCAGATTTTCTAAACTTCTGAGTTCTTTCACGGAATATTGTTCTTTGTCTACCTTTTGCTAAGAAAAGAAAAGAAAAGAATTGGCAGAAGGAAGAATTAGTATTAAAAAAAACAAAACACTAATCATCGAATTTCAAAAGGGGATTGACTATTTCAGCCATTTTTTTGTTGGTTGGCCCGTGTGAAACTGGCCACACTAATTTGTTAGACGGTAATACTCTGGCTTCACCGCAGTGGAAGTTCAAGCACTGTGCAAGTACAAGCAAATTAGTGCTGAATTGAACTTCGATTTCTGCCTGCGCTCCCACACATTTTCAACTGATTGAACTCAGGAAAAATAAAATCTCAGTTGGCCCAACAGAACATGAAATTGAGATTAAAAGTAAACGTTTGCTCAAAAGATATTAATCAACTGTCGTAATAGATGAAGCCGAGGTATAAAGGAACAAACAAAAAAGAGCAATTAAATATGAGTGCTCGCTACAAGGAGTTTTGTTCTCCTCACTTCGTTCATTTATCTCTTTTAATAGAATTTAAAAGTGCACCAACAGCGCCCTCAAGTTTATATCTATCAATCACAGTGAACAGCAATGCACAATACAGATCCATTGGAACAATTTTCCTTTATGTGTGAGTGGACATGGTGCTTTTTAGAGATTTATCAAAAAGAGCTCCAATTAAATGAGAGATTTTTCTTTCACTTGGGAGAGTTTTTCCTGAATATCTCGAATCTCGAAGCTAAGTGAAATTTCCCCGTTTTTTTCATTGGCGGTTCGTAAGGTTCAGGATAAGGGAAGCAATGCCCAAACCGAACAATAAAAGTAAAAGTATCGAAGGCTTTATTAACTAAAAAAAAAAAATTTTAAAAACCGACTTCAGAAAAAAACCCGCGATGCACAAAAAAGGATGAAATAATTGTTTGTAATTCTTAACAACATCAATCCAATAAGAATGGATCTAGAAAGAAGAATCACTTTTGAAGACGGTGCGAGGTAGTAGTTGACTTTGATTGCACTAACTCTTGCTTCGGCAATTGTTTACATTTCTTTGTTAGGCTTAATATATCACCCACATGTGTTAGCACCGTCTTCAAAAGTGATTCTTCTTTCTAGATCCATTCTTATTGGATTGATGTTGTTAAGAATTACAAACAATTATTTCATCCTTTTTTGTGCATCGCGGGTTTTTTTCTGAAGTCGGTTTTTAAAATTTTTTTTTATTTCGTGCTTTTTAGTCCATTCATTTTTTTAAATCCATTCTGAGAAGTGTTAAACGCCGCCCCGTGGAGTAAGGATAAATATCGAAGCAGGAGCTAAATAGTTTTTGCGCATTTTCGGAAGAATTTAAAAAAAAATTTTTTTTTAATATCAAACAAAATTCTCCGAGGGAAATTAAAAGAAATATTTATTGTGAAGTCGATAGCTTACTGTACTATACTCGTCATACAATTTCATTTGATACCCATACCAAGGGCGTTGTAAAGAAAAAGGTAAGCCGCCATTTTGTGTTGGCCGCATTTTGGGTTTTGAATGTCGCTATGTGGCGTTGTTGTGTATTCTATTTGTCACACCTTTTCATTTGATACCCATGTCTGGGGTCGGGGAGCGCAATTGCAAAATTTGATTGCAGATTGTATTGTCATGCGAACTACACGTATGTGCAAAATTTGCAGTTGATCGGTTATATGGAACTGGGTCAAAATCAAGTTGCAAGATTTGTTTACACTATACACACATACAGATCAAGATAATATAAGCCATATAAAAAGTTAAGTTGCCATTGATATCGGGGAAATTAAAAGTAAACAATAAACTTCTTTGATTCTTCATCCACGTCATGGTATATTTATTTATTCGATATAAACAATAGTTTTTTGAGCTGCAAATTTCGCCATAATTTCGTTCTTATCGGCTTTTGTTCTGGAAGCAAATTTACAGACGCATTCATGTCGAAAACTTGTTTAATATGGAACAAAATTCCCCGAAGGAAATTAAAAAATAATTATTTTGTCGATATATAGAAAAAAAGCACCGCGAGCCCTTGGGATCGAACTCGCACCCCACAGATCCCACAGACAAGAATACTAGTCTCCAGCCCTTTGCGCTATGTCAAGTAATATCGGCCGCTGACCAATATGCTAATAAATCATTTCAGAAGAAAGAAAAAGAGAAAAAGAAAAAAACCGGCGGCCCCGACCGGAATCGAACTTGTAACGCTGAATCGAGGACTCTACGCTCTACCCACTCCGCCACCGGGCTGCTGGCAGATTGACAACAATAAAGTAATTTGTTCGGTGCCCATGAAATGTTTAGGTGAACTTTCACAGGTTGAATTTTAACAGTTTTTTCTGCCTAACTTCGAACTCCGTTATCAGATTTTAGAAAAAATTTAACGGGACCACCGTGGGAAGCTCCCCCTTCAAATGAACCAAAAAAAAAGCAAAAAAGTTATTGGGTTACAAAGTTATGCGTGAACAGGACCACAAAATACCTCACGTCGAATTGAGTAACCTCCTCTTTTTTTGAAGTCGGTTAAAAAACTGAAAAATAACAAAGTGGAGTCAGATAAACAAACATATGGAATTGTTTCCAATCTAAAAAAAATGTTTGGAACTACGGATACTATACGAAATAGACATTTTCTACCTCTAGCAACCGCCGCTATGTAAGTTATCGGCCACTTTGTGAAAATTTCATCATTTTGGTCGTTCTTTCTAAATATAGATGCATATACCTCGGAATGTGTAGATCAGTAAAATGCAAAAAATAGAGGCTGCTCGTTATGATTTTGGTTATCAGCGGTTACAATATTAAATCTTTATCTAACGTCAAAAAAAAACTTAAAAAATTGCTAAATTCTGGCTTCTTCTTGCAAAAAAAAAACTCCTCAGGCAACCCGTACTCAAAAATGCATTTCATAAAAATATTCTCTATCCTTTAAATCATCATTAAAGAGAATCATAAAAATATAATGGAAGCTACAAAGTTATCAGCTTATATTCAATAAACACCGCCTGCCACCCCACTAGAATAAATATAGATCTCTTTTTTCTTGACTCAATCTACAAACGAAAATTCAAGAGTCAAAAACAAAATTACGAAGCAAAATTTTAAGAGCAAAAATATTGCTCGAACCCAGAACAGATTTCCAGAAAAAGAAACCAAGAAAACAAAGAGAATACGGTGGCTACAGAAAATTTCTCTATCTTCGACTTCTCAATTCTCGCTGTTCGGTTCCGAAGAAGCTGCGTTTAGCTCAACTTCTGAGGGTACTGTATTAACGCAAACCTTTGCGTGAGTGTGGGTCCAATTAGATTGAATGTGTTGGAGTTTTTACGTTGATTTTCTGTGGCAAAGAAGCTGACGATATTACAGCTTCCCCAAGTTGTGTAAGGCCTCGGCCACGATAAGAGCGGCGCCAGGAAAATTTAACGTCTCGAATTAGCGGAGAGAGGCACTTTAGTATTGTCATTCTGCCGCTCACCGCTCATACCATGTTCGAGGTCTAACACAGCAATGGGAAGCTGTAATATCTCCAGCTTTAGTGTTTCCAGAGGAGGAAATATGTTAGGATTTTTGTTGCGATTAATCTTGATTTAAATTTAAATTTATTATTATTTATATAAATTTAGTTACATATATGAAGTTGCCTATTTGGTCAAGGGAAGCAGTGCTTCCTTTGCTTCCAAAGAGGAACCGCCACTGGTTTTTTTCTTGCATGAGAAAGTACAGGGACAAAAATTGGGTAAATTTCTTGCGCCGATGAGAATAGTTTTCAATTTTATTTTTTCAAAGTTTTCGTATTTGTTTTGGGGGCACACGCACCTAGCAAGTCAAAATTTTCGAATTTTTTTCTTTATATATATTTTGAAAGAATATACCCTCGAGAATGCATGTTTAAAATTTTAGATCGATAACTTGAAAAACAAAGGAGTTAGAAAGTATTATGTCGCGCAAGGCGCGACGGCCGCCTTCTGACCTGAACGTCGAAAGTCGCGCTGTCTTAAGCCTTCCTTTCAGACATCGTGAAATCGACTTAGCAAACAATTTTCGAATCTTTCTCATTAGTTAGGGAATGCAATAGCCGAGGAACTTAATTTTTATGGCCCTGGGATTGCCGATTAAAGGTAAAACTCTCAACTCCAAAACTTATCGCGAAAAAACTATCACCTAAACTTTGAGGCTGTTTTTCTCGAAACGCCATTTTCCGAATTCGTTACCACGATATCTCGAGAACAGATCGACAAAAATGCATGAAATTTTGCAGAATTACTCAGTAAACCCTTCTTCACATATTGACGATCTCAGATTTTAAAAAAAATTCTTATTTTTAAACAAATTACAAAAAATCATGTAATTTTTAGCATACTTAAAAATCGAAGCGCTGCCATTGCGTTTGTGTTTGCAGTTTTGAAAATCACCGATCGTCAATCTGTTTTATAAATGGCTAGTTTTCATTAAAAATTGTTTTTTTGGTTTCAGATTATTAGTTTGGACAGGACGTTGGTAACCGCCAGCAAAGTCACGGAATACATGCCCCAATTACAGCCGACGTTGGCCTTTCAGTTTTTGTCATTTTGTGCACTTTTACTAGAAAATAAATAGTTTAAAACAAGCCCTTTAAAATAAAAAAAAAGCGTTCGGTTATTGCATATACTTCGGGAGAAATCGCGTCCCAAAGTTGCTCCCGTTTTTTCGCCTTCTAGGTGCGTGTGCCCCCTTAAATCTTAATTTCTGAAACTGCGCCCCCGACAAATTGCGCCCGGTGCAAGTGCACCATTCGCACCTATGGCAGCGCCGCCCCTGCGAACGTAGTACCGAAGGAAATGTTTGTTTGCTAACGTTCAGGAAAAACAAATTCTCTAGAAAAATCTTGTGGATTTACCGCTATTATAGTTATTTGAACTAGCTTCTCTCAAGATTACTTTGTCATCAGTTCTGATACTAGTCAATAACCCACTACTGCTAAACATATTACTATTTTGTAAAAAGTCAGTTTATTCCATCTTCGTTCGTCATACTGGGAAGTTAATAGGCCCCCATCCACGGTCACACAAGTGTGCGACATACGGCCAACATCGAAATTATTTCATGGTATGCGTGTACACAAATTTTCGAAGTTGGACGCCGTATGAAGCTAATATTCGTCGGGTTTGATTTTTCCTTCACACCTGCTTCATTGTATGGGTGAATTTTTGCGAATGAGAGTGTAAAATACGTAAAACACGATTTGTTTTGGTTTTTTTTAACACTCAAGGCATTTTTTTTTATTTAAAATTATCAACATGGCGGATACGATTAGGCAATTGCATATAATAATTTTTAAAAATTGGTTTTAAAAAAGCACAAGATTTTTATTATTATTGTCGCTCACACAAGTGTGAACCAATTTTTGCTCGTTGATGGCCTAGAAATGTCAAAACTTCTATGTGTGTGTAAATGGCAGTTCTTCTTCGAAAGATGTTCGTCACACATGTGTGACCGTGGATGGGCGCCTAATCGTGTGGACCGAAGGGGTCAAACCCACATCCCAACTAGTTTTTATAAAATATCAATATGAGAATTGCCGTACAAGAATGTTGTTCGAAAAAGCACCACTCCGGATGGAATATTCAACTTACCTGTAAGGTCACATGTACCGCGCAAAAGTGAGGGCATAGTGCCTAAAGTTTTCGTCTAATTTTTTTTATGCGAAAGACTAGAGGCTTAGGAAAGGCCTATTATGCTGTTGAAAATCTGTTTTTTCGTATAGAGTGCAATGTCGAACAGCAGCTCTAGTCGGAAGATAGTGAAAAGAGGGAGAATGAAGGAAGGACCTGCCACAATCAAGTCGTGATATATTTTTCATTCCACCTGCTCCCAACCATTGCTATCGCGACTCTGACATCGGGGGAAAGAGGAAAGAAAGAAAGGAAGTTATTTAGGTGGAAAAGGCAAAGGACCGTGGGGCTGTGCCGGGATTCGAACCCGGGACCTCTGGGATACTAGCCAGACGCCTTACTCCCTAAACTGCCGAGGCCGCCCAATTAGTAGTATCGATCTGCATGTAATTCATGCTGTTTCACATGATCCCCCAAAAGTTGCCGTTGCTTGTAGTCTATAAGAGATGCACTTGGTCCGCCTCTAGTACAACTCATTTATATGAGCGCCGCCAGTAACCCATTGATCTATCGCATGAATATAGCAGAAATTTTCAAAATTTTACTTCAATTCTTACAAATTTTTACTTTATACCATGAGCTTACTACTAGACATATCTCCATGCCGTGACGGTTTGGTAGTATAAATGGTGACTTTGAAATATAAACAATTCTTTATGTTAAGTTTTTATATGTAATTCGTTTCTTCATGTTTGCTTTATCTCACAACAGTAATAAACTCATTTTCTTTTAACAGAATTGATCGAACACCGATTTTTAATTTATTTTCGAAACAACACCGATCGCTCCTGACAGACCAGCGGACAATCCAAGAAAATGATTTAACCGCGATTTTAAACTCATTGAAGAATGGCTTTCACAGCTCGTCACAGAATCCGGCATGTGTGAAACGTGTTGTGTGCGAGTCTTTACAGAAGGAAGACCGAAACCACCTAGACAAATTGCAGAATATTTTCATGGATATCTCAAAAAGGTAAATAATTTCTGGAGAAGCCGAGACGTAACTTAAAACTCTTCTTTAGTGAAAAAAATACTTTCAGCAAAATGGAAAAAAATCCTCAACAATTCGTCACGCTGTTTAATGAACTGACCGAAGCCGCAAAGCAGAATCAATGCACGACTTACACCTGCTAGCCGTGGCCAATTATGGATTAAGATCGACATCTTCGGAACTTGTTTTATTAATTTCTTTTTGTTTTTAGTTTGGCACAAAGTTTGGAAAGGAAACTTTATGTAACATTCCGATTTATGTCCTTTTACTTTAGTTTTGTTCGTAAGATTCCAATAAGATAAATAAAGGAAATTAGTGAAATCTGAATGGAATTTCACTTACCTGAATGAGGCGTAGCGCGTAATGAATGATGTGACATTAATGATCTGCTTAATCTAAAACATACAATTTGCAGTGCTCGAAAACTAATTTCATTGCAAACTGTGAAATCGAAAGATTTAAGCCACGAACCTGATTTCAGCAGCTCAAGAGAAATTTATTGAATTTCTCTGAATGATTATTTTCCTAGGTGTTCAGGATCACCCTGTATCATCCTAACTTCATACAAATAAAACTATCACAAACTTATTAGTCTCATGTACTTTGATATTAAATAGAATTCATATTACTCATATTTATTATTGTATAGATTTCTCTTTTCTAAATTTCTTTGTATAACACAGTTAACTTTCAAGTTCAACAGTAATTTTTTGAGTTGACTTCACTTCTTGCAGAGACGTGAACCATAAAACAAGTGTACATCAAATATAATAAAGCAATTAGTGTAGTGTAAAACTAAATCAGAGTTCATCATTTTTAGTATCCCCTTTTATCGACAACATTTTTGGTCCTTCGAGCCGGATCCAATTGGGAACCGTGCCTCTTTTAATTTCAAGTTAAGATAATTGTGGGAAGTGCATAGTGGTCAACCCGCGGTTGTACAGTAACCAAACTCGAAGTGCTAAGGTAGAATACATATAAATCGCCAACTCCAACAATCATCATAACGGATGGATTCTGGTGAGTTCTGTCCAACACAACAGATAATAAGTTGAAGACGTTTTTAAAACAATGCTCCAGTAAGTACCATCTTATTCTCAGTTATTCAGAATTCTACATATAAAATTACAAGGAGTGGAATCCGCTAGCAAGTGACAAAGAAAACCGTACAGATGTACAGTGATTCATTTTCATATTGAATAAATTCATTTAGAGTACATAGAAACAGTTCCTTATAAATTTGTGTCGGAATCATGAAAGTGAACTTTATTTAATTTGGATCATAACATTAAATAATAACAGTTTTTTCATAAAATCGTATGAAAGAAGACATTCATTTAATTTCGCTCACTAATTCACGAGCAAATATGAGATTCAGGTAAAAACATTTAGCCTATTTTCAGGAACAAATTTTAACTTGATCAAAAGCAATTGAAAGTGTGGATAGTTTTGAACGGGATTGAATACTATTTCCATATAAAAGTTCTATTGAGTGTTTTTTTTCACAAACAAAATAAACTTTGAAATTAATTCGTGGTTTTTATTATGAACATAATTTATAATTGAATTGCTAATGATTGACTTTATTATTTATTGAAACATAAATATATTCGGCGTGTATTTGTAAATCATCGTTAGTTAACTTGGTTAATATGTAATAGTGGACTATTTGATGACTTTTCGGACATTCAGTCAAGCTCGTATGAACTACGTTTTGTTTTATTCACTTGTTTTAGTTGTTGCTAGCAAAAGTCATAGTTAAAATTCTCAAAATGACCGACACGGTCAAAACTAAAATTCTCACTAGATCCGAGAGAATCACAAAGTTTGTAATTAATTCGGCAAAAACAGCAAAGGATAAACGCACTGATTCCTTTCTTCAGGCCAGAATAAAGCTGATTGATGATTATTGGAGTAAGTTTGTAACTGCATACGACGACTACAATGAGACAACTCCACCAAGTACAAAGGAAACGGATGAAATATTCCAGCAAGACATTTACTCCCTTACAGAATGTTCGTACATGGAAGCTATATCGTGGCTTCAAGATCAGTTAAGTCCGTCAGCATCGGCAAATGATACCTCTTTACTTAATGCTTCTGCTGTAAATCATCACAATCTCTCAGTAAAGTTACCCAAAATCGATTTACCGTCATTTAGTGGGTCATACTTTGAATGGCCGTCTTTCCACGATACATATGTTTCACTCATTCATAACAATTGCTCCATAAGTGATGTACAAAAGATGCATTACCTTAAGGCTGCAATTACTGGTGAAGCATCAAAACTTCTGAAGCACTTGACTGTGACAAGCACCAATTATGAATCTGCATGGTCTAGTCTGTTGGAGCGATACAATAATGAGCGTATTCTAGTAAATACAAACTTACATTCTCTCGTTAAGTTGCAAGGAATGGAAGGTGAATCTCCACTTGAGCTCCGTCGAGTCTTAGACAGTTTCAATCAGTCAGTCAGAGCATTGCAGAATTTATCTCGTCCAGTGAGCACCTGGGATGATTGGCTGGTATATTTTCTTTCTTCTAAACTAGATCGTACAACACGAAAGGACTGGGAAACTTCACTCACTTCTTCAACAAAAGTTCCTGCATTTTCTTCGCTACAACAATTCCTAGAAGGCAGACTCCATACGCTCAGTACCTTGAAGAATAATGAAACAAGCACCATTAAAAGGATCGCGCCTCCACAGCGGTACACCAAAACTACAGTTCGGAATCATTTTGCATCTTCTTCGAGAGGTTGTCCATACTGTCAACGAAAGCATTTGGTATACTCTTGTCCACGTTTTCTATCATTATCCATTGATGATCGCATCAAGTTTATCCAACGTAAAGATTTATGCGAAAATTGTCTGAAGTCTGGGCACACCGTTGAAAGCTGTCCTTCAGAGTATCGTTGCAAGCAGTGTAACCACAAACATCACTCGCTCATACACCAAGTCAGTAACACCTCTCCAACTACTCATGCTTCCAACACTTTAGTTCATGATGCTCCAATAAAGACAAGTGTTCACATGGTACACAATAGGTATTATTCACCTGCAGTTTTATTAGCTACTGCTATGATTCTTATACAGTCACCTGACGGAACCCTCGTCAAGGTTCGTGCCCTGCTGGATCAAGGTTCTGAGTCCAATTTTATATCATCTTCACTTGTTAAATTGCTACATTTACCAAAAACAAAAGCAAACGTATCCGTCGAAGTTGTTGGTAAAATTAAGGCAGGCACTGCTAAGGCATCTGTACAGTATAGCATAACATCAACAGTTAACTCTAACATCACATACTCTGTACATTCGTTGGTGTTTTCAAATCTGACAGACTTGCTGCCGTCACAACCTGTGCACCGAACTGACTGGCCACATCTCTGTGGGCTTCAACTAGCAGATCCAGATTATGATAAACCTGCTCAAGTTGATTTAATTCTAGGCGTCGAAGTTTACAATAAAGTTCTACTAGGCCCCATCAAACATGGTCCAGAAGGTTCCCCACTCGCACAAGCAACCACTCTAGGTTGGATATTATCTGGACCAATCGATAGTTCGCCAGCTCAATCATCAATTACAGTAAGTTTTCACACTTCATCAGTTGAATTAAATACACTTTTACAAAAGTTCTGGGAAACTGAAGAACCTCCTGCCACATCGTTATTAACGACCGATGAAGCCGAATGCGAAGATTTCTATCGCTCTACACACTGTCGAGATAGTACAGGTCGATACATTGTACGTCTACCATTGAAAACAGCTGTTTGCATGTTGGGAGAATCTAGAGAAGCGGCTCTCAATGCACTTTTACGCATGGAGCGAAGATTTAAGAAAGATACGGAACTTCATAACTCATACTCTCTCTTCATGGATGAGTATTTAAGATTGAATCACATGGAGTTAGTAAGTGATGAAGCAATTTCAAATGGAAAGACTTACTATCTACCACATCATGCTGTGGTCAAGCTGAGTAGTACCACTACAAAACTCCGCGTAGTCTTCAATGGGTCACAAAAAACATCTTCAGGTTCTTCGTTGAACGATCTGCTCCATATTGGGCCCAAGGTCCTGAATGACGTGATGTCAGTACTGATGAAATGGCGACGTTATCCTATTGTATTTGCAGCTGATATCGAAAAAATGTATCGGCAAATCTTAGTTAATCCAGCTGATAGGGACCTACAACGAATTTTGTGGCGTTGCAACACATCTCAGCCTATTCAATGTTATCGACTACTGACAGTCACTTATGGTACCGCCACCGCACCTTATTTGGCATGTAAGACTTTGCGCCAATTGGCTGACGATTATGAAACAAGTCATCCTGAAGCTGCCAATGTAATACGTCATAATTTTTACGTCGACGATGCACTCTTTGGAGCCTATGATGAAGATTCAGCTCGTCATCTCCGTGTCGAAGTAAGCGATCTTCTTCTACGAGGTGGATTTAAATTGAGGAAATGGCTATCCAACTCAACAGACTTGCTTAATGATGTTCCAGAACAGGATAGGGAGCACGTATCATCAGTCAAGATTGTAAGTGATGCAGAGGTCAAGACGTTAGGGATTACTTGGTGTCCCTTTACTGACACCTTTCAGTTCAACATTCAACTTACTGACTCTAGTGTCGACACGAAACGGTCTATACTCGCAGACATCAGCAGAATTTATGACCCGCTCGGTTGGCTATCTCCAGTTTCCATTACTGCAAAAATACTATTACAGAAGCTATGGATAGTTAAATTAGATTGGGATGAATGTATACCTGATGAGACACAGAAGAATTGGACATCCTATAAGCAAGAGCTCAAAGTGCTAAGCAAATTACGGATACATCGATGGGTAGGACTGCAACAGAATCCTCTAGGATTAGAGATACACGGATTCTCCGATGCATCACTCTCCGCTTACGGAGCTGCGGTATATCTACGCATTATCCATGACCTTGAGAACGTTCAAGTTTCTCTCATTTCTGCCAAGACTAGAGTCAGTCCCATTAAAACAGTTTCTTTGCCCAGATTAGAACTGTGCGGCGCTGTCATACTGACTGAGCTGGTTGACTACGTGCATAAAACTTTGAATCTCACAAATGTACCTATTCATCTATGGACTGACTCCACGATAGTGTTGGCCTGGCTCCGTGAGCATCCCTCAAAGTGGAAGGTATTCGTGGCAAACCGAGTAGCAATGATTCAAACACGACTTCCAAATGCTAGTTGGCATCACATTCAGTCAAGCGATAATCCCGCGGATTGCATCACAAGGGGCATCCCAGCGTCAGAGCTCTCGACCTTCAATTTGTGGTGGTCAGGTCCACCGTGGCTTACAAATACTTCTAACCATTGGCCTCAGAGTTCGACTAGCCCGTCCAATATACAAGTATCAGAAGAGTGTCGTACTGCCTGTCATGCAACAGCAATAGTAGAAGAACCTAAAGTTGACCTGCTATATAGATATTCTTCTTTACGGCGTCTCCTGCGCATAACTGCCTATTTGCTTCGATTTATTCAGAATTGTCGAACATCTTCGTCATTACGAACTTATGGCAGTTTAAAGATTTTAGAGACAGATACAGCTCTAAACATCTGGATACGACAGGCTCAACAGTCTACTTTCATCAATGAATATACATGTCTCAAACATAAAAGGGACTTACCGGCGTCCAGCAAACTACTAAGTTTACATCCTTTTATTGACGATCTTCACTTAATGCGTGTTGGGGGAAGACTCAAGAATGCCTTAATTCCATATGACGAAAAACATCCCATCATTTTGCCTAAAATTAGTCACCTAGCTCTTTTGATTATCCAACATTCACATAGTACAACACTACATGGAGGTGTGCAAGCGACACTTCAACATATTCGCTCAAAATACTGGATCATCAATGGAAGAAGCCGAGTTCGACAAATCATAAGAAACTGCGTCATCTGCTGTCGTTACAGAGCATCCACAAACATCCAGTTGATGGGAGATCTTCCTGCTGATCGCGTCAGGCCTTCAAAACCATTTTTGATTAGTGGTGTTGATTATGCAGGACCTCTTCTTGTCAAACCAGTAAAAGGTCGAAACAAAACGGTTCTCAAATGTTATGTGGCACTATTCATATGCTTTGCTACTAGAGCAATTCACATTGAATTGGTCATGGATCTTACCTCCGAGGCCTTTATAGCTGCTTTTCGTCGTTTTGTGAGTCGTCGTGGCCGCTGCAGCAAGCTTTATAGCGATAATGGACGAAACTTCGTGGCTGCTGACAAAGAGTTATCCTACCATCTCAAACAATTGTTACATCAATCCAACATGACTGATCTTCTCTCCAATGAAGGAACAGAGTGGAAATTCATGCCCCCTGCATCTCCCCACTTTGGCGGATATTGGGAAGCGGGTGTTAAATCGCTGAAGCATCACTTAAGAAGAGTAGTTGGCATACAAACTTTATCAATCGAAGAGATGACCACTCTACTCTATCAAATTGAGGCTTGCCTTAATTCAAGGCCGCTTAGTGCGCTAAGTGACGACCCACAAGATTTCTCTGCGTTGACTCCAGGTCACTTCCTGGTAGGCGAAAGTTTGCTCACTCCGCCCTCTCCATGCTTGTATGGGTTACCTATGAATCGCTTAACTAGATGGGAAATGGTGCAGCATATGGTGGAACAGCTTTGGCGAAGATGGAAACAAGAATACATACACAACCTACAATTAAGGACAAAATGGAAGTGGCATCGAACATCTGTCAAGGTTAATGACCTTGTACTCCTTAAGGACGAGAATGTGCCTCCTGCTAAATGGTTTTTGTGTAGAGTGACGGAAGTACATCCTGGTGCTGATGGAGAAATTCGCGTAGTGACTGTTCGTCACATGAATACCTACTACAAAAGATCCATCACAAAGTTATGTGTTCTACCAATAGACACAGATCCTGATCACACCAATCCGCCAGTTTAATATTTTATTTATTTTCAGTTATATCGTTATCAGTTCAATCACAGACTAACTATCAAGTATACTGGACAGTCATGGCGGGCGGATGATTCAACCCTTCACAACAAACCAAGATACGTTCGTGCTATCACACGAGGCGGGCGGAATGTTCAGGATCACCCTGTATCATCCTAACTTCATACAAATAAAACTATCACAAACTTATTAGTCTCATGTACTTTGATATTAAATAGAATTCATATTACTCATATTTATTATTGTATAGATTTCTCTTTTCTAAATTTCTTTGTATAACACAGTTAACTTTCAAGTTCAACAGTAATTTTTTGAGTTGACTTCACTTCTTGCAGAGACGTGAACCATAAAACAAGTGTACATCAAATATAATAAAGCAATTAGTGTAGTGTAAAACTAAATCAGAGTTCATCATTTTTAGTATCCCCTTTTATCGACAACACTAGGTGATATAAATATGTTATCTGCTTTGGGGTAGAAACTAGTCTTTACAAAAGGTAATAACAGAAATAATTACCACCATTACACTACAGAATGGGCCAGCTTACTCTGGCTGCTTTACAAAATTTAGCTATTCAACTATACTAGCTAATTCAACTATTTTTTAGGTTGAATGTCACTAGAGACTATTTTTGAAAATAAGCAGGAAGTAGTATTTTTTAAGAAAACCGAAATTGGATGAAAATGATATCGTTTTTGTGCCAACCGAAGCATATTATTGCGAACAAGACCTGAATTAGTTTTTATTGAATTCGGCCCAGCTGTTGTTTCTGTGGGAACACACAGAGTTAAAAAAGTGAATTTTAAGATTTCTTGCTTTAGCGGATCTATTTATTTTGGTATTTTCTACAAAATTATAAGCAATATCTGATTATAAGAATTACCTGGAAATATTAGGGTAGTGTCAAAGGCCATTAACAAACAGATATCAAAGGATAACAATCCACAACCATATAAACCTTAAATTATGGAAACTGAAAATTATAGATTAGGGTGCGAGGGGGGTCTGGGGGGTGTTGGAGCAGGTAACTATGAACCTTACGTTTGAACTCTCTGGGGTATTGTATTGTACGAGTTCGGGAAGACTGACTGTGGGAGATTATTCCACAGTCGAGTTGTTCTATTCATAAACGAATTTCTGGAACATGTTGTGCGTAAACGGGGGCTTTCAGGGTATAAACGTGAGCCGAGTGGGCTAGTCTTGTGTTGCAGGAAATTCGAAAGGCGCAGGTTTGCACCTTGTCCAGCCACGCTAAGGAGATTTTCGAGGCGCCAGCACAGACAAATTAGTTATACTCGAGGCGGTGCCGAATGTAAGATTTGTAGATTGTAGCTCTGGCTGCTGGTGGGAGAACAAATGTGCATCTCTTAAGAAATCCTAGGCGTTGGGATGTTTGTTTAACGATTTGGAATATGTGATCATTCTATCGCAAGTCCTCAGGTAAAGTTATACTCAAGATGTTAAGAGAAGGATCAGCTGTAAGATTTATTTTGCCCACTGAAGGAAGGTCGGTGCAGGTTTTATAAGTAATGAGGCAGTACTTCGTTTTGGAGGGTTTGAACTCAACACGATTCTTGCGGCCCTAATCAAGAATGTGTTTGATGTCCCTGTTGATACAGTTGGACATGATCTCACGATGGTGAGGACAAGGTTTGGCAAGTGCTTGACTTATATTTTCGAAAGCGTAAGAATAACTCAGAATACTGTCATTAGCGAAGCTGAGCAGTGGGTTGGAAGGGATTAAGAACAGATCATGTATGATTATTGGGAAAAGAGCGGGTGGAAGAATTGATCCTTGCGGAGCTTCGACCGAGATGGTGTGGGGATTAGATTCGATGCCAACCAATACTACCTTTATTGGACGGTCAGAAAGGAAGCTCTTAATCCATAACCTTAGAACTGGGTGGATACCAATAGCTTGGAGTTTTGACAACAGAGCAGGGTGGCATACTCGGTCAAAGGCTTTGGACATATCTAGAACCACCAGAGCAGACTCACCAAAGCTATGGATGCTTGGTGAAGGGGCTTTGTTAGACATACAAAGAGATCTCCAGTAGATCTTTTGGATCTAAAGCCGTACTGTTTGTCATGAAAAATTCTGTTGGTTTCCAGATATTAGATTAGTGTTTTGTTGATTATAGTTTCCATGACTTTGGAGAGAACGGAAGTAATTGCTATTGGGTGGTTGTTGATCGGTAGCTAGAGTCACCTTTTTTCAATATAGACTAAACATGAACCAGTTTCCAGGAGCCTGGATAGACTCCAGAGAAGTAAGACAAGGCAAAAAGTTTGCGCAGAGGTTTAGCCAAAGGTGATGCACATTTATTGAGAACCATAGGGGGTATTTTATCAGGGCCGGTGGATTTGTTGACCTCTTTGAGACATCGATATACATACATCTCGAGTCCTGAAAAAACTCCATTGAATGAGCCACTGATATATGGCTGCAAATAAATGCAGGAAAAAGTAAAATTCTAATTCAGTCAAGGGTGGAAAGAAGAAGAAGAAACCACAACATCACCTGGGCGGAACATAACTTCGAACGGGTAAACTACCTGAGGTCCACAGTCAGCGAAGACAACGATGAAACAATAGACGTACAACGAAGAATAAAAGCCGCAAACAGAACATACTTCTCACTACTGCCAGTCATGAATCCAGAGACATCCACACAAAAATAAAAATCTACAAAACCATCATACGTAGGTACAGTAGCTACGTATGGATGTGAAGCATGTGGTATCTTCCAGAAATCCGCCGACTAGTTGGATATATTTGAGAGGAAGGTTTTCCGAAGTATATACGGCCCAATCAATGAAGACAATGCATGGAGAATACGCTACAATCACGAATTGTACGATCTATACAAAGAGTGTAAACTCTCGACACATAAGAGTGTAAACTCTCATACATACTAAGTCACTACGTTTACGTTGGGCCGGTCATGTCCAAAGAATGGATTACTCAAGGATATCAAAAAAAAAGCCCTGTACCTATTACTAGGTAGCAGGAGGCCAGTTGGCCAACCACGGTCAAGGTGGGAGGACAATGTTAAGGCCGATGCAGCAAAACTGCTCAATATAAGAAATTGGAGACAAGCTGCGGAGTAGGGAGACGTCTGGTGGAAGACGCTGATGAAGGCCAAGGCTCGAATTGGGCTGTAGAGCTATCGAAGAAGAAGAAGACTGGGTGGTCAGCCACCAGCGAGATATGCGGAGTAACATGTAGTGTATTTCAGCATTTAAATACGCACGTGCTGTAACTATCTCGGACTGGTTGAAGTGTGATTATAAACTCCTGGTGGTGTCCACTGAAAGTTGTCCCGAAAGGGATGGAATAATATGATCGGGCTTACCAAGCGAAGATGTAAAGTAATGTGTCGAGGACTGCATGGCAGTGGGTAGGATTAGCCCAGTCGTTTAACTATCTCTTCTGGGAACTGGACGTACTCAGTTGTATAATACATTATTCTGATATGGAGGCTCTGTCAGGATGGACCTGTGACCTGGATGGTTTGAAATGAAAGATGGAATAAACTGACTTCTTACAAAATAGTTATACGTTTAGCACTAGTGGAAAATTGGATAGTATCAGAACTGATGACAAAGCAATCCCGAAAGAAGCAAGTTCAAATAACTATAATACATAGTAGTAAATCCACAAGATTTTTCTAGAGAATTTATTTTTCCTGGACGTTAACAAACAAACATTTCCTCCGTATTTCGTTCGCTGCACTAAAGCGGGTGTTCAAACTCGTATTGAGCGTGCTGAAGCGCCGTTGACAAACTGAGAAGCGAATGAATTCATTTGGAAATTCCACAGCTTTCCGGAGATATTAGCAAAACTGTAACTGTTAATTACTTGTCAGACTTGACCAAAAAGAACAAATTTTGCGGTAACTACCGTAAATCCTGGGATGAACCGCAGCCGATTCGTGTATGGCGAACGGCGATAATCGAACGAAAAGAAATTGAAGTCGACAAATTTTGCCGACGAGAATTTTAGCGTTCGCATAGGTTGAAAGAAATTTTTTCGTGTCCTCGATAGAAACCACAATATTGAACCACGAAAAATATTACAACAACTGCTGTAAATTTATACAACTATTTATTATTTGAAAATTATTAATCATAATAAGGCAAAAACTCGATAGCCCAAGACCTTTCGAGTGCCTTTAGTCGGCTTCAGACGAAAATTTTCAATTTTTCGACCTAAGCAAACCCTAGGCGAAAAAAAAATTTCGTTTTCCACATACACGAACCGGCCTCTGAAACTGTATTACTCGTAGAAAACAATTCCCCGTCAAAAAGTGCTAATCGAAGGTTTGCGAAATTCGCGCTATTTGTAAAGGGAAACGACCGAATATTATGAAATTTTCTCAGAGCATTTCTTCGTTAATATTCTTTTTTCGGCACCTCAATGAAGTCGAGATAGTTTTTAGTTCGCGCGGTATCGTGCAGGTACAAAAATCATAAACGTCGTTTAAACAAAAAAAAAAACGGTTCGACCGAATTTTATGAAAATCTTTTCAGATCATATTTTGATTAATACTCTTCGAACGGCATGTCAACTAAGTCGATATCTTTTATAGTTCGCGCGATATCGTGCAGGTACAAAAATCACTTATGTCATTTAAATCAAAAAACCGCGCGACCGAATATTATAAAAATCCTTTCAGATTATACTGTCGGTAATATGCTTCGAACGGCACATCAAGTAAGTGAATATCTTTCGTGGTTCAGGCGATATGTTGCAGGTCCAAAACCACTTACCCCGCTTAAACAGAAAAACGTCTCGACCGAATTTTATGAAAATCTTTTGAGTTCAACGAAGTCGATACCTTTTTTGGTTCGCGCAATATCGTGCAGGAAAAAATGACCACATAAGTAGGCACACACACACATACTTCCTCCCAATTTTTTGCTTAACATGCTCCTGGGACCTTGAAAGGTGAAAATACGTTAAAAATTTCGATTTCGATTTTCGCACCGATTACAATAACTTTCTATACTGGGAAGTTAAAAATATGTTACCTACAACTTTTATTTAAATTCGAGGTTAATCTTCGGACAACTTTTATACTACGTGCACAACAGATTCCTAGCCAATTTTATTCAGAATATGTCTTGTGCGCGTAGATTTTGACGTTCTCAGATAACTTGGCACCCTGAACTTGCCCCATGGCGAACATGGCTTGAGACGAAGATTGCCAACATTTTCAGACGATACTGATTTGATCCTAAAGAGGACAGTTGCTGCTTCCCGTTTTTGTGTTTCGCCGTTTTCCTTTTCCTTTAAATGACGTTTTCCAATATGTCTCTAAATGAGTGATAATTTCAGATATGCATCAATATCATCGGCCCACTTTGTCTGGACAGCCGGCAACATTTGCCCCAATAAAACAGTTACTGCCCAAAATAATTAGTTTTTACATCTTAAATCTGGCGGTGTTCTGTTAATAGATACTTTATTTGCCATAGTACACTCATCGCATTTCCAGACAGCCATCATGCAGTCTTGTAAAACTTTAGATTTTTTCCACGTAAGTTTTTAGATGTGTTACACGCAGGATTTTCTATATGATCTTCTTCGATCGGTATCTTAAGCATAGATTGAGCTGTTCTTCCTGTGGTGAGTAAAGTTGCCGAAATCTCTGCTACTGTCCTGATCTCATATTGGCCAAACCTACCAAAATGTTAAAAAGCGTGGGACTTTACCTATATTCTTATTTTATTATTACTGCAACTTTTCGCTAGCGCCCCATATATACTGGCTTGAGCAAAAAAGTTTTCATTCAACAAAATTTTTTACTTTTTAGTTCATTTTTAATCAAAAACATATTTTTAGGTTACTTTTAGTTTTCTACCTTTTAGTTTATTATATGTCTTTCTTTGGTTATTTTGTGGTGACAGATATATTTAAAATGAGGTCACCCAGCTTACTGTACTCTACTCAATTTTCAAGATTTGTCTACATACCTACATTCATACATACATACAGGTAGAGTTAATATGTATATAGTGCATATATTGTAAATAGCCTAAAACATGCCCGCCAAAACACTGAATCTTCCAATGAAAGTCCCATCTCAATCTGATTAGCACTTTCCAAGATTAGCCCGAACAAACAGACAGACAGACATACAGATATACAGACAGACAGACATGTTGTTTGAAAGTTCGTAATAGAGGAGGAAATTTTGATGAGCGACATTTAGGACGATTTCGAAAATATCAACTCAACTAAATCGACTCAATTCAGTAATGCCACAAACATTGTAATACTTACAAGTGAAACATCTAACATCGTTTATAAACAAGCGTTACAGTGGATTGTTAACCAGTGCCGTGCGGGCGGTATGACCGAAAACGGCGAAACACAAAGACTAAATCAGATTTTGATTTATCCCAACTGAAATCCCAACTGTCAAATCAGTTTGCCAACTGCCCCATACACGCTGCGATTCAGTGCCAACACAACTCATTTTGGGCAACTAGTTGGCCCGTGGGTGGGCCCCATTAAATTTCTTCAATGAAAATTTGTTAAAAAAATTAAACACTGGTAGAACTGGAAAATGACACTGGTAGAACTTGATGGCTTGATGCTTCTTTGGAGGTGAATGTTTTTCCCATTAGGGTTAACGTTAGGTTGTGGAATTTGATGAGGAAAGTACCATTAAGAGTTTGCTTAGTTGTTTCTATCTCGATTGTCCCATTGAATTTATTTAGAAAAAGGATTCCTGGTGAGATTTCCTTAATGGTGGGTAGATGTTGGGTGTTGATGATGTTACAGATGGCTTTTTCGCTCTTGAGTAGTTTTGGAATGCAACTCGTGTTTGTTAGGTCAGCGATATTTAGATTATTACATATGGAAAAATGATTATATTTTTTATATTCTTTTTTTATTCCTAATATTTCTTCATTATTTTTCAATACAGAATCGTACATTAGATTTTTTGCAAAACTATTTCTTTTTATTGTTCTTAAAAGTAATTTTTTATATAACTTACTACTAGTTAAAGGAATATTTATAATATAGAGAATTGATATTGAATTTGTTAAAATTTTTACTTCTGAAAAGTTCAAGGCTTCATCTATAGAATCGAATTTAAGATTCTCTTTTGTTAATGTATAGCTAATAGCTACTATAGCAGAAGTTAAGTGATCTCCTTATTCTTCGGGGTTTTAAATTTGTTATAAGGTTCTGGATTTGTTGGATTTCGTGGTTCATGAGAGGATAGAGGGGATGGTATCTGCTACTGTTAATTGTCGGTAGTATTTCTGCCATTGTGCGTTCGTATTGGTTCAAGTTTATCTCACCTATTAGTTTAAAGTTGCCAGTCTGTATGCGTGCCTGCCCTGTATGTATAAAAACGATCTGAGAGTTGGAGAAATCCAGTATTTGTATCTCGCCATTAATGACATAGAAAAGTTGCCTGAAATAGAATTTTAATTTCGAATGTTAGTTTTATGCACAACTCGTCCTGACTCAGTTAAATTGATAGAATTTCTATTTTCTTTTACAATTTCCTGACGATACCTGACTGTTAATTTGGAACCTACTCGTTGCTTTACATAAATTATATCCCCTTGTGAATATTGTTTAAGGTACCCCTTATTTTCTTGGTGTTAAATGAGTCCTTCTGTAACCCATTACAAGAGAAGAGAATTTGCTCGATGACTCATTTATTTTAGTATTTTTGTGATACCCCAGTAGGACTTGTAAGCTTATAGAAGTACTGAAAAGAGCGCTTACTAGTAAGGGGTTGGCCTTACCATACCCCTTACAGATGACCAGTTCTGTAAGTACTCTAAGGTAAGTACTCTAAGGTACGTACATATGTAACTACTCTAGGGAAAGTAAAAAAGTAAGGCCTTACCTCCTATGACATCGTGTGTAAAAATAAGCACTTCTTCCCATTACTAGTAAGTGATTATTTCAGTACTTCTGGGAGCTTACAGGTCCTACTGGGCTATATTTTTAGGTAGCTGTTCATATTTTGTTCTCTTTACAAATTGAGCAGTTGCCAACTATATTCTTTATTTTGACTGCCATTTTCGGAAAGCCTTCCTTTTTAGAATTTGCAGTCTATTTTCGATGGCATTTCTATGAGCTCGGCGATGTTCGTTGCGTATTATTTCCTCTTGTTGGTTTTCATCTTCGATATCATCAACTAAAGATTGAGTGAAACGGAATCTATAATTCCTCAAGTGAATGGGATAAAATTGTTGTATTTTTCCCATGGTTGTCAAGACGCCATTTACGACAAACAGGTTAAGATACCTTTTGAAAATTCCGATCAATTCAGTTTCTGTAAAGTCCCTTTGGATTATAATATTTCGGTTGTATCGAGAGAAGACAGTCTTGAACTGGTAACTATTTTCATCACCAATTTTCAAAATTAGCTGATTACGGAATACGTTTACAGGTGTTTCTACTGAGGGAATTAAGTTATGCGAAGAGCTTTCGCCACTATGCAGTGTTGGTGTTAGGGAATTGATTTGTGGTCCTGAAATGAAACGTGACAAAGAATCTCCAACTACGTTGGCTTTTCCAGGCTTATATTTGAGTTCATAATTATATTCTTCCAGAATCGTTTTCCAACGTTTCATCTTACTATGTGTATTTTTTTTGCTGAGGGCATAAGTTAAAGGTTGATGGTCTGTGAATTTGTTCACTTATCAAGAGCCGTAAAGTAATTTCTTGGGGTGTTCAAGGACCAAATTATAGCTAGCATTTCCATTAGTCTGAAGCATCAGTGGTTAGTTCGAAACTTTCCTCGAAGTTTGGGTGCGAGAGTATTACCTCTTGCGAAATCAGTGAGTTTTGAAGTGTTAACTTCTTTAGGCGCGTTTGGCACTTTTTCGCTGGGGGTAAAACAAATAATTCGCGACACGGGCACTTTGTTGCACACCCTGTTCTGGACACTTGCTGCAATGATGGTGACACGCGCACTTTGTTGCACACCCGTTTTTGGCTACTTGTGCATATGCAGCTTTCTAGAGCATGGAAAATTTTGGTTGAGAATATGACATGAATTTTGAGAGCGGCCGGCGTCTGCATTGCGAGAATACGAAACGAATGCTGAGAGCAGCTTCTGCACAAAGTCTAGTAATAACAAGTCTTTCATCTTCGTACAAAAATTTCCGACCGTTGATTGTGTGCGTGCATATATGCACATCACTGCTGAGCAAAACTCAACGCATACTTTGTGAACTCGGCCAGATAAAGCCAGATTCCCTCTTTACGATAAAGTATGCAGAACAGAAAAGGAAAGAAAATTAAATCAGCTGTTATCTTTCATAAATCAAAACAAACGAGCAAATATGCACCAATACATCCCCATATAAACTCATAAAATTTTCCGACTTATGGTTGTATTCCAGCGCGTATAAAAATGTTGCATTCTCTCTCTGATAGCCTGACATCGTCATTTGAAAAACTTGTGCATGCAGCTGTTCGCCTTTCACTCATTAACCATATGAAGATGAAAGACTTGTTAATTTCTAGACTTTGCTTCTGCATTGCAACATTCAAACCCAATCCCTCCCATCAATCGCGGGCTATTTTGCCTCGCACGCATAGAATTATACGCTGCTGTTTGTAAGTGGAGCTCAACCAGAAGTTTCCATGCTCCAGACAGCTGCATAGGCACAAGTAGCCAGAAACGGGTGCGCAGCAAAGTGCGCGTGCCACCATCGCTGCTGTCTGTTGCTGGACCTCGACTAAAAGTTGCCATGATCTAGCCAGCTAAATGGCTGGAATATTTAAATATTTTGCTTGGATTAATCACTTTCGGCGACATGGAATACGTTTCGGCGTTTCGCCTATTCGAATTCGACTGGGCGTCTGTATTTTACCTTCATAACTGGGGTAGTATCCCAGTAGGGAAAATCGCAAGTATTTACTGTGGGAAGTCGATTTGGAAGTACTTCTTTATTTAGTGTTTTCTGTAATGACTTATAAGTAATGCAGAGGAGAATGGGTTTGGTGACCAAGCGTTTGATTTCGCGCAAAAAGCGTGTAGATAAACTTCATAGTTGGTCGTTTTCTTTGTTAATCATCTCAGTTATCTCAGCCATTAAGTTTTTTATCTTTAATGTATAAACATATATTTGAATTTATGTTTATGATATAAATACATATAAATCACTTAATTTTACTTCAAGCTACCCCACCTTTTCACGCCTACCCCAACTAAATTACATTACAAAAATTTACAGTATAATAACTTTGTATTATGAGTTTAATAATAAATGTAGTTTATTTATTTATTTACGCCAAACAAGGCTTGCTTAAACTATATTACACAGGGAAAGTAACTTATAAATATATACATACAATCGCTAAAAGTACATTTGCATTTAACAATTTATCACAGGTATATCATAATAACTTATGGTACATTAGTTATAGTGTTAGTTCAGGATAATTCGGATGACAGGAAGGATATCAATTTTTTCTTGAAGGATAATTTGCTCATTCCAGGGGAGAAGCAGGAACTGTGGCCATTGAAAATCATACAACATCTGTTGACGGGCTCGTTCTTGCCATACTCGGTCCGATGAGAATATTCCCTAAGCATTTTCGTATGCCTATTCTGACGGACATCGTCGTTAACTTTGATCCTGTCTGACAGAAACTGAACATTGATCCTATCGTTCAAGACGTCCAAAGTAAAGCATGATATAAGCAACTTACGCCTATTAAACAGAGGCATGAGATCCAACACTTTGAGCCTGTCCATGTAGGGTGGTAGGCTATGAAAATCACGCGAGTCGTATAGATTTCTCAGAGCAAAGAGTAGAAATTTCTTTTGCACTGACTCAAACCTGTTACTGCTTACCTGGTAAATAGGATTCCAGATCGGGCATGCGTATTCTAAAATCGGGCGGACTAGCGAACAGAAAAGGGTTTTTGTAACTCGAGGGTTGTCAAATTCCTTGGCTCTTCTCTTTATAAAGCCTAGAAGTTTGCTAGCTCTTGCAATAATATTATCGTAGTGCAAATTGAAATTTAATTTATTGTCCAGGACAATACCCAAATCTACAATTTGATCAACGCGGTCTAATACCCTGCCGTTGAGATAATAGTATTGCAACTGTATGCTTTTTTTACGAGAGAAGGTAATTACGTGGCATTTACTGGTGTTTAGTTGCAGTTTATTGGTGGAGCACCAGTCATGTAACGTATTCAGTTTCGACTGAAGGAGAGTTACGTCATCACTCGACCTTATGACACTATATATTTTGAGGTCATCGGCATAAAAGAGATGTCGTATATTACTTAGTTTTTCTGACAGGTCTGAGATGAATATATTAAATAAAAGTGGGCCAAGATGACTACCCTGGGGGACTCCGGAAGTTACTTCGATTTCTTTTGACAGAAATCCTTGAAATCTAACGGCCTGTGTTCTTCCGTTAAGATATGATTCTATCCATCTTAGGACAGGCCCAGATATTCCGAATTTTAGTAGTTTTGTTATTAAGATATGGTGGTCGACACGGTCAAAGGCCTTACTGAAGTCAGTATAGACAGCATCGATTTGATGACCGTTCTCCATACCACATAGTAGTTCGGAGGTTAGTGTCATAAGGTTAGTAGTTGTCGAGCGCCCTTTTCTGAAGCCATGTTGTTGGTCATTGAGGAGCGGATCGATTGTTTGGGCAATCTTGTTGTAAACAAGCTTTGCGAAGAGTTTAGGAATTGCTGATAATATTGCGATGCCCCTGTAGTTGTCCACCGAATGCTTATTAGATGCTTTATGAATTGGTATGAGGTAGGATTTTTTCCAAGTTATAGGAAATTTTCCTAACGATAAGGATTTGTTGAAAATAAGATGGAGGGGATATAGAATTTGAGTTGAGTAGCACTGCAGAAAGCAAGGAGGCAGATTGTCGGGACCGTGACCTTTATTGATATCCAGATTGTTTAAACCTGTCATGATGTCTTCGACGGATAGGGATATGTTATCTATAAGAGTTGAAGTAACAGTGCGCGTGTGTGTTGCCTGTTGCGTCAGTATGTGTTGTATCAGATTTTGGACAAAAGACTTCGGTAAACCTGTCAGCAAACATGTTACAAATTTCCTGTGGGCAAGAGGAGTGTTTACTGCCATTGGTCATTGTAGTTGGATAGCCTAAGGTCTTTCGTTTCATATTAACGAACTGAAAGAATTTTTTGGGATCTCTTATAATGCTATCGCCAACAGAGTTAAGATATGTAGTATAGGCCTCACGTGACCTAAGACTGAATTCTGAGGCTAGCCTAGTGTATTCTAATTTCAGTTCATCATTTGCATGGGGGTTATTTCTAATCAGCTTATACAATTTATTTCTCTGATTACGAAGAGAACGGACATTCTTATCCAGCCATGGTTCCGATAATTTATCCCTTCTTTTAATTCTGGGCACATGTTTGTCAATAACGTTGAATATTATAGTGTTGAAGCAAGACACCATTTCGTCAATGTCATTACCAGAAAGCCTATTTTCCCAGTCTACTAGGGATAATTCGAAGGCAATGCTGTTAGAGTCTGCATTTTTATAATCATAAATGATTGAGTTATTGTATGATATACGATGATTAGCTATTGCGGTATTATGTTCGAGGATCCATGCAGAATGGTGAGTAGAGTTGGTAAAAAGGTTTTCCTCAGGCGGAGCAGGCAGGATGTTCAGCTCCTCAGGTGAGTTAGTGAAGATTAGATCTAACCAATTACCACGAGAATTCGGAGTTCTAATGATTTGGTGTAGACCATTTCCATAAAAGGAGTCGATTAACTTTATATCGATAGCATTTGTGACGTTAATCGGAAGTAAACAATTTTCTTCCTCGTCGGGGATAAAAGATATATTAGGGCGATTAAAGTCTCCTAAAATAAATATGTCGTCGCAACTGGAGAGAGATTCGTTAATATCATCTAATATATGAAGTAATTCATCATATTTAGATTCGTCAGAGTTAGGGGGTATGTAAAAAGTGCCGAAAATTATGTGTTTCCTGCCCGATTCAACTCGCACGAAAACATGTTCAAAGGAATTCGAATTTTTAGTTGCGATTAGTTCACTATTCAGGGGGTCCTTGACCGCTATAAGAACACCTCCACCTCTTGAGAGACTGGTAGAGTTGTAGTCTCTATCGCATCTGTATATCGTCCAGGTGGAGTCTAAGATCTCCTGGTTTACAAAAGTTTCATTTAACCACGTTTCTGTGATTACGAGTACATTAAAATTGCAAGATTTAGCGTCAATGAAAAGGTTATTAAGTTTGCCTCTCATACCACTGCAATTGTGGTAAAAGAACCTTATGTTCTCAGTTGGGTCAGGGGTAGTTGAGATGTGAGTTTTTGTCGGAGAAGTGACTAGTTACGGACGATAATATCTAGCCATTTCGTCCCGGCTCCTCTGCAATTGAGACACATGTAGTGATCTCATATGTGAGGCGTAGGTGGCGAGATCCTTCCTTACTTGCTCAGAAGAGATCTGGTATTGCTCATGATAAACAGTGTAGAGCTTAAGCAGGGTATTCCGATCGATGGGGAGACCTTCTTGTTGGATCGAAATAATGAGGCTGGTCCTGGTCTTACCATTTACACAGGTAGAGTCAGGTTTGTTGTGCATATAAGCAAGAAAGAGCCTTACATTATCATAAATCCTATGATCTCTGAGACGAGATAATAGGTACCGACCCTCGGTTGAGTCTGCCGAAATTAAGGTGTTTTTGACGTTCGGAGGCTGTAGAGGGTCCAAGAAGTTTGGTTTGGTTGCAGTGATGGAAGAGCTCGCCAACATTGGTGTTTCTGCCACAACCGTAGGAGTATGAGGTTGTGGAGGGTTAAGGGGAGGTTGATTGTTTATCGGAATCTCGGTAACATCGGAATAAGAACGGCCGCCGATGATAATATGGCTACGAGAAAAATTTGGGTATAAATCGCTATTATTTGTTTGTGCAGAGACGACAGGAGTACGGGTGGGAATGCTGTTAGTATTGGTTTTGATGATTTTAGAGTTAATGTTACTGTGGATATTAGAGGATTTTTCATGCTTTGTTAGTATGTTAATATTTTTATTTTTGGAGCTAATAGTGTTATTAATCCTAGTTTTAACTACCTTAAATTTATTACTTAATCTATCATTCCAGCGGCGGAGCGTTAAAGCATTCCATTTGAAAACATCCGAGGCAGAGTTGAGAAATAGCCATTCATATTTAGTGGCCATTGTTATTTTGAAGCTCCGTAAGTTGTCCTTATTGTTTATTTGCGAGACGAGTTCACAGCCAAGGAGCTTAATAGAGAACTCGGTCTGGAACATATTCCTAACCCAAGACGGATTTGCTTGGAACGGTGCGCCGTTGAGGAGGTAAGCTGATCTCTGATTTGGAGGTACCATGGTGTTGGGAGTGTTAATTACAATACTCCGCCTCGATTTATTAGGTTGCTGTTTCGGCTCATTTTTCGTAGTATAAGCACTTCCAAAACACATTCTATGGAAGGGAAAAAAGAAGTACTTCCCAGCCTAGGCCATCGCCGTGTTAATGTAATGCCTTTTTTGTACTGGGTGGAAGTACTGAACTGCTTCTGTAGAAGTAGTTTTTCCAGTACTTCCATTCCCTACTGGTATGTTTAGTATTTTCTATGTATTATATGTATATTATCTATTACGTACTATATACAATGTACTGCATATTATGTACTATGTTCTGAAAAAATTCAAATTGAATCCAGTAGATTCCCATAAAAATTTAGATCCGTGACTTTGGCTGAAAATAATATGACTTTTTTGCATATTTGCACAATGTTTAAAATAGCAAAAATTTCTGGTTCGTGACTATTGCATCAACCCGACGATAAGTACTGTGTACTATGTATACTACATATTTCCTATGAACTATGTACTATGTATTTATTACTATATATTATCTACTATTTTTACCAAAAACTACATTATCCCAGTCATCCATCGTCCGATCTTTGTGTGATAAGTTTAAGACAAATGGTTTAATTTCGAAAACATTGCAACACATTTTGGAGTGAGTGCATATAAGTAACAATTAAATAAACTTTAACAGAATATTCATAAATAAAATATATTAATCCTTATCGTCCTGCATTAAGATAGATTTGGAAATTTAGACTACCCATAGATAGAAGTTTACACTTCTAAAGTGTGGTCCTACGAACACTCGTTTTTAGCTTTTTTTTATTGAAGGCATTAAATTGTTCTTTGTCAAGTTGAATGGTCTTATTTTTTGAAGCGTCTTAAAAGGGATGTCCGGGGTTTGGCCAGTTTGGCGTAATCTTTAATGAAGCGTCTATAGTAACCTGATATACCTAAAAAGGAATGCAATTCTTTGAGATTTTTAGGAGGAGGTAAGCTTATTATCGCTTGGATTTTTTAGGATTCGTCTTAATGCCGTCTATTCCAACTTACTATGAAGCCTAGGAATTCTATTTGGGTCATGAAAAATTCGCACTTATCATCTTATCAAGCTGAACTTTCATGATAGCTGACTCTAAAGTATGGAAAATTTTTTCTAAATTTTGGAAGTGTTCTAATTCTTTTGCCTCATATTATTAGGTTGTCCCATAAGTTTCTTCCGCGCCACGCTATGAATGACTCTAACTGGCTATGTTTATATAAACATGCAGGCTTATCTCTTAGCCGTTTATGGTTTATATATAACATAATATGTTTATATTCATATATAACATAATAAATCAACCTTAAACAACACATCTCACAACACATCTCGTGTATTCATTTCGAATCAAAAAAAGGGAAGGAACTTATGGGACAACCTAATATTATATCGGCAATGTAGACGTAGCATATTTTACCGATATGTTCCCTCAAAATATCGTCAAGTGCTCTTTGAAATATTGAAAGGGCGTTTTTAAGGCCAAAGGGTAATCTTACAAATTCGAATTTACCGTTATTTATAGAAAAAGCCGTTTTTCTATGTCGGTTTCTTTAAGAGGAATTTGGTGGAAGCCGCTTTTTATTAGATCAATATTTAAAAAATATTTGTTTTTCCCTAAATTATCCAGAACTTTATTTATTTCTGGAATAGGATATCTGTCTGGGATAGTTATAGAATTAAGCTTTCGATTTATAACCATTCTGAATTTTTTCTTTAACGAAGCGTCTAGCTTTTTCGGAACTATCCATACTGGGGAATTGTATGGAGACTTTGACTGTCTTATAATGCCTTCGTCGAGTAATTCTTTTACTTGTCTCTCCAGCCTACTGTCTCTCAACTTCGTCTTTCAAAGCCATAGGGTAAGGGTAGGATTTCGAATAAACTGGTTTATGCGTGGTGGTTCTAATCTCACCATTTACGGTTGTTATGTACGTTAATTTTCGGTTTGGGGCTGAAAAAAGTTGGGGACATTTCTTGAACACATTGTTCAAGGTTTCGTTTTGCTGTCTTGTTAAATGAGAGTTACGAAGGTTAATAGAAATGACGTTTTCAGTTTTATGTTGTTTGAGAGAAATTTTAATGCTTTGGAGTAAGATCATATGATCTTTTTTGGTATGAATCTCTGCATCTAGTTTACGTAAGCTATCGTTACCGAGGATATCGTCAAAAGATATCAGTGTTGGTAATATAAAGAATTTAATTTTTTTGTTAAGTTCAAATATGTCGATGAGTGCATGATGGGTTATTTTAATTCTACCTCCGACGGAGTTAGCGAAAAATTGTTCCTCATTCCGTTTTATATGCTTTGGATGTACGTAGTTTTTATTTGTGTTGGTATCTACTAAGATTTTGTAATTTATCCGCTTCCTTTCTTATGTTCGAAATAAGGGAGCGAAGACGAACTTAGGCTATGAGATAGATATCATCCAATTCTTCTTTGAACGACATTTTCCTCAGAATTTACAGGATACTCATCTTGATTTTGAGCGTCTTGTGACTACAACGCGTCTTGTGTGTACAATTTCTCTTCTTTAATTTCCTTTTCATTATTGTTAGTTTCTAAATTGTGAATTCTTTGATGTTTGTATGGTTGGCGGACTTGCTATGAAATATTATTTCGTTTTTGTGGGAAACTATAGTTTTGTGGTCTATTGGCGTAATTTATTTGTTTGGAATGGATGCTTTTATCTGCATCCATGGGCTCTGGTCTTGGTTGAGGCTTTGGTACCATTGGGTATGAATATTGTTGACATTGTGTTTGGTTTTGTGTTTGGAAATTGAGTTTTACCGGACGATGGGGATTCTGTAATAATTCTGGATAGAAATGTTTCCTTGGAGCCGGAATAGGCATAATAGGTTGATGGGGTGCATAGTTTCTTGGTGGTTGTATCCTTCGTATCGTGGACTGGCTATTGTTTGCATATTACGGCTACTAGGGGACCTTCTCCACAACCTTCAATTTTCAGCTTCACAAGGTTTTAATTTGCCTATCCGCAGAACTGTACAAGGCTGCTATAGCTAGAGTCGGAGAGGTATACCCCGGTGCCCGACTCAAAGCAGTAGAAGCTTGTGACATTCCGTCACGTCCAAGGGCTAGCCCAGTGGCTCCGTCGGAGCCAGAAGACATTCTAGTGATTGATGCTAAAAACCTTCAACCCCCAGCTTAAAACCGATAACTGGAAGGTTATAAAAACGGAGCAGACAAACAGGGCCACTATGCAAGTTGTTCTGCTCCTAAATAAAGAGTGTCTAGAGCAACTAGCAATAGACAAACATACCGTGAACTATGGCTTCGAGAAGATAGAGCTGAAGATATATAAAACAGACACAGAGGCTATAGTAAATCGGGCGGCCTGCACCAAGGCCTCAGCCGAAAAGGCCGAAGACTTGAACACTGATGGCGAAGCCGCAGCTCGGAGCGAAGCTAGCGCATCGTCAGACTCGGAGATGGTAGAGCCATGAACAATATGCATCCACTCCTTAGCTCGGACTCTAGAGGACATCTTCAGCGACGAAGAAGCATGGCCTTTCAGGACCTGGTAAGTTACAGCGATGCTACCATAGTCCTGGTTATGGGAGGCGATGCAAATGCACACCACACACAATGGGGCAGCATGAACACCAATGACCGAAGTGAAGTCATTTTTAACTACCTATTAGGCACCAGGCTTACAATCTGTGATAAGGGAAGTGACCCCACCTTTGTTACCAAAAGCAGAGATGGACATCACTCTTGTACCGGACTGTCACTCCGACCAAATACTGACTTGGAAGGTCCTGAAGGAACACTCTTTTCAGACCACAGGTTTATAGAGTTCCATCTGCAAGACTCTAGCTCAACCACCCCGTCCAAAATAAAAAACCTCAAAAGGGCAAATTGGGGGTACTATACTAGGCTAATCGCAAAGAACCTAGCACCTAAGCCACCCTGTATTCCCAAAAACCGGGAACAGCTCGACAGCATTGTGGACATTCTTGCAGAACAATGCTCCTTTGCCTTAAATAAAGCTTGTCCGAACAGACCGCATAAAGAGGCTTCCAAACCACCATGGTGGTCTCCAGAATCGCTCCGCAAAGAGTTCAGAAAAGAATTTAATTCAGCTAGACGTAGCAACAGCGTAACCTCCTATAAGTCGAAGCTGAATAGATACAAAACGGCATTAAGGAAGGCCAAACGCACCTCCTGGGCCACCCAGCAATATAGAGTCCACATTGGAAGCCTCAAGGCTACGTAAAATCTAACTAAAGCGCCAATAATGCTTAGTTACTTACGCAAAGAAAAGAGCGATTGGACAGACTCAAGCAGAGAATCTCTCACACTAGTCATGGACACCCACTTCCCGCGTAGTAGGTACCACGACTGAGAAAACCATCGCCTTTGACCTTCCACCAGCACAGCTGGTCAAATCCATCATAAACAAAGCGAGAACATTCAGTAAGCACCTTCCAGCTTTATAAATCACCAGGCCCTGATGGTATAATGCCGGCACAACTACAACGCACGCTTGGAAAGAGGTAAAAGTGGTCTTTATACCCAAGGCAGGGAAAGCCTCCCATACAACACCCAAAGATTACAGGCCAATCAGCCTATCATCCTTTTTATAAAACTTCAGAAAGGCTAATTGGAATATATCTGAGGCAGATCATACCAACCTCGGAACTCCCTGGCGCGCAGCACGCCTACACAAAGGGTAGATCCACGGATACTGCTCTTCAATCATTGGTTTCAACCATAGAAAAATCACTCCAAGTCAAAGAATACACATTGGTAGGTTTCCTTGACATAGAGGGAGCGTTTGATAACGTGATCCCGGACGCCATTACTCTGGCCTTGGTGAAACTGAGGATCGAGACACCACTGATGTCTCTTATACATCAAATGCTTACCGGCAGGATCGTGAGCTCAAACCTTGGCAACTGTTTGGTCCGAAGGGCCGTCAACAGAGGTACCCCGCAAGGAGGAGTACTTTCTCCACTTCTATGGGTCGTGACTGTGAACCAGCTGCTGCGACGCATGGAGGCAGTGGGATACCATGTACTAGCATACGCGGATGACATTGTTATCATCATAAAAGGAAAATTTCTGCAAGTCCTCTGTGATCTCATGGAGGCAGCGTTAGTAACTCTTTTAAACTGGGCTGCCACCCGCGGACCCAGTGTTAACACTGAAAAACAGAATTAGTCCCCTTTACAAGGAGCTATAAAACCCCACCCCTAATTCCTCCCCGGCTAAGCATGTCAGGCTTAAATTTGCTAACAGTGCCAAATATCTGGGAGTAACCCTGCACAAAATTCTCCTTTGGAATGAGAACTCAGAAGAGCGCATTAAGAAAGCTAACTTAGCGCTTTTCGCTTGCAAAAAAATCCATAGGGAAGAATGGGGCTTCTCACCTAACATAGTACGATGGATCTACACAGCGATTATCCGCCCATTACGGGGTCTTAGTATGGTGACCAACCTTAAATAAGTCCACTGTGCCAAACAAACTACAGAAAGTGCAAAGATGTGCGGAGCTATGCATAACAGGCGCACTTCGCTCCACACCTACAGATGCCCTAAACGTTATGTTATACCTTCCTCCTTTGAATCTTGTGGCAAGGGAAAATGCAACTATCTATATATAGAATAAAAGAATCTGGATCTTGGACCGGAATTAGAGGAGGGCACTTTAAGATGCTAGACTCTGTCAATATTCGCACAGAAACCAACTTTCGCATATCTGAGGTCAACTTTACGAAGAACTACGAAGTCTACATTCCGTCACGTCGTGAATGGAATAATAGACCACACAGTATTCAAGATGCCATAAACTTTTTCACTGATGGCTCTAAGCTCGAGGGACGAGTGGGAGGCGGAGTCTTCTCGTCGGAATTTGGGATTAAAGTCTCCTTCCGACTACCCGATCACTGCAGTGTTTACCAAGCGGAGGTTTTAGCCATACTTGCTGTCTTGCAAATCAACCAGCAAGGCGACAGGAACCGAACTGTCTAAATCTTCTTAGATAGTCAGGGGGTTCTGAAGGTCCTGCGCTCTTGCACTAATAACTCCAGAACTATCTCTGAATGCCGCAGATCTCTTAACGAGATGGGTCAGCAGTTCAGAACCCTCCTCATATGGGTGCCTGGTCACCGAAATATAACAGGAAACTGTAAAGCTGACGAACTGGCTAGGAAAGGCACGACCGCCACTCTCCTTCCTGGAAAGGAAAGGGCTGGTATGCCTTGGGCCACCTTTAAACTCCGATGCAAACACCACACAAGGCAATGAGCAGAAAAGCATTGGAGGGATCTTAACAAATGCACCTTGGCCAAAACGACGTGGCCCTCTTACGATCTCAGGCGGACCACCTCACTGCTGAGCCTCGGTAGACGAGATCTCTCAGTAACAGTGGGAGTGCAGACCGGACACTGTCTGATAGGGACGCATGCCGCTTAGGTCTCGAAACCTACGATTTCTGCAGAAGCTGTCAGAATATAGACGAAGAGGAAAGTGTTAAACACTTTCACTTTCACTGTCCAGCCCTAAGCTTACCACTTTTGGTGAACCCTTCCTAAGCACGCTTGCGGAAATCCCGAAGTTTGGGATCCCGCAACTAAGAAGATTCATTACGTCCTCGAGGTGGTTTACCGAAGAAACGACATTTTAGCATTGGGTTTAAAGTGGGATCATTATGACATCACAACGGGCCTATCCCTTTGGCCTAAGTGTTTGGGCTGTGCACCAGCAGCTCAGCCATATCTTACCTACCTAACCTAACCTAAACCCATATCACTTAAACTTTATCATTGTAAGGCTCAGTAAATATTCTCTAGTTATTCCAGAATTTAGCTGAAATAATAAAACTATATTCATATTTTGCATATGTATTAAGTTTCTCCAGGGGATTACGCTTTCTTTAAGCGGCACAGGTATTTACATGGAAAGTTATTAATTTTTAGAGTGTCACTTTTTCGAGTTAAGAGCCGCGCTGGTCTCCAATCATCAATTTACGACATAAAATGGTGACACCGGGATTTTATTCACTTTTACTAAAAAACGGGGCAATTTTTGTATGCAGTTCAAGCGAAACTTATTCTTTTGCCAGTTTAGGCTTTAAAGATAGTTCCTTTGTCATGGATGGACTTTATTCCCATTTAATATTTTTTGCAAATCTTTCAGCTCAATTCGTGCACTCGTACCATTCAAATGTACGTAAAAGTGCTTCAGACGGTTGTACAACTCGTTTGTCATTCTTAAATCCAACGTCCCAAGCACGCTTAAACATTTTTGTTTGATTTATTTCAAAACATTGAATTCCACTAAGTGGATTTTAAGTTAAGTGAAATTGAAAAGGGGAAAAAACAAAAAAAAGCTTTCGAAAAAAATCATTAACACGCTGATTATTGAAAGCATTTGAAAAATGCCAGAATGACATGTAAAGGCGACGAAGCGGCTCAAAAGAAAGAAAACACGACTGGGACTCCATCATCATCATCAACATCATCAATGCTAGAGTCTGCCAAAACATATCAAATCCTCTGGCGCAGCGCCGCCACCGCCGCGGTATCAGGTAAGGCCAGAAAAGTCTCATCGATGGGGATTCCAGCGCGATAACTCTTCCATGAAATCCACTCCACTCCATCGTGGTAGGGAAAGCGAAATCATCGTCGTAAGCGGCAAATCTCCAAACCGCGTAACATCAGTTCGCCTCAGTAAGTCAACGCCGTTCCACTAAAAAAGAAGACCGCGGCTACTTTAATAATAAAATTTAGCAAAAGAACGCATTTTCGGATTTATGTTTTTATTTTTGAAAAACGAAAAGTTTTGAGTTTCCTTAAAATGTGCTAATTGTGCCCGCCGAAGACATTGCTATAAACGAACAAGAGAATCGCTGGTGTTGGAACAATTCAGGATATACCCAAAGTGAAGTAAATATTACCATTTTTTGTTCAAACGTACATAGTTGCCTAAGGACAGGTTCACATGAGTCAATTGCACGGCGATTTGTTGTACTTGTAGCGCTGCACCCAAAAAATGCTGTTGCATTCCCAGAATTCATTTTGCATGAGCGTCGCAAATCTTTCAACGTTTGCGCACTATCAGAGATCGTTATTGGTGGCTCCCTCTATAAGAGCTGAGTTACGTTTTCGTGGTGCGCGGCATCGAAAGTAAAAGTTTCTTTTAAATCTGCATAAAATTTAAGACGATTTCTCGCCTTTTGGGAAATGATTATAATTTATTAACGATGCATTATTATTTCTCGGTTTTCCATTACAAAGAGCTCGGATATGTGTCAAATATGGTATGAATGGAATTGTAATTAAAATGTCTGACCTTGGACAAATTGAAAAAAAATCAACAACCGACCAAAAACAACACAATTAAAAACCCGCATATTTAGTTCTCATGTCATTGAAAACGTTTATAGAGCCCACATTTAAGCGAGTTTTATGCAAAAATTGTTACTTTGTAATCCATTAAAATCAAAGTGAGACCTTTGCGGCCGACACACGGTAAAAATGTCGCTTTGGGGCTTCTTCTCCAGCGAAGTTTTTTAAATTGCTAGCGACTGGGAGGGAATCCGACAGGAAAACTCGGTGGCTTTCTACACCATCCATGGAGCAAAGCAATTATCTTGGGTAAATATTGTCAACCTTGGAAATAATAATGGGTAACGAGATCATAGATGAAGATTGCTTTTTCAAGTTCGTCTGTTTGTGCCTATTGTTTTTGTTAGATTCACACCGAAAATTTTCTCTTTGCAAAAGGGTTGTGGTTTTACGTTTCTACCAACGTTTTCGCCTTCTTCAAGTCATTTGGAAAGGCTGAAAGCTGTCGCTGGCGCAGACCCGCAAACTCGGAGAAAATAAAAGTGAAAGAGTTACGCAAGCCCAGGTCTCACTTTGCATTATTATAGACCCAAGTGGGAAGTATTTACACCACGACTGAAAAGCTAATTTAAATAATTCGAATCAATTACAATAATTAAAATCAATTTAAATCAGTGTTTTTTCATAATATTTTCTTTATAATATTTATAAAATGAATATTAATTATTAAAGAGTTTTTTAAGAAGCCAATTTCCAAAATTCAAATGGTTTGTGGATAAATTTCACGATTACAAATAAAAATTGTATAGAACTTTTGAACAAAAGTAAACAAGTGTGTCGTTAGCTAGTATCATAGTTAAAATTGCACAGATCTCCGTTTTCCTTGAATCGCGGATCTGAACCAATTCATCCAGATTTAATAACGTTTTTACAATGAACTTTTGAATTGTTTTCGGTCGACAAAATGTGAATTATGTATAAGCCTAGAGGAAGATCGATAATTGTTTGCAACTTGCCACAATTAACCACTTGTTTATGTTAACGTAGTGTAATTTTTACTCTTTATATAATTAGGTTTGTTATTACTAATGTACGACTTACTTATCCGTTAATTATATTAATATCTTATGCAAAATCTGTTGAATTTTATGCGAACAATGTTTTGTTTTTGAGTGGGGTTATAAATCTAATATAAATTCCTATGTTCCTTCGTCTGATAATTGAGGGTTTAATTCTCATATATTAGTTGTTTAATTTCATGGCTAAAAGCGGTAATGTTATGAAAGTCTGACACTTCAATGTACAGAAAATTCTCTACAAGAACTTAGGAAAATTTTCAATAATATTTCTCTGGATGTAATTTTTGTTTCCAAGACAGGAATTATATTCCTGATTCTTCCTTACAATGGCGAAGCAGTCAATATCGAGCCTCCTCTAAAGATTGCCTGCAGTTTGTAAGATTTCTACTGGACAAAATCAAAGCTAGCTTCCAGTTTCGTAGGATCTACTGCATCTACTGTTTCTTCAATTTTTTTCTCGTTGTACCTTCTGGTCTATCACCTAGTATGTCCCCAAATACTATTTTTTTGGTATCCTTATCTTGTCCATTATTGCAATATGTCTGCATACCTTCACCTATTAATCTTCATGTAGATGGCTAATTCATGTTCGTTTGTAAATGTGATACAATTCATCATTGTATCTTCTTTTTCATCTACCACTTTCGTTAGCAGGACCTAATATGCATTTTAGAACTTTTCTCTTAAATCTCTCTTGTCTTTGTTTTCCGTGATCGATCATATTTCACTTTCATAACAGAGCACAAGTCCAATAAGTACTTTATATAACATCAATTTCGTTTTCCTGTGCACGAAACTTGATTTTTTATCTTTTTCTAGGCCGGTAGAATACGTGTATCTATTTTCTCTTGTTCCCCTCATTTTTGTCAATAATCATGGATAGGTAAATGCAGGGCCGGCTGTAGTGAATTCTTGGGCTCTTCTCTTTATAAAGCCAAGAACCTTGCTGTCTCTGGTAGCAATATTATCGTAGTGAAAGTTGAAATTCAATTTGTTGTGTAGAATAATACCTAGGTCTACAACTTGATCGATACGGTCTAATGCCTTGGAGAAGATAATAACATGACATTTGCTGATGTTTAGTTGAAATTTATTGATGGGTCACCGGTCTTGCAGCGCGTTTAGCTTAGTTTGAAAAAAAAGTTACGTCGACCTGGGACCTTATGACATTATAAATTTGAAGATTTTTTTTTTATGAAAAGACCAAGCTTAGGTGTAACCCTTTGTACTACCAGTCCGTCATGTCGTTCAGTTCAATGTCTAGTAGTAAGCTTGGTTTGAAGAATAGAGGAGAATAGGAAAGGTTAAAGGGGGTCTGGAGGGTGTAGAAGAAAATGACGATGAACCTCACGTTTGAAATCTAAGATGTTGTACGAGTTCGGAAATACTGACTGCGGGAGATTATTCCACAGTCGAGTTGTTCTATTCATAAACGAACTTCTAAACCGTATTGTGCGTGAACGAGGGGGCTGTAGGTCGGCATAGATGAGATGCGCTATATTTTCTAGTGTATTCGATAGGTCTGAAATAAATATATTGAATAACTGAGAGCCTAGATGGCTACCCTGCGGGACCCCGGAATTTACTTCAAATTTTTCTGACAGATATCCTTGAAATCTGACAACCGGATTTCTATTGTCGAGATATGATTTAATCCATTCCAGGACAGGACCTGATGTTCCAAATTTTAATAGTGTTTTACTTAAAATATGGTGATCAAAACAACCAAAGGTTTTTCTCAAGCCAGTATAAACTGTATCTATTTGATGACCGTTCTCCATTCCACATAATAGATCGGAGATTAGAATCATAAGGTTTGTATTAGTCGATCGTCCCTTTCTGAAACGATGTTGCTGTTTATTATTAGACATGGGTCGATTTGAAGAGAAATCTTATTGAAAACAAGTTTCAGGATAAGTTTAGTAATTGTTGATAAGACGGTAATGCCCTTGTAGTTTTCCACCGAGTTCTTATTAGATGTTTTGTGGGTTGGAGTGACATAGGATATTTTCCATATTTTAGGGAACTTTCCCGTCGATAACGGTTTGTTGAGGATAAGATGGAGGGAAAACAAAATTTGATTGGAACAGTCGAGAAGCAAGCAGAAGGCAGGTTGTTAGGACTATGTCGGGATGCCAGCCATTATATCGTCAACAGATAGAGTTACACTAGTTATAAAAGCCTTAGTGTCAGTTGGTGTACTTGTTGGGTCAGTGTGAATTGCATTAGATTTTGGGCAAAAAACTTCAATGAAATTTCAGCAAGCATTTTTTGGGCACGTGAATTGTTTTCTGCCGTTTGTCACAATCGAGGATAAAAATGGAGAACAATATAGGGTCCTATACCTCTCTCAGTTGAACTCACAAACAGGATTGAAGGGATCTACAACTTCCAGCGAAGCTCGTGTGGATCTCAAGAGCTGATATCGCCTAGCACTGGTTTATTGGTAGAAACTGCAGACAGTAGTTTGCAAAACAAGGTATAATAAAGGGCCCTTCCCATCTGTCTTTTATGTTGTTTTTAAACACAAACTTTGTTTATTTCATGTACATATCCAGCGTTGTATCTTGTATTGCAGTGTTATCATTTAATAACTAAATGAATGAACACATTACTGGATGGCGGCGGCGCCCCCTAGGACATGACCAGGTTCGCCAACCCCTAAATCTGGTACTGGGTAAATTAAATTATCAACTACCTCTCTGTATTATGACCCTTGATTTCAAGATTATTCTTGATGTCTTATTCTTTTAGATCGAAACTGTATCATAGCTTTTTGTCTTATCCTTATTTATGTGTAGTCTTGTTTCCTTACTCGATTTTTTCAGCTCTTTGTATGATTCTTGTATTGCTTACAGCGATCTTCCTACGATGTCCACCTCGACAGCTTATCCTAATAGTTGAAATTCATTTGTTAAGGATAGTGCCACTCCTTTCAATATTTGTTCTTCTTCTAAGCCATTCTAGCGTCAAGTTTAATACCATGGGAGCTACTTGTCTTTTAAAATACTGCTTTTTTTCTTTTTTTTTTTAATATGTTGATAATATGCTTTGCTTGCTTTTGATTCCTAAGGTGTCGTCCAGAAATTTTCATTTTGAATGTTGTGTTTACAAAGAAAATAATCTGATCCGCAGCATGCACCTCTCATTGTTCTCACATTCCTAATTGTCGATGGGCCTCTCCTATACTATATTAGCTACAGTGAGGGACAAAAGTTTTCACACAAGGTCATTTTAGTAAAACAAGTGATAAAATAAAATCAAAAGAAGGTATGTATTGGAGGTGGGAGTGTTATGATTTCGGGCTGCATGGCCGCATCAAGTGTCGTTGAACTTTTTTTTATAGACCAAACAATGAATCTTAAAATTTACCTTAATATTCTAAAAGATAGTTTAAAAACAAGCGCCGAGTTGGGCTTGGATCGAAAGTTTTATATCCAGCAGGACGATGATCCTAAACATACGGCTTATAATGTCCGAATTTGGATAGTCTAACTGAAAAGGCGCATACGAAAACATGGCATCTACAATAAGACGGAGTTACGACAAGTGCTCCAACTAGAAAGGCAAAATATTTCTCAAATTTTTACAAGGAAGCTTATCCAAAGAGATTGAAAGCAGTAATAAAACAAAAAGGGCTTTCAACCAAATATTAAATGTAATACTGTTAGCATAATTACCTTAATAATAAGTACTGTGTGAAAACTTTTGTCCACCCAAAAATGTGCCATTGGCTATATTTTTTCAATTTGCATGAACATGTTATTTTTTATGTATTTTATTTTTGGGTTTTTCAAGTGTATAGTTTACCTTGCTTTCGTAGATTATGAGAAAGCGTTCGACTCGCTCAATAGGAGCTTTATATGGCAGGCACTACGGCGACGTGGATTGCCTGATAAAATAATAGAATTGATAAAAGCCCTATATAGCAATTCCAAATGCAGAGTTCTCCATAATGGAAAATTATCCGACAGCTTCCAGGTGAGCTCAGGAGTACGACAAGGATGCCTACTTTCGCCATTACTATTTCTTATAGTAATAAAAGACATCCTTGTAGGCGCTCTAGATAGTAGAACAGGCGGCATACAATGGGGTTTGTTAGACCGCCTTAAGGATCTCGACTACGCAGATGATATCTGTTTGCTGGCCCACAGACATCAGGACGTCAAAAACATGATTAACAATTTGGCAACAGAAAGTAGTCCAGCAGGCTTAAGGCTAAATCCAACTAAAACTAAAAAAATGCGGATAAATGCAAACACCATTGAACGGACTGCGCTGAATAACCGTGATGTGGAACTGGTCGATAAATTCTTCTACCTCGGTAGTATTATTACCGAAAATGGCGATGCAGAAGAAGACGTAAGTTCCAGAATAAATAAAGCACGAGGCGCATATGCATGCCTGTCCCGCATATGGAGATCAACGGAGATCTCAACTAACACCAAATTGCGGCTGTTCAACTCCAACGTTAAGGCAGTTCTTTTGTATGGTTGCGAAACATGAAAAGTCACCCAATTCATCACAGGGCGCCTACAAGTCTTCATCAACAGATGCCTTCGTCGTATCCTAAAAATCCGCGGGCAAGATAGAATTTCAAACGAAGAACTATGGCGCCGTGCCGGCCAAGAAAGGATAGACGACCAAATCAGGCGAAGGAAATGGAATTGGTTTGGCCACACCTTGCGACGCGAAAAGGAAAATCTAGCCAAACATGCCCTTGACTGGAATCCGCAAGGATCCCATCGAGTAGGAAGACCTAGAACAACGTGGAGGAGAACCCTACTAGCAGAAGCCGCAACAACTGGGAGATCCTGGTCGGAGCTGAGAGCTGTCGCGCAAAGCTATACGCAGACCAAAACTCATAAAAATTCTAATGGATCTAAGAATACACCCCAAAGTTGACAAGATTGATAAAATGTGCACTAGAAACGTCAACCTCGCAGATAAAAATACAAACATTACTTACGGATGAATTTGAAATTCCACAGGGATCAAAGCAAGTGGGCGGAGATTAGAATCATAAGTAGCAAGAGACAAGTAGGTATCAAACTTGACGCTAGAATGGCTTAGAAGAAGAACAAATATTGAAAGGAGTGGCACTATCCTTAACAAATGAATTTCAACTATAAGGATAAGCTGGCGAGGTGGACATCGGACAGGAAGATCGCTGTAAGCAATACAAGAATCATACATACTTGGCAAGCGCTGGTAGACGGTAAACTAACTTTGCTGGTGCTTTTTTTTCTCCAACGCGTTTTACAGAGTTTACGATATAATATTATGTTAATAAATATACTGAAATCTCGAAGTTTTCTCGCTACACCTGTAAACTTATAAAATTATATTTAAAGTACCGCGGACAACGAGTGTGCTCGGGTCAGATAATGCCCGTCTTTGTCAATATTTTCAATGGCATTTCCCAAAGATATATTCTTGGGTCCTTATTATTTTGAATGTTAATTAATGATCTGATTGTTTTCTACCGATATGATCCATATGCTAATACGTGTTATTTCTAAGATTTACGTGACACTTAGAAAATTATCCATGTATCCACCTTATACTCCTCCTTAACTCGTGGCCTCTTGGTAAAAATATTTATCACACCTGTTTTAAGATTGCCAATATACAGAGAAAATTAAACAGAGAGATTCATTATTGTTTCATGATTAGACTTTTGATACTACTATATTGCTACATTCTGGATTCTGGAAAGCGTTCGTGAAAAGGAAGCACAGAAATCTCAATATTTATATGGGCCAATCGGGACGAGACAAGATTGGGTTGTATGGCACCAGCCAGTTACTCTCAAGATAAATCCCGCAATCAGTGCCATCCCATAGATGGAAGGCAAGATTTATTTAGGATATTAATAATATTTCAATATTATTAAGAAATTATCAATACAATCAAAAACGAGTGCGATATGAAGTCATTAATGGCTACCATTTTATTTCATTTCTTAAGGGTTTTCGAAAATTCGTTCCTCAGTTTGATCAGTGGTATTTTGTTTTATATACATATATTTCTTCAAAATTTATTTAGAACACTAGTTCTGCATTCAAACTAAATACGCTACGATTACTTAATGCAATTCCAAAGATTTGCCCTACGATCATAATGCAAGTAATCAGTATCCTCTCAATCATATCATAATCCTCTCAATTCATTGCTCAAAAGTTCCAGCAACAACACCTTTCAGCTGCAGCTTCAGAAGACCGTCATAACCTTTTCTGGTTATGGGAGTGCTTACGATGGGTGCACCTTCGCCAACTTTTAACGGTTGTTTAGTTCCATGTGAACATCTTTCATCGACCCTTGTGTAACGTCGTCTATGCTTAATTCGTTATGCAATAGTTCCTCAACATTTAACGTCTAAAGAGATACCAACCATGAAGTAAATGTTTATGGAGAGAATCTCATATGCATCCAGAAGCGAGTTCAAAGTTTCAACAACTATTTATGGGTTATTATCACGAAAAGTATTTCTTCGGTGGTTTTAGAATAGTTGCAGAATCTAGGTAAATCATTTTTACCTCTTGAAAAGTGTTTCACATCGACTATTTTACCTCATGTGTACTAAGTAATGGAAAATGGATGAAAACCATTGATTGGAAGGAAAATTATGCTATTCCTATTCTGCTAAGCGCACTGTCAATGCAAATTCAATAACATTGCTTAGTTTCAGTAGAATTGCGTCCCAACATGTTGAATATTTTCCATTTAGATATCTCTCTTTATTGAGGTTTGTAATATGTAGGTTTTTCATAGATGTCAACTGTATGCATCGGATCAATGTCGATTGTCTGGTCATGCTGGAAAAGCTATATCGTTGCTTTAAACAAACAGTTTTTATAGTTTTCACGATATCGATTGGTAATCGAAGAACTGCAGCAGTCAAATGCCTTTTTTGACATTCATTATATGTAGGGGCAGCTATAAAGCACGTAAAGCCTGAACCTAACATGACGTACCATCATTTAACCGTACGTAACATTTTTTTTTTTTTTTTTTTATGTGAAAGACTAGAGTCACAGGAAAGGCCTTTTATACTGTCGACAATCTATTTTATTCGTATAGAGTGCAATGTCGAACAGCAGCTCTAGTCGGGGAAGAAAGGAATGCGCGAACATGAAAGTTCATATGCAATGATTGATATGGAAGTGTTAACAGTCATTGAAAAATGTTTTTACATTTTAATTCATTTAATTTCGGAAGCGGTAGCAAGAAATATTTTCAGGGGGGTTAAATAGTTATAGGTCGAGTCCTGAACTTTAAACATTATCTTTTCAAATTGATATAACTTTTAGTTATGTTTTAATAGGAATAAGACTAGAAGAAGTGTGTTCCGTGCAAACCTAAAAAAGAAGAAAAAACACACAAGGAATCAAATTAATAATTTATATCAGTTTACTTATCTAATATTGCATTGTTCTTCCTGTGCTTTCAAGCTTCCTGATGTCGATTATATGACCTAAAAGAAAGTAACTATAAGTGGCAAATCAATAATATACGTTTAAAACAAATATACATAAAAATGCCTACTTACCTACTGATCCATTTATTGATGAATATCAAAACATAGTTTTTGACGTTTGTCAACACAATCACTGCCAACAATGCGAACGTGAAAACACGAAACATCATGTCTCCAAAAGGGGTTTTGGTATCCACTAAAAAGCGTGATCAACGACAACTATATGTGTATGTGGTAATTCGCACAAAATCGGCAAGGAAAACGGGAATAACGAAAAAAAGGGGACCCAAAAAAGAAAGTCATTCGCCATCTAACAGGGAACCGAATCGATAGAAACCGTGAATATTTTGAAATCCTAGCGAATTATTGAAATTATATCGAATTATTTGAAATCATAGCGAATCTAAAATTGTTCTACAATAAATCAAACCACCCGATTTAAATTGGTTAAAATAGAAATAAATTTGTTATTAATTGTAAGGGTTTAGTGTTTGTTAATTATTGAACCCAAATCTTTGAATTCCACAAAGTGTTTTAGAGGAGTTCATTTCATTACCTATATTGACATACATGATCAATGGTTCCAGAGCAATGCTTGTGCAAAAGTCACAGTTCTATGTTTCTACGCTAAATTTGTTGATTACTTCCTTAGCCGTTACGTCGATTTCCCTGTGAATACTCAAAAGAGCAAAACCGTTCAGCCGCTATTCTTCAGTTGCACTACTTTGCCAACCCTTTAAACGCCCTAAAGTTGAAAAACCTCTTTCGGTGCTAGCAATAACGGCTCCAAGCTTCAGGCAGTTAGCGACTTTCGGAAGGGTGTGATTAAAGTTTAAATTATCGATGAATATATGTTGGACGATGGACTGATATATATTGACGAAAAGACTGATTTGCATTGCACTACTTGCCCGATGATAGACTGACTGTTGCTTAATGATTCGATATGCACAGTCGAATAAATTATACGAATAAATTTATGAAGCCGTAGATTTTTTACTATTGTAAGGAATATCAGTAGTAGGCGTTTCCTGGTGAAACACGTCTACGTGAAAATTTCGTCGAACTTTAGGATTATCCGCGGAATACCTGGAAAAGCGCTCAATAGTGACCCTTCATTAGTCACAAGGGCTCCAGGTAGCTTTGAAAAGATTTCAAATAATTTGTGAGTTTTGAAACGAAATTCATCAAAACAATTTGAGAGGATCATAAAGTGCACTTTTGAATCCTAGGGTCGGGAAAGTTAGCGTGAAATCAAAGATCTGTATTGTCCTTGGTCATTACAGATGGCTAAACAATTGATAAAAGCGTAGGATCTGGTATTTTTTCCGAGGCATTGAATATAAAAACCTCTCTTCGTCTACCTGACCACTGCAGCGTCTTCCAGGCGAAAGTCACTGTGATCTGTGAGGCCCTCGAACGGTTGAAGATAAATAATATATCTCATAAGAATATGTATATGTATGCCATCGAATAGCCAGGCGGCCCTCAAGGCTCATAATTCTGTTGTCACAGCATCTACGACTGTTCTGAACTGCCCCAGGTCTCTGTGTGAGACTCAGTTTGATATAACTCTGTGTTGCGTTCCTGGACACAGGGGGATTAAGGGAAACTGTAGGGCAGATGAGCTTGCTGGACAGGGAACCGAGGAGGAAAGATGAACAAAAACGAGATAAACCATGTAGTGAAGGTGCTGACTGATCGTCCCTTTGGCCCGCATACCGAACGATTGGGGTTTCTTAACGACTTATGCAGAAGTTGTGGTAGTGAAGATGAGGAAGAAACTTTCTCCGATCTTCTCTGTACATGTTCCGCCCTTGCAAAGAAAAGAGGGACCTTCCTCGGCTCACCTTTCCTTGATGGATTGGAGCTTCAAAATACTGGAGACACCGCGTTTTTAAAATAAGTTTTTAGGTTAAAAGTCCCACGCTTTATACATTTCGAAAGGTAGGTTGTTTGATCAATATGAGATAGCACAGATTGCTGCAACTTTAGTCACATCAGGAAAAACAGCTCATTCTATGTTTAAGATACCGAAAGCAGAAGATCATATGAAAAATTCTGCGTGGAGCAAATCTAAAAACCGCCACAAACCTAAAGTTTTACAAAACTTCATGAGGGTTATCTGGGAATGGGATGAATGTACCAAGGCCAGTAAAGTATTTATTGAAACCGTTAACAGAGCACTGCAAGATTTAAGAAGTAAAAACCAACTATTTTGGGAAGTAACTATTTTATTTCGGGCAAAATTCTCGACAGATACACCGGCCGATGAAATTAAAGAACGTCTAAAATGATCACTGATTTAGGGTCAGATTGAAAAACGTAATTTAAAACAAAATATGACTCAGATTTCAGTACTATTCCAGGATATATAGGATATACAGTGCCGCGGCTAACGCAACCCTGCTTAACAAATCAAAACAATTGGCAGGATATGCCAACGACATAAACTTTCTTGCCAGATCATTGTCATACCTTAGAGAAATATTCACGGAATTAGAAGAGGGAGCCAAAGATATAGGGCTGCAAATAATGCCGACAAGAGTAAGATTCTAATTCAGTCAGGGGTGGAAAAAAGAAGAAGAAATCACAACACCATCTCGGGGTATATAATTTCGAACGGGTAAACGAATTTAACTACCTGGGTCCACAGTCAGTGAAGACAACGATGAAACGATAGACGCAAAAAGAAGGATAAACGCCGCAAATAGAACATACTTATGAAATCCAGAGAAATCCACAGAAAAACCAAAATTTGAATCTACAAAACTATCATAAGTACAGTAGCTACGTATGGATGTGAAGCATGGAGTATCTCCTAGAAAGAGGAAGGTTCTCCGAAGGATATACGGCCCAATAAATGAAGATAATGTATGGAGAATACGCTACAATCACGAATTGTACGATCTATACAAAGAGTGTAAACTCTCGACATATGCCAAGCTACTGCGTTCACGTTGGGCCGGTCATGTCCAAAGAATGGATGACTCAAGGTCAAGGATACCAAAAAAAGCCCTGTACCTACTACCAGATGGCAGAAGACCAGTTGGCAAACCACGGTCAAGGTGGGAAGACAATGCTAAGGCCGAAACAGCAAAACTGCTCAACACAAGAAACTGGAGACAACTGCGGAGCAGAGAGACGTCTGGAGAAAGAAGCTGATGGAGGCCAAGGCTCGAATTGGGCTGTAGAGCCAACGAAGAATATTCTTAATCCAAACCGCTGGAGCTAAAAGGCTGAAATTTTGACAGTGCATCCCTATAATGACGTGAACATCCACTAAGAGCGATTTTTCGAAATTCGTCCCCTAAGGGGGTGAAACGGGGCTAACATAAACCGCTGGAGCTAACGGGCTGAAACGGTGCATTCCGATAATGACGTCGACATTAACTAAGAAGCGATTTCTCGAAACTCATTCCCTAAGGAGGTGAAATGGGGCTGGTTAACCCAAACCGCTGGAACCAAAGGGGCTGAAATTTTGACAGTGCATCCCTATAATGGCGTGGACATCCACTTTATTTCTAACTCGTCACCTCTTTGCTTTATCTCATTATAGGAATAAAAATTCACCATTATATAGAGGTGAATTATTTCAGATTTTTCTTGTGGTTTGGTCACTGGCCGGGCTTATGCCGCGGACACTTTGGAGTTGACTGACATGTTGGAAGCGGCATATACGACAAGAATTTTGGGCGCAGCCTGAGCGAATGGATCTGCTTTTTGGCGTGGCCAAACATGTGACACTGCCGGGAAGTTACGGTATAAGCACTTGAGACTTTCTTAAAATGCCAAACGATGTAAAAAAAAAATGAAAAAATGAACAATACATCTTTCCTACGTTTACTTTGTAATTGTCTCCAATATAAAATACTTTTTGCACGCTTCTATTAATAAAACCGAAGCTGTTAAAACCATATGTCCAGTAGTTTGGGTGCTTAGAATACCAAAAGGGAGTGGTGAATTAAATGTGTGAGGTGCTGTTGTTTTAAATTGGCACCCACTTCCCCTTTGGTGAGATGTGCTGGACCTTTCCCCTTTTTAAATTACAATTTTTTTTAACTTGCAACAAATCGACGAATCGTTTATGTCAAAACATTACACTATTGTGAAAATCGTTCCTGGTATGTTTTTTTGGGTCGCTGACTACGAAAATCGGGGTCCCACAGTCTTAAAATATCGTTTTATCTTCGTTTTTTAGGTTTTAATGTAAATAGGAATTTATAAATATTGATATTTTCAAATAGTATTTGTATCAAGTCCGTCAGTAGACTCGTCACTATACTTCCTGCATCTGTCGTTGCCCTGACTTTTCTCAAAGCGTACTTATACGACAGACTTTCCACTATACTGTAATAAATAATATTACTAGCTGTTGTGCACAAAAGTTTTACTTCTAAAGTGTGGTCTTAAGCATACTCATATTTTTTTTACCTTATTTCTCTATTTAAAAAAATGCTAGGTATATAGTAAACGTTTTTAAGGTGTTGCAAGGCACGCGGGTTTTATGCTAGTTCATACATATGTACGGATGGAGCCTGCGACGGCTGTGTATATTCATAGCACCATTCGTGGCTAAAGTCCCCATTTCTCCCCTAGCTTCCCAAGCTTTCTAAGCTTAGTCTCCACATTATAAATCCGAAGTAAAAACAAAATAACTAATAGGAGTAGTTTTCATTTAGAAGTTTACAACATTCAAGTCCTAGATCTACTCATCTTCGTCTACTCATCCTTCCCTTTAGACTCACATTCAATTTTAAATACTATTGTAAAATGAACATTACAATAAAAATGCGTCCCCCTCAATCTTTAATAGCTCAAGTTTCATCAATCTAAAGGCTTTTGAGTACGCAGTAGTTAAAAGCAACGACTTTATACTTGTACTCGTCAGGGTCAGACAGATAAAATAGTGAGGAAAAAATGAATAAACAAATGTTTGTTTTGTTTAACTTGTTATTTGTGAACGATCACAACTTGTTAGCTTAAATTCGAAACCTTTTAAGCTTATTGACAAATTCTAGACCCGGCATATCATCTCTAAAATTATATTTCTTAAATATCTCATTAAAATACCTCACGCTTAAAATTATTATTGGAGGTGTGGTGCAGAACAAAAGCTTTTTTGTTGTTGTTATTATTATCAACTTTTAAGAAAAGGAAGATTTCTGAAGAAATACAAAAGACTCAGGAACTGGTTCCGATTGCATTATTGTCTTAAAACGGAAGTTAATTACCATTTCTGTGTAGCATAAACAAAAACAAAGACACACGACAGAATAGCCGCGTGAGTAATCGGTTCTGTGTAAATCCTTATGTTATATAATTGGTCCGGTCAGTTGCGTAACAGTTATGATGTGATGCGATATGGAATGGAGGAGCCCGTTGTCCAACAATGACATGTGGAGCTGCCATTAAATTAAAAAGCATAGAAGAAGACTTTTTTGTTCTAGAGATTTTGATTGTGGGAGCAATAATTTACTAAAAAAACATTTTATTATTCTACAATCTCTTTCTAAGAAATGCTTTATTAAACGACGCACCACCTGTGCTGTACGTTTTCCCTTTCTTCATTGTGCCAGGGACAAAGAAAAGCACAAGGTGGAAAAAATAAACAATCGGAATTTGTTCGTGTTTTGAAAAAAATAGTTACGTAAAATGCTTGATCATCATCAATGACTATTGGTGATATTGTGGTATTTTGTAATTGTAATGAACAGAACAATCATTGCGGCTGAAATTAATTTAATTTTATTCTAGCGCAATCAAAGGTCTTGATTATAAACAGGTAAAAATAGGTTTCGCATTTTTTAAATTTCGAGCTCTTACTTACTCCGACCTAACTTCTCTTCTTCTTATGCTCCTTTAATCCTTCGTTGGACATAGGGCGGAAACAGTTACCCTCCAGCTGTTTCTGTTTTGTGCAATTTTAGTGGGACAGTGCTGAGGGCTGCTACATTCCTATGATGGCTTAAAGGGTCATTGTTGGAGCAAAGGGTGCTATCGACAATGAGTTTGATGGGGCAGTTTTGCACCTATCCAGCACCAGCCCAGATATACGAGTTTTATTCGAGATGGGGCGCATGTACGACTTGTAATCTCTTAAGGAATCCAAAGCATTGATGCGCTGACTTGGAATATCCCAGTCAGCCAGAAATGTATTTAAAATGCATTTATAATGTCTTTCATATACGAGATATGTAATACCTTTGTAAGATATTACAAAACGTATTATTTTCGCATTAAATTTATATGGGAGAGGACCCCTTTTGTCGGTAACCCGAAGATTCTGTCTTACACGTAATATAAAAGTAATGCATTATTTTGGCATTACAAGAGAATGTATTTCATGTGAGACATTATTAATGCATTTATTTGGTATAACAAGAAATGTATTTCATGTAAGGTCTAAATAATGTGTTACATTTCGTATTACATTTTGAAATGTATTACGCCTGGCTGGCTGGGATGTGATTATTCTATCGCAGATCATTAGATGAAGTCACGCCTAGGATATTAAGAAATGCGTCAGCTGTTATATTATCCTTGCCCACTGAACGGTCAGAAAGAAAGCTCTCAATCCAGTTTCTTAGAACTGAGGCGATACCAATAGCTTGAAGTTTAGACAGCAGAGCCATTCTTTGTTTAAAGTCTTGGAAATACATATCTAGAGCCAGCGCCAGCCCTAGGCCTAGATCAATATAGAGCAAGATTGTCTTTTGCCGCCCTTTGGTCGACGCTTCCCCATCACATAAATTGTACATATTTTAGTATTTCAGTTCAGGTTTAATAAATAATAATAACCTTTTTTTACCTTCATATTGATATTAATTTAAATTAATTTATAAAAAAAATTACTTTACTTGCTATCGCACTGGCAAATTTTACAATTAAATTATCTTTAGATATGGATTGAGCAATATCATTTTCAATTGACAAAATTGCCAAGTTTGAAATTTTTTCCTGAGCTATGGTCGATATTAGGTTTAGTTTACTAAAACTACGCTCACCTTTAACGACAATTAACGCAAAGGTTTGTAGTATCCGAAGGTCAGTCCAAGTGTTTGGAAATAAATCGTACCAATAATTTTTGTGAAAGACATTCAGAACATCATTCGATTGGCCTTGGTCTGCTTCTAAGAAATGCTGCAGGCTTAGCATTTCTTGAGCCAGGTCCGCTACAGAAATATCGCTGTGTGAATCGTGAGTCAAAAATATTTTGCAAATTAAAAACGATTGCTCCAATTGAGGCTTATCAATCTTTCGCTTGAAATAATACAAAAAACACCAACTTGCACTAAATTTAGACATCTGTCGGAAACGTATTTCCAGCGAATTTACTATTGCATCTATCAAGAGATTAAGTACGGTAGTCTTAAAATTTTGTTCTGAGTCTATTGGTGTTTCATCTTGAGATTCCTAGTCGAATATTCTTTTTATTCTTCGATTTCTTGTTTGTTGAAATACTGGTGAGATTTCAGCCTTTTAGGCAATTTCTTTTGCTATGATTACAGCTGATGAGTAGCCAGTATCTTAAATTGGCAACATTTGTGTGACGAATTTGTTGCATTTTAAAAGTCCGTCGATTCTGGTTGCAAGGATTCTTCTTCTTCTTCTTTAGACTCCTTTAATCCCTCATGGGACATAGGGCGGAAACAGTTGCCCTTCAGCGGACTCTGTTTTGCGCGACAGCTCTTAGCTCCGACCAGGATCTCCAAGTTGTTGCGGCTTCTTCTAGCAGGGTTCTCCTCCATGTTGTTCTAGGTCTTCCTACTCGACGGGAACCTTGCGGTCTCCAGCCAAGGGCCTGTTTGGCTAGATTTTCGTTTTCGCGTCGCAAGGTGTGGCCAACCCAATTCCATTTCCTTCGCCTGATTTGGTCGTCTATCCTTTCTTGGCCGGAACGGCGCCATAGTTCTTCGTTTGAAATTCTACCATGCCAGCGGATTTTTAAGATACGACGAAGGCATCTGTTGATGAAGACTTGTAGGCGCCCTGTGATGAATTGGGTGACTTTCCATGTTTCGCAACCGTACAAAAGAACTGCCTTAACGTTGGAGTTGAACAGCCGCAATTTGGTGTTAGTTGAGAACTCCGTCCGCGCCTCGTGATTTATTTATTCTGGAACTTAGTCTTCTTCTGCCCCACCATTTTCGGTAATAATGCTACCGAGGTAGCAGAATTTATTTACCAGTTCCACGTCACGGTTATTCAGCGCTGTCCGTTCAATGGTGTTTGCATTTATCCGCATTTCTTTAGTTTTAGTCGGATTTAGCCTTAAGCCTGCTGGACTACTTTCTGTTGCCAAATTGTTTAACATGTTTTTGAGGTCCTGGTGTCTGTGGGCCAGCAAACAGATATAATCGGCGTAGTCGAGATCCTTAAGGCGGTCTACCAAACCCTATTGTATGCCGCCTGTTCTTTTATCTAGAGCGCCGACAAGGATGTCATTTATTACTATAAGAAATAGTAATTGCGAAAGTAGGCATCCTTGTCGTAATCCTAAGCTCACCTCAAAGCTGTCGGATAATTTTCCATTATGGAGAACTCTGCATTTGGAATTGTTATATAGGGCTTTTATCAATTCTATTATTTTATCAGGCAATCCTCGTCGCGGTAGTGCCTGCCATATAAAGCTCCTATTGACCGAGTCGAACGCTTTCTCATAATCTACGAAAGCAAGGTAAAGGGGAGATCGGAATTCAGTAGACTACTCCACTATTATTCTCAAGGTGTTAATATGATCAATACAGGAGCGGCCATTCCTGAATCCGGCCTGCTGCCTCCTAAGCGTTCGGTCAACTGCCTCACTTATCCTAGATAGTAATATATGGGACAAAATTTTGCCCACTGTAGATAGTAAACAGATGCCTCTCCAGTTGTCGCATATTGTTAGGTCCCCCTTTTTTGGTATTTTGACTATGATACCTTCCGTCCAATCCTCCGGAAAGGTACAGGTGTTCCATGCTATATCTAGGATTGGTTGAAGCGCATCTGCTATGAGGCTTGAGTCGGCTTTCAACAATTCTGGCGGGATGCCATCTTTCCTAGCTGCTTTACCATCGCATGAATTGCGGTTACTATTTCCGTCTTGGATGGGGCCTGGGGGTCTCTCCATCTTTGGAGTTGCTTTTCGTCGCTGCACAGCAGCTTTCCATCCGCACTCTTAACGGCATGCTTTTTAGTAGAGTGCTTTCCCGAGAGCTGTTTAGTGATTTGGTACAGCACCTTACTGTTGCCTGTGTTTGCCGCGTTTTCCGCTTTTTCTGCGAGCTCATTTATCTGCTGCCTTTTATCACGCCGGACACTTCTCTTAAACTCCTGATGTAATTGGCAGTATGCCCGTTCTAGTTGGTGACGTCTTTCCGGATAAAGTTTGCGTTATTTTTTAGGCCCTTCTGCGTTCTATTTTTTGCCAGGTTGTGTCCGAGATCCAGTGTTGCTGGTTTCTTTGGACAGAACCGATGCTCGTTTCCGCAGCCGTCAATATAGCGCCCTTTGTCGTACTCCACAATTCTTCAATATTTGTGTCGTCAGAAACGGTTTGCTGGTTTAATAATTCTTGTAGGTTTCCAGCAAATTCCCGCTTTTTAACGCTCTCCAGCAGAAGGTCTACGTTAAACCGTCTACGGGTTATAGCATCATGTTGCACGTTTCTGATTGCGGCGATTTTAAGGCGAATAGTTGCTACAACCAAATAGTGGTCGCTTCCAGTATCCGCTCCCCTGAAACTCCTGACATCCTCAAGAATAGTTCTCCATCTGCGGCTGACGGCCACGTGATCTATCTGATTTCTCGTTCTACCATCGGGCGATACCCAGGTCTCTTTGTGAATCTTCTTGTGACAAAAGTAAGTTCCACCTACCATGAGTTGGTGGGAACTACAAAAGTCAACGAAAAGCTCACCATTGTTATTGGTAACTTGGCTTAGGCCTTGGTTTCCAATTGTGTTTTCAAGGCCGGCGTTGTCACGGCCGATCTGTGCGTTTAAGTCACCCATTAAAACAATGATGTCTCCCCTTGGAATAGAGCGAAAAACCTCATTCAGTCGCATATAGAACTCGTCCTTGATGTCATCTTCTACGTCTTCAGTTGGAGCATTGCATTGGACTACCGTAGTACTTCTTAGTCTGGTACGCAGGCGCACGGTAATAATCCTCTCAGACCAGCTAATGAGGCTGGACCTGGCTTCTTTGGTGAGTATTACGCCAACGCCACTCCTACGGCTTTCAGTTTCGTTTCTACCAGAATATAAAAAGGACTCACCGTTTGGGCAGATATGTTCCCCCGCATCGGGCCATCTGGTCTCGCTAAGTCCGATGATCTTGATTTTATATCGATTCATCTGGTTGAGGACTTTATCCAGCCGTCCCTCAGCAAGCAGTGTTCTCACATTCCATGTTCCGATTCGTGTCCTTGTTCGAAAAGCAAGGGTCGTCGTCGTGTTGTCCATCCGGCTCCGAGGCATTGTTTGCCGATTCGTAGCATTGGTGTTTTTTATGGAAGCGGGTTGCTAACCCTCAGCCCAACCGACTTAAAACTCTGTTTTGTGGCGCAGAGATTGGCTAACAATATTTATTTCGTGCAGTAAATCATACCAAATCACAAGAACGAGCAAAATTTCCTATTGATCCATGTGTTGGGCTTCTGAAGCAGCCACGGGGTCGGTGCTTTCCTCGTATTGTTCTTGTAGCGCGTCTCTAACTTTAGTATATTGATATTTAATAGCTTGAAGGCTTGAGACTCTGATTTCCCAACGTGTGTCACTGAAGCCTTTGTGGGGCCTTCTGTATATTTTGAGATTATATCGATTATATCACATCAAACAAATACTTAGATCTCTTTATTTTCATGATAATAGTATCTCTAGCTTCATTTCCAAATAACTCAATGAGTTCATTTTGAACGTTTTTGCTAAAATAATATTTTTTGTTTCCTGATTAGCGATACTGCGTAAATGCTCTATCATGACAGGGTCTAATTGGCTTAGAAGTTCAACCAAACTTAGAAAGTTTGCGTTGTGTAGAGTATTTAGAGTATCCGAACGTCCTTTTCCTTAATACTATTTCATGAATTACCTTATTTGGTAGAGGATTTAGCCATTCAGATATATCTTCTGAAAAGTTTAAGGCGAAAGAGAATTGGTGAGTCATTCCTGTCTGCCAATTAGAAGGTCCTGGTAATGATTCGTATGAATCACCATGATGCTGTGAGAGTGAATCATAGTTATGGTTTGGGTTTAAGAGTTTGTCTTTACCAGGTGTAGGTGAAATAGCAACAGATGACTTGGTAAAGTCGGCATTGCAAGATCTGTAATTGAAAAACCTTCATCGGTTGGCGTTGGACTATTGTCAGTATTAGCACCTACTAATGTGTGGCTCCGGGCTGCGAATTTGATTTGCTAATTGTTTTGCACATTTTTCATTTTCGGCTACTTTTTTTTCATTGGCTTTAAGCTTTGCGATCCTGATAGTTTTTTATTTCCTTGTGACGTTTTTATTAGTCTTGTTGATAGTGATGCGGTCTTCACTATCATTTAGAAAAGGAAGGTTTATATGTATAATACTTTCTAATTATAGAGAAGAAGAGAAAAGTCGATGTTTTTTAATCAGCCGTAAAATTGATTTTTGGGCGCTTACAACGACTTTTCGATACCAAGGCGCAACTGAAATTGGAGTTTTCCAATGCTTCGAAATTAGCCTAGATTTTCAAAGAAAGTAAGACAAAAACTTGGGGTTTTTAAAAACAGAAATATGCATACAATGAGTGCAAATGGGTGTTTTAAATCGTTAAAACCGTGATATCTCATGAATGGCAATTCGTACAGGAAAATGTCTTATAACATTTTTGTAGAGAATCATATGATCTACAAACTTTGTAAACATTGCTTTATGATAAAACTTCACTCATATGTATTTTGACCCCAGAACCCCCAAAAAAGTAAGCTTCCCGGGGTCGAAAATCGGTAGACTTTATAACCCTAAAAGGAATCTCGCCTGGCGCGCAGACCTACCAAAATATAATTTTTCGGTCGAAATTCTTTGCATTTGGCATTTTGGCGCCCCTTGACACTTGGCGCCTAGAGCGACCGCTCCACTCGCTCTACCCTAGGGCCGGCGCTGTCTAGAGCAACCATGGCACATGTCCAGATATTTCATCAGCCTTCAATTGATGATTCATGATTTTGGAGAGAACACAAGTAATTGCTATTGGGCAGTAGTTTAGAGGGTCTTTTCTTCGCTCTTTTCGGAATGGTCTGACCATGAATTAATTTCCCAGAGTTACGATAAGCTCGGGGAGAAGTATGAGAGGGCACAAAGTTTGCGCAGAGGTTCAGCCAACGATCAGGCACATTGCTTAAGTGCCATAGGGGGAATAATATCAGAGCCAATGGATTTATTCACGCTGATCTTTCTGAGACATTTATACACCTCACGAGTTCTGGAATATTCCATTCATTGAATAGATTTTGTGTTCGAGAACCGGGTGTAGAGTATTAGTTTCAGGTAGAGCAGGACTTGACGGGAATAGAGATGCCAATAAATCCTCATTGAGTTTGCTTTCTGTTATCACTTCCTTGTTGTAAATAAAAGGAGCTGATGAGAAGGAAGTAAAATTCTTCTTGATGGAAGTTATGTAGGGACATCGTCCTACTACTTCCGGTCGTACTTAGTCAAGGAGACTGGTTACAAAAAACGCAGTCGACCGAGGCTAAGTAAGAAAAAAATAAATTAAAAACTTTTGACGTTCAAAATAAAAAAGTTAAGAGTTGTCAACAAGTTCTAAATAAATAAATATATCGGGTTTTAAATTTAATTTAAAGTTAGATAAAATAAATAATCAGCATCTCGGTAATTAAATATATGTATAAAACAAAAGTGTTAATATAAATATAAAATATATGTATATAAAGACTGTGATAATAAATGTTAAAATTTCAAACACAAAACTTATTATTAAAAGACGAAGTGTATCGTCCTACTACTTCCGGTCGTACTTAGTCAAGGAGACTGGTTACAAAAAACGCAGTCGACCGAGGCTAAGTAAGAAAAAAATAAATTAAAAACTTTTGACGTTCAAAATAAAAAAGTTAAGAGTTGTCAACAAGTTCTAAATAAATAAATATATCGGGTTTTAAATTTAATTTAAAGTTAGATAAAATAAATAATCAGCATCTCGGTAATTAAATATATGTATAAAACAAAAGTGTTAATATAAATATAAAATATATGTATATAAAGACTGTGATAATAAATGTTAAAATTTCAAACACAAAACTTATTATTAAAAGACGAAGTGTGAGCTATTAGGAAGCTAACTCCTAAAGTTACCAAGGCCAAACGTTTTTGCTGCCTAGGCTTGTGTTGAGGACCTTACTTTTCAACTTGTCACATGCCCATTTGACCTTCCCGTTTATGGAATTCTTGATATACTCACGCGGAAGTCCGTTTGTTCTATATGCGACTCCTTTGGTGTGAGTGTGCATAATATGGCCATGCCAAATTGGGATTGAAATATATAGCTTACAGGCTGGAAGAGAGTTATTCGAAGAAAAGTGTCGTAACCTTCGCGGTTGACTTTTCACTCGCTGTGTCACGAACATGAAATGGCATGGAGTTTCGGTCAATAGTTGATTTGAAAGATATTTCTTCTATTTACTACATTTTCATAAGAGCAACAGTTAATGAATTATTCAAAATAACTCCGTTATGAGTTTTTCCATGCACGGGTAGTGCGAATTTTGGCACAGGACTGCTGGTCATTAAGTAAAAAAATCAAATTTTGCATCCATTCTATTTTTTCATATAGATAGTCCAGGAGAGAGCGAAAAAGTAGTTAAAAGTTGATTGAAAGCGATTTCTTGACGCTATAATTAAGAGAAAAATCGTAGGAATTCAGTGAATGTGTTTTGGATAAAGTTGGCCCAGGGCAACAGGTGGTAAAAAGCTAATAAAAGGAGCGAAAACGCGTTTTTTCACGTTTTGGGTACGAAAAATATGTTGTTTTGGAAAACAAAAAATACTACTTAATAGTGCTTAAAAAGACGAAAATTATGAGTTTTGGACCATTGATATTGGTCAACAGGTTTTTGCAGAAAAATTCAAAAACCGTTAAAAATGGTCACTTTTTGACATTTAATTATAGGGAGTGTAATTATCGTAGAATCTTGCGGCAGGGCTTAAATTGTGGCCACTGATGGTGCCTACCTACAATAAAAATTTCATGACAAAATAATGGTAACTTTTCGAGTAAATCTCAAAAATGTAAAAACACCTGTTTTACGAAAAAAGGTTGAACAAGGCCACCAGTGGTCCTAGAGTTTTTTTGATGAGCCCAATTTATTCCCAAAGAGTTGCTCTACAACCCCATTTTCATGAAATGTATGTAAAGTTTGATTTAACACCTTAAAAACACAATTAAAAACCACCCTTTTTCCAGTTTTTTTGAATAAAAAGCTTGTCTTTTGAGTTTTCTTCGTGAGCTCTTCGAGCTTTTTTTTAAAAGCAAACAAAAACTGCGGTTTTTCAAAACTATAATTAAGAGAAAAATCGTAGGAATTCTATGAATATGTTCCGAATAAAATTGGACCTGTAGAATAGGTGAAAAACAAACTAATAAAACTGTCGAAGAACGATTTTCAAGTAAAAGCTCAAAAGTAAAGTTTTTAATTCAAAAAACTGGAAAACGGGTGGTTTTCAAACGGGGTTTAAGGTGTTAAATCAAACTTTACATACATTTCATGAAAATGAAGTTGTAGAGCAACCCTTTGCGAGCCAAAATGTCAATCAAAAAATTTCTAGGACCATTGTGGGCCTTGTTCAACCTTTTTTTGTGAAACAGGTGTTTTTACATTTTTGAGATTTAATCGAAAAGTTACCATTATTTCGTCATGAAATTTTTATTGTAGGTAGGCACCATCAGTGGCCACAATTTAAGCCCTGCCACAAGGTTCTACGATAATTACACTCCCTATAATTAAATGTCAAAAAATGACTATTTTTAACGGTTTTTGAATTTTTCTGCAAAAACCTGTTGACCGATATCAATGGTCCAAAACTCATAATTTTCGTCTTTTTAAGCACTATTAAGTAGTATTTTTTGTTTTCCAAAACAACATATTTTTCGTACCCAAAACGTGAAAAAACGCGTTTTCGCTCCTTTTATTAGCTTTTTACCACCTGTTGCCCTGGACCAATTTTATCCAAAACACATTCATTGAATTCCTACGATTTTTCTCTTAATTATAGCGTCAAGAAATCGCAGGGTAGATTTATTTCAACTTTTTTTCTATTCTTCCTGGACTATAGAGTGCAATGTCGAACAGCAGCTTTAGTTTGAAGATAGTGATATTTTATTCCATCCATTCCCAACCAGTACTATCACGACTCTGCATTAAGGCATCAAGAAAGCACTCGCTGGAGTGTTATTCCTCCTAAAGCGAGTTCAATCTCATCAACCAAACTATGACATGCGCTTGGTGGATCGGGGAAGGGTTAAGGGAGGCTATGACTGGAGCAATCAGGAATAGAAAGAGGCAAGAAGAAAGAAGGAAAGTTATGTAGGTGAGGATATTGGGACAGGCAAAACACCGTGGTGCTGCCGGGATTCAAACCCGACACCTCTGGGATGGAAGCCAGGCGCCTTATCCCTAGACTACCTAGACTACTTTCATCTAGATCAAAATTTAATAGCCATCTAGACTTTTTTCACGGTACTAAATACTGCTAGGTGGCAGCTCCTTTCTACTTCTCTCTCTCTCTTTCTTCTTTATCTTCCGACTAGAGCAGCTGTTCGACATTGCACTCTATACGAACAAAAAATAGATTTTCGAACAGTACAAAGGGGATCTAGTCTATCACAAAAAAATCCCGTCTTTGAAACGGCGAATCCCTAGATGAATGAATGGGGCGCAAATCATTTACTCTCGTTCTCCTACATTATACGTCGAATAAGTTTACTGAATAACTGGTTTAATACCTCTTAATCATACTCATTTTCGGAATCATTTCTAGAACCATTGTGTGCTTCCTGATCGCTATTGGGCTCTCGTCCAGAGGCTGCCGTAATCTTCACTATTTCAAGGCTTAAAGGCAAATTTAGAACCACTTTCATCTCTGCGGTACGCGTGTTTCACCACTAATACTCATCAAGCATGCCGCCTAGATGGTCACAGTGCAAGTGCCTTTTAACTATGTTCTTTATGACCTGAAAGATAGGACGAACTGCATAGGACAAAGAATGACTGCTAAACCGAACCTTTCTTTTAAAATCCATTAAATTTCATTACGAATTCACTAATATTATAACTTCTTAGGCTAAGGGGCTCATTTAGCTCTGCCGCCCCGTGTCTCTGACTTAGTCCGCCACTGCTTCAACGGAGTCAATATCATTTTGTGATCGATCGATATCGTGCAGGAATTAAATAACCACAAACCTCGTACACATATATTCTTTCAGCTTCAAATTATTTTCACAATAGCATTTAATTTTAGACTTCAAATTTCAAAATATGCTGAAAACTATGATTTAGATTTTACAATAACTTTTCTATAAACTGGGAAGTTAAAACACATTGTTTTGAGCTAGGTTAAATAACTTCAGCACCTATAGTGTATTCCCTGCATTTTAACTTGTGAAAGATTTTGCCATCATTTGATTAAAATTCCGCTCAGCTTTCGTAAGTTGTTTATTTAACCTTCTTCAATTTGCGGTCTTCGGCGATGAACTTTTCAATGACATTCAATTAGGCATGAGGTGTGTGCTTCATCTTCGATTCTGATCCGTCTACCCCCTTGAATTCTTAAATCGTTGAACCAAATCACATAACATTCCGACAGAACTCGGATTGGGTGTGTCCAGTTTCTAAACCCATCCGCTGCCAAATTATGTGTTTCCATTCGTTTTATATGTTTTTAGTATTTGATTTTGTTTTATTTTTTAGTGAATTTTGCTTTGCAGTATTCAGTAAAAGTTAGATGATAAAAGTTGGTTACAAATTCGTTTATGAATAGAACAACACAACTGTGGAATAATCTCCCGCAGTCAGTATTTTCGAACTCGTACAACATCTTAGAAGTTCACACTTAAGGTTCATCGACATTTCCTCGGTCACCCCCAGACCCCTCTAACATTTTCTATCCTTTTTCTACCCTTCAAACTAAGCTTACTGCAAGTACTAGTAGTACAAACGATGGCCCTTAGCTTGGGTTTTCTCACATAAAAAAGCAAAAAGATTTCAATCAAAAGTCCTCAGAATATATGTATAATCGAATGATTTTTTAAATCTTATAGTTACTTTTGAAGCAATGTTGTCACTCGCTTAACTTTATCTAAATTTTCACATTACCTCTGAGGCATCAAATAACGAATGAAGGATGGAAAAGCCGCAAAAATAATATGGGAACTGTACAATAATTTTTAAGTTTCATCGAACATATTTAGAGAAATTCACAATTAAAATCTGCGTACTTCAAAACGCATCAGCTCTTGATCGAGTTAAAATTTCTAACCACATTCTTGTGCCACATGCTGTCGTTATAATTAATTCGAGCTTCATCAGCTTCAATAAAAGTGGACTTTATTGTCCTTATGTAAATAGCGAAGCTTGCGGACAGGTAAGTTGATCTCCTTGTGGACGCTGGTAGTGTTGACCCCTAGCATATCCACGGCATAGTAATAAATTCAGCATACCCAGATTGCAGCTGACTCTCCAGCGAGCTCTGACTACAATATTCTTCTTTTTATTTTCCTACAGTGCCGCAAGGTAAGGTTTATCTACTTAAAAATGATTTGTGCAAAGTAACTTTAGATTACGCAACCAAGTCTTTTTAATTTGAATGATGAAAATGGAATTGTCCACACCCATGTTTGCTTCCTATCGTTTTAGGTCTGACATTTAGTAGTCACTAATTGGGTCTAGCGGAGTAATTTAGTATGGCAAATAATAAATAAATTCTTCGTTTAAACATGTAGAAGTCGTTCTAATAGTTTAAACTAAATTGTTTGAGTAAAGTTAAAATCTTTAAAGAGCAATAATAAAATTTAATATTTCTTTTTGAGAAATGGAATTTTAACAAGTAAACTCTTGTTATTGAGTCGTAATATTGTAGTAATGGTCAACTTCAAGGTAGGCAAGTCAGTAATTTAGAAATTGTCCGGAATTCTGAAGCTGAACGTCTTGTTTATTAAGGAAATGAAAACTAGAAACTTATAACATCTCGTAGCTTGCATTTCTCGATATGATAAAACTAACGTTGAGTCTGCTTATCAATACTTTTACCATCAAGCCTACTTACTCTGCTACAAGAATGTATTCTTTGTACTAAATACCATATCGCATCATACCATGGTTTCATAGAAACAATTCCACAATTGCTCAATTTCAAAACAGAGCGTTTCCGCCTGCTAATGCAATATCGTGAATGGCATGTTTTCTTAACCTAAATTTTCAAAACTCCTTTCTTCTGTGAAAGACCAGAACTTTTTCAATAGCTTCGTAACCTAAGATAGTCTACGCCAGTGGTCGGCAAGCCGAGGCTCGCGAGCCTCATGTGGCTCTTTGGCCCACTAAGTGTGGGTTTTCCACAAAATACAATACTTTTTTTGTAATTTTTTTTGTATTAAGGATATTCATTTCACTTTTCAAGTTTTTGTAGTTTTGTAGTTTCGTAGCTTCGTAGTTCAATTGACATGAACGACTACATTTAATATTTTTCGTAGGTCATTTTTTTCATATTTCGTAATATTGAAGGTGTGATTTTTACCTTCAAAATAGGTTGGTTTTTGAGAAAATCCCTAGAAAAAGTGAAAAACAAAAATTATTGGAAGCTTTAATCGATAAAGCTGTACTCAATGTTTCCCTAGGCATTTGTTAAATTCATAGAAATTAAATTCAATTAAATAATTCAAAACAGCTGACAAATGTCAACATCAACTACGACAATTTAAAATTACGAAGGCGTTTTAGAAACTCAGTAGCTTCTTATTTCACACAAAATGTCGTATAGTTAAAAAATATATGGAAATGAACTACAAAAACTACGAAGTACGACAAGTACGACAAATACGAAGAATTTACGAAGTGAAATGAATACCCTATATATTTTTTTTTTTGTGTAATTTTTTTTTGAAATTTTTTTTTGTAATTTATTTTTATATTTTAATTTTGAGTCTTTTTATGAAATTTTTGAATTTTTTATTAATTTTTTTTTTGTATTTATTTTTCACTTCTCACTACACAAGAATACAAATCATACTAATCCTATCTCATGATCTATATTTACAACAATCGCAATCTATTCATTTCATTCAAAGTTTAGGGGATGCGGGATGTTTTCCCTCGGCGAACACCACTCACTTGTATTGTCACCGAAGCTGAACATGTGTTCCAATTTTCATTACGATTCATAAAGTCTAAGTATAAAAAAATTTTGCGTTACAAGATTTGATTTGATACATATGTCTAATAACATACTCAGATGACTTAATGATAATGGCACCAGGAATGTTTCCAAACGTAATTAGTGAAATTATGCTAGGATTCCTAAGAAAAGTCGACCGCTGGGCAGCAGGCTGCGGCCTAATATTGGGCCCAAAACTCAATTTAAAGGCGAACATCCAAGAAAGGTTAAAGAAAACCGGCACAGCCTTCTAAGCCTGTAAAAAGACCCTCGACCGTGGACCTCGAAACGCTACGGACGTAGCAACCTATTACCCGAGGATATGGGAGCTATATCTACGCGACTACCTTCGCCCTAGACTGAATTTCGGCAAGGATTTCTCCGTTCAAATTCTCTAAAAAAGAATTGGGGAAACGGAGTCGTCCTGAGGAAGTTCCATATGCGAATATTTACCAACCAGTACCGGCTTTAGGAGTGAACGAACCCGAGGGTAATGTGAACAGAATTCATTTAGCTATTAAATGTTAACACCTCCACAATACAAGACACAACGTCGGATATGCAAAGGAAGCAAACCTGTGTTTGAAGAAATGTGAAAGACAGCTGGCAAGGGCGCTTTATTATATGTTCTCTTGCAACTGTTGTGTTCATTTTCTACCAATAAACCAGTGCTGGGCAATAGCTGCTCTTAAGAGGCACACGAGCTTCGTCGGAAGCTGCAGATCCCTCCAATCCTGCTTGTGAGTTCAACTGAGAGAGGTATAATAATAGCTGCGTTCCTTTTCTACTATTTAGTACTTGTGAGCAGAGCAGAAAAGGAACGCAAAATTTTCTGATTTGAGTAAAATCTCACTTGAAATTTTTGACGTTACTTTAAACTTTACTAATAAAAAATTCTTAAAAGAAGAATTTGTGACACAATGGAGAAATTAATGCGATAATTTCTAAATAAAAGTAAAACGAAAGATAATAATTTTTGATAATTATACGTCTTATTTGTGGACGTTTTTATATGAGCAAATCAGTTGACACAAATAAAAGCCATCTAGCGGGTAAAGGCGTAAGTGAAAAAAATTCACAATAGACTCGAAATGGCCGCTTTCCCCCTAGCGGATTTCAATTGTGTAATTGCAAGTGCTATCTACTCGTTTATAAGAGCAAGTGTAGTTGCTAGTACGCAAGTGTAAAAAATAGTAAAAATTAGCAGAAAAGGAACGCATCTAATAATAAGTTTATTGGCGACGTACACAAGCTCATACATCTTTTAGAGTACTACATTTTAAAACAGGTAATCTAACTTATATTTAAATAAATGTAGTGAGTGGGATAAAGAGGACGGGGTAATAGTTACAGAAGAAGATATGAAAATAAGTGGATAGAAAATCTAAGAAGAAGAAGAGGAGGAAGAAAGAAAAAGAGATGCTTGCCTTCTGAAAGCCGTGGCTGAGCTCATTCTTTGAATCACACAGGGAAGATTGTTCCAAAGTCGAAACGAATGCACAAAGAAGGAGCGACTACCAATTAATGAACAATGAGCTGGAATGAGAAATTTGGTTGAACGCATGGATCGAAGAGGACAGAGGAAGTCGAAAAGGTAGGAAGGGCTTTTAGAGGATAGAACCTTATTTAAAAGAACTAAAGCCATGACATCAATAAAACGAAAGAGGTCACAACCTAGCAAGGAATTTTGTATACTCGCCACATGATCTGATCTTCGCATATGAAAAATGTATCTTAAGCAATCATTGAAAGCTACTTTAAGGCGCTGTCGGCAGGCTGAATCTAAGAAAATGTATACAAGGGAACCAAAGAGGAAATGTGGTACGATGAGGGATTTAACAAGCTTGAGCCGAACAGCGGGCGACAGAAGACTACCATAAAGCCAAAGCTTTCGCAGTGTCCCATAAATCTTGGAAAGCATAAGTGAGACTTGATTACATTAAGATAATTTTGGAATTAATGACAATGCCAAGATTATTAACACGCTCAAGAATAGGGAGGGGAATACCATTAAGTATAACAGATGGAATGCTGTCAGGGGATTGACGACGGCTAAGCAGAAGTACTTGAGATTTTTTAGGATTAAGTTTAAGGAAGTTGATAGAACTCCATTCACTTATTTGGGATAAGGAACTATTAAGTTAAGATATACCGGATTCAATCTGATTCGGAGGACATGAGGTGTATAGTTGGAGATCATCATCATACAGGTGGAAGGAGCAGTGACGGATTATAGAGGGAAGGTCATTAATATACAAAAAGAAAAGGAGAGGGCCAAGAATTGAGCCTTGCGGTACTCCCAAAAGCACGGGTAGGAAAGAGGATAAAGTGCTATTATGGCGAACACATTGAAGCTTATTGGTAAGAAGGGAAGAGATAAGTCGAGTAGCAGAAGAAGAAAAGTGGTAGCGTTGACTAAGTTTGGAAAGTAAAATTGAGTGCACCACAGAATCGAAAGCCTTAGAAAAATCAAGAAGGACCAATAACGCAAAGTCACCCAGGTCGAGCGCAGAATGAAGATCAGTAGTTACCTTTAATACAGCAGTCTCACAGCTATGGGATTTACGGAAACCAGATTGGAATTTACAAAGGAAGTTATTGGTTTTAAGATAAGGGAGGACTTGCATAAAGAGAGTTTTCTCAAAGGCCCTAGCAAGAAATGGAAGAATGCTGATAGGACGAAAATCAGATAAGTCCGAGGGTGACGACTTTTTTGGTAAGGGGATCACTATGGCTTTTTTCCAGACCGAAGGAACTTGGGATGTCGTCAGGCAGTAATTGAATATATGCGTGATAGTTTGAACAATTAAAGGGAAGAGGAGTTTAAGAAAACGGGGGGAAATTTCATCATAGCCTATGCAATTAGAGGGAATGGAAAACAAAATTTCAACAACATCGGATGCGTTAATACAACGGAAGATGAAACCATCAGAACTAAGTGAATCAAAGGAAAAGGAATTAGGATTTTAGGAGGATGAAGGATTAGAAGCAGATTGAATAAACGATGCGTTGAGAGCGTTTACATCCATATCAAAAGAGATAGACGCAGGAGAATGAATGCCAAGCGAACGAGTATTAGACCAGAGTTGTTTAGGATTTAGAGTAGGATCAAGTTGGCGGGAATAGAACTCACGTTTGGCAGACTTAACCTTCGCATTTATAATAAGTAAGGTGTTTATAATAAGTAAGGTAACTACGCACTCTAGTTCTGCGATAACGCCTATACATGAACTCACGCTGAAATATTAAGTAGCTGATTTCACGAGAAAACCAAGGATATGGTGACGACGATCTGCGCCTTCTTGTGACTAACGGAACGCAATGATCGTAAAGAGATAAAATAAATGAATTCAAGATGTTGACTTTTGAGTCAACACAGGTTGTATTATAGATAATACTCCAAGGGAAGGAGGAGACTAATTCAGTAAGCGAGTCTAAATTAATGTTGCTATAATCATGAAATGAAAAAGAAGAACATAAAGGAGATGGAGAAAAAGTAAAACGAGTAGAAAGGAATAGTAAGTCATGGTCAAGAAAGCTAGGAGGAGAGATTTGATTATGTTTTAGCACTGAGTCAGTGGAGGTAACAGTTAGAACATCAAGTAAGGAAGGATTTTGGCAGTTCAGAAAGGTAGGAAGTTGATTCAGCATATGTAGGTCCAGAGCTTCAAGGAAATATCTAAGGGTGCTACACAGTAAAAAAATTTGTGTTAAAATTAACACAAATCGCCTGTCCTCAACGGTCCACTGATGTTTTTATGTTAAATTAACACATTCATTATGTGTTAAGCTTTAACACAGAGAAATAGTTGATATTTAACACAAAAATAGATGTTATTATAACACAAAAAAACTGTGAAATAACACTTAAGAAATAGTTAATATTTAACATAGAAATAGATGTTATTTTGACACAAAAAAACGGTAAAATAACAATCCAGAAATAGTTAATATTCAACACAAAAATTGATGTTATTCTGACACAAAAGATTTGTGAAGTATTAGTCAGAATAAACTCACCATTATTTGTGTGTTAATTAAACACAAAGGAACTCTCATTACAAAATTAAAAATAATTTTAAAAAACCATAATAAAAACACTTTCTTCAATTACGAACATTTTATTAAGTTCCAAAACATATAATGTTATAAAAAGTATTTAGTAACAATTATTAAATTATCTTCTAAGTTGTACAAATGCCAACTCTTTGAGTATGGCAAATCACTGAGTTTTTGAATCCAAAGATTCGAGCTCTTATTCACACTGTACCCAAAAGTAGATTCGGAAATATTTATTGTATCCCAACATTCATACAATACATAAAATACCGATTTTATAGAAATAAAAAGTAAAATTTTTCCAAACTTAGGTAATTTGTCTGAATTATCAGTACAGATAAATTTATTTGTCATTAAAGTAGTACCTCTAAAAGAAACACTCTCTCCAATAAATACAACTAAATTACCATCTAAATTAAAATGATTTAATAAAAAAGAAGAGTAATTGGTTGATTCTAATGTAGTTTTTTCCATTTTTTTGAATTCTGGATCAAAATCAAATAAATCTTTTTTGTCATTCCAAACGTATAATAAATGTTTTTGATGCCTTTCAGCTAATGAAAAAGCAATATCTTTATAATTATGTAATTTCGCTGCTAAAGACTTTAAATAACCATTCTTGCTTTCATATCTCATAGTCCAATAACAGCGTGGTGGGCCTACTTGTTCTATTATAAATGGATAATGAGTTAACAGATGATCTTTAGGTGTTAATGATACAGAGTATTCAGCTAATAAAAGTTTATGATGTTCTTCTATTAATTGTTTTAATTCCTTTACCATGGTAGATTTTATTTTTGGAGCTAAAACTATTTTTAACATATGCAATGTTAACAAAACTATTTTCCACTTATTTAAATGTTCATTGAGCATTTTAATTTCATTTTTTAAAATTAATGGAAGATAAGTTATGAGACACAGAGTTTGTGCAGCTCGCTGACCAATTAAATTCGATTTTTTCTTCAAAACAATGTTACTAGGCTGATTATATCTATTGTGTAACCCGTAATCAAAAGCTTGAATCTTTTCATTGAGAGTTTGTAAATTAATGATTTTAGAACTAATACAAAATTCAAAAAATAACTTTAAGTCTCTTTGACACACGCCTTCAAGAAAGTCGTGCATCAAATCAACTGTTTGATTTTTACATACATCATAATGATTAAGATCAAATAATGGGCTATGATGTTTTACACCAAAACAATTAAGAGTTTTACTGTTTACATACTTGTGCTGATTAGCACAATTAATGAAGCTTTCCGTTGTACGCAATAAAGTATTATTTTGTGATAATGCTTTTTGTGCATCCACTTTTTTCATGGTACAAATGCGACAATAATAGTCAGAATTGAATGATTCATTCATGCCAAACAATACTGATCCAGCAAGATTATCAAAACTTAATGAGACAATAGTACCTTTTATATGAGTGTTTGACTTTTCAATAAAAATACCTTTACTTTCTAAAATTTTTATATCCTGAGTTATTACACTTAACACCGGGTTTATACTAAATTCTTTTACATCAAGGTTGTAACAAAGTGCAAGTAAAAAAATGTTATCTAGTTTAGAATTAACGTAAAAAGGAAAATTATTAATAGTAAAATAAAACGCGCCAAGTTTATGAATTCCTGCTTTACTTCCTAATGCGTTACAGACCTCAAATTCATCATAATAAATTTGAATTAAAATAGCACTTTTATTTTCTTGAAAAAAATGATTATCTCTATAGACGCTACCATCTTTGAAATTGGTATAAACATCAGCATTACTTGGTATTTCATTTACAATATATTCTAAAACTGTCTCATTATTTAACAAAAATAAAAGAGTTTCTAACAAGGGAATGTAAGTAAAAGTACTAGTGACTGGAAGTTGTATATAACGCCCAAATATTTTATCATATTTTTTATCTATTCTAATACCATGAGCTTTATGTACTGGTTGTATAATATTATCAAATTTTTTATCTCGTTTATATTTTGTAGAATAATTTTCTATAACATACTTAAAAATATTTGCAACATCTTTTCGCTCTTCTATATCAGATGTAATTACAAGATTTTCTAACAGTGGCGTAATCATTTCTATAATTGATTCTAAAATAGTAGTAATTGTGCTATCAGGTAATCCAAGTGAATATAAATGAGATATAAAATTGGATGTATTTTTTTTAAATTCGTTTCTATTGTTAAGTGGCTGTGTATCATTTAAACTTCTATCATTGAGATTGTATGGATTAGGATTGTTGATTGTTAAAGCATGTGAATCATTCAAATCATTAACGTGTAAATCGTTCGGAACTTCTTGGATATTTGATGAAGTTAAGCACTGCAATGAACATTTTTTTAAGTGTTTCCTATATCCGTTGTAAGTTTTAAAAATAACAGGACAATCTGAACAACATTTCAGTTTTAGGTTAGATCCCTCAATTAGAGCATGTTCGTTACGCAAATGAATACATATTTCATTTATAGTGACAAATTTTAATTGACATACAAAACAATTAAATGCCATTATGTTTAAATTCGAATCTTCAATTTCTCTTTATATTAAAATACATAGTTAAACTATATCCTTTACTTATATCAAACCTGAACTTTTCAAATAAAATTTATCAACCAATTACTAAATATAATACTAATATAATCTTAAGTAGTACTTTCTTCAGTCAATTTTTTTTTAAAAACTTCAATCTTAGTGAATGTGTCAATCACTGTATTGGAACACTCACTATCAATTTTGAAGAAATGATGTTGTAACAGGATCCAGAAGTTGAATAGATCACGGTCAAATTCTGTGTGAAACACGTAGTGAGCCTTGAACAAATAATCAACCGCCTTCAAAACGTTTTTCGTAGGTAATAATATGAATCTCTGGTCAATTGTAATAAAATACTGATCAACAGCTAATTTATTTGGACCACATGCTATCAACTTTGGCTGTTTTCCTTCATCATCATTGCATTGTATAGGAGTTCCACTCTGAAAAGAATGGAAAAAAAACAGAAATAGATTTTCATGACTTTTCCACTATTTATTAATAAATAAATAATATTTAAAAAAATTGTAGAACATACCTCTCTAAAGACAATGAGTTTTTGAATAATATTTCTAGTTTTCTCTCGTGTAGCCAATTTTTTACCTCTAGCTGTAGGCGGTGTTAATTGAGTAAGACAGAGTATGGAATTCGTCAACCGATCCCACTCTGTAAAAATTGCATTAAAGTAAATTTTTTTTATTTAATAAATAATAAAACATAATATAACATATAAAATTATAAGTTTAATAGTACCTAAAAAACTTTTATCAGATTTTTCTTTTTCATAAACATTTATGATAGCGTTTGCATACTCTGGATAAATTTTCATGAAGCGGTCTGTATCAATTTTGGGAAAAATCAATCGAAACTCGACATCAATCTGAGAAATAAAGAATAGAAAATAAATAATTTTTAATCAATATAAAAACGAATCGTTTGACGTTGCTTACCAGTTCTGGAAAATCCAAAAACCTTGGAAATGTGGTGAAAAAATCTTCATTCTTATACTTATATCTTCTAATGTCAAAAGTAAAAATTGTCTTCTCAAAAATTTCTTCTTTTTGTTCTATAGTAGCAGACTTCATGAACTCTATAGCATCTTTTAATTCATCCGTTTCGTCAACTTTTTCTCCAGTAGAGCTTGTAGATGGATAATAAATGTGAGAATGTTTTCCAGCCTTTCTTTTAGTTTTTGAACTTGGATTTGTTCTTCTAAGATTTGATAGTTTATTACACAAATATCCAGTTTTTTTTTCAGGGTCATAAAAATGTTCCTGTAATAAATATAAAAAAAACTCAGAAATATTCATCAAAAAAAATCACAAGTAATGCACTTTGAAGGCACCAATAAAAAAAAATTGAATTTTTTAATAGAATAATATACATACATAACCGTATTTTCCTTTATCATATTTTAGATTGGGAAAAAGATCAATGATAGCCTGACCATATTGACATTTTTCTGATGATAGTATATTTCTTTCAACTTTTTTTTGATATTCCAGTAGTTGAGTTACGAGATGAACCAATTGTTTCCGATATTTATCCGTTAAATATTTATTTTCTTCATAATTACGGATGATATCTTCTCCACAAGTAGATGTTTTCAAATATCGTAATAGTATCTGTGATCCAAAAAATTCTTGTAGTTTTTGAAAGTATTAGAAGATTTTATAAATAGTGTTGGCCAAGTGAAAAATTTATAAATAAAAATCAAATGAAATAAAGTTTGTTTATATTTAAATTACTATTTTTAATTATGGCAGTTCATGTGTCAGTCAATTTTAAGAATACTTAATGAAACTAATCTTTGTTTTTTAGATGTACAAAATTTAATCATTGACGTTCAGACACCGACATTATTTATAAAATATCCCAATACAAATATGCATAATTAATTATATTTAACATGTCGTACCTCTTTTGAAATAATATTATTACAATCGTATGTTTCTAATCGTGGTCTTTTAGGATTCGGTTCTAGACCAATTTGTAATAGGTTAGATTCTTCAACATTTTCTTGTTCAATAGGAATTGACATAAATATACTCTTACGGTTGATGACTTTGATTTTTAAAAGAACTCCACATTGACTTATTCGTACATATTCTGGAATGAATTCCGGTTCAAGCCTCACGTCTTTTTCATCAGTAAACATCAAATTTTTATCTATGAGTTGTGGGAATTTTTCACGAGCTATATTTTTACATAAAAAATCAGTTATCAAAGTAATGAAAGATTTCAATTGCAAAAACACAATATTTAAAAAAAACTGATTGATTTAATGATAAAAATGATAAAAATGATATAAACCTTTAGCCAAAAAATCCTCATAACCACAAGGTTCTAATAATTTTGCCCACAATTTATCATTATCATATTCAAGTGTAAAATATAAATGGGGTATATTTACAGCACCCGGTGTGTTAGTTTCCATTTTTAGATCTTCTTCAATTGTGGTAAAGTGAAAGATATTAAAGCAAAACGCTTTGAGTAAGCTTAAAGAAAATTACACAGAGCAAACAAATAAGTTGTGAAGGTTACATACATTTATTTCAAATAAAAAATAGTTAGTGAAATTCATGATGAAAACGATTTACTTTTAGTTAAAGTAGATGCAAAATTTTGTTGATAAAAAAATATAAATTATTACTTACATATTGAAAATCCGCTAACGTTATCAAATGAATCCTTGTAGCACAAAACTTTACTAAAAACACGCACGTGCAAGTTGTATTGTACAATCCACCTTGAACGATGTTACACGACTGACGCTCTACTGTCTCCCACCATATGAAAAGGAATGCTCGACTACAGAAAACAACACACGACTTGAGTTAATTCTTACATATTGTTTGTGTCAAGAAAAATTTTAACACAAACTAATAGTTGAATCAAAACAAATTTCGTTGATATGACAAAATTTATGTGTAGGAATTTCTTCGAAATAAGAGCACCGAATATTTGTATTTCTTCGAATGAGTACCGCTCACAATATGTTAACCTTTACAGAAAAAAAGTGTTGTTGTGTAGCTTAACTGAACGAGTATGTTACGTTTTAATTTTAAAATGTATTATACACGAAAAATTAGTTATTTCTAAAAATTAACACACGGAATTGAACAACACAATCAACGTGTGTAAAATTTACAATATTATGTGTTAACTATTAACACAAAAATTTTAACTGGAATTTATTTTAACACAAAAACACAATGTTTTTTACTGTGTAGCATGAGCATTATTCTTCAGCAGATCAACGTTAAAATCACCTGCAACAATTATATTCTCATAATGATGAGATAGGCTTGAAACGAAGTGGCGGAGCTCAGCAGCTTGGTCAGGATTAAAAACATTAGGGGGACAATATACATTGATTAGAACACATTTTTCATAAGGAGATTTAATTTCAACGGCTATAAATTCAAATAGTGAGCCACTGGACATACCAATAACTTTAGAGGAAAGTGAAGAAGTAACATAAATAGCAACACCTCCACCTCTAATGAAAACTCCGGAAGGGATACAACAGCGGAGGGGATTTCGGGTTTCAACCAAGTTTCGCTTACGAGAAAAGTTTTTAAACTACAAGCATTTAAAACGCATATATTCAGTCCCGTGGAGGATGAGCAAAGGATATTAAGTAGCGTTCCCTCGATGTGCATTCTACCAGGAAAATGATTTATAATTATAAATGCAGAGCACAACCGCAACTAACGAGCTGAAAAAGGAAAAGAAATAAAGAAAAGGAAGAAGGACTGAAAAATAAATAACATTACTGTAAAATATAAAATTAAAAAAGAAATTAAAAATTAAATTAAATAGTAAAAAGATAAGATTAAAATTATAAAAATTAAAATTATAAAAACTAAACTTAACGATATCCATGAACATGAAGAAAACCTCAGTCACCAGGATTTGATTCCAAAACATGGTCCAGTGCATCCACAGATGTTACTTTCAGAAATGGTCCATCTTTTATTTTCTGGATGTAAACTATACCACGCCGTGAAGAAACACCATAAATTATTTTCTGCACTTTTAATTTAATGGCAGCTCTAAATATACGTTGAGTGTTTTTGGACAGGCTTTCGGAAACAAAATTTTTTGAAGGAGATTTAAAGCACGGACTAATTTGCGTTAAATTAACTCCACCACTCCGATAAAATTTCTTCAGAAATTCAGTTTTTTCATTAGGGCAAGAGAATTTAACAACAAGCCGAGATTTTGTTTTGATTTCGGGTTTATCACTTGTGCTATCCATGCCAACAAAAAACGCACTCGAATATACTGATAAATCATGCCCAATCTTTGATGCTAAATTAGACAGCAGTTCCTGGGGTTTTACTGTCGATATTCGAGGGATACCAGACACAATTATGTCGCTAAGCCGCTGCGTGCGATCAAGGTCATCAGCCATCTGGTAAAGATGATAAACGTCCTGTTGAATGGAGTCTACATGCTCATTCAACCTAGAGACGTCTTCATTTAGCGATTTAACACTATTTTCAATTTTCGCCGTAAGGTTTGCCTCCAGTGCTTCAAGACGCTCCGTCAACATTTTATCAAAGTGGCTGAGTAACCGCTTCTCCAGCTGTTCACATTGATCACAAGTTGAGTCACCACGATTTACAGCAGTCGATGGAGTGGCCTTCGACGACTTCGGCTGAGCTGCACGCCCTCGAGTTAAAGCAGGAGAATGGTTGCGGGATAAACCGTCATGAGCAAGCTGCACTTGCTGTTGCTTATCATCCTGAAGCTTATGAGCAAGTATGCCCTGTTGGCAGTGGCGTATTTTAAGATTTGGCGCCCTGGGCCTAGGACATTTGCGCCCCATACATTAATAGAAAAAAGGGTAATGCATTTTAATAATATAAAAACACCACAACGTCAAGAATTGTTTTTAAAAGGACACTCTTGTAGATCAATTGCAAGATCAATAAGCTACAATAATTGTTGGAGTTTTATGGCGTTATCTCTAACGTCCACTTCAGATATTGTATCCAATTTGCATAAGAGTGTAAATTTGGCAGTTATTGCACCATATGAGAATTGCGATTTCTTCTGTATTTTTCTGTGGAGTTATTCTTAGCTGTAGCCTCTACTAGCCTCTATAGTGGAGCCGGACTTACACAAGGCAGTACATTTCTCCCTTTCACAATGTTAAATTGTACTGAGGACTATTTTCAAAGTCCTGGCTCAAAAATAAGGTCCTATTGATATATGTATGAGCGTGTATCAAGATAAATGAGGCGAGGTGATCTTCGAGCAAGGTCCTTACATATACATTGTGGAGGCATATGTTTCTTACTTAATCTGAGGCAGTTTAATGCATATTAGAGTCAAAATCATAAAAAAAAATACCTACATTGGTATTTATTTTCTTTCATTCTTTAATTTCATTGTTATTGTCATTTTTGCATAACAATGTCACTTCGCTCTATTTGAAGTATGACACTGTACTGGGTCAAACGAAAAAAGAGGCACCTCTAAACTCATTTTATAATCGTGTACTACTCAAGACTACTAGCCTCTCCAAAAGCATCAGCGTCTGCCTCGACATGTTGAAGAGTTTTGGATTCCCGAAATTTCGATAATATAGCCGTTTCTAGAGAATTTAAGTGAAATTGAGCCAATAGACCTGCCGCTTCATTTTGAACCAGCCCTTTTTGGTGGGCAGTCATTTTTTATAACGTCAAGAGCCGGTATTATTTCTTTCCAATTTTTATCAGGGCTAGCACAGGTACCGTCCTTATCTGACCACCGCATAGTGACAAATAGTTCACGGTTACATTTTTAGGGCTTATTTAGTAATTTTATACGTTCGATTAATGCTGAAAAAGGGACATATAGCTTTTGAAGCAACACGCAAATCTGTGTAGCTTCTGAGCAGTTACCGATTATCGGGTGAAGTTTAACTATGTAATGTGCGGCACCTATGTTACATACTGAAATTTTTCTTTGATCTTAACCTGTAGGCCACTATACTGCCCAACCACAAGATAGACCTCTGTAATTGTTAATGTCGATATTCAGTATTTTGAAGGTATCCATAACGGCTAGCAGTATATGTTCGACTTTGTGGCCAGTGTTTGACAGAAAGGACAGAATCATTTAACTTGAAAAAAATCTCACAATTATTATCTAAGCAGAATAGGGCTGGTAGCTGACTGTAGTTGTCGGTCATGCGGGACAGCTTCCGAAACTGCGGAGCACTTGCTGTGTGGCTGTGAGGCTATAGCCAGGACGAGACTGACTCTCCTACTTCGCGACTTCCCCGCTCCCAGTGAGATTTGGTATTTGAGTCCAAACTCAATTTTAGGCTATATTAAAAGTCTAATGATGTAAACAAGCTAAGGCTGACCGACGAATCGCTTTGCGCAGCGACGTCAAAAGCGAATAAAATACACCTCTTTTGTATGAAGCTGCACAATCTGCAGACCACTGAGATAACTACGACGCATATTCGGCCGTGCATGATGGTAATTCCGGTGTGTATTTTTTTAATTTGTTTCGCCGTCGTGCTCAAATCAAATATCATCAAGCCATTCGCCGTGGCCGAGGAAAATAGTTTCGCAGTCGCCCTTAGCATGTTTACAGCACAAAGGTGTAAAGTAACACGCACACAGTAATACACGAGGGGCGCTACGCAAACCCATCCCACAGCGCCCATGAATCTTTGACAGGCATCGCGACGACCACGAAATAGAAATTAGATTGATCCGATGGGTGAGCTCGTAGTGGTTTGCATATTGTGCACCTTAATACAAAAGCGGTGTATTCTATTCATATTTGACAGTCTCTGTGGAAAGCGATTCGTCGATCGCCCTTAGTATGTTAACGGCATTAACCTGGAAGGTTTTTAACGACGGGGTTGGTATAGACCAAATAAATGTAGGTCTCAGGCGAGACGCCCCAAAACAAGAATGAATGAATGGATCTCGCAATTGAAGAAAGCTGATCTATATTTGTTATATCACGAAAAATATTGCTTTTATAAAAGTTATCTCTGAGTGTATTGTAACGATTACTAAAAGCTTCTGAGCCCGAGGATACTTTTGCCGCCCCTCGCAGCCTGTCGCCCCGGGCCATGGCCCCCATGGCCCTAGGGTAAATACGCCTCTGCCTGTTGGTTTTGTTTTGTTAATTTTTCCATAATAGGACCCTATTTCTTTCTTTTCTTCTTCGACTGTGACAAACGATAGAAAGCAATATTCATGTCATATTTGCAACATGTTTGCTGACAACTTCATTGAAGTTTTTTGCCCAAAATCTAATGCAATACACACTGACCCAACAAATATGCACACTTTTAAAATTGATGTATCTATATCTGTTGACGATATAATGACGGTATTCAAAATCCGACATCAATAAAGGGCATGGTCCTAATAACCGGTCTCATTGCTTTATGAGAGCAAACTCCCTCCATCTTATTTTCAATAAAACGACAGAAAAGTTCCCTAAGATATGGAACAGCAAGATATTTTCAAAAAGGGACGATCGACTACTACAAACCTTATAGACTTAGACTGCGTCGATCTGGTTGTAGATCTAGACAATAAATTAAATTTCAACTTGCACTACGATAATATGCTTCCCGCGCTAAAATCTTCTTGGCTTTATAGAGAGAAGAGTTCAAGAATTCGATAATTTCGGGCCCCACGAACTCAGTTCTTTTCGCTCATCTGCCCAATCCCGGAATTGTATAATTTGTGGGTTATTGTATAATTTGTGCGTAATAACAAAGGTAATCTATCGAAAAGAAATGTCTAAAAATTTTAATAATAGCATAAAAGTACATATCTGGCACGGGGCGCCAAAATACCTAAAGCCGGCCCTGTGAACAACGACCTATACAATATTTCGAATTTTCATAGATAGCATCCGGCCCTACAACTAAACTAGCCTTACATATTCACCATTCACATTCTTTGAGGTTACTCACTTCTTGGATAGCTGTTAATTCTAGATTATTCTTAGAAAGAGTAATCTCTTACCTTAAGCAATTTTACTCTATTGTTAAGCCGTTTTGTTTTTTTGTTTAACCCACTGCCCGAGGCTTGTTACTCGTTCAGTGACAACAGGCCCGATCAAATAAACGATCCATTCTTTAAGCAGCAGTGGCGAACACTTAGAAGTTATAAATATTCACACAATTCTTACATATATACACAAAATGGATACGAATAACATGATTCCTTCTATCCTACTGATGGCTAATGACCCTAGATGCCCTAATTACAGCAAAAAATATATCCTTCGTACTCAAAGACCGGGTAGCTAAAAAATGTTGTTTCCTTTTATTTTACCCCTTAATTTGTTTAATTGTTTTCGATAGTTACTTATTCAGTGAATTGTTTCATTACTTTTTTTTTAATTTACCGAAATTTCAATTTTTAATTTACTGAAATGCTGAATTTCAAACAAAAAGTTGCCACGACGTAAATCCATTAAATCCAGAGATTCAATTGCTGCGGTTGCTGTATTCGATTCATTACAGTATGTATACATAGCAGATGGACATATATTAAAAAATTATACCACCTACATATCTGCGATTGTAACAATCACCAAGACTGATGTTTTTGAAAAATTGTGAGAAACATCAACTCTTTAGATCTTGCCAATTGCACCCAACTTTCTCCCTCTACACCATTTCCCATTCACACGCGATAAAGAAATGCCACGATTATTGCAAGTGCGATGCTACTAGTTTCGATTATCACACCTTAACTTATTATAGTTGCAAAAGCCTCTAGTACAAAGTATTCTATTAATCAACGCCCAATGATCCGGATTACTCGTTATTGCACAAAAATTCCCCAGGTATGCACACACACCCCGCACAAGTCAATGAAATTTCTGCGCAAACCTTTTTGCTTTCAGGTAATTTCATCCAAATTACCGAAACAATTTTATTTCCCACGAACAAAGCCAGAAGCAAATACCTTTCGTTTTTTGTAAGCCGGATTCACTGCTTAGTCTGTGGAGGCTCGAAGCTCTTCTAAAGTGACTGGTAAATGTGGGTATCATTACCATTTGAAACGGCCACCGTAGATCATATCCAAGCTCCGGTAAGTTCTCAAGCACCTAATCATGACTTAACTGCGATCCACTTCACGGTCGTGAAATCGTTTGGGAGTTAGCTGGGCTATGGCCACCTAAAACTGTGGAATAGATTCGAGCCGCCGTCTTCGACCTGCTCAAAATTTAAACGAGGAAGAAAGTAGTGAAAGTTGTTTTTGTATGCAACAGACTAAAGAAAATAAATTTTAGCGGTCGCTTGAAGTCTTTTCTGTATTTTCACTTTCTTTCAGGTGGTGACCATGGAGCTTCACGTAATCAGTCGACCGAGCAGATCAGCCGTTGTCATTGGAGCCTTGATAATCGGGGGCCTGTCATTGACATTGGGCTTGGAAATCGATGACAGTGTAAAAAAACTACAGCCGACATCCATACGCACACAGTTGAAAGTGTCGCGCAGCTTGGACCCTGAAGCTACAGAAGCCATCAATGTACGATCAAACCTGGGTGGATTCGCTACGATTATTGTGAAGAAGCGGAATGGAAACAATTTAGACAATAGCCGCAGAGGCGTCGTCTATGGTGACAGGGAACAAGAGACAACGCGTCTGCATAAAGTAAACATCAATGACATCGCTCCGGCCAGGGCTGACTATGGCAAGTGGAATCCAATATCCAGTTCGGTCCGGTTCGCGGACCCCAAAAACAAGGAGTCGTTGGAAGTAATAAACTCATTTATGGAGCACATCGGCAACATCGAGCACTTTACCCGTCAACGTAACGGAGACGAGTCTGGAATAGAAAATGATCGGCGGCCAGTGCACATTGCTGTTTCCAGTGTGAAAGTTAAAGATCAGTTTGCAAATGTGCCACAGCCCACCGTGGTGAGATCCAATCCTGTTTTCGTCAAGGATGCCCAGAAAACAAAGGCGAAACGAGCGCGATCCTTGCTGGAAGTTGGAAATGACGGCATTCCTGTAATTGAGGGTGTTCGGGTGCCCGACGATGAAGATGATAAAAGGAAAGTTTGGAGAAATGCGAGAGTTATAAAAGGCGAACTTGTGCCGTACGAAAATGGATATGTGCCACCAAAGGTTGAGCAGGTAAGCAAAGCAATCATAGTTATACTAATTTAGTTCTAATTATTTTGCGGAGTATTGCATAATTTGTTGATGTGGTAACTTAAACTATTCAGTAGTGGAAACGCATTCTGGAAAATTCATAAATTAAATATCATCGTGCGACGTGCCGTGCAATTAAATTAGCCACAGCAGTCTCCAAACACATTCCATGTCTCCCAACACATATATAAATTGGCTTGGAATGATTAAGAGCTCTGTTACTTTTTTCTGTTCGGAAATTAATATGAATTTTTTCAACGATGGGTTAACGTGGCATAAATAATTATAAAAATAGAATTTCATAAAGAGGTTATCGTATTGCTATTCGGAAGCAAACTTGTAGTGTGTTTTCATGACCTTTAACTCTAGTTTTCTAGCTTAACTAGCGTCACTGGTACACATTTGGAAGCTCCGAAGGGCAATTTAAAATAACTAAATGACCATTTTTGGTAGAGTCTCTAGATTGTTCCTGCGCACACCCACAGGCTGGGCGTCCAAGTGGGGTTCCGTGGGTCAAACCTTTGGGAAAACCTTCAGTTCTACCAGTCTGTGTCATGTCATTCATGTCATGATGCAATGTTTAGAAGACTGCTTGGTTAGATAGAACAGAATATGATAGGTCAAGGGAGGTCCTGGGGGTGTTGGAGCAGATAGCGATGAACCTTACGTTTGAACTCTTTGGTGTTTTATACGCCCTGGGCCCCGTCGTTGAGGGGCCCTAACGGAGGGAAGAATATTTTCTGAAATGCTGTTTTACGCGAATTCAAATCGATTCATGGCTTTTCGTCAAAATGCTATCAAATGGCACAAGATAATGGTATAGATTTCTGATAGTAAATTTTTATTTGTCATTAGCACAGTTCGAATCAATTTTTTCACCAATATTTTCTTTGTGTGTACACTAAAAATGTGACACTCGGTTCGCGAATTGTCTATGGAAAGTATTCAATGTATAAAACAATTATATATAGTTTTCAACCGTTCCACTTGTATAAACCGTCTTAATAAAGGCGTTTTTAAATATTTTATATAAATAATTGTTGATCTGGTAGACCTAGTTCTGCCTGAAATTAATTAACTGGCTGGAAATCACAACGAAACAACAAAAAAGATATTAATTTGGCTCAAAATTATTTATTTCAGTTATTTTCAGTTCAATGGTAATTGTAAATGAATTAAAATTTTCAAATGTTTTGATATTCGACAAGCAATTTTGCCGTCTTCTGCGTAGGTATACGAACAAAGCTGATGGTCTACCAATGCGAGATCAGGCCACATAAAGTTGGCCGTGTGAGAAGCACGGATAGCCCCCTTGTTTTAAGGCCCAATTATAATGACCGGATTCGAGCAAAAAAAAACGGATTGAACTGTCAAATCGGGTTTCCAAGCATACAATTTAGACCTAATCGATTATAATGAATGCATTCAAGCGGATTCGGTCGAATTTGAGCGCATTCGTTTTTAAAAGATTAAAAATTGCCGCATTGAACTGTAAAAATGTTTACCGGTGAACCACACATCAATGAGGTTAAAAATTATGATTAAACCAAAAGTGGCTATAAAAACAAACTAGTTGGGATGTGGGTTCGACCCTTTCGGTCCACACGATCAGCTTCCCAGTATGATGGAAGGAAGCTCTTTGAAATAACGATAAGAATGGTAAATCCGCAAGGCTTTTCTAAAGAACTTTTTTTTTGTTGAACAGTAGCAAACTAACATGTCCCAGGCACTTCGTTCGCTACACTATAAAGCGAATTCATTTTGAGCGTGTTGACGCGCTGATGATAAACTGCAATGATAAAAACTTCATTTTCAATTCGAACGTTTTCAGGAGATAGTACCAAAATTAATCAGTGTAACGGATTTGTCAAACTTGTCCGAAAATGCCAAACTGTAATCACTGGAAATCCCGCGATGAACTCAATTCCCAAAACTGTAGGACATGGAAAGCAATCCGCCGTTCAAACAGTTCTGAACTAAAGTTTGAAAATTTCGTCATGTTTGTAATGGTTAACGTATTTGTTGAATGGTTTTTTAAAGAAAACTCGGATTTTGACAAGTATTGACTCTTTGGGAAGCTATTGCTCGGCTGAATCCATAAAAGTGAACTTCATTTTGAACGACGCTTCCAACGCTTCGATCGGCACCTCAATGAAGTCAATATCATTTTTGGTTTCCGTTCTATCGAGCATGTACAAAAACCACTTACGCCCTTTAAATATAGATACCGCTTGATCGAATTCTATGAAAATCTTTTCAAAGTTTAGTTTCGGTAATACGCTACGATCGGCACCTCAAAGAAGTCGGTCGTTCGTGCTATATCATCGGAATGTATGCTATTTCATCGGAATTCGCACAAATTCGTACAAATTCTGATCCAGTGTGCGAGCAGCCTAAGGCTAAGCTATTGGTATCGACCCCGGTCCAGGGAACTGGATTATGAGCTTTCTTTTTGGACGGGCCGTTCCATCAATGTAGTACTAGATCGTTCAAATCTCGGCCGGTGTTCTTCTTTCCTTCGTTCGCTTCGCTGAAGATAGAACTTTGCGTAATTGCTACTCATACGACAATAAAAGACAAGCACGTGTCAGAACTTGTCTTCAGGGCCTCTCAGAGGGAGGACATAAGGGGCAGTTGCCATGGGCCTCATAATTTAAGGGGCCTTATTTTCCAAGATTCCAAGGTAGCAAAATTATATAGAGCGCTCTCCTGCGCTCGTAATTTTAGCACAATACAGAAACCAGGTAAGGTGAAAGACTGTATACCGTATATCGTATACGTCACTCGGCGATCACTACCCATATAAAATCGAAGTTTTTGTTATTGTTTCTGCATTAGGCGCTGACGTCACTTGAAGACCTTTTTTTACTCTATTCGAAGATGTCTGTTATTGAATAAATATTTAACATCATAACAAAAACTATAATCTACTAGTGATCGAAGCTACCGCTAGAAGCTAGCGCCACCAATTTCCGAGATAATTGCAATAACAATTAACACGGCGCAAGAGGTAATTTGTGGAATCAATTTAGGGTATGCCCCTTTTTGGACGAGCGGACACCGAGAGGACAAAACTTAGCTGTCATCGTTAATTCTTTTTCGAAGCCCGGCGGATTTTCAAAAATAATTGGTTTGTTGTTGTTGCTTTCATAACACCAATGTCAAAACTTTATAGCTTGTTGTTCTTACTTTTTGAAATTTTCTGTTGCCTTCTCATTCTAGCAACAACAACAACAATGTAGGAACTGTCAAAATGTTCGTTCACAATTCACTGAAAGTGTCCATGGAAATTGTCTGCTTCCCAATCGTCCTCTCTAACCCTCTTTCCAGTATACCCAGTTCGTTGGTCCGTTTTGTCTTTTCGGGACCGCCCGTCTAAAAGCCCAATTATAATGAATGGATTTGAGCGAATTGGAATGTCAAAAAAAGCATTTTATCGGATAGGAAATTGGTTAGTTATAATAACGCATCTGCTCGAATTAAGACCTCGAAGTTAATTTTGAACAAAATGTATTCATTTTTTTTTTAACTTACCAGTATAGGAAGTTATTGTAATCGGTCCGAAAATTGGAATCGAAAATTTCAACGTATTTTCATCTTTCAAGGTCCCAGGAGCATTTTAAGCAAAAAATTGGGAGGAAGTATGTGTGTGTGTGTGTGCGTACGGATGTGGTCATTTTTCCCTGCACGATATCGCGCGAACCAAAACTGATATCGACTTCGTTGAGATGTCGTTCGAAGTGTATTAACCGACATATGATCTGAAAAGATTTTCATGAAATTCGGTCCTGCCCTTTTTTTGTTTAAGCGACGTAAGTGATTTTTGTACCTGCACGATATAGCACGAACCAGCCATGATACCGACTTCTTTGAGGTGCCGATCGTAGCGTATTACCGAAACTAAACTTTGAAAAGATTTTCATAGAATTCGATCAAGCGGTGTCTATATTTAAAGGGCGTAAGTGGTTTTTGTACATGCTCGATAGAACGGAAACCAATCTCCTGAAAACGTTCGAATTGAAAATGACGTTTTTACCATTGCAGTTTATCATCAGCGCGTCAACACGCTCAAAATGAATTCGCTTTATAGTGTAGCGAACGAAGTGCCAGGGACATGTTTGTTTGCTACTGTTCAACAAAAAAAAGTTCTTTAGAAAAGCCTTGCGGATTTACCATTCTTATCGTTATTTCAAAGAGCTTCCTTCCATCATACTGGGAAGCTGATGGTGTGGACCGAAAGGGTCGAACCCACATCCCAACTAGTTTGTTTTTATAGCCACTTTTGGTTTAATTATAAATAATTTCATAATTTTTAACCTCATTGATGTGTGGTTCACCGGTAAACATTTTTACAGTTCAATGCGGCAATTTTTAATCTTTTAAAAACGAATGCGCTCAAATTCGACCGAATCCGCTTGAATGCATTCATTATAATCGATTAGGTCTAAATTGTATGCTTGGAAACCCGATTTGACAGTTCAATCCGTTAGTTTAGTCAACTCGGTCCGAACCAAACTCACTGCAAAAGACAGTTCCACAATCTAGTCTCTCTATTTATAAACGAACTTCTAAACCGAAATCTACGTGAAGACTAGATCTTCAGCTCAAGTTCCGCCTAGGATGTTAAGAGATGGGCCAGCCATTAGATTATATTTGCTCTCTGAGTTAGGGTAAAGGCGGTGCAGGTTTTGGTGGAAATAAGACAGGCTGTTTTGTTTGCGTCGACACGATTCTTACGCCCCCAATCACGAATGAAATCAATGTCCCCGTTAAGAGAATTGGACATGAGTCAAGGTCTGGCACTTGCTTGTCTTATATTTTCGAAGGTCTACAGTAAAAAGCCAGAAGTGTCTAAGTGAAAATTTGACGATTTTGACTTTATTGCATTTTTGTATTCAGTATTTTAGTCTTAATCATTGCTATAATTTACCGAGTTTCCATGGGAGTCGAGTTGAGTTGAGGTTGAGTTGAAATGACACTTCAACTCAACGACTCAACTCTATGCGTTTCCATGGCTGACTTTTCTGCCTGTGTACAGACAGCTGAATATGTACTTGTATTAAGCAAGCAGCTGTTTTTAAATTTGACGTAATATTTTTGTTATTATAAAATAGTGATCATGGACCATAAAATTAATTTATTGTGTTCGTTGTATAACAGAAATGTTATAAACAGGCGCGACATTTTGACTTTTTTAACATTTGACAATCCCGTTTGTAGTTGTGTGCGTGAACTCTGTTCAATCTACCTATTTTCGTTGAGTTGAGCAGAGTTGCAAATCTTTAACGAAAACTCTTGACTGCAACTGTTTCCATGGAGTTCAACTCGGGTTCAACTTTGGTTGAACTCTCATGGAAACTCAGTAATTATTATCTGAAACTGAGCTGTGGTTGCTGAGTTATTCGACCGGCAAAAGTGGTTTTGTGCACAATTCTGTATCTAAAAAAATCTTTGAGGGCGATTTTCTCGAAATGCATATTTTGCACTTAAGCACTTCTGGCTGTGTACTGTAGAGGTGTAGGAGTACCATCGGTGAAACTGTGAAGTGGACTGGAGGGGATTGAGAGCAGCTCATTAATGAATATTAGGAAATGCGCGGGTGATAGAATTGACCCCCGGGATGACCGGCCGAAATGGCGTGGGGGCTGTATTCGACACCGTCCAATACTACCTTGATTGAACGGGCAGAAAGAGAGATCTTAGTCCAGTTCCTCAGAACTAAGTTTAATCCAATAGCTTGTAGTTTGGTTAACATAGCACGGTGTGATACTCTGTCAAAAGCTTTTGAAATATCTAGATCTAGAGAGCAACAACTCCAGACCCACCAAAGCGATGAATGAGATGCTCGGTTAAACCCCTGACATATAATAGTGGAGTGCTCATCTGACATTATTCCCATACAAATTCAAGGCACCAAAAAGTATAGTCCTTTTTTTATTTTTATTTTTTTATTTATTGATAGTCTTAGCTAAAGTGTATAAAAAACCTTACGCTAACGGCTATTAATAATTTTTTGGCTCGCGGCTGGTGATCCTTTAGGGCCAGAACCGGGGGTGTTAGTAGTTAGAGGGTTGGATACTGTTGGGTTATTGTCTAAGGGTTAGTAGGCCTGTGCTTAAATGTAGTTACTTCTAAGTTAGTGGTAAAAGTATCTGATTAGTATTTTATAATCTAAGGTTGGTGGGCTATGTATTTTAAGAGATCAACTTCAGTTGTTGTTACTGGGTGTAGGATCTATCTGTCTAGTCCTTGTGTGTGGTCTGAGGTCTATTAGTAAGCCATGGGCGTTTAACAATGGGAAAAGAGTCTGGGTTGGGTCTCTGTCTGGCTGTAGCAGCTCGTGAGCTGGCATGTGATAGTTGTAAGAGGGACGTCCCAGTAAGGGCACGTTGGCACTGGTGTTTTGTCATAAATGTACTTTTTGAAAGCCATCGAGTGACCTAGTCGTAGTCTGGTGAAAATGATCGTCGTTGGCCGGGTCTAGGGGGGAATTGTTGGGGCTCATGCCCTAGGCCTAATTTTTTTAAGGAAACAGCTGGAAGTGTCCCATCTGTTTTGTTTGCCGTTTTTAATTTTTTGTTTGATCATGTCTACGGTTCTGTCCAGGTTAGGAGGCTCCTTTGTGGTTGTACAGGGCGCGTTATATTTTGCTAGGTGGTCGGCTGCTTCATTTCCTTGAATTCCCACGTGACCTGGGCACCAAGCAAGTGTGATATCCTGTTTGTGGATGGTTTCTTTTATATAGTCCATCTGAGGGCTGGTGGCCTTCGGGTTGCTAATGTGCCTTAAGGCAGCTAAGGAATCTGAGTAGATGATTGTGTTTACGCGTGATCTTTTGGCCTAGTCGACCGCTTCCCAAATTGCGTACAACTCCCCGAAGTAGGCGCTGGTACCGTCAGGTAACCTTCCTACTTCGATGGGAGTCCCTGTGTCGTCCGTTATTGCGTACGTCGTTCCAGCGTCTGATTTTGATGCGTCAGTGTATAAGAAATTTGTGTTTGGGTTATTCTTTGTGTATTGATCCCTTTGTTCAAAGTGCAATTTCTTGTAGATCGATGAGCTGGTGTTTTCTTTAAGGTATTTGCTCAGAGTGAGATTTGTGTGGTTTGGGTGGGGAAGGGTGTGTTTGCTATCGGGTGGTGGTTTTTCGGTTTGCTCTTTGCCTCCTCAGGCATGCCTATAAGACCGCGTAGCAGTGATGGTGTGTAGCTGTTAACTGTCTCATGTCGCCTGTCCCAGCAGTACATTAGGCTGTGGTTTGTATGAAGACAGTAAGTTTTTTGCTATTTTCTTTTGCAGGAGTAGGTCTCTTCTGTAGTCTATGCCAATGAAGCCAGCCTCAATGCTCAGCGCTGCTAGATTGGTGCCCCCAGTGCTATCCTAGCCGTGGTGTTGAGTGCAACCTGCAGAGGTTTGCGGGCGGTTACGGAGGCGAAGCCGTAGTTGGGTAAAACGAAATCCAGACACCCGAGTGTCAGCTGTTTGGCAATGTTCACAGCAAGCGTAACAGTTGGGTCAGCTCTGTGTGTGCATATGGATTTCAACATGTTGTTGCGAATTTTTATAGCTCTGGTTGTAGCTTTGGAGTGCGTTCCGTAATATACTGGGAGTACTGCGCCAGTACTACCAGTGGTAGTTTTGTCGTTCCGTTTTCACTAAACAGTGCCCTGTCGCAGTGCTCTGGGAACATTCATGACGTCATGAATATTCCCCTTTTTTACTACTGGGACTACTGCTTTGAAAGAGGTAATGTGCTCCCAGTAGTTTCAACAGGTTTTGACAGATGTGCATTATGGCTGTAAAAAAATTTAATCGTGAGCAGTAAAATATGGAGGCGGAGCCAGTATACTGTGCGCTCGTTCCGTATACAAAAATGTACTGTTTAGTTCAGTATAACTTTTTTAAACGGAACGTGCTTCGCAGTGCACTGGCATGACGTCTAAAATCACAGTGCTCCCAGTATATTACGGAACACACTCTTGATTTGTGCCTTCCATAGTAGGTTTTTGTCATATGTTAGCCCCAGAATTAGTATTTCATTTTTGAGTGGTAGGATTTGACTATTTAGGTTGTCCGCATACAGCCAAAGGGCTAAGCCTTCAATGTTTGCAAGTGAAGCTGCCAAGGAGTGTGTGTAAATGTTGAAGAGATGTACTGAGAGCGGAGAGCCTTGTGGTAAGCCGTTTTTCAGTGGATGAGGCTTACTATAATACCCACGAATTCTTGGGAGTATTTGGCGATTTATTTCGATTTATTATCTGCAGAGGGAAATGCCATTCGTGCAGCTGTTTGGAGATCCTGGACTCTGTCGAAAGCTTTTGTTAGGTCCATTGATAGGATCACTGCATGTTTTCTTTGTCGAAAAACTTCGCGTAAGTTGGCTTCCAGCTCGAGGTGGAGGGTTTGCACACACCTGCCCGGTCTGTAAGCGATCAGGGACGGTTGAAGGAGCTGTTCAGGCGCCCAAGATATTCTTGAGCTTAAGACCTTTTCAAAAGTTTTAGAACTTGTTTTAAGGAGATGTTTTGGCCTCAGGTTGGTAAAGGTGAGCACACCAGCGTGGGGTTTGGGGATCGGAACCACGACGGCAACCTTCGAGTCCTGTGGGAAGTGTGTGGTGGCCACGATCCTATTTAGCAAGTTCGTGTATCTACTATGCCAACAAGGTGGTGAGTTGGACAGCATTCTGTATGTGATACCGTCTATGCCTGGTGTGGAGCCCCTAAAAGAGTTCAGTGTGTATCTGACCTCTCTAGGAGTAATGTTTGCTGTGGGGATCTTAAGCGATTCTTGGGTGCCTGTGCTAATCTCTGAGCGTGGTTGTGTGTTCCTGGCGGATAAGTATGAGTATCTGCTGGTCTCTTCTGCGAAAGCATTGGCTATGTCCTCCGGGTTCGTTAAGAGCCTGTCGCCTTGCTGAATGGAAGCTAAGGATGAGGTTGGCTTACCCTTAAATATTTTTAGACGATGCCATAGTTCTTGTGTGGCTAAGCTTGGGGTTATACCCGATACGAAAAAAACCCATTGTTCCTTTTTGGCCTGATTAATGATTCTCTTCGTTGAGGCCTTTTGTTGCCGGTAATCCAGCGCGTTTTCTGGTGTCGGGTTTCTCTTATATTTTCTCCAGGTTCTGTTTTTTTCTTTTATTTTATAGGCCACTGAGTCATTTAGCCACCTGGGTTTTGTTTTACAGCGCGGGGTAGTGGTGCCCATGACAGCGTTTGCTGCCTGCCTTATTGCTTTTTTAAGTGTACTGGCTTCTTGTTCTATGTTTGTTGTTTCTTGATGGCGGTCCAAGTAGTGTGTGACCAAACGTCTGTATGCTATCCAGTCCGCTCTGTTCTCTTTGAAACGTGGCACGTGTCGTGTTGTATGTACTTCATGTTTTAGTGTGATTAGGATTGGAAGATGATCGCGGCGCTTGGGGAGTGGGGTGACCGACCATTGTGTATGGGCGGCTAGGATGGGTGATGTGAAAGTAAGGTCTATTGCTGTGAGTGTATTGGAGGTGCTAAAATGAGTAGGAGTACCGTCATTTAGTAGGCAAAGGTCTGTGTCATCGAGCCTTTGCTCTAGGATGCGACCTGCTTGATTTTTATAATTGCTGCCCCATATTTGATTATGTGCGTTGAAATCGCCTAGTACTTGCGCCAGGAGATTGTTGAGGTCTGACATGGCTGGTGTGGTGTGGGGGTGAATGTATATATTGACTACGTGGTGTGGCTGAGGAAGTAGGAGCGTGACTGCATGTACGGTTAGAGCCGTTATTAGTGGGAGAGCTCTTGATGTGATGGTATTTCTTTGTATACGAGTTTTCGGTCACTGTCTTTGACGTAGGTATCCTGGAGTGCCAAGACGACTGGTTAGCTGGCGTGGTAAATTAAGTCGAGGCCGCTTTTGTTTGCAAAGAAGCTGTTGATGTTCCACTGTAATAGTGTGAGGGTCTTCAGCGACGGTATGTTAATTTCGCTGCCTCTGTTCACGTTTTGTGTTGGTTCTATGCTCGTGGAAGTTGTGTCTCTCGGGTTTGGCTGTCCTGAGCTGGTGTAGTTACATTGAAGGTGGTTAATTTGGTTAATCGTATAGCTTGCTGGTGTTTGAAACGCTTTTTTTGAACTCATTGTGTTGGTGGTAGGGATTCATCCTCAGAGACTGCTATGATGTTGTCCTCTGGGGTTTTAGGTGTTTTTAGTTTTTCGTAACTTTTCGAATATTGTGTAGCCCATGCCTCTGCAAAAGCTAATTTTTCCTTTGGTGGTGTCAGGGATAGTTTTTTGTTTGCGTCTTCGGTTGTAAATATCGTTGGAATTGTATTTCCAACGATTGCGTAATTTAGGGTCTCAGTTTCTTGCTGTTCTATATTAGTAGCGTAGTTGTTATCCGTATTTTTATGTTTGGCAGTGATAGTGGTAATGATGTGTTCTTTTTTGGGGGTACTATTTGTTTTGATCAGTATTTTGTTGTTTGTACTGATTGTGTTTTTTGTAGTGTTGGTAGTGTTTGTTGTTATTTTTTTGTTTGTTTGGTTTGTATCTAGTTGATGACTGAGAGGGTTAGCTGTTTCGGTTATTATACGATTATTAGTAAAAGCAGAATCTGATTCCACATTTGATTGTTGTCTAATTAACTGAGAATAGGTAATATTGCTTGTTCCTGGTGTCTGATTTTTTTGTTTGGATGTTGTTAGACTGATCTCCCGGGAGTATTGTGACGTCGTTGAGCTTTCTACAATGGGGGTGTTTCTAATCGCCTTTAACTCTGGGTTTTCTTCGTAAAAGCGTTTCCTGGCATCAAAGTTTGTTAGGTGATACCTAGTTTTTAGTTCCATTATCTTCTTTTCTATAACAAGGGGGCAGGATCGGTCTAGTGTGGCATGTGTTCCTACCACTTTGCAGGATATACACGCCTTGGTGTTGCAAACATGATGTTGTTCCGGTTGGACAGCTATAGCGCAATTTGCGCATGCTCTTGGCTTTGTGCAACGCGTTTCATGATGCCTGAGCTCCCAGCAATTTCTGCAACGCAGTGGTGCCGGTGTGTATGAGGTTACTTTCATCTTTTCATAAAAAATGTCGACTGACGTTGGTAGTTGATATGAGTTAAAGGAAACTATTAGGGCTCCTGTGGGCTGGTTTTCGTTGGTCTCCGTATTCAGTTTTGTTAGTATTTTTACATCCACAATATTATTGTCTGCTAATTGTATAGTTTCTAGTATGTCTTCTTTTTGGAAGTATTTTAAAGACGGTTCATAAATTATAGCTTTTGTTTGGTTTAGTCGAGTCGAGTGTAAGGAAGCTTTTATTTTGTAGTCGCCAACCTTCTTCAATTTTTCTATTAGCCTTTCTGCAGGCCCTTTGTCAGCGACTAGAAGTAGAATATTACCATCCCTTAGTGTTTTTCTGGCTTTTATTCTTTTGGTGATATCTGCTATTGCTTTTTTGCAGTAGATACGGAGGGATTTGAGCTGGCTTTAGGTTTTCCTGTTCGCTTTCTATTAGGATGTATTTGGGATCTGCACCTAGTTTATTTTGGTAGAGCGTTTCTTCTATAGTTGGGTAATCGGATCTCATCAGGGTTTGTTTGCACTGTTTAGGTCTCTTTCTGCTCGTAGCTATCCCATCTGGATCGAGCAGCGCGAATCTATTTCCGCCCGTAGGCGGCATTTTGTACGCGTCTTTATCCCTTGGACGGTGTTTTCCTTTCGCCTAAAGATATGCAATCCGTCGTTGTTTCTGAGTTGTGAACACTTTTAGGTGCTAAAAATTAGCCTCACAGTGTTGGCAGTGCTATGCGGTAGAAAATTCTACAGTAAAAAAGGTTTTTATGTTGCTGTTAGTTGTTTATTATTTTTTTTCCTTTCTTCATCCTTTTTATTTCTTGTTTTATTTTAATTCGCACATTCACTTTAACAGTACTGGTTTCCTGATCACCTACTCTTTTGTTTTGGGTGCATTAGCACCTACAGTGCACTAAATACAATTTGGAATTTATTTGTTTTGCTTACACTTACAATCACAAAGGAAAGAAAAAAAGAAAGTAATACGGTGAATTCCGAAGATAAGAAAAAACACCTTTTCTCGTGTTTGTTGTATTACACTGTTTTTTCTGTCCACTTTAATGATCACTACCAATTCGCACAGCTGCTGAGAGCGCACTGAAGTATGTATAGTCCTCTCATCCATCCATCGCCGAAATCAAATTTTGTTTAATTTCGTGTTAGTGCATTCACTGGCAGAAATAAAATACCTGATTTCATATTTTCCCTTTGCAAATGTCAGAATATTTCCAAAAAATATATGGCAGTGGTTTTTTTTTATTTCTTTCCCCCATAAGCCCTGGAATTTGTTGAAATAGAGGTCGAGAACTTCGCCTTTTTAACATAAAGATTTGTAATTGATGCTGTTGGGCAATGAAATGAAGGAAGACATTGTCAGAATTGGAGCCATTTGTGTTCATGTAGTCAGATGGCCCGTTAGCCCTTCTTTGTCATATAATGGGCAGTCCAAACATTTCCCAATGCAGCAGCACTACTACTCGCTTTCCATAGCCTTAGAGCCGAATAGATGTAAAGATCAAAGAGATCGAGAGTTACGTTCCTTATTTGAACAGCTAGAAAAAATCTCTCAATCAATTTCTAACTAGCTGGGTGCTATATTCTGTCAAAGACTTTGGAGATAGAGCGACCAGACCAGACTCGCCAAAACGAAACATATTTTGGTTGAGGGACACTTTTAGATCCACAACCGGGCCACCTTCTCAACCAAAAAACAATTTTTTTTTCAAAGTCTTCCTTGGAAACGCCTTCTCATTTTCTAAGTAGAAGTAAACGCTGTTGGGCTGTGGTGGGCTTTATATGTTTTAGCTAGTTTCTAAAAGTCAAGATAAACTCTGAAGAAGTTAGGCAGGCTTAGAGTTTTTGAGAACTTTAGACAAATGTGAGGCACATTTCTATGGGTGCAAGCAGATTTATTACCGTCTAGTTCTTTGAGTCATGAGTCGTTGATGGAGATGGCAAAACATTGTCGAATAATGAAAAATTTTAGACCAATAGAAAAGCTAACAAGCCTGCGTTGGACTTCCTTTTTTTCGACTCCCCTTCTAGATGCAGAAAGTGACATGAATTGAAATTCTTCTTCAAGTTACGAAGCCAGAGCCGTTTTTACTACCTGCGGGAATATTAAAGACCTTTCTAATCAGCCTATTATGAAATGACAAGTCAACTTTCTTGCTGCTGGACTTTCAGCACTTTCTTGTATTAGTATGTTTACGACAAAGTGGCTACTTCATAGAACGTCTGCACTTCTATTACGTCTGTTTTGGCTTAATTGCGTTTGCATACTCCCCAATAAGCCGTTCTACCTACACTTTGCTAACGACAGTACTCTACGTTACCCCTTTGGGTTCGCCCTAGACCTGGTCTGTATGTTCGTAAACTTATGCACAATTCAATCAACAGAGACATTAAACTAATTCCTGGTTAGGGCCCCAAGAATTGTGTAGAATTTAACGCATTAAAAACGAAGTACTGTCCCATTTCTAAGAAAATCTGAGCGCCTGAGATTTTAAAAAAATGTAAAATCTTTCTTCAACCGTCGTCGGTCTGCAATCTACAATCCTACATTGGACCCTATCTTGAATACAATTCGTATATATGAGACGGGCAACGAGAACCGCCTTTGCTTGGCTCTGGCAAAACTGTACAACTAGAAAATCATAGATCTGCAAAATAAACTTCTGCAATGACCCAAAAATCTTAAATGGTAAGCAATACAGATTTAGGCAAAAAGTGTGTACTGGGGATCTTTGTTATATGCCATAAGAAAGAAATCTTCGGTCAAAGCATGAAGTTGTCTGATTATTCTAGATGTCTCCACATATTTCGCCAGAATGTACCACCGGTCTCTGCTGACCCAACTTTCACCCACTGGCTCTGATCTAATAATAACCTACCCTGAAAATTGTCTTTCCCTCTCCACTGATGTTTTCTGGCGCTAAATTCTGTCATCTATTTTTATGGATCACCACTAATGAAGCACTTCTAATACACTCCACGTCTTTGTTGGTGATGATACTCTATGTTACCCTTATATTTTCGATACTTCAACCTACGTTTATGACAGACCTTTTCTTCACTACTGTTAACTCATATTAAATTCTACCACCCTTATTATTGATTGGGGCGACAAGAGTCGTGTTAATTCACCGATTCTAGAATGTATTACTGTCTGTAATATAACCAACACCACTCTATTCTGTTTCAGTGAACGGCCTACAACTAACGGCTGATCGGTCTCTTAACATCCAAAGCGTAACCGAGGATCCTTTTCACTTAAACCAAAGTTGAGTTGAGTTGAGTCTGGTTTGGCTGTATTATATATCTTCAAGGGTTTTGATAAAGATGGTACTCTGCAAACACTTTCCTTTTCGACTGCATAATAAAGGTAATACTAGATGGAGTTGAATATAAAACGCCACCCTGCCATTCCGGTGCTCCCCAAGAGTCAATCCTGCCACCCGAGCAAAAATAAAACATGGTCTTACAACGGTCGAATATCGGTCGTGTTGAAATATATGGTGCCCATCCACTAACAAGCCGCCTGCAGGCTGAGACCTGAAGGCTGAAACATCGGTCACCGATTGAAATTGATCGTGAGTGGCGAAAAACCATCATACACGGCCTTCAGGCGACATATCAAACTGATTTGATATTTTTCAGGAATCGCGTGGAAAATTGAGTCAAGTTGTGATCTTTTCGAGTACCTATTGAAATGGAAGATTTTGTGGGAGAATTCACTAGCATTTATCGAAAACTTTGGGGTAAGTAAAATCAAAATTGTATAGAAGGCGTCGCAAGAAAAGATACAATGAATTTTTAAAGTTTCTTAACGTTATTCGCAGGTAGTTTTTTTATATCTTCCGCTTTACATTCCGTAGTTTTTTCAAAAGCCTCATTTGATAAAACGTTCCATTAACCAATCTTTTACCAATGTTTTTCATTTTTTATCGGGATATTCAGTTAATAATAGCATTATTAATAATAAATATGTACAATTTGTTTTTCGCAATACCATTTTTTCTTGACACTTCCCCTGCCCTGACTCAACACTTTTTCCATCTAGGGTGTGGTGAAGCAAGAGGCGATCTACAGGCTGCGATCTGGAGTGCGTTCAAAAACCTTACTATGGTTAACCATGATTAACTGTGGTAAACATTTGTCGTTCAAAAATTCCATGGTTAGCTACAACATAACCGAGAGCATAACTTTTTGGCGTTCAAAAACTCCCATTTTAACCATCCTCGGGAGCATGGTTAGCGATAGTTAAGAAGAAGAAGAATAAAAACAACTTTTTGACATTTGTTTTAAAGGTAAAAATGAACAAATCCAAGTGGATTTGTGAAATTATTGAAAATAAATAATTAATGGACACATACATACAAAATATTTCAAGCAAATAGCGGAGACTATTTCTTGGAAACAAAAATTTCATTTTTTTTAATTCGTGGTTAACCACGGTGCGTTCAAAAACCTCCAAGGTTAAACATGGTTAAGTGAAGTGATGCAGCATAACCACAGCTTACCTCGTGGTTTAACATAGTACGGTTTTTGAACGCGCTCCTGATAGGCAAAGGCCTGCAGATCCGGATTATCAGGTAGCCTAAATAATGTGTGGCCGAGGTCAGACAAAGTCGTCAGTACTGGCCTATTAGTAGATGGACACCAATCAAAAGGTTGTTTGGCGGAGTGGCCAGCTGTATATGCCGCATATACTGTTCACATGATAAAATCGTTGCACGAATATAAGAAATAAAAAAAAAAATTTTGTTTGTTCAACCGGTTAAATAACAAAATTTCCCACTAAAATATAAATCAACACCAAGAAACAAAGGTGTGCTGCCTGTCGTATGTACAGCTCAGTACTCGGCCATTTAAATCTTCATAAAAGCCAAGCGGCCGTTGTTTGTTCATATTTCTAATCGATCTAAATTATCTCTCATTCCCTCCAACGTACTTCATTCAGGGTTATTCTTTTCACGTTCCACAGTCAGTATTCCTTCCGATTTCAAAGCTAAAGTTCACCATCGTCTCCATGCTCTTGAGCTCCCTTCAGACTACTCTCAACCCTCAATCCTTTTAATTTAGCTTACTACTAGACATTGCAGCTTGACCGGAATGACCAGTTAAACTAAGGCCCTTCGCACACTTTTCCATCATTTCAAACCGGTTTTAAGATGAGTTTGATAATACGCGCTGGATTCACTTTTCTCCATCATTTTCGTGTAACGATTGTAATGCCTATTTAGTAGTGCTGGGATACAACCAAATTTTTGTCGCTGGTGTGAGTGTAATAGACGATGAAACCAGAAAATGTGTGGGTGAACAACTGATGGAAAATGATGGAAGAAAAACTGTCTTCCCTGCCACCCGATGCCTATAAAACCGGTTTTTATTTTGGTATGATGGGCAAGTGTGCGGAGGGCCTAACAGTACAAAGGGTGATTTCTAACTAGTTTATCATTGAACACAAATCTTTAAGAGGAAAAGAAGTGTGGTATTCATAGCTGATGTCTCTTCAAACCACAATTGCAATTTGCTACTGAAACAAGCAAAAATAAAATCATGGTATAAAACTTGTTACCAAATAAATTGTTTCTGTAACAAAATATAATCAACTCCTTTTTTTATATTTCTTATAGGAAACTATAAAATCTTTTTTTTATTTCTAAAACAGATGAAAGGCACCCAAGGAGAAATAATATTTGCCCGAGAAACAAGAGGAGACCAAGGAAGAAGTCTTGGACCATTTACCAAATTTGACAATTTTCGTCGCGATGAAGGAAAAGGATTTGGACCATTTACCATAAGTGACAATATCGAAAAACAAGCTCAGCCTCAGGGTAGAAAGGGCGGTCCATTTTTTATCAAAGATAATTCCAGAATATCTGGATCACGACTAATCGACTACATTCGACAAATAAACGATCAAAATTATCGCAACGACTACTTTGTTGGAAGATCTTCAGTAAAGTTCAACGACAGTCCAGAACCCCAAATACAGCGACGTATGCTCCAAAATTCCAATGATTTTCCGGAAAGTGGCGAATCTAACACCGTTGAAAGTGTACGAGTGCCTGTATATGAGTATGCTCACCCAGAACTAGGGATCCAGCCTGCTAGACCACCAGCTAAGGATGTCGAGAAAAATCAACAGCGTGCACAATCCAAAGTTCAGTACTATGTTCATAACTCAAACTTAAAGCCTTATATGTTAGATCCTACATTGAATAGTCAAGAATATGTTAAGAATGATCCTTACTATAAGACGTCGACGTATCCATACAATTATGGTTATTTGAAGAAAGTTAAGGAGCAACCTTTGTGGATGAAGATATCAGAACAGGTACGAGACAGTTTCCAAAATGGTATGACTACTGTTGAGGCTATGACCAGGCCTGTTATTGATCCTATTATGGAAGCTGGACAGAAGATTTCTCATAATTTAGGATTATCAAAGAATGCAGATTATGCACAAAATAAAATCAGTTATATAGCACCAGCTGCAGGTTCGAGTTTGCTTCCAGCACTTGGCTTAATGGCAGGCGGAGCTGCTTTAGGAATTGGTGCCATCGCTGTTGGCAGATTTTTCGATGGAAATTTGCTTAAACGCTCCGAAGATATCTACTTGACCTCGCCAGAGCATAAGCGAGGTTTGGAGAATTTGTACGCAGATGACGGTGTTTACTTCTTTATGAATCCAAACAATGAACCTCATAAAGATTTTAATAGAAATAAAAGATCTACTCCCAGCAGCATTCTCGGAATGTGGGATGTAACAGAAACTGTTTTAGGTTCTAATCAAAGACGACATAAAGTGGTTAGAAGATCTCTCAATTCCTACGATCCAGATGATTTAGGTGCCATATTACAAGATGTAGAGAATGATCTTCCAAAGGAGATGAACACTAGCTTTGAGGACCAGATCCGAAAGACCGACTGGACCAATACTCCCTGTGCCAAGAAAATGTTCTGTACCGTGATGGTCGAACAAGGCTCTGATGAAATGGCTTTTATGGAGAAGAAAATAGAAAAAATATTATCAACGTAAGTTATTATTATTTAGTGTAAAATTTTACTATTGTTACTTTCTACTTTTTCAGAATGCATCCATTGCTCAGCAGGAGTCTATCAGATCACATTGCAGATGTCACAGATGCCATTCAAAAGGGTGACTGTTCTGTTTTCGTTTGCGCCAACCATTGATCGTGTATTTGTCCTAAGAACTATGTAAATTCCACCAATCCATGTTTAATTTATTTTCCAGTTGTATTTACATAATTAGCCTTTAAGAAATATTCCATACCTGAACGATTAAGTACCATAGCTTAAGACCTGCCAGCTTCACTCTGCCTTCCAAAGGAAATGGTTGGGCTGCATTTTTGTCGTGTTTTTATTGTATTTAAGTTAAGAAATAAAACAATCCTAATCTTAAGATAAATCATTTATTTTGATGGTTAATATATATACAAAAAAAGTTATGAAAAAATTAAGAAAAATGATCAGAAAGTGATCCATCCCTCTCACACGGAGTTGGCAGCGCCAAAGCAGAAAGATAAATTAGGATAAAGGCAATGCTTCTGTGTTGCAGAGCATCTTTATTTTAGTTTATCTATTGTTAGAGATCCAACAACTATAGAAGGAGGACGAAATTCTGATAAGCTTCGTTTCTTGAATATTTAAAAAGTAGGTAAGTATGAAAAACTTATTGACCTTAATCCTTCCTAGCGAACAGCTTAGACTCATCAACGCGCTTCTCTACTGCTTTTAGATATCTCTGAAAAGCCCGTGTTGTGTTCTGCAAGAACGAGAGACCCATTCGCACTTTAATTTCAAAAATACTCTTAAGAAGATCAAGTAAATTTTGTTTTTCAGTAGCTGGTTTGACAGTTGAAGTGTAAAGAGTCTCTATTTCAGCAGATCCTGTATTGGAAGAATCTTCCTTGTCCTTCGAATTTGGCTCTGTAGTAGGTTCTCGTATTGGAGCAACGCCTTCAATCTCATTGTCTTCATCAGTAATATCATTTCGCAAATAATCTAATTCTTTAATACCCCTCCTTCTTCTGGGTCCATGTTCTGGTACAGCATCTACTACAGGCAGATTGTTCGGGTGATCATCTTCCGTATCTGGCTGAACAGACCCTACCACAAATTGTGATCGCCTTCGAAGTATGTTATTTTCTTCAAGTGGCGTTTCTGTATTCGCCTGATTTCCTAAAATTGTCTGTGGCGTAACAACGCTAAGTCCAAAAGAGCTGTCTCCATTTGTATATTGTTGCTGTTCATCCTGCTGCTCAAGAGTTTGTTTGGGTGTTGTTAAGTCTTGAGTTTTTGATCGATATATATTAACCTCATTATTCTGTCGATACAATTGTGGAGGGAAAGTACCTGGCCCTGGATGCTTATTATAAACCGGGAGAGGAGAGGGACCTTGATACATTGGACCAACATTCCTATATCTATACTGTGGAGGAGGTGGTGGATACTTAGGATCATATCGAACTGGTCTTGGTGATTGCGACTGATTTGGACGGTATATTGTGTACTTAATACTGTTTCTATAAGGTGAATTAGCTGGCATTCCAGCAATAACTTTTCCAAACACCTCTTCTTCAGACTGTCCATCTGGGCCTGCGTATTCCTCGTTGTTATAGTAATAAACATCATCCTTACGGTCTGCTACATCATACGATCTTCTAAGGGCAGCAAATGGACCCAAAAAGTACGTAGCCAAACCAGCTGTAACTGCCAGGCCAACTAGACCAACTCCAACTGTCGGCATCACCTCTCTAGCCAAGTAGTTATATATTTTTGTAGACAGTGGCTTCTCTTTAGGAGGTGGAGTTTTTGCCGGTTTCTTTTCCGCAACTCCAGTCTTCGTTTTTGTTCCATTTTTCTTCGTCTTTGTATTTTTAGTAGAATTATTTCGCTTAGGCTTCTTTGTCGTTATGCCAGGAGATCTGTCTTGTGGAAGATCAAAATCAGCGTCCTTAGGTTCCAAAATCAGAAATGTTGTTGTTTCGATTGTTGTAGAGGATGGACTAGATGTTGCTAAAGGCTCCTCTGTAACTGGAACCATCTCTGTTGTTGTTGTTGTTGTGGTAGCTTTCTTACTAGCTTGTGTCGGTCGTGGTTCAGCAGGCGTGCTCTTTGTTTTTGAAGACACTTTCGGACGTGTCTTTTCAGTAACTACTTTTTCGCCTTTTGTAGGTTGATTGGTTGGCTTCGTAGTAGTTGGTTTCAATTTTGATTTTACAATTACACGACGACTCTCGGCTTTTTCCAGCTTATCGTCGATTTTTGTAATTTGCTCAACTTTAACCTCTTGCGGTAGCGGGGCTGTCCGATTTGATATTCTCGGCTCCTTTGTTGGGCTTGCCCCACTTAGTAGAATCCATGTTGAGATACCTTCTCTTTGAGTGGATGTCTCCGCAGTCGGCACTTTATCGGCCTGCATTTCTTGTTCAATATCTTCCATCGATAGAGGAACTGCAATTCCCATGTGAGATGAATCTGCATCTTGTAGGTTGTCGTCCGAACCTGTTTCTAAGTTCACTTTCTCGTAGTTTTTGTGTACGAATGAACTTATGTTACCAAGATTTCTGAAACCAAATAGTTGTAAAAATGTTTTAACTAATTTATTAAGAGAGCAAGTGGTATGCTTGTTGAAGATAGCAGTAAGTAGTAAGATTAAGAAATGCTCTAAACCAAGACAGGCCCTTATTCTTTAATCATATATGGAAAAATTGTGTTATATTTAATTCCAAAGATTGATAAAATAAGGGTTTTAGACATGGAAATCTCTAACTTTCAAACATGCTTTTAAAATAATTTTTAATGTTAGTTTATTAGATTAGATTTTTTACATATAATATACATTCTAGGACTGATTTTATCGAATTTCACCGATTACCACTGCAATTCAGAAAGTAAACTCAATTTTCTTAATTTTTTACATGCTTCACCGTAATTTATTTGGAAGATTTGTCAGAGGTAACACAATAATTCGATTTAAAGGTGTACGAGTGAAGCAGAGAACCCGTTAAAAAAACGGGCGGTAAAGAAATTGAGCTTTATAAAGCACCTGTATAAAGATTATAGGGCTTAGATTACCAGAAAGGAAATTATTAAACCAATGCTAAAGAACGTCAATAACAACAGCTGCAAATTTAGAACAGAGCAGCAGAATTCATTTTCCAAATCCACCGAAGAGGAGTATGACTTGCTTCAGGGGTTCACTTAGGTCTACTAGAAAGAAGCTAGTAGAGCCTTTTTGTCTGCAGCCGCATTACTTCTCAAATAAGGTTTCATGAAGCTCTTTGTACTCCCAAGCTTCTTGTTGACCATTGGCTTAACGAAATAAGTAATAACTATTGGGCACTAGTTAGAAATGGATAGTTTTCATCTGCGAGGGTGAGCTACTTGCAGAAAGTATGGAAATAACAACAAAGGGGAATGATAGAACAAATTCTTAGGGCCAGAAGCAGCTTAGCAGCTTAGGTAATAGTAATATTAGTCAAAACAGATATGCCTTTGTTCATTGAATTATATAACTATCATAATAATTATCTTTTGCTAATTCGTATGCCATATTTATTGAAATCTACGAATCATGTACATTTCCATTCAATTCACCTTCCTGAGTCACTGTTGCGGTATGTACTGTAACTTGTCCTTTAAAACTGGAACTTTCTTGAAATTGAAGGTAGATTGCTTCTGGATAAGAGATAATTATGCATATGGAAGCAATTCAAAACACACCGAAAATGTGATGGTTTAATTTTCCAGTGGGAAATAATTCAAGAGCTGCCAAAAGGAGCAAGAATGTATCGCTTCCAATTCATATGTTATGGAAGCTCTCTGGAAGCACGCACTCTATACTTCCATTTTTTGCTTTGTTTCTCTCAAGTTTTCTCTAAATTCCCCTTATTATGAAATTTTTGATTTTTGTAAAACCGCTTCAGTTGTCAAGTACCTGTTATACCTTGAATAAATGCTTTTGAATAATTATTTTAATGTATTTAAGCAATTTGTGTAATAATTAATTATTGAAGTGGAAAAATAGTGATAATATTGATATTACGAGTCAGCTTCAAGAGCTTCCCAACAGCTGCAATTTCCCAGCTTCAATTGTGCTTCTTTAACAACAAAATGTAAGCGCTTTGCTCTGATGACATGCCTGTGTTAAAAGGAAAGGAATTGGAATATGAATAAGAAGCGCGTTCGTATTCCTCTTCAGCGCTCCAGAATCTATTCAAAAGCGCTGCAATTCCACGCTGAGCTACTTCCAAAAACTCGCAATGGCCGCTATTCACGAAATACAAATACGTAATAAATTCTTTCTTGGATTTGAAGTGTGTGTGTGGTATTCAATCAGTGACATGAACGCTTAGAATTAAAGTAAATTTTTACCTCTGGCCGAATAGTAACACAACAGATAAAAATAAAATACATTTTCAATGTCTGAGAGAAGTTTGTCAAGCAAATGCTAAAGCAACTTAGTGGGCAATAGGCTGCGGTCTGCAAATCAACCCGTTAGAACCTAATGCTATTAACAAAGAAAGGGAAATTTTTAGCTTCAACTGGATGTAATACTAGACTAAAACACTCAGCTGGAAGTCGATCATCGAAGGGTACAGAAAGCCATAAGAAAGAACTTTCATAAAATTCAGGAGGTTTAACGAGATACCGCTTCTAAGCTAGTGGAGCGATGCAGAGCTGAGCTAGATAGAAAGAAGTAGTAGAAAGCACAACGTGACTATTATCTGCGTTCCTAGACACAGGGAACGAGAAAACTGAATACTTAGCCGAGCAGGGATACCGAAATCGCTAGCAGCTCAATAGGTAGGAACAAAAAATCATTTGCTGGCTAATTGCTGCTAGCCAGTCAAAAATGAAGAGCAACGAGATCTGCACTACCTTCAGGGCGACTTGGCGCACCTACAACAAAGGAAAAACAATGGGCCTCCAAACAGACCCCATCAAGGGACTTTGGCCCATAGAAGACCACGCTAACTTGTTGGGCATCCCGTAGAGCGCCTTTCTATGCAATTACCCGGATTAAGCTAAAGCCAGGCAGCGCACAAGGCAGTTACGTTTTCAACAACTTTAAAGAAATCAAAGTAATCATAAGCTTCGTAAAACCACAGGATGGCTTTAAAAATACGTCCCAGCCAACCGAACTACCACTGAAACTAAGGTACACGAATTGTGGCAACAAAACCCACTAAAGCACTTATTGAGCTTCCGGTCGCACTGAAGGCAGCCCTACAACCTAAGCTAATAACTTTTTAGGCTTCCTTGCTCATGGTGTAAGCGAATGGTTTTAATTTGCTTCCATATTGATATCTTCCTTATTAAGAATCTTCGGTCTCGTTATGAATTAAGGTAAAACTTCCCAAAGCAAACTTTTTGAAATACTACTTCTGTTTTGAAGCAGCATTATTTCCCAAAAAGGGAAAGCTGCTTTTATATTAAGTTTTTACTCATAGTTTATGAGCGAGAGAGCAAAGTCAATAACAAGACTTTGTCTATTGCGACATTGCCAAGAATAATTTTATATGATCCCTAAGTACTACCTTCATAGTATCTTCATACATGAGCTTAAGGCACTATTCAGTTGAGTCTGAAAATCATTTAACAAGCTTGAAAGCATTTGGTACATTTTTAAATAAAAATAGTTTGTGCACCAACTATTTATGCTATACTATTTTTATCATGGAGCGCTGCAAAATAATTTAAGTGCAAGTTATCCTTAAACTTAACTAAATCTACACATTAAAGACATTTACATTCATTTATTTAGAATAAGCAAAAAGTTCATTATTTCTTAAAAAGCTATATAGAATTATATAGAATATTATTTATTATTTTGAAGTATTTTTAGATTAATTACTGGGACAATATTTATACCAGAAAATATTTAATAGAGAATAAATAGCACAGATATGTAAAGAAAACATCTTAAATACGCTACAATACGATTGATATGCGATTTCAAATATTACAATCAGGATCTGAAGGCTGCTCTTAATTTTATTATCACCACATATATGTATGTATAAGGTCACTAATATTAAATCGTGCCTTATTAAAAATCTGAATAAAAGGAAATATTATGCAACAGTAAAAAGCCGTACAAAAGCGATGTAAGATCCATGCCTGATTAAAATTAAGTAAAACTACGAGATTTCCATTATAAAAAGTCACATTTATTTCTTAAGAATAGATACAATTATATAAAGCACCAGAAAGGTTCTGCAGCATTCCTTCTTTAGAGGATAAATATAGACATGCTAATAAGGTAGAAAGTTAGATCTAATTGAGTTCAGTTTTGTCTATAGTTATAACTCAATTAAAATAGATATTATAAAAAGTCTGTTAGTGTTTACATATCATCCGGTAAAAGTACATAACATATTTTCTATGAAAAAAGAAAGTAATTTACATGCATAGAGCTGAGCGTTAACTATACATACATTTATTAAACTAATTTGATGCCATTATTTATAGCAAGCAAGCAAGTGCCAGCATAGGACATAAAAGTAAGTACATATATGCATTAATACAAAATTCGTCTACTTAAAGAGCAAAATAACGAGCCTTTGCAAACCTATAACTTCCTTACCATTTTTTTATTTTACATACTTTTAGGTAGAAACTAAATAAAAATATAAAGCTGCTTGAGTTTTGAGATCATTCGAACACCCATTACAGAACTTTATTTTTCTGTGAAAACTTCGTATATTTATACCAAATATTAAATTTGGAAAGGAACAGATTTGGCACATAATTCCCAATGGCCATAGTTCACCTCTTTTCCATTCTATGATATTTTGCAATGGATTTTCTAAAAATATCTTCTATAATATCAAGATCAGAATCTTGCACTGTTACGAGACTTCGTTTTCTACGTAAAAAAACTCCTTTTAATTCATGATTATTTTTATCTGTTCTTCTCCAAGGACGACGGTGAAAAGGTCGACGATGTCTCCATGGTCGATATGACGGCGGTTTCCTGTAAGGCTTTAGATATCGATGTCGATGAACAATTATAGTGGACGGGGATTTATTTGAATGGCGGCTCACGCTTAACAGATAAGTAGCGAACGGATAGATTACTGAAGCCAGACCTGCCCCTCCAACTAGTAATACAGTCAATGGAGAAAACATCATCGTCCAAAAGCTGAAAGTGAAGGGGTTTGCTAGAGTAAAAAACGCCAAGAATTTAGTAAACACACCAATTAGGTACTTCACTCCTTTCATTAATCCATTTTTTTGCTTCTTATGCTTTTTATGTTTTTTCTTGCGATGTTTTTTATGTGGACTGTGACCAGTGAGAATACCGTTATGTCCAGCATGTCCATGTGTTCCAACATGCCCATGAGTTCCGCCATGTCCGTGTGTTCCGCCATGTCCATGTGTTCCACCATGCCCATGTGACCCACTATGTGTATGTATACCACCATGCCCTCCACCGCCTCCTCCTGGTTTTAGCCCAGCAAGCACAAAATGTTCACTGACCGAGCTTGAAGGTATTTCTGCCAAAATAGGAACTAATTGCGTGGCTTCCGTGTGGTGTAAAAAGTGTTCATGATTACTTAATCCTTCACCCTGCTCAGATGTTCCTATGAGATCTGAAATCTGTAGCCCATGTTTATCATCAAAATTGTCATGATCGTGCTCATGTTCGTGGTGAGAATGAAGATCTAGATCATGATGGTGTTCGTGGAAATCGTGAATATCGTGAAGATCGTGTTCATGGAAACCGTGAACATGGTGCCCATGTCCACCTAAGCCACCACCGCCACCTCCCCCACCACCGCCACCAAGCCCAAGAATTCCTTCACCATCTGCGCCAGCAAGTAGTCCTCCACCTCCTCCCCCACCTCCGCCTCCTCCGCCGCCAAAAAATACACTAGGGTCTCCATCGCCAGCTATTGCTGCTAAATCTGGATCGTCTAAAGCAAGTACAGTACTACCATCTCCATCATTTGCAGCAGTAGCTAAAGCCACAGGCACAGCAGCACTAGCAGAGGCACTAGCTGCACTTGCTGAAGAGCTAGAAGCGGCGGCTGCGGCAGCAGCTGATGCAGCCGAGGCACCCCCTAATGTTAATGCAACAGCAGCTATTGGTACCAAAGGTAATGGTCTTAAGCTACCACCACCTGTTTCAGAAACCACCGTACTTCCTGTGGCGCCTGCAGTTCCCGTCGTTGCTAAAGCTCCGCTCGCCGCATCATCAGATAAAACGGCACCACCCGCTCCACCAGTACTCTCAGCTACTGCAACTCCAGAAGAACTTCCATCACCTCCAATTCCGGGGTTACCGCTTCCATCCAGGGCAGAGCTTATATCAGTTGCCTGTAAAAGAATGCCGCTACCATCAATGTTACCAGCTCCACCGATGTTACTAGTTCCACCAATGTTACTGGCTCCACCGATTCCATTTGATCCACTAAATGTGCCACTGTCTCCTATACCACCGCCGCCTAATCCTACACCTCCTCCACCACTAGTGCCTTCGCCAATGACCGGATCGCCGATCTCTCCTGGTCCACCAGCCTGCAAAATTGGGCTTCCATCACTGAAGCTGCCCGCAGCCCCGCCTTCGAAAATATTATTACTAGTCTGCGGAGCTGAGCTAGCGCCACCAAAACTGCTACTTGTACCTCCTCCAAAACCTGGATTTCCGATTCCACCTAGTCCACCGGACTGCAAGCCCGAACTACTACCTCCAAGAGTGCTACTTGAACCTCCTCCAAAACCACCATTACCGATTCCACCTGGTCCAACGCCCTGCAAAACCGAACTACCACCTCCAAAACTGCCACTTGATCCTCCTCCAAAACCATCATTGCTGATTCCGCCAGGTCCACCGCCCTGCAAACCAGAGCTACCACCTCCAAAACCACCATTATTGATTCCTCCTGGTCCACCGCTCTGCAAAACTGAGCTACCACCTATAAAATTGCCACTTGAGCCTCCTCCAAAGCCACCATTACCGATTCCTCCTGGTCCACCGCCTTGCAAAACCGAGCTACCACCTCCAAAACCACCATTACCGATTCCACCTGGTCCACCGCCCTGCAAAACCGAACTACCACCTCCAAAACTGCCACTTGATCCTCCTCCAAAACCATCATTGCCGATTCCGCCAGGTCCACCGCCCTGCAAACCAGAGCTACCACCTCCAAAACCACCATTATTGATTCCTCCTGGTCCACCGCTCTGCAAAACTGAGCTACCACCTATAAAATTGCCACTTGAGCCTCCTCCAAAGCCACCATTACCGATTCCTCCTGGTCCACCGCCTTGCAAAACCGAGCTACCACCTCCAAAACTGCCACTTGATCCTCCTCCAAAACCACCATTGCCGATTCCACCTGGTCCACCTGAGGTACCACCTCCAAAAGCACCATTACTGATTCCTCCTGGTCTACCGTTCTGCAAAACCGAGCTACCACCTCCAAAACTGCCACTTGATCCTCCTCCAAAACCACCATTGCCGATTCCACCTGGTAAACCTGAGGTACCACCTCCAAAAGCACCATTACTGATTCCTCCTGGTCTACCGTTCTGCAAAATCAAGCTACCACCTCCACTACTGCCACTTGAATCCCCTCCAAAACTGCCACTTAAACCTCCTCCAAAACCACCATTACCGATTCCACCTGGTCCACCGCCCTGCAAAACAGAGCTACCACTTCCAAAACTGCCAGTTGATCCTCCTCCAAAGCCACCATTACCGATTCCTCCTGATCCACCGCTCTGCAAAACCGAGCTACCACCTCCAAAAGCACCATTACTGATTCCTCCTGGTCTACCGTTCTGCAAAATCGAGCTACCACCTCCACTACTGCCACTTGAACCTCCCCCAAAACCACCATTACTGATTCCTCCAGGTCCACCGCTCTGCAAAACCGAGGTACCTCCTCCAAAACTATCACTTGAACCTCCCCCAAAACCACCATTACTGATTCCTCCAGGTCCACCGCTCTGCAAAACCGAGGTACCTCCTCCAAAACTACCACTTGAACCACCTCCAAAACCACTATTGGCAATTCCGCCTGGTCCCCCGCCCTGCAAAGCCGAGCTACCACCTCCAAAACTGCCAGTTGATCCTCCTCCAAAACCACCATTACCGATTCCACCAGGTCCACCGTTCTGCAAACCCGAGCTACCGCCTCCAAAACTGCCACTTATGCCTCCAACAAAACCAGGATTTCCAATTCCTCCTGATCCACCCGATTGCAAAATGGAGCCAGCGTCTAAACTACCAATTTCTCCTCCTCCGAATAGAGAACCTGGCAGAGAACCACCTGATCCACCTGTGTTGATTACCGAACCAGTGCCTGCTAACACACTTCCACCAAATCCATTCGTTCCGAAAACAGGAGCGCCCAAGTTTCCACCGGATGCTCCCAATCCACCAAACTGAAGCAAAGACCCACCGTTACCAATACTTCCTGATTGGAATATAGTAGTGCCACTCGCTTCGCCTAAACCGCTCGAGACTCCTAATAAAGAGCCGGCTCCACCAGCTTGCTGAGTAAGTACTCCAAATTCATTTCCTAATCCAAATAAAGTACTTGCAATTCCTGCACCGCCACTTGCAACAGCAGATAAGCTGGCGCCTGAGAGAGCTATGCCTCCAGAGGCTGGAGCTCCCCCCACTATAGGTCTGCCTCCTACGAACCCACCTGATGGATTAGAAGACTGTGAGTTAAATTTATTGTTAGATGAACCATGTTGATTTGTATGGCCATAACCAGCGAGTTGCACACCCGGCGAATCATCAGCATTATCGAACGCATCTGGGTTTGCTGGATCAGAAGAGAGATAGGCGGAAGGTTCTTTCTTTTTCTTGTTATTTTCCAAGGGCGCAACTACTTCATTGAAATCATAGCTGGGCTCGCTTTGTTCGAATATTGGAGTGCTTTGATTAGGGTATTCAATATCGAAAATGTTGTTAAAGGTTGGCTTGGAACTACCGTAATACTGGGACGACTCCGGACTAACATCGAAGTATGTACTTCCATAGTTGTTTGAAGGCCTAGAAGTTATGACAACCGTCGGTGTCATCTCAACACTAGCATCATTAGACTTATGTGGACTTCCTGTAGGATGCACATGGACGTTTTCCACATTAATCTGCTTTGTATGATCATCCGCAATATGATAATTATAGTTGTCTGCCCATTTAGTTACGACTTTGTGCATTTTTGGTTTCTGTGTAGAATCACCAACCACTAAATTTATAGATTTTGGTTTGTAAGTAGTTGTTTGGTATAGATCGATGTAATTTGGACTAATTTCATTATTTTCTTGCTGATGGCGTGGTAATCTGTCATTCAACAGATTTTCAATATTTTTTCTCAAAAACTCATTAACAATATGATTACTAGACGATTTGTACTCGACAAAAAAATCGGAGTGGAATTGATTAAAATTCTCGGGAGAATTATTATTTTCTGCAATGTTTTGCTTTAAGTACCTGCGATTAGTAAGTAACGGAGTTACTTCCGATGAATTTTGTGGCGATAATGTTGTAACTGTTGACCTAATTTCCTCGTCATTGTCCCGCAAAAGTCTAGCTGGTGGTGTGCGAATTCCTGGTCGGGCACTTGCTATGTTTATGACGATTATCGCTAAAACGCACCCGTTTTTCCAATTCATTTCTGCAATCTGGTTTCCTAAAAAATTTAAAATTTCTTAGTAATGTATTTAGATTGTTTTGGGTTTTTATTGTAAGAAATCAGTGTTAACAATCAAGACCTTATATCGTGTCCGTTTATGCGGTAACCGAAACCAGCACGGACGCGAACAAGGACGAATTTTACGATCAGCTTCAACAGACACTGGATATGATACCTCGAACCGAATTAATAATAGTCGCGGGGGACTTCAATGCATATTTAGGAGCAGATCGAACCGGCTGGGAAGGAACCATGGGCAAATTCGGACATGGAGTAATTAACTACAACGGCTTACGCCTGCTTTCATTCGCATCGCCAAACAACTTGATCGCTGGCAACAGCATTTTCCGTCATCCACTCAAACACCAACTCACTTGGCGAAATCCATCCGGCAAAGACTCGGCGATGTTAGACTACGTATTGATCAAAGCAAAATTCCGATCGACGCTTAAAAACGTATGTGCAATGCGTGGGCCCACCACCAGCCAAGAAAAATTGGGTATGCCTAAGGGTCCCGACCAACGGCCAAGAGTTACAAATGACATTATCCAACAAATTCGCGGCGCTTGCAATACCGTACGATATCAATGTAGAAGAAAGGCAGTTGTCAAAGTCTATTGTGGACAGGGTACGGAGAATTGAAAAAATTAATTTCATTCGCGAGCGAATAAAAATCAAGAATGTTATTTTAAATTCGCTCAAGAATTTAATAAAATGAGTTTTATATTTTTTAGTTCTCCGTTCGCGAACGAAATTTATTTTTACCGAATTGAAAGATATTTTTCGTTCGCGAATGATTCGCAAAGGAATCGTTCGTGAATCAATTTTAATACCACATGCAGTGCTCAACACTTGACTACTCTCACCCAGAAATTCTTAAAAATTGGGATTTTTATGGTTCACCTGTTAGAATTTTTTGTAATTAGTCAATGTTTTAGATCTTTCAAGAATAATCAAGGGAAAACCGGGATCTTATACTCTAGCTATTAGTTCCAAGAATTTTTTTAAAAAAAGGGGGTATTACCGGTGCGGCACTTGATTACACTTAAGTGCGAGTGCGACACAAATTCTTGGAACTAATAACTGGAGTGTAAGACCCCGGTAGAAAAAACAATTAGTTATTTTTATACTTTTTTTTTATTATAAAATACACTATTATAGTACATTTTCGATACATATTTTGTTTAATACATTGTCGTTAAGTTTTACAATTAAAATATTATTTATTGTTTCGCTTGACAACTTTGATCTCATTTTGGTGAAAATAGTCGAAAGGGCACTAAATGCCCGTTCAACAGAAGCTTGTGTTGCTGGAACAGCTAAAGCTATTTCTGCTAAACGGCTGATATCAGGGTCTTTGTTATGATTCCCTTTCCAATAATCCAATATATTGGTATCAAAAGGAACTCTGTCATTATATGAAAGATTTTCCAATTTTTGTTTAATATTACGCTGTGTTGAATGCGTTGATGTTGCGCTGGCGCCAATTAAGGACTTCAATTTTTCTTCTAATTTCGAAAATGCGGGAGTTTGTGTTAAACTTGAAAAAGATGAGGAACATGTAGATGGTTGTGTATTTATATTTCTGTCATTTTCGTTGTTGTCATCGTATTCTCCTACGGTTGAGGACATCCGAGATAGTCGTTGATGAATTTCAAATGTTTTTAGCAAGTGAAGCTGAAAATAGACTAACATCTATAGAACTTACATAAAAAAAATCAATTGACATTTAAAAAAAATAAAAGCATTTCTTGTAGAAAATTAGATCGCTAGCTACAGAAAAGTGAAATCTGATAATTCCCCAATGTTTAAACTTTTTTTATTTCATTAATCACCGACTACATTTATCTTTATTACTCGGGAAACCCTGAAGAAGCTGTTAGAATAGGTACTTACCACAGCGATTTTTTTCTGGGCTTCATTCAGAAACGGTGAATTCAAAAAGTTGAACCTAGGATCCAGGTAGATCGCTGAAATAAAGGCATCGGTTTCCAGCAATTTATCCTTTCTTCTGTTCATGGCTTCTACTAGTTTTTTTGAATATATATTTCCACTTTCTTTCAATTCTTCGAGTTCAATCTCGCAATTAAGCCAATCTCTGTAGAAATCACCAATTACATATTCTTCGCTTTGAAACTTTTTTGTGCACTTCGCGATTGGCTTAAACGCCTTCAGAAAGTTGGTTATAAAGTCCCAGTCAATATCAATGTTAATTTCTGATTCAGAAACTAGACTTTCTACAAAAGTTCTTAAATTTACGAGTGATTGAATCATATCATATGTGGAACTCCAACGTGTACTGTTGTCTAATGTTGGCATCTGAGTGTTATATGCTCCTCCACGAATTAGAGTTCGAAGCGACTTGACCGCCTTTCTGCATTCTTCGACATTAGACTCAATACTTTTTAAAGCATCATGAGCAGCTAATTGTAGCGTATGCGCTGCACATCTAACAACTGCCAATACAGATGTTAATCTAATGTCTTCATATTCATCTTCACTATTATTCGTAGAAGCTGCGTCATCAATGTTGAAATGTCCTTGAATTTCCTCTTGAAGTTCTTGTAGTAGTTTCGAAGCTTTCAAAACATTTGCACCGTTGTCTGTGGTATTAGAATATATTTGCGTGATATCGATATTGAATTCACTTAAACACTTTAATATTTCATCTTCTAAGAATTGTGCTGTATGTTTCCTTCTTAATTGGATCATTCCGAGAGTATATGGCCGATTCTCCAGAACCTTTAACCTGATTGTCGCTTCGAAATTTTTATGACTAACAATTTTTATAAGAAGATTAAAAATAAAAGAAGCTATCAATAATGTTAAGAAACTATTAATGAACAATAAGATATAAGTACGAAGTCATTTAAAACGATATATTGCAATAAAATTTGAAAAAATGTTCCGTTACCTGTCACTTTTCGGCCTGTCTTTAGCGCTAATCTGAATGAAAAACTATTTATATTTGTGATAGGAAGCGTTGAAACAAATAGTGAAAAGTTGTAGTTTAACTCTTAAGGAAAAATGCAGTTGTGTTCGGTGCAGTGTCAAATCGCTATATTTTCCAAAAAACAACTCTGAAGTTTGTCCCTAGGTTTTGACGTAAAAGTTGTAACCCGCATGGTAAGTCGAAGTACTCCGAATTGTCTCATTTTATCATAATTTTTTTTTAAATGCACTTATTGTTCAGACACTAACGAACATGTGCATACATTTTGTGACAAAAATAAGTTGAAATCGGTTGATTTTTGGGCAAAACTGGGTAACATGAACGTAGGTTACATTTAAATGTCAAAGTTGTCAAGTATTGTAACTAATTAAATCATATGCAACGTTTCCTTCACTTAAATTGTTTCATGAATCTTAAAAAAAAGTAATTTAAGCGAATGTCAAAATTGTAACCATGTCAAATTTGATGTCAAAATTGTAACCATGTCAATACAACCATGTCATAAAAAAAATGCGCATTGAATTTTTTAATGTTCTACATCAGAAAACATTTATTTATGAAATAAGAAACACAAAAAATATCATGGCACGGTTGTGCTATCAATTTGAAATTTCATTTTTCCAATTAGCTCAGGTTAAAGGTTCTGGAGAATAGCCCATATATGTATATTTAAAAATCTTTTATAAACTGAATATTAATACCCAATATGCTCTTATCCATTCTATTAGCAATGTCTATTTTAAAACTCAACATTTTTTTATGCACCACACTTGTTACTGTTTTTTTTATTTCCGTTGAAGCCACTTTCACTTTTTCCAGTATGTTTCGAGAATTCAAATTTATTTTAAATAAATTTTCATAAGGTTCTAAAATTTTTTTAAAATAGTCTTCATCGTCAAATATTCTTTTTACCACAATGGACAAAAATGAATTTTTATTAAAATGTATTGGACTTGTGACGGTGAAGAATATTCCTTTTAATATTCTTCACCGTCACAAGTCCAATACATTTTAATAAAAATTCATTTTTGTCCATTGTGGTAAAAATTTTCCTTTTTTTTCTGCCTTCGCGAACATACACTTTTTTCAGTCTCTTCTGCTGACGCCAATTGTTCATTCCCATTATTTACATCGATTTTGTGCACTGTAGCATAATGTCTTTTTATATTTCCCGTAGATTGTCCTTTTAATATTTTTTTACATTGTAAGCAAGTCGATGAATTATTATTTTCATCATAAATAACGTATTTACACATATCAAATACTTTCTGGCGACCCATAATTACTAACTTTATAAAACACTCGAGTCGAGCATATACCCGTACAGCACAAACTTAACTCAAAGAATGAAAACAAATTGTTCTTTTCAGTTCTTTTTCACTCTCGGGAGCGAAACATAATTTTCTTGATTTAAACTCGTTCTTAAGAACGAATTGTTTTGTATGTAAAGCGATTGCATTCGCTCTCATTGAGCGAACGCAACTTATAAAATTCTCTTCAAAAATAAAGTTCGCGAATTTAAACATAAAATTCGGCTCGCAAGCGAAAAAAACAAGAGAATTTAAAATTTTTTCGTTCGCGAGCGATATTTTACGTACCCTGATTGTGGAGAGTGCAATGGAGTTGTGTCCACCTATCCGTAAATGGACGTAGCATGGATCTAGGACATCTGTCGGGACCTCGTCGATCAGAGGAAGCTAATTAAACACGTGACTTTGAGCAATGCCGACGATTGAACAAAGAAGTTTGACGGCTGACATGGAAAAAGCGGCGGCGAAGCACGAGTACCGGACGCCAGACAATCCACCGGTTAGGCGCCAAAACAACATCAACAAACGACAACATCAAAAAATCGGATGGAACTTTTGTGACTTCTCCCCTTGAACGCCTGCAGCGGTGCAGAGAATTCTTCCACCAGCTGTACAACCACGATCCCCCACAAGGTCCAGCACCCGAACCGCCAATTATCGAACAGCAAACTAATCAGTTTCTCGATACTGAACTGACAATTATCGAGGTGAGAATGGCAATAAAACCGTTAAAAAATGGAAAAGCGCCTGAAAAAGATCAAGTAACCGCCGAGATGATCAAAGCCGGAGGTGATGTCTTATCACAACGACTTCATGTCCTCACAACACACATTTGACAATCGGATCGTGTCTCTTTGCCGTGGAAGAAAGCGATGTTGTACCAATTTAGTCGGGAATGCAGGAACTATCGCGGAATTAGCCTTCTTTTGACCGTCAGCAAAATATTTAGGGAGATTTATTGATCAAATATTCGCACTCCGTCAGCTAATGGAAGAAAGAATTCGTTGCGACAAACGAGCTGTCGCCGTTTTCATCGATTTCAAATCCGGTTTCGATTGCATCGATTGGAACAGCTTCTGGAAAGTCTTGGAAACCAAACTCGAGCCATTGAGAATCCTCTAACTTCTCCAAGCGTCGTACGATGGCTCAACCAACAGCGTTCGTATTCGAAGCGACTTACCCAAGGAGTTCCCTATTCAAACGGGCGTCCGACACGTCGCCTCTTCTCTTCGCGATTATGCGCGAAGCATTCGATGGAGGACTCGGAGTTCAATACGACGACAACAACTTCGTAATCGACTTAATGTTCGCCGACACGGATGCCGAAGCAACGGAGATCTTATACGACATTTCCCGCATCGTCCAGTCATACGGGTTAAAAATCAATGCGGAAATAACCAAAGTGCCCACAACGGACGGATGGAACCCACATCGAACAGGTTCCGAGGTCCAAATATTTGGGATTATTGGTGGAGGAAACGAAAGTAGCATTGACGTCCGACGTTCATAGCCGCATCGGCCTCGCCTCGCTCAAGTTGTGCATATGGAAACGAACAAATATTTCCATCAAAACAAAAGTACGCCTTTACCAAACGTTGATCCTTCCGATTCTTCTTTATAGATCTGAGACGTATATTGATGGAAATAATGCTGAATTTTAAGCAATGTCGTATTGCCGGCCACACATTGCTGAAAAATATTGGTCGTTTACAGGCACCTTAAGGAAGAAATAAAAGTTCACTTCACATACATATGTATATATTACTAGCTGGGACCCGGTACGCCTCGCTGCACCCATAAGCCAATAGTAAACAATAAAACCACCCACTGACTTAGTATTTTTCGAGATATCAATTTTACACAGATGAAGTGTCTCAAAGAACATGGGTCTTGCGACGGTAGCCATGGATCGGTATAATGCGGTTCATTGCTTATTGTATTCTACTTATCATACCCTTTCATTTGATACCTATGTCGAGTGGGATATCAAAAAGTGGTAATCCGCCCTCTTGAGAAGGCCGCCATGGACTGAGTTTACTTTATTGTTTATTGTATTCTATTATCATACCCTTTCATTTGATACCCATGTCGAGGTGGTTGTGAAGAAAGTGGTAATCCGGCCTCTTGAGAGGCCGCCATGGATCTAACGTATATTGAGTATACCACATTGCTTATTGCGCTTTTTTACATTTTGAAAGGAAGGTTGTTTCCATATACTAGCTCAAGCAATAAAAACTTTACATTCAAAATTATTTTTTACTTTTTAGTTCATTTCAAAATAAAAGCTTATTTTTTAGTAAAGGATTGCAGCAGCGATAGTGGTGTCAAATTGTAAATGCATTAAACGAAACGTAACAGTAATAACTTTGAAGTGCGTTACATGTTACTCTCATTGGCCTGGCGTACAAGGGTCAATACTTAACACTTGGTTAACCGGTTTGTTATAATACATATCGGGGTGCATAGGTGTAGCTTTGCCAAGATTAACTTATTATCCTTAGATGGGATATCAACGTCTATGTCCAAGTAATGTTTCTTTATCTATAAGGCATTTGTGCATGTGTTAGTTTTAAGCAACATTTTTTGTTGAACAAGGTACAACACTTCCCTCTCTTCCTCTTCCCACTTTTTATGTCAAAACGGACTTTATTTAGTAGTTTTCGACAAAAACTGATGTGAAAAAGAACACAAACATATGCAAGTTTGTGCAGCCGAGCCGTCACTTTAACAATTTTAGTTAAGTTCAGCAAAGAAAATCGGTACAATTCAAAACGAACGTTGGAAAATCGTTATAAACGTTGATGCATTATGTGTCGGAAAGCATATGTATGTCTAATATCAATATGGTCGGTCGCCGGATTTGTTCATCACTTTTACTTGCAATCCACAAAAGGAAGAGATTTTTTTTTTTTTTTTTTTTATGTGAAAGACTAGAGTCTTAGGAAAGACCCTTTATACTGCTGACAATCTATTTTTCTTCTTATAGAGGGCAATGTCGAGCAGCAGCTCTAGTCGGGGAGGAAGGAACTGCCACAACCTTCTCGCGATATTTTTAGTCCGCCTACTCGCAACCATTACTATCGCGACTTTGACAACGGGGCATCGAGAAACAACTCGCTGGAGTGTTATGCCTCCTGAAACGAGTTGAATCTCATCAACCAACCGATGACATGCGCTTTGGTGGAGCGGGGAAGGGCTAAGAAAGGCTATGGCAGAAGGAATCAAGAATGTAAAGAGGGAAGAAGAAAGAAGGAAAGTTATGTAGGTGGGAAAGTGGAAAAGGCGAAGGACCGTGGGGCTGGCCGGGACTCGAACCCGGGACCTCTGGGATAGTAGTCAGGCGCCTTACCCCTAGACTACCGAGGCCCCCTCGGTGAATCATGATTCATGTTAGAAATGTTCAAAGCGGCATTCAAGAGCTTTGATTTCTGAAAATGTTATCGGGAACGATGGTTACGCGTTGTATCGTTGTCGTTGATATTCCGTCAAATCACTCAAAAAAATATGCCCTTTCGTGACATAGCTATTTTTGGAGCTGCTAATGCAAATACGATGGACGAATTAACACAATATTAAATGGGACGTTATATTAGCAATAATGGAACGGTATGGCAATTTTTTTCATTTGCCATTCATAAAAGATATACAACTATGGTTCATTTGGTAGGTTATCTCGAAAATGGCCAGCGTATATTATATTTTACAACGGATAATGCTGCGGGAAGAGCTGAATGACAACCATCCACCACATTGATGGGTGCAGCGAGGCGCACCGGGTTCCAGCTAGTAATTCATAAAACAGTGTCGGATTAGCCCTTAGGCAGTGTAGGCGGCTGACTGGGACCGCAGCGCTCAGGGGGGCGCAAGCCTGGGTCCTTCAGATATATTCGGGAAAGATTTTTCTTGAAAAATATATAATATTTTAGCAATCTTATGAAATTTCACGGGGTCACCGTCTCTCTTTCAAATAAGAGCTAGGACATGGAGTATCGTGACTGCCTTCCTTCGGTACGCATGACTGAAAACAAGTTTATATAAAAATTTCGTTTAGTGCAAGCTGCTGAAATCATATTTCAATATCTGCTATCACTGCCTACTACTCTTAACGTATCATATCCTTTTTATATATTCAAGCTTAGCTTGCTACTACCCAGCGGGAAAAGTGTGAAGGCCTTCCTCAAGAAGCTTTTAGGAAGGAGTTCGTATTCGTAGTTCCTAAAAAGTAAAATGGAAGGGTCAAACATGGATAAGTATGGTTTTTGCGTTTGCCTTGGAAGCAACAAAAAAGATGTATCACAAACGCCTTACCGGGAATGCGTGGGGAAGGATAATGAGCTTTTAGAGCTTTTCAACTCATTCCTCCTAATGACATGGCTTCACAAAAAAGATATGGAGCGGAATGCCAAAAGGAAGGCCTTTCCGCCTTCCAAAAAAGGCCACCATCATGCCTCTTGGTATGATTCCATTTCCCGCTGGGTAGGCATAGCACCATGACGCGAACGACTTGACGGACTGGTAGTATAAAGAATTATTATCTAAGCTTAGACTTTCACACCTAGTAAAATCGTGTCTTGTATACGATATCAGTCTTTAAATAAAATCCACATAGTCCTAGTGGGTTGAATTTTCAGGGGTGATTCATGGATATCTTTTTTAAAAATAGGAGCTATCCCGACTATATCCTATGATACAGGGTGTTTACGGAACAAACGAAACTCGAGCGACTCCATTTAAAAGGTTTGTAGCTTCTAAGAACGAGAAAAAATCCAATACTCTTTGCCTTTGTAGCGTTTTGCGATTTACAATGTTTTTTATGAGTTATTTTATCCTTAGGGAGTCAATTTTTTTATTATAATTTTTACTGTGCGCCGAATACTATTTCAGATTACATTATCTCCAGATTATCCCCCTTCCAAGAATTACTTCTGTATTAGGTTTTCATTTGCCCCCGTTTTAGGTTAACCATTTGAAAAGATGAGCAATATGTGCGATAGGGGGGATTGAAAAAAGCAAATTTTTCATGATGCTTTTAGCGGTAAAGTTGCCTCTATACATAAGTAACTTCTGTTCAAAATTTCACCACCCTAGGATAATGTCTTCTGTTCTGGCAAGGGACGTGAAATTTAAAAATATTAGCAAAATCGCCAATTTTTTGATTTTTTCGGAAATTTGTGTGCAAAAGTTGCACCCTTGTATGGTTAATTACTGTGCAAAATTTCACGCCCCACGGACAATATGTTCTGTTCTGGCAAGGAGCCAGAGATTACCCAAAAATTGACAAAACCTGTGTAATTTCATTATACTTTTAGATATAAATATGATTTATTAACAATTATTTTTTTAGCAGTAGATTTTCCAGATTATCATTATTAACCACTTATTAATATTAACCACTAAATAAATAACTTCTATTATGCGAAGGAATTCAAGGTCTCCTTTAAGGAACAGACATTTCTTGCCGATCAGAGAACAATGCACATTAGGCATAGGACCGCTCGATTTGCAAGAAACCAAAAAACTCCAAGCACGTGCTGAAAGCAGGACGAAAGAATTCCTTCGTAGTTCTAAATATACTGCGCTTTGCTCATCGCAGCCTGTTGGTGATGAGCCGTCATCAACATCAACGTTCTTAGAAGATGATGCGGCAATGGATGAGGATAAGGAACTTGAACCTGATGACTACGACTACAACTAATATCCCGGACCGTCGACTTCATCCTCTTCGCAAATGCGAAGGAAACTCACAAATACCGCCTTAATAAGCCAACGATTTGGGGTATCTCTTCAAGCCACGGCTGCCCATAGCTTCTAGCGTTCTGCGAGACCTACATAGGATTAGTCTCTGGATCGGATACATCTTTAGTGATTGATAAGAACAAAATTGCTAGAGAAAGGTATCCAACCATGCAAGAGCAAGACCATGACAATGATCATTTAAGAACAGGTCTTTACTTTGACGGCCGACATTGTCAACAGAAAAGGAGGATGACAAATACTACCAAAGAACAATTTTAGAGGAACACTATTCCTTGGTGAAAGAATCAGGATCTAGCTACGTTGGTCATGTTACACCAGCTTCAGGATCAACTCTGGCCATTGCTGAAAATATTTACGACTATATCACGGCAGAAGTGCCCGGAGGTTTCAACTATATTATTGTTCTAGGGTGTGATGGAACAGTCGTAAATACTGAAGTTCACAATGGGGTACTGCGTTGTCTTGAACTGAAGATCGGAAGATCTGCAATGGGCTGTTTGTCAACTACATTTCAACGAATTGCCTCTCCGCCACTTGTTCCAGTCCCTCAATGGTCCCACCTCCGGACCCACTTCCTACACTGGTTGCATTGGAAAATCGCTGAATGCGTGTTAACTGCTTCCAGTGGTAACATTTGAGCCAGTTAACCATCATATGATATATTCACCTTGCCATCATATGATATATTGCTTTCGCTGTTACCGCAGGCATGTGTCCTCCAGGTCTTGCTAAGCGCGATCCAGGTCCCTTAAACATGTCCCGCTGGTTGACCACAGCCAACAGGATATTAAGACTGCATATTTCCACCACGGAACCATCAGACAACTTACGTACCACAGTTAGAGTTCGTAATCAGGGTGTATGTGCCATCTTGGTTCCGCATCAAAATCAATCATTCAATTAAGGATGGAGCCCGGCATCTTTACCATTTCATTCAGTCATCCAGATACTTGAATCAAGTTAACCGCAACGTCATCGACCCAGTGAGTTCTCGGAATGCTTACTTCGCATCTCCAGAAAACTCGCGATGCTGACTGATAAGAGAACATATATCAGAGCCCTTGGCATTCGAATAGTCATAAAAGCACGAGAATCAAGTGAGACGGCCGTTGCGATTAGAAAGTTCAATATTTCAAAAATAAACTTCGAAGCAAACGACTACATCGAACTAATTGACTGGTCGCCCAGCGAAGTACATAACTCCACCACCAATACTGAATGATGTGACTACAGAAGATTTGAAAAGTATGCTGGAAGGATCAATACTGACAACTGTTAACTGTCATTGAAATGTGTGAATTGGTATATTGCACACGATATAATATTAGTGTATCCTGGGAAATGAGAAAATTTTTAAATGGTATATCGGCAAAGGGCCTATTAGTCCAATCAATCTACGCAAATCGATCTAATAATTGCCTTCAGGAAACAAAAAACATAGGTTTGGTTGAAAAAACTCATTTTCTGAGTCTGTTTTTCATTATTAATATGTTTTAGGGGCCATTTTGAGCAATGTAAGCATTTTAAATCGACTTTTTTTACTTGCAAATGCTAGTACAATCTTTGAAGAAAATTTTAAGCTCTCCAACGTTGATGCAGAGAAATCCAGGGACAAAGAGGAACGTTTCTACAAGAACGCCTTTTTTTACAAAAAGTGAAATTTCAAGGAAACAGTTTAATATTTCGCAACAAAAATTACACAATTTTTTCAGCTAGCAAGAAGCAATATTTGTACCAAATAACAAATATGTAAGTGGCGTTAAACAAAAGTTATTAACAAATTAAAAAAACGTGATTTTCGACAGTTTTTCCCATTTTTCTCTATGTTTTGTGCCCTAACCTATAACTAAATATACATCAATCGAAAGATAATTTGAATAGCTAGGGATTTTTTAGGTTAGGTTCGCCATTCCAAATTCCGAAAAAGAAAACGCTATCTTTTTTAGAATTTTTTTTCCTATATGACCATATTTTTTGTTTCCTGTTGGCAATTAACGCAAAAATTACATGGAGCTATTTTAGATTGATTGGACTATAAGTACTAAATCTAGATGCCTAGACCTAAAATAGTAATAAGTGGTTCCACAAAAGCAACTGGGATTAATTCAAACTCAGTTTTCAGCTGCAATGGATTTGCCACAGTAACAAAACATGCAAGATCCTTTAGAAATATTCCAAATAACCATAAACTTAACACTTATCAGTAATAAAATTAACATCACTTAAATGGGAAAAATACCAATCAAATGATTTTCGACAATGTACGAAAAGCATTGCCAAGCCTAAAAATTCTAATATTTTACAGAATGTTTAACATACCACCCACTGCGGATAAAAGTAATTATTGAATCTCGCTTAAAGGTATCCCTCGATGATGTTTACAGCGCTAGGTATCATGCGCATTACCAAATTGACTTCCAACAAGTTAGCAAGGATCTCCTCGCTTATTCTGTTCATGTTAAGACTGTTACATGTTTCTCAGCTCCAAATGATGAGATAAAAACTTGACATAACACGAATGTAAACGCGCATTTGAAATCTGACTACATTAGGTAATTTTAGAGCGTATGAGGCTTATATTGAATACATTAATTCTGTTGGAGATAGCATCATAAAGGATCGCGAAAATTTCTTGGGTTTTAATAATATTAAGCAGAAAACCTCGGGCTATCCAACGTTGATGACGAATGGTAGGAAACTCCTCATGTTCCAAGTAATTTGTAACATGTTCGCTAATAGGTTTAGCGAAATTTATTACCCCATGTCTAGAGCAATAAGCACTGATCCAACTGATATGCACAGTGACACTTCCGTTCATGTAAATGACATATCCATGTTTGTTGATGATTTAATGACCGGTCTAACTAAACTTGACACCAAAAAATGTTACGGCCCTGGCAATGTGTCTCTTCTTTTCTTGCAGTGCTGCTAAAAACATATCATATTTCCTCTTCATCGTATCCTCAACAAATCATGATCGTTAGGAAAGTTTAGAAGAAGTACTAATTTACAAAAATCCATAAATCTTGTAATAATCACTCAGTGGACAACTACAGGAGAATTTTCATTCTATCATCAATCCCTAAGCTATTTAAAAAACTTGTTTACTACAAGATTTCCTGCCCCACTAATCGACTCTTATCTTAATTACAACACGACTTCAGAAAAGGACGTCGACACTTATGGTCCTAATCTCCGAACTGCTATGTGATATGGAGAACGGCTACCAAATCGATGATATGTACAGGGACGTTAGCACCAACATTGGTACACCAACAGCAGAACAAGAATAGGACATTTAGTTGAACCATTTCAAAAAGGTGTAATTCCCATTTACTATCCTTCATTGCATTGGTGAACAAAAGAAAGGCGATACACGACTTCGTGTAGATTATAGGAACTTAAATGAGATAATATTGAACCATAATTAACCCATAATACTTGAGTTTTTTATGCAAAGTGTTTTATAAGTTGCTAGATCTAAGTGGTTTTTATCATATAAAAATTCTCTAAAATATACGACTTAAAATGCCATTCGGGTAGAAAAATGTCCCATTGGAATTGCAACGTTTTATTACATTAGTCTGTGAAGATCTGATTAGAGTAGCGTTATATGACGACATTATCACGAGTAAGACGATCGAGGGACCTACAAAATATTAAAAAGGTGACGGGAGCTCTATTGTCTCTGGGCTATATATCCAGTGGTCTACTTCATCAAGAGAACGACAGCTTGTGAATTTAAGTATCATAACTTTCGGTTGTAATCACTAGCTATTATATAAGACTTGAAAAAACATTAGGAGAAACTAAGCTGAGGAAGGTATAAGACCTAAATACTTTGAGCCGGAATTCAAATCCTATATTAGTTTCAGAACAATATACTTTCGAACAAAATCTTTCGATTAATTAGAATAAAAATGAGCGAATAAATGATATTAGAAGGTAATTAGAGAGGCAGGAGTGTAGTTTCTATAAGATGCAAAATGAATTAGTTTACAGGAAAGTAAGGCAGAGGGAAACAAAGCAATGGGAAAGGGAGTTGCGAGTGATGAAATTGTGATGAAATGCAACATGCAGGATAAGGGCCCCTTTTACAAATTGTTTGAAATGTACTGCATCCTCACCATAGTACTTGAAACGTGAAAGATACTAGGGAGATGCGTGTGGGCTAGTGTCTATATCATACTACCTTCTATAGCAGATTATGTGGGATAAAGAATAAAAGCACCTGGTTAGTATAACTTGATACTGATTCCAGCTCCAGCGAATCCAGAGGATCTGTCCGCATGTCAGTCTGTGACCTTCTTTTATCTCTGAATGTACGCTACAGACTTAGGCCATATCTCAAATTGTAGCTTTTGATCAGAATACCTAAAACTGAGAAAATGGTCTAGAAATTCCAACCGGAAGTGTATTTAACGACAAAAACGAGATTTCTAATAAAGTACATTATATCGGTAGCCTAGAGTCAAGGCGATGAAACCACGGGGACGGGGAACCAATCCTCGGCCGCGCAATAATGGTAAAATATAATTTTTTTTACTTCGGTGGAACATGTTTTGAATCTATCACTAAATTATATTATTTAATAATAGCCGTGTTCCTTTTCTACTCTTAAGTACTCCGGAGTAAAACTTAAGAGGAACACAATTTTTGTTTTGTTTTGGGTAACGTTTTGAACTTTCCTTTAAATAAAAGCGCGTTCAATTATTGTAAATATAATATGGGTACTTAATACTTACTATTACAAAAATAAAAATTAAAAAACCGCACATTAAAATTCTTGATTCTTTTTATAACACCGAAAACTGTCAGTTCGTCACAATTCAATGAAAATCCATCTATCGGCTATACTCCAGTCAAAATACGGGGGGGGTTGTACTTAAAGTTGCGAATACCAGATTTGCTCTAGTATAGGTTTTTTGGGTCGCTGAACACGAAAATCGGGGTCATTTGGTTCGGAAATGGGCGGAACACCCCTAAATTTGCAAAAACTACCCCCAAAAGGGGGTATTTTTGATGTATTCGCGTTCTGAGTCTATAGATTTGGCCAAGAATTGGTTTCCAAGGGTTTTTTGGGTCGCTAATTAAGAATCTTGATGATTTTTTAGGTTACATTAATATTTAACCCTTAAATTACGTAAAACTACCCCCAAAAAGGGGTGTTTTCGCTATTTTCGCACTTTTTGCGTTCAGATTAGGTCCATAGGGGTTTTTTGGGTCGGGTGATCCATTTCGAGGTTCCCTACTTTCTTAAAGAAAAAAACACAGAAAATAAAAATTTAACGGGGAATGTTTATTATAATTCGAAAGAACATTGTTTGGCATTTACTTTTTGAAGATTATCTCTTTCAAATGTTGGCCGCGGCTACGTCTCAGAAGGTCCATCCGTTGAGTCCAATTTTCGATGACTGGTTCGAGCATTTCGACTGGTAACTGGCGAATGACACGCGCGATGTTTTGCTCCAAGGCCTGAATCGAAGCGGGTTTATCCGTATAGACTTTAGACTTTACGTATCCCCACAAAAAAAAGTCTAATGGTGTGATATCACACGATCTTGGTGGCCAATCGACCGGCCCATTACGTGAAATTATCTGTTCACCGAAATGCTCTCTCAATAAATCCAGCCCATAGAGCGAAGCGTTGTCTCCTGGGAAGGTCGACCGGCTTCAGTTGTTGCACAAGCTGTAATGCCAAACAATACTGAACAAAAATAATATGACAGCTTGACACGACTCAGCCGTGATCTGTCAAAAAAAGGCTACTGAAAAAAGTACCTCTAGTTGGATCACCCTTATAATTAAGACCAGACTGGAAATTTATGCAGAAAACAAAACAAAACTGGATTTAGAAAATATAGATCAACAATGGTACGTCAGTGGAAAACAAAAGGTGTACTATCAGAATACTAAGAGAATTCACGGAGTCCTTTCCAGTCAAGCAAGTTTTAAAGCAGGGCGATGGGTTGGCACCCATGCTATTTAATCTCTGCCTAGAAGGAGTTATTCGCAAAGTAAACATTGATGCGAACACCACGCTGCTTGACGAATCAAAGCAATAGGCAGGATATGTCGACGATATAAACTGGAGCCAAACATATAGAGCTATACAAATAAATGCAGACAAGAGTAAGATTTTAGTTCAGTCAAGGGTGGGAAGAAGAAATCACACCACCTGGGGAACATAACTTCGAACGTGTAAACCAATTTAACTACAGCCAGCGAAGACAACGATAAAACAATAGACGTACAAAGAAGAATTGTACGACGTACATATACAAAGAGTGTAAGCTCTCAACACATGACCAGTCCAAAAAATGTTTGACTCAATAATACCGCCGTGTATCTACCACCAGATAGCAAAAGACCAGTTGGCAAACCAGGGTCAAGGTGGAAAGACAATGTTAAGGCCGATGCTGCAAAACTGCTCAACACAAGAAATTGGAGACAAGCTGCGGAGCAGAGAGACGTCTGAAGGAAGAAGCTGATGGAGGCCAAGGCTCGAATTGGGCTGTAGAGCCATCTAAGACCATCCCCATTTCGAGGGTATTATTAAATCCCAATTCCGCTTAGGTCGGGTCCCCTTGTCCACCTAGTAGTCTGAAACTGCCGGCGTCTCAGCATTTTACGGCTGGTTAGGTGGCTTCACTTCTAAACCAACAAAAGAAGCTTATGTCCAACTTAAAGAAGCCGCAAAGGACATAGGCCTGAACATCAACGAAGAGGAAACAAACGTGATACAAAAGTCTACAACTGTTTAAAATGGGAAGAAATATAACTGCCGACGAACAGAACCTAGAAGTATTCGATAAAACAGTCTAACTTGGGTATAAAATTCCAAAAATAAACGAAGAGGTCCAACGAGAGGATGGAATATGACAAAGGACTTATGGTAGTAATTTCCAGAAATATACCAGGCGACCGACCCAGAAGGATATGGATAGACTCTGTAACCGCTGACGCAGAGACAACGCACAACTTCCGGAACAGGGGTGGTAGCACGTAAAATGACCGCTTCATTCAAAAACTCAAGACTTTTATATGAGGAAGTCGATTGAAACAACTTAAGTGCTACCGCCCCTGGAGACATGCTGCAAGGGGTCGTCAAACTTGGAGAACCGCTCTAGAGGAGTCCAAGGCTCGATAGGCTCGATTTGGCCTGTTGCGCAAATGGATGGATGGATACAACATCCAAGAGTTCAAGTGCGAGGTTCGCCGCCTCCTTGTCATACACTCCATGACTGCCCTTAACAGGATGCGCACATCTCTGTGGGTTTGACCTATAAACTATGGTTCTATAGATTTAGGCTATGTTTTGGATATATAGCAGCATCATAACTTACGGAACCTTAGTGTGGTGAGACTGAGAAAGGATGATCACTTGCACTATCACTAATTTGGAAGATTTCAATATTGGGAATGCTACTGGATTTAATGCTCGCGAAAATTTAAAAATTTGAGTCCCGTTCAATTAATATAGGTACAAGATAGGCCCCTATCCTATCTAATACCGGACGAGAAAGCGATTAAGTTTCATAGGACCATGTTCTAAATCCCGTAGTACCAGTTTCAGCGGCAGCTGCGGCACTTGGAACAGCTCATAAAAGAAAGGTGGAAAACAAGTGAAGTTGAAGCAAAATAAAAACAAATATAATATGACATATGCAAATAGGTTTAAGGTTTCAAACTCATTAATAAATCACACAAAATTGACTTCCTTTAGCACTTGCAAAATTAAACTAACAAATACGCGAAACAAAGCTGAAGCAAGTAGCCTAAATGACTCAACAGAAAACACACAGTTACGTGATTTAGGTCAAATATCCTAAAAAGTTCTATTCACCGCTGCTCAACTTCAACGAATCACCATAACCGATTGACCGACTGCAAGTCCAAGTGCTAATGACCTGTAAAAACTTTCCAGATGGAAGTCATTCATCAGTCCAACCAAAAGCTTCGTCGTCAATTAAATTCCAAGCCCAGATTAAAATTAACCAATTGCATAAGTTAAAACCCAGAAAATCACCGCCTCGACACAAGCCCCAAAGCAAGACGAAAAATGCAGAAACAACTCTTAAAAGTCAATGCCCGCTGGAGGTAAGCCGCAGCCACTGAGAAAACAGAAACAGCACCTTTTAAACTTCGGTAAACCAGAAGTGAGCACCTCAAGTTCAGGTTTACACCCGTGACCTCTTCTTTAGGTAGCGGTTGAGTGAGTTTTTGGCGTCATAAGAACTTTAGCTTAGCATGAAATTGCTTTAACACGAATTTCTACACTGCATCACCTACATATTCGCGGATTCTTGCGACACGAGGTAGTATGTGGATGATCACCTGTTATTAAGTCACGTGTTAATTGTGCCGTAAACTGAGTAAATTCTAGTGACAACTAATGGAAAATAGAAGGTAGCGACTTACTTTTAGAAAGTCTGTTGCGCATGCATCGTGTGAATTAGAGAAAAACAAGCAAAACAGAATGGTGTGACACGGTGATGTCTTCATAGCCAACATTTTAGCTATAGGAAAGGAAGACTATAAAAATTACAGGGCTAAGGCGTCAATGGAGAGGAAATTTTAATATTCACCATTAATAAAACGCAAACAATAACGAACTGAAAGTCTCTCTTCTTTGTTAAGGGCAAACAAGAATTTCCGATGTGAAAGCGACGATATGCAGCGCAGCGCGGAATTTCCGTTTAATCAATTAATAATCAAATACCCGGCCAAAAGTGGGACAGCAGTCTTCTGTTTTGATCATTATTTCAATACGCTTCAATAGGCCGTTGGAGAATTGAAAATGCAAAAATCGTGATTTTTACTCGAAATTTTTCTCCAAAAATTCATTTTACGAACTGATTGGGATCTGCAACAAAAGCAAAACACAGATTCGTTTAGGCTATTGACAGATTACATTGCAACAAAGAAATTGATTGAAGGATCCATCAGCGGAACATAATGAATGGGGTTTTGTAATCTAATGGTTTTAGAATCACTCACGTTTAATTTCAGCCGAGATGAACGCGAAGAAATGCTTTAAGGAGAAATTTACAAGTTTTATGAGGTTCGAGATTACTTGAATTTTTTAGGCGCGATATCGAATCTTCTATCGTTTTTTAATGTTGTTAAAACTATTCACAAACAAATATAAAAGTATCACGTAGCGTTGTAGCTAACCTGTCGTCAGTTTGAAATTGAATTGCTTTAAACAGGTTTTCTTTGAAAGGAGCATAGGGCGTTTTTAGCACTTCCTCTTATTTAAATATGCAGAAAATTATACTAATATGTTAATTGAAAGCATGGCATGAGAAAGTTTGTATTGAAATTAATCTAAATTTCTAATGGTATCTACACTGGAAGCGAAAATTTTCATTAAAAGTTCGGGAGGCATAAATTGGATACTACATAATTTTTTTACAAACATTTTAAAATTAAAAATATAATTTTTATCGCTTAGTTCGTTACACAAAAGGTCCGCTGGAAGGATGGCATAGACCATGGATGACATCGAATCAGAATCAGGTCCGGCGGAGAAAGCAGTTGCAAGAAGCCAGGACCGGGTCCCGGTTATAGAGCCGTTAAAGAAGAAGAAGAAATCGAGTACCGGCGGACTACCTAACCTACACCAATAAGAGCACCTACCTCAAACGCCTCTAGATTGAAAATTCCCAGCACCCCCTATCTGTTTTATCTTTTAAACTAAGCTTACTACAATCCATTGCACCACGTCATGAACGGCATGCAACAGCATGTGTGATTTCATTTATTCAGTGTAGAACCTACAGTAAAAGAACACCGAATTCATTGAAATCATAGATACTGAAATTGCAGAAACGAACCATGTAAGTGATGTTCATTCTGTGATAAGGTTTAACAGGTGGGCCGAGGTTGAGTTCAAATTTAGAATCCGGGGGGAACACTTTTTTTCGCTTAATAATGGAAAACAATTTGCACTAGACTTTTATACAAGCAAAAATAGTAAAGCACAGTATACATCCTGAGTGTAATGATAATGATTGAGACTGGTGGACTTCGCTGCTGGAGCTAACATGATAGTGGCCAGCTTGAAATTCCAATACAGGAGATTACACATAGTAACCTGGAAATCTCCTAATGAGGAGATGGCCAATGCTATAGACTATATATTTACAAGGCACAGCTCCAATATAATAGATGTTAAAACGTACCGTGGAGCAAACGTGGACTCAGACCATTTTCTGGTGGGTGCTAAGATGAAAGACAGGAGCGAGCGAAATTATAATACCGCGGCACTCAAAGAAGAACAAATTGGGGAAGAATATGTAACAGAGCTAAGTAGAAGGTTCGGTGCATCGGATAACGAAGCTGCAAGTATCAATACCAATATTGCCGAGGAGTGGACCATAATAAAAGAAGCCGCAGCGAGCAAACTAGGCTATGAAATACGAGCAAGACGTCAGGATTGGTTAGATGAAGAGTGCGCTAGAGTAACGGAAGATACAAATGAAGCATATGCAAAGATACAGAACTAGAAATTCCGTAGCGGCCTATAAGGAAAAACGACGAAAAACTTACGCACAAAAGAAAGAAGTAGACGTAGCTAGAGGAACAAGCAAGGATAAAAACTGAAATATCCTGAGCCAAAAACAAGAAGTCTTAGAAAGATGGGTTGAATATTTTAATGAGCTACTCAATAGAGGCGACGATGTTAACCAACCCAATAGAAACGCACCAGCCGATAACGATGGTGATACTTATTAACTTCCCAGTATAGGAAGTTATTGTAATCGGTCCGAAAATCGAAATCGAAAATTTCAACGTATTTTCATCTTTCAAGGTCCCAGGAGCATTTTAAGCAAAAAATTGGGAGGAAGTATGTGTGTGTGTGTGTGTGTGTGTATGTGCGTACGGATGTGGTCATTTTTTCCTGCACGATATCGCGCGAACCAAAACTGATATCGAGTTCGTTGAGGTGTCGTTCGAAACGTATTAACCGAAATATGATCTGAAAAGATTTTCATGAAATTCGGTCCAGCCGTTTTTTTGTTTAAGCGACGTAAGTGATTTTTGTACCTGCATGATATCGCCCGAACCACGAAAGATATTGACTTACTTGAGGTGCCGTTCGAAGCGTATTAGCGACAATATAATCTGAAAAGATTTTTATAATATTCGGTCCAGCGGTTTTTTGGTTTAAATGACTTAAGTGATTTTTGTACCTGCACGATATCGCGCGAACTATAAAAGATATCGACTTAGTTGAGGTGTCGTTCGAAGCGTATTAACCGAAATATGATCTGAAAAGATTTTCATAAAATTCGGTCCAGCCGTTTTTTTGTTTAAGCGGCGTAAGTGATTTTTGTTCCTGCCCGAACCACGAAAGATATTGAATTACTTGAGGTGCCGTTCGAAGCGTATTAGCGACAATATAATCTGAAAAGATTTTTATAATATTCGGTCCAGCGGTTTTTGGTTTAAATGACTTAAGTGATTTTTGTACCTGCACGATACCGCGCGAACTAAAAACTATATCGACTTCATTGAGGTGCCGAAAAACATTAATACATCAATTTTATATACATTTTCGTCATCCTAATCTTGTAAGTGCGCACATTTAGTTTGACATTTTAGCGAAAATATTGATAAACAATTGTGACAAATTCTCAGTATTATAGATATATTCTATATTGCCTATTGTTCATTTATTATTAAAATATCCAATCATATATTCAACATCCATCATACTGGGAAGTTGATCGTGTGGACCGAAAGGGTCGAACCCACATCCCAACTAGTTTATCTTTTTTTCACATGTCATTATTATTTTGAAACCGTACATAAATTTCACAACTGGGTAATTCTTTTACAAACCGAACACTTTCTTACCGACCCCTCTTCGATTTGTCTGAAACTTTTTTTACGGGTTCTATATCGAAAAATAAGATATACGTGTCCGAGGATTTTCCCATTTTTTATTTTTATTTTTTTATTACGGGGGGTGGAAAATTCGAGATTTTCGTGATTTTTGGATTGAAGACCTATTTTCAAAAATTCATAACTCCGGTTCTATTTGAGCTAGAAAAAACATTTTTTTTTAAATTAAAGGTAAAAGAGCGAATTTTAAGGAAAAAAATATTTCAAGAAAATTTATGACAATTTTTCCATTGTTATTAGCAATTTAAATGTTAAAATCGATATTTAACAATGTTCCCCACCTCGTAGCACTTTTTAAATATAACCATTGAATTCTACGTTAAATTTTACATTGAAAATGATTTTTTTAAAAATGGAGAAAAGATGGTTTCTATTGGAGAAAAACCAAATAAACAAGCGCGACATGTTTGCGTGCTGGTTGCAATACCTAGAAGCCACATTTTTGCCGCCTCATACTATTTTTTTTCTATTATATTATCAGCAGTAAATATATTTGTAAGAAAATTATGTTATTTATTAGTGAATAAGGCTTCATGAAGGATTAGGTGTATTATATATTTCACTTGAAAATTTTAATAACTTTTTTTGAACAGTAAATCACAGCCGCGAGGCATTTCCTAACACCGCACATAATTTCAACGTTAAGGAATTCCAGGGCATTGGATATGGATTGTTTTATCTTGAAAGACCGGAGACCGTTCTTAACATAGACAGGGACTTCAGTGAAATGGATATTGAAAGAACATGATCGCGTAATGAGGCCTCAGAGACCAGTAAGATGTGAATGTTGGACCCATGTAAGAATTCCCGCAGTTCGTCGATTTTATTACGCCGGCCCAGGTCCTGGAGTCGTAACTGCCGGCGTAGATCCTCTAATTTGTTCGATACTACGGCGATGTCATGTTGAACTGTTTCCACATCGTCTCTCAGTTCTGCGATTTAAATATTTAAAGTATTACATACCTCATCAATGCGGGCTATTAGGCGAGTCTCGAGTGAGTTCAAACGGACCTCGAAGGTCGCAAATTTAACATACGATTGAAGCTTGGCAATGAGAACTTTAGTGCTTCAATTGATTTCTTGTGCGCTATTGTACATTTGTCCCAAACAATCAGTTTGCATTCAATCAACAATTTTCCTATTGCACTGTTCCAGGGGCTGTTGCACCTTGTTGTTTCCGTTGTGTTCAAATTCAATGGCAATTTGAGTGCGGAATGTGCAGTACGTCCTCCGTCTAATATCGTCCCTGCTACTCTGGATGATGCGAAAGCTAGTGCAACGTCAGCTCGCGATTGAATTATGGTCTGAATCACCGAAATACCGAATGTTTTTCCTGTTCCACCCATCCAGGAAAGAGATCCGACCAGTGCGGTTGTTCACGTCCAATTCAATGTTTCGTAAGCATTTCTTTGTGGATCATTCAGCAATGGTACAGTAGATTGGATCGCTTCTTGCAGCGCATTTCGATCGATGATGATGCTCTTGGTTCAGTTTTTGATCGAACGCATCGTGCATGGGTCGATTCGCACATCTATGCCAACCTGAATTAATAGTTTATTTGCTATCGTAATGCACATATCCTCAATGAAAATCAGTCCTTTGTCGTATATTTCATCACACATTGTTATTTACAAATTGTGCAATATATTTTGTACACCATAGAATATATCTTCAGACATGTCCTCCGTGTATTTGCTCCATAACTCTATAGGTTGAGACGGATAGAATGTTGTCATTTCTTCTTCTTCTTCTTCGATGGCTCTACAGCCCAATTCGAGCCTTGGCCTCTATCAGCTTCTTCCTCCAGACGTCTCTCTGCTCCGCAGCTTGTCTCCAGTTTCTTGTGTTAAGCAGTTTTGCTGCATCGACCTTAACATTATCTTCCCACCTTAACCGTGGTTTGCCAACTGGTCTTTTGCCATCTGGTAGTAGATACAGGGCTTTTTTTGGTATCCTTGAGTCATCCATTCTTTGGACATGGCCGGCCCAACGTAAACGTAGTAGTTTGGCATGGGTCGAAAGTTTAAATTCTTTGTATAAGTCGTACAATTCGTGATTGTAGCATATTCTCCATGCACTGTCTTCATTGATTGGGCCGTATATCCTTCGGAGAACCTTCCTCTCAAATATATCCAGCTTGTCTGCGGATTTCTGGGAGATACTCCAAGCTTCACATCCATACGTAGCTACTGTACGTATGATGGTTTTGTAGATTCTTATTTTAGTTTTTCTGTGGATGTCTCTGGATTTCATTACTGGCAGTAGTGAGAAGTATGTTCTGTTCGCGGCGTTTATTCTTCTTTGTACGTCTATCGTTTCATCGTTGTCTTCGCTGACTGATGACCCCAGGTAGTTAAATTGGTTTACCCGTTCGAAGTTTTATTCCCCCCAGGTGGTATTGTGGTTTCTTCTTCTTCTTTCCACCCTTGACTGAATTAGAATCTTACTCTTCTCTGCGTTTATTTGCAGCCCTATATATTTTGCTCCATCTTCTAATTCTGTAAATATTTCTCTAAGATATGACAGTGATCTTGCAAGGCAGTTTATATCGTCGGCATATCCTGCCAACTGTTTGGATTTGTTAAGCAGGGTTGCGTTCGCATCAATGTTAACCTTGCGAATTACTCCTTCTAGGCAGAGATTAAATAGCATGGGTGCCAGCCCATCGCCCTGCTTTAAGCCTTGCTTGACTGGGAAGGATTCCGTCAATTCTCCTTGTATTCTGACTGCACATCTTGTATTAACAAAGATGACGCGCTTGTTTATTTGGGTTTTCTCCAATAGAAACCATCTTTTCTCCATTTTTTAAAAAAGCATTTTCAATGTAAAATTTAACGTAGAATACAATGGTTATATTTAAAAAGTGCTACGAGGTGGGGAACATTGTTAAATATCGATTTTAACATTTAAATTGCTAATAACAATGGAAAAATTGTCATAAATTTTCTTGAAATATTTTTTTCTTAAAATTCCCTCTTTTACCTTTAATTTAAAAAAAATGTTTTTTCTAGCTCAAATAGAACCGGAGTTATGAATTTTTGAAAATAGGTCTTCAATCCAAAAATCACGAAAATCTCGAATTTTCCACCCCCCGTAAAAAAAATAAAAATAAAAAATGGGAAAATCCTCGGACACGTATATCTTATTTTTCGATATAGAACCCGTAAAAAAGTTTCAGACAAATCGAAGAGGGGTCGGTAAGAAAGTGTTCGGTTTGTAAAAGAATTACCCAACTTTGTTTCTTTTGAAAAGCCCGTCATCTCCGTATGTTATTGGAGGGCATTAGCCAGGAACCGAACGGCATGAAGAGAAATGCTGGAAGAAGCCAAAGCCAATGATAGGCTGTAGGGCTACAGAATATGGTGAAGATGATAATGAAGTCCAATTGCAGTAAAGAAATACCGTTCTCCAAAATAAAACTGATTAAAAAAAGATTACGTACGCATATGGGGCAGAGACGTTTATGGTTCTAGGTACTAAAATCAACATTATCCGTGATTTGTCTGCCGAAAATGTCATCGATGTGTTTGCTTCAATAAAATCTCGTAAAGATTCGTTATCTTGGTAATAGCATACTTATGTAAGTTAATTAATTGCTGATGTAATTGAATTACATCAGATAAAATAAATAACTTTATGTTGTCGTAATAATAGTCTAGGATCAGCCCAGCTTAACTCTATATTATATCGAATGCTTTCTTAAAACAAATATGAGTGTGCTTAAGACCACGTGTGCTTTAGAAGAACTTTTTTGCCCAACTGTCACAATTATTAAAATATTAATCAGCTAGTAATATGCAATAGATATAGGTGGAAGGTCTGTTGGATATATGTACAATAAGCTATCAGAAAAGCCAGGCCAACGAAAGATGCAGGAAGTGACGAGCCTACTCAGGGACTTGATACAAATGCAACAGCAAATATCAATATTTATAAATTCCATTAAAACCTAAAATCGAAGCATTAAGTGAGGTTCCATTATGTCGTGGTGCTTTCACAATGGGTCTGTTAAGACAATTCGCTCCCAGGAACGTATCTCACGAACTTTCTGGATGAAAGGAGAATTCGGGTGGTACCTCCCATCATCCCACTTTCCCCTTCATCCACAAAATTCACAAAGGCCCAGATGCTACTTGCATCCTCTTCTATCGCACTGGATAGAATGGATCGACTCTTTCACGTACATTTTCATACGCTTTAATTTTTAAACTTCAAATCCTTACAACTCTCACTCTTGAACGGTTTTTCACAGGCAACTTATCGTTATTTTGATATACAATTTATTTGGTTACGCGATCAGTGAAGGTAGCACTTTCGATTCACCAATTTAAACCTGGCAAAACCCTATAGTCTTGAGCGGAAAAAAGTAAGTAACCCTGCGCTTGCATAATATATAGGTTTCTTACGTTCGATTAATGTTAACTTTTTTTGATTGCTCGATCGGTGAAGTTATGGGAAGGAAACAAATTGATTATTATATTTTCAATTAAATGTAGCCTTGAATATATTTCGTTGGGCAACCCATCACCGTTACTTTTGTTATGTTTTATTTAAAAAAAATTGATTTCATTTGATTACTCGATCGGTGAAGGTCGTTCTTCTACGGATCTTGTACTGTAATAAGTACTCCAGTTTCATTGCGACTTTTTAACATTTGGGAAAGGCCTCTTCCCTGCCCAACTGCCGTAAGGACTCCCAACAACCTTACGTGCAGTTGTACTTTTTCAAAATGCTTTTAAGGGAAATTCATATTTCTTTCTTTTTAGTAAGCAATTTCAACCAAATAAAATTTGTAGTAGCACTACATAGCCCTAAACATTTGAATGCTTTAGTTAATACTGTGATAATATTGGTATTGTAAGTTGCGAGCAAGTGAAAAGTTTTCGCCTTCATTTATTTCAAAAAACTTAAATTTTAGAATTTTTGCAAATCAATAATATATTTTGACCGAGCTTCATCGGTTGAAAATCAAATACATATTCTTTGACGCAGTGTTAATGGCATAAAAATCAAAATGCACTATCAAAAACGGCGACTCACATTCTAATCAATTCAAAATATATGTTAATACGATTATGTGATTCTTTTCAGCAAAGGTAGGAAAGTCGCCTACAATAAGCAGACATTGGTCTGACCTCTTTTCAGATGACTTTGTCGCTTACGCTAAAATTATGCAAAAGAAACGATTAATTAAATATTCAAAACCAGCGCGGCATCTTCAACTCAGTGTGACGTGTATGATTTATTGAGCGTAAAGCAAACACAATCGTTCTTTTTTGGCCTATAAAACACAAATAAATAAAATTGAATTCAAATAATTCTACCGGAATCATAAGAGGTTAACAAACTCACAATTGTTACATATTACAATTTTTCGTTATCGTTAACCATGAGTATTATCCTACAAAAGCATTATCCTTTGTTGTAATCACAGGTAAGTTTATTTCAAACTGAAAAAAATATTCAACGATAAGTTGAAAATATTAGTTTAAAAAATTAAAAACTTCTTGATGTGTCATTTGTACCATTCTACCTGGCAAGCTGAAATTTGGCATTATTCTATCTGAGCACATGTAAATGTGTAGACGGTGAAGGTTACTTTGAAGATCGGGAGCCGATAGGATAGGTTAGGAGTGCTGATCGCGATGGCGATAAACTTTACGTGTGAGCTGCAGAATGAGGTACCAGTTCATAAAAACTAACTGCCAGAGATTGCACCACACACAGTGGAGTACAAACTTTTATTTATAAATGAACTTCTAAATCTTAGTAGCATGCGCGAAAACAGGACTACTCAGTGCCACTCAATGAGTCTACTAGGTAGGAGCAAAAAGTCATTTCACCAATTAGTTTAATGTTTCCACCTCGCCTAGAAACCCTGGTGTTTCGAAAATAAATTACGCTCCGGATCGCGGGCTGAATGAGCCAAATGAAGAGTTGAGTTTCTTAAGAAATCTGAGACATTGGACCTAATCATGGTTGGCGCTTTAAGTGGCAAATGGTGTGGGGACTGAAAAACGGCTTCATAATTCTCGAAAAAAAAAATGACTTTTGTCGCAAAAAACAAAGTAGCCCCTTTAGGGGAGCAGACACTGTTGGTAGTTAGTAGCAACTATCCGCCCCAAAATCGCCGCAATCAGACGCGAACGTCCAACGCGATGCCCTAAATTGTAGACGGTTTAACGTAGACATTCTGCGAGACATCATTAAAGGGCAGGAATTTGCTGAAAAACTACAACCAGCAAATCGTTTCAGAACAAAATAATATTAAAGAGCTATGGAGTTGAGTTGATTAAAGTAACGTTTCAGCCGTATCAAGACTTCCAGTACGGTGGCCTAAACTCAACTATTCGCACACTATATTCGTAATTCGACTGAACCGTCACTTTCTTTAATTCCAACGACTTGTCACGAAACCTGACTCGACTTTTAGCACCGGGGCCAATATCGTAGGCGAAAGATAATGATACATCCATAATAAAAATATAAGAATCAATGAAATAGAATCCTATAATTTTTGGGATGTACATACATATGTACGATACTCTCCAATACTCTCAAAAACTTACAAGGCCCATATTAATGTAGAGTTTTGCCAAATAAAATTTGCAAGTATATCAGCGAAGGAAGCGATATGATGTGTTGAAAGCATGGCTTAAAGCATCGAATCTATGATCATAAGTGCAAAAATTAATATTAAAATGCGAGTGCCATTACAGAATGATCTATCCGCAGCACGTATCTCACAACAATTATTGAATTTGAAAAAGGGATAAACATCAATTGATGCAACCACAAATTGCATTACTTTCATATAAGATTTTAGCAATTTAACTACGTCAAAGGAGGAGTTGATTTAGTAAGTTTTTCCAAACATCTTCCAAAATTGCAAGAATCATAATTGGCTTAGCGCTCGAAAAATATTAGCTACTAAAACCATTGACGTAAATACTATTAATATGAACATTGAATTTATTGTACCAGGCGAAGCAACCACGTATAAATCTATTGATACATACAGCTACGGAACAGGAGGAAGCAGTGAATTACCCGACTGAATTTTTGAACCCAATGCATTTGCTTGGATTTGGATTTATTGCTGCCAAGAGTACTACTGATGATACCTACAGATATGCCATTTGAATTTAAGCCCTTACAGTTTCCCATTTGACTCGCTTTCGCAATGACCATCAACAAATTCACTACAACTTTGTGGATTGAATCTAGAGAGTTTCCTGCTTCTCACATGGTCAACTTATGTAGCATGTTTACGAGTTGGAAAACCTTTTGATTTATATGTTTATGCACCAGATGGAATAAAGAAGAATTAAGAAAGATTTATTATATGTAATAGAATATCATTAATTCGTTGCTCTGCTTCAGCAATACAAATTAGTATATCAATTTCAAAGTTAATTTAAATAAAGAATAATGTGAAATCTGTCAATGGCAGTTAATAAAACGTAAGTTTTAATTTTTCTATTCAATATGTCCGAGAAACGCTAGGCTACGTTCAATTAAAAATAAAAGCGTGTTTTTTTAGTATTGTAAACTACATATAAATTTATGTATCCTCACAAAAGAAAAATATTACGGTAGATAATTATACCTTTTCCTTGGAACTATGTTTGGTAATGGATGGATTTGCTAGATTTAAAATAAGTACCTCTAAATACATATAGGTATAAAAGTGAATTTCTGTCTTATTATCTTTGTAAAGGCGCTGAACGTTCGCAGGCTTTTCGTAGTATAAAACAAGTTCAACTGGTTCGAGTTCAACATAAGTTAGTGCCCAATGGACTTTCAATAGCCAACCTCTACGTCCACGTCGTACAAGCTCGGTGGGTAACGTATACCTATTTGTATACGGCTACAGAGGGCTATGACGGCGGAGTTAGAAAAAGAAGAAGGCTGAAGCTAGTGTAGTGTATGGAAGATAATACTGATCACTTACTAAGCGCCGACTGAAGTGACAAGTAATGAATGAAAGGATAACATCTATTCGCAAATGACAACAGTACTAAATGAGATTCTATGGGAGAATAATAATATTAATGTTTGACGACTTCAACGCAAAAGGTACATTTGATAAGGGAAATACAGCAACTGGTCGTCATTGTCTGAGCACTTCAACTAACAATAATAAAGAGAGAGTGATAGAAGAATATAACTTGGTTATTGGTGGAACATTATTTCCCCATAAAATATATGTTGGGGGGCGAACGGCTAACAAAGACCTCGGAAAGTAGTGGCACCCGATTTGTCACTTCTGTCAAGACCCGAGAAAAGTCACTGCAGAAGAACACTTAGCAGACCTGTTAGCAAGTCCTAATCCCACCTCCCCGCGGTGCCCCCTGGAGTACTTCTTCGGAAGGAGCTAACGGGAGACGGGCGAATGGCGAGCTCTCTGCGCCACAAAACAGAGTTTTAAGTCGGTTGGGCTGAGGGTTAGCAACCCGCTCCCATAAAAAACACCATTGCTACGAATCGGCAAACAATGCCTCGGAACCGGATGGACAACACGACGACGACCTTTGCTTTTCGAACAAGGATACCAATCGGATCATGGAATGTGAGAACACTGCTTGCTGAGGGACGGCCGGATGAAGTCCTCAACGAGTTGAATCGATATAAAATCAAGATCATGGGACTTAGCGAGACCAGATGGCCCGATGCGGGGGAACATATCTGCCCAAACGGTGAGTCCTTCTTATATTCTGGTAGAAACGAAACTGAAAGCCGTAGTAGTGGCGTTGGCGTAATACTCACCAAAGAAGCCAGGTCCAGTCTCATTAGCTGGTCACCAGTTTCTGAGAGGATTATTACCGTGCGCCTACGTACCAGACTAAGAAGTACTACGGTAGTCCAATGCTATGCTGAAGACGCAGAAGATGACATCAAGGACGAGTTCTATATGAATGAGGTTTTTCGCTCTATCCCAAGGAGAGACATCATTGTTTTAATGGGTGACTTAAACGCACAGACCACAGACTTAAACGCACCTTGAACACACAATTGAAAACCAAGGCCTAAGCCAAGTTACCAATAACAATGGTGAGCTTTTCGTTGACTTTTTTTTTTTTGTTTTGTTTTTCGTAACTTACTTTTGGCACAAGAAGATACACAAAGAGACATGGGTATCGCCCGATGGTAGAACGAGAAATCAGAGAGTTCACGTGGCCGTCAGCCGCAGATGGAGAACTATTCTTGAGGATGTCAGGAGTTTCAGGGGAGCGGATAGGTACTGGAAGCGACCACCATTTGGTTGTAGCAACTATTCGCCTTAAAATCGCCGCAATCAGAAACGTGCAACACCGTAGACGGTTTAACGTAGACCTTCTGCGGGAGAGCGTTAAAAAGCTGGAATTTGCGGGAAACCTACAAGAATTATTAAACCTCATAGCAGATGCGCTTCAGCCAATTCTAGATATAGCATGGAACACCTGTACCTTTCCGGAGGATTGGACGGAAGGTATCATAGTCAAAATACCAAAAAAGGGGGACCTAACAAAATGCGACAACTGGAGAGGCATCTGTTTACTATCTACAGTGGGAAAAATTTTGTCCCATATATTACTATCTAGGATAAGTGAGGCAGTTGACCGAACGCTTAGGAGGTAGCAGGCCGGATTCATGAATGGCCGCTCCTGTATTGATCATATTAACACCTTGAGAATAATAGTGGAGCAGTCAATTGAATTCCGATCTCCCCTTTACCTTTCTTTCGTAGAAAGTGTTCGACTCGGTCAATAGGAGCTTTATATGGCAGGCACTACGGCGTCGTGGATTGCCTGATAAAATAATAGAATTGATAAAAGCCCTATATAACAATTCCAAATGTAGAGTTCTCCATAATGAAAAATTATCCGACAGCTTTGAGGTGAGCTCAGGAGTACGACAAGGATGCCTACTTTCGCCATTACTATTTCTTATAGTAATAAATGACATCCTTGTCGGTGATCTAGATAATAGAACAGGCGGCATACAATGGGGTTTAGTAGACCGCCTTAAGGATCTGGACTACGCCGATGATATCTGTTTGCTGGCCCACAGACACCAGGACCTCAAAAACATGTTAAACAATTTGGCAACAGAAAGTAGTCCAGCAGGCTTAAGGCTAAATCCGATTAAAACTAAAGAAATGCGGATAAATGCAAACACCTTTGAACGGACTGCGCTGAATAACCGTGACGTGGAACTGGTAAATAAATTCTGCTACCTCGGTAGCATTATTACCGAAAATGGTGCGGCAGAAGAAGACGTAAGTTCCAGAATAAATAAACCACGAGGCGCATATGCATGCCTGTCCCGCATATGGAGATAAACGGAGATCTCAACTAACACCAAATTGGAGCTGTTCAACTCCAACGTGAAGGTAGTTCTTTTGTACGGTTGCGAAACATGGAAAGTCACCCAATTCATCACAGGGCGCCTACAAGTCTTCATCAACAGATGCCTGCGTCGTATCCTAAAAATCCGCTGGCAAGATAGAATTTCAAACGAAGAATGGCGCCGTGCCGGCCAAGAAAGGGTAGACGACCAAATCAGGCGAAGGAAATGGGATTGGGTTGGCCACACCTTGCGACGCGAAAACGAAAATCTAGCTAAACAGGCCCTTGACTGGAATCCGCAAGGTTCTCGTCGAGTAGGAAGACCTAGAACAACTTGGAGGAGAACCCTACTAGCAGAAGCCGAAACAACTGGGAGATCCTGGTCGGAGCTAAGAGCTGTCGCGCAAAACAGAGTCCGCTGGAGGGCAACTGTTTCCGCCCTATGTCCCACGAGGGATTAAAGGAGTTTAAAGAAAGAAGAAGAAGAAAATATATGTAGGTACATAAATGTACCTGAAGCGTGTTCAAAAACCTTACTATGGTAAACCACGAGGTAAGCTGTGGTTATGCTGCATCACTTCACTTAACCATGGAGGTTTTTGAACGCGCCGTGGTTAATTAACAGCTAAAGAAAATAAAATTTTATTATTTATTTACAATTATCTCACAAATCCCACACCACCATTTGTTCATGTATTTAACATTAAAACAAATGTCAAAAATAGTGTTTTGTTTTAGTGCATGGTTAAAATTTGACTACACCATGGTTAACCACGTAAGTTTTTGAACGGCAAAAAGTTATGCTCGTGGTTATGTTGTAGTTAACCACGGAGTTTTTGAACGACAAAAGTTTACCATAGTTAACCATAGAAAGGTTTTTGAACGCGCTCCTGGACTTTCCAAACGGTACCGAAATCAAATAGACCTTCTTGACGTGGAAACGAGAAGAAGAGCGGATATTGACAACGATCCCACAGTTCACAGGCTAAGACCTGTTGCATATATCACACGGCACACGACAAGAAGGAAGAAGTTAGACATAACTACAATGGCTGATGAAAGCAAAAAATTTAATTTTGTGTCCATAATACACCAAAAGATCAAGAATGTCAGAAAATATACACGAAATAATTGGAGAAGCAGGTGAAGAAGTCCCAGGATATCCCCGACCGGAAAGGAAAGAATAGTTCTCAGGCGAAACATGGAAAAATATGTATGTATTCAAGAAAAAATTACTGATGACCAGAGATGCTTATAATATTCATACATGAGGTATCGGTACCAGATATTCATACATGAGGTATCGGTATCTGGGATTACCAACCAGAAGATCGAGACACATGTCCGAGAACGTTGGAAGAAAACTTTTTGAATGGCCAAGGCTCACAGAGGGCTGTAATACTAAATGACTAAAACAAAATAACCTAAACAGGACAAGTGATTGCCCTTAAACTTTTCTACATATGTATATTACGATTGGTATAATTGGTAAAATCACATTCGCAAAAGAATTAACAAATTCTCAAAAGATAATAATAGTCGCGTAAGAAGTAGATTAATAGAAGACCGTGAGTTCATTATTTTATGTAAAATTTTTAATGAAAATAAATGTTTCCTACCATTATTACTGATTTAATATAAAACCACTTGACTACAGAGTAATAGTCGAACAGCAAAGCAACTCTTCGCATAAAAAATGGGGCTATATCCTAATCGTTTCCGTTGAAGTTGTACAAATCGCAATAGCCTTACCTCTTCTTATTCTTTAACGGACAACCAGGATGCAATTCTGGCCTCTCGCAACTGTTCTCTCCTAATTCTATTCACTGTAAAATGTACAATTTGTCTCCAAAATTAAAATATCTTGGAATACCTTCAATTTCCCACAAGTGGAACAGTTGTACATCGCCAATGAAAATGTAATTTAAGAAGCAGTTATTTAAATTGATGCCATGTAATCCAGACCAAAGCTAAAAACATGATTGTTCCAAACTGTTACAAGATACCATAATTCAATGGCAATAAAAAGGTGTGAACCATAATTTCAAAAGAATTTGCTCCCAGTGATAGCCCAAAACTTTCCACAATATTCACCGACTATAATAACTTCTTAAAAACTCACTCGAACGTGGGATCCCTTCAGCTTCCGCAAAACTTCTTTTTAAAAAAACATGTTTTCTTACATATTTCCCGAAGCTGCGTGCAAAAGTAATTATTAAAAAGACATTAAACAGAGGCACCAGCGGAAGCGTTCTGAATCATTAGAGTCATCCAACTCTATATCTAGTAATTAAGCCAACCACAAAAAGAACACCGCAACTGGAGGTCTGAAAGTTTGAGATAATCAAATCCGAGAAGAGCACTCTCACTACCGAAATCAACACCGTAGTTCCAAAACACACTATTCACAAATTGCATTAGTATATCTAACAGTAAACTGCATATTTATGAAAATATTTTTTTCTTCATTTTGTCATCATAAAATTAACATCACTTTTGTGAGCTCCATACTTGTATAACGGTTTTCTCATTCCAGTCCCCCCAACTCGGCTCGAAGAAAAATACCTGAAGAAGTCGCGTTCTAGCGCCAAGAACAGGCGAATTTAGGTCATATGCGAATCTTGATCACGATCTTACCTCCTTTAATATCCTCCTTCCTTATTATTTGTTTATCCAAAGTAATTGAAGCAGGCTTACTTAAATTTTAAGATTCCACTTCCTTTTATGTAGGAACACTTTTTTTGCTTAGCGAAGTTCCTGCTTAGGACTTCTTCGTCGGTCGGTGTAAAATCTTCAACTGAAGCCCATATCAAGTGGCCATGTACTTCCAGGTTCTCTGGAGTCATTGCCTCATCCACCTGGGTGGATTGGGTTTCTTGTCACTCGCCCCGTTCTTCTTTGGGGCCTCCATGGAACTTTCTTGCCTGCATCAAGAAATTGCCCTGAACCCGAACTTGAATGCTGTTGGGCCTGTTGAGTATGCGCAATTCAATTAACGCACACGTTCCTACGATCGTTTTTTACGAAACCGTAAACACGTTACGTTGCAAGCTTTGGAGTATAACCATATCACTGGGATTTGTGCGGCTGAACTCATGGGCGCCTATTACTTGTCAGCTCTTCTACCTGCTTGAAGACGCTCCATCGAGTTTTTAAGTTACTTTTTTTATTAGCTCGTGTTTTTGCTACTCTTTCACCATTTCCGATCCCATTTTGGTACCTTAAGACCGATTCTATTGTCCAACATTGTGTCAGCTTTTCATCTAAGGTGATCGAGAATTTTTCAATATGTTCTACATTGCGAAATCATTAGTAATGGGTAACGGTAACTCGCATTAAGGCAATCGAAGATCACAGCTGGGAGCCTGGTTTTTGCCACTGAAAGAAAAAAAAACACAGTCATTATCCTTGTCTTAAGATAAAAAGAATTTACAGCAACAAGCAGCGGGAAATAAGGACCTAAAAAGACTCTCGTCCACTTTCGATTTCTAGAATGTATTTAGAATCTAGGTAAACTAGCACGGTATTCCGTAGACAATAAGAATGAAAAAAAAAAAAATTAGAGTGTGAATTGACAATTGCAAATAAACTAGGGCAAACTATCAGAATGTAAAGCGGAGCGAGCACAAGTAAACAGATCCATAAACCGCTGTAATTTGGCAGAAACGTAGCAGCGAATGGTTGCGATATAATTTTTTATTATGACTCCTTGTTGGAATAATTTGTTATATAAAAGATTAAAGGTTATGATTAGTGCAAAATCTTGATGGGGGGGGGGGTGGTATTTAGAATGACGTGCTTGGGTAGGTATGAGCAAGTTCGATCTAACGTTTTTAATAAGGTTTTTCGTTGTTTATCGCCTAATAGCTCAAAGGGGGGCGTGGATAATTTTATCGTTTTGACCACTGACATATATGTAGTAATGGACTGCTGATTGACGATGCTGAATGGCACCACTTTTCTTCAGAAATAGAAAACCTTTTTTATGCAAGCAAAAAAAAATTCTTCGAATTTAGGAGAAATAAGTGATACGATGTTTGTTATAATTAACGGAAATAAATTTCCATCACTCATTTTTATTTATTAGCAGTTTTTTCATTAAATAAATGTATTTATTCCAAAACCGTGACGGTTATTTCCACTGTTTAACGAAGTTTTCAAAATAGCTCAAGAGTGAGACAGAAGAACGAAAACTATACCTGTCTATTTTTTTCTAATTATGTTTATATCGCTGACATGCGCTGACGATTACAGTTCATTGGGATTTAACGTGGGAGCGAGGCAGGAATAGTTTTTGGTGCCATTTTTTTGTATGGGATTTTGCTCATTTAGTCCATTACTATATGTCAGTGGTTTTGACTCACTTATTAATTTCTACTTAGATTTTATTGTCTTTTTTATACGTCTCATCGCCATCTAGACCAATTTCGACAAATGTGTACGATTCTGATGCATCATTCAATACCATTATCTAAGAGTCGATTAGTATTCACATCTAAAAAATGCGTTGAAATTATAGCGCTTTGCATTGAAAACAATCGTTCAATTGTGAAGGCTATGCGTGCTTATCGAAAAAAATATGGGAGAAATTCGATGCCTTCAGACAAAGCAATTCGTGGTTTGGTGAAGAATGCCTTCTTTCTGAAGCAAGATTTTCATCTCTTCGATTTTTTGGGCAAAATTTTGATGACGGACAAAGCTCATTTTACACACTCTGGCAGAGTCAATAAACAATAACAAATGACGAATTTGGGGAACAGAGAACCCACACGTCCTTCATGAAATACCACTGCTCGTCGAGAAAGTCACTATTTGGGTCGGAGTGTGTCCAAAGACAATTTTTCTTCAAAGTTCGAGAAACCCTCGACGCACGCTTTCGTTGGATGTTAGTGCACTTCGTGTGTCCGAAAACACGTGAAAAAGGTCTGGCGAACCTTTTCTCAACAAAACGACGCACCTCGCCAGACCACGGCCTCTACGATGAAGTTCTTGCAAAATTAAAGTTTATGCCAACGAAGATCATTGACGAACTCAAAGCTTACAAACGAGCCGAAGTAGCTGCTATAATTCCCGAAATGCTGGCCAATGTTATGCAGGATTCCCAAAAAATAGCTGCTTTTTGCTTATCGAATGGAGGTGGTCATTTAATTGACATTGTATTCAAAAACTGATTTGAAATAAATGGTAGAGAAGATCCTACATAAATCTTGCTCATTTATCGACTAAAAAATGTCAGAGTTATTCAATGCTGAAAATCTAGTATTTAAATTTACATATTTTATTGGGGGCCCCAATGGTTTTTTATGTAACAGGCGAGCTGCAGTATCACAAAGCCACTGATCCAATAGATATTTTTAAACTATCATGATAAATGAACAAATGCGTAATTTTTCGAACCAACATAAAAGCAGTAAGTTTACGTTTAAAAATTGCAATGGTTTCGAAAGAAACGTTCATAAAAATTTGTGACCTGAAAAAATTTCGCTTTCTATTGTGCAAAGGTCAACATATATTCCTCTTCTTGCTTACTATTATGATCTATAGACCGATTCAGAAATAACGCAGCACTGACTGCAAACATATTTTTTTCTATTGGCTCAGGCTGGTAAAATGCCAGGCATCACAGATCAATGTACTGCTTAAACGATCGCACTCACATGAAATACACCGAATATACCTGACCTGGTGAACTCCAAGCATTTCCCGTACGAATTCCCATTCATGAGATATCACCGTTTTGAAGATTAAAAATACTTATATATCCTCAGAGGTAGCCCTAATAGGACATCCCACCAGCTTAGCCGGTTAATAAAAGGGTGCCAAAGTTCCGCTTAGGTCTGGTACTCACCTTGTTCACCTCCTATAGTTTGGTACTGCCTGCGTCACAGCGTTTGTTGACTGGTTAGCAGGATTACTTGTATTAGGAGGCATAACCATACCCACCACATTACGTGGCCTGGGGCTGTTTGGAGGCCCCTTGAGAATTGAAAATCCAAAAATTCTTTGACTAAAAAAATTTGTTGTACTGATACTGAGCCATCGGTTCTTTATTCGCGAATGAACCTAAAATTACTTAGTTTAGCCTAAAATATAACAGGTCTTATGCAGACAGGCCCTTGTGCTTAACTCTAGGGCTGAGCACTCATCTTTCTTTTAACATAATCAATGCAGAAGCTTCGCAGCGGGAAAAGAGGAGCAAATTTAGAGCGTGGTTAATATGCCCCGATTGGGGTTTAAAAAACTTTTGTAGCGTTCCTGGGCATATCACTCCGATATCTCAAGCTATATCCGACGGTTGTGGCTCAGTCGGATGTTGAAAAATTAAACTCTTACGACATCCAAGAGTTCAACCGCTAGGCTCACTGCCTTCTCCATGCTACTGTTAACCTATCATATCCTATTTATATCTTCAAGCTAAGCTTGCTATTAGACATTGCACCATGGCATGAACGACTATGTCGCCTGGGGATGTGGTCCACACGATCAACTTCCCAGTATAATGAACTTAGGAAAAACGTTTAGCAATAGTGGGAAATTGACTAGTATCAGAACAGGTGACAAAGTAATCATGAGGGAAGCTAGTTCAAATAACTATAATAGTGGTAAATTGACAAGATTTTCCTAGAGAATTTGTTTTTCCTGAACATTACCAAATAAACATTTCCTTCTTACTTCGTTCGCTACAGTAAAGCGAGTTCATATTGAGCATGTTAAAGAGCCGCTGATAAACTGACTCCCAAAAAGATGACTTCGTTTAGATCGGATCTCATTCCATCAAGCTTATTAGATATTAGCAAAACTCATCAATTTAAGGTCTTTCTGAAACTTAGCCGAAGTTTTTCCATTTGAGCAAAAAGGCTCGACCGATGTTATAAAATTTTTTTCAGAGCATTTTTAACTTCCCAGTATAGGAAGTTATTGTAATCGTCCAGCCGTTTTTTTGTTTAAGCGACGTAAGTGATTTTTGTACCTGCACGATAACCCCCGAACCACGAAAAATATTGACTTACTTGAGGTGCCGTTCGAAGCGTATTAGCGACAATATAATCAGAAAAGGTTTTTATAATATTCGGTCCAGCGGGTTTTTGGTTTAAATGACGTTAAGTGATTTTTGTACCTGCACGATATCGCGCGAACTATAAAAGATATCGACTAAGTCACGTTCGAAGAGTATTAACCAAAATATGATCTGAAAAGATTTTCATAAAATTCGGTCGAGCCGTTTTTTTGTTTAAGCGACGTAAGTGATTTTTGTACCTGCACGATATGGCCCGAACCACGAAAGAAATTGACTTACTTGAGGTGGCGTTCGAAGCGTATTAGCGACAATGTAATCTGAAAAGATTTTTATAATATTCGGTCCAGCGGGTTTTTGGTAAGTGATTTTTGTACCTGCACGATACCGCGCGAACTAAAAACTATATCGACGTCATTGACGTGCCGAAAAACATTAATACATCAATTTTATATACATTTTCGTCATCCTAATCTTGTATGTGCGCACATTTAGTTTGACATTTTAGCGAAAATATTGATAAACTATTGTGACAAATTCTCGGTATTATGCATATATTCTATATTGCCTATTGTTCATTTATTATTAAAATATCCAATCATAATATTCAACATCCATCATACTATGAAGTTGATCGTGTGGACCGAAAGGGTCGAACCCACATCCCAACTAGTTTCGTTAATATTTATCTTTCGGCACCTCAAAGAAGTCGATATACTTTGCGGTTCGCTCGGTATCGTGCAGGTACAAAATCATGAACGAAGTTTAAACAAAAAAAAAGGTTCAACCAAATTTTATGAAAATCTTTTCAGATCATATTTTCGTAAATATTCTTCGAACGACACCTCAAGTAAGTCGATATCTTTTATGGTTCGCGCGATATCGTGTAGGTAGGTAGAAAAATTACTTATGTCGCTTAAACCAAAAAACGGCTGGATCAAATTTTATATAAATCTTTTCAGGTAATATTTCCGTTAACACCCTTAGAACGACACCTCAACGAAATCGTTATCTTTTTTGGTTCGCGCGATATCGTGCAGGAAGAAATGACCACACACACATACTTCTCAAATTTTTGCTTAAAATGCTATTGGGACCTTGAAAAATGAAAATACGTTAAAAAATTCGATTTCGATTTTCCGACCGATTACAATAACTTCTCTATACTGGGAAGTTAAAAATTGTTCCAGAGAGGGGGCTATCCCCACAATCCACTATGAAACAGGGTATTTACGAAAAAAGGGAACTTGGGTGACTTCATTTAGAAGATATGTTTCTTAGAACGAGAAAAATTCAAATTTTCTTAATTTTATTGTGTTTTGCGATTTAAAATGTTTTTTTTTTGTGAGTTATTTTATTCTTAGTTTTTTAACTTCCCAGTATAGGAAGTTATTGTAATCGGTCCGAAAATCGAAATCGAAAATTTCAACGTATTTTCATCTTTCAAGGTCTCAGGAGCATTTTAAGCAAAAAATCGGGAGGAAGTATGTGTGTGTGTATGTGCGTACGGATGTGGTCATTTTTTCCTGCACGATATTGCGCGAACCAAAACTGATATCGACTTCGTTGAGGTGTCGTTCGAAGCGTATTAACCGAAATATGATCTGAAAAGATTTTCATGATATTCGGTCCAGTCGTTTTTTTGTTTAAGCGACGTAAGTGATTTGTGTACGTGCATGATATCGCCCGAACCACGAAAGATATTGACTTACTTTAGGTGCCGCTCGAAGCGTATTAGCGACAATATAATCTGAAAAGATTTTTATAATATTCGGCCCAGCGGTTTTTTGTTTAAATGACTTAAGTGATTTTTGTACCTGCACGATATCACGCGAACTATAAAAGATATCGACTTAGTTGACGTGCCGTTCGAAGAGTATTAACCAAAATATGATCTGAAAAGATTTTCATAAAATTCGGTCCAGCCGTTTTTTTGTTTAAGTGGCGTAAGCGATTTTTGTACCTGCACGATATCGCCCGAACCACGAAAGATATTGACTTACGTGAGGTGCCGTTCGAAGCGTATTAGCGACAATATAATCTGACAAGATTTTTATAAAATTCGGTCCAGCGGTTTTTGGTTTAAATGACTTCAGTGATTTTTGTACCTGCACGGCACCGCGCCAACTAAAAACTATATCGACTTCATTGAGGTGCCGAAAAACATTAATACATCAATTTTATATACATTTTCGTCATCCTAATCTTCTAAGTGCGCACATTTAGTTTGAAATTTTAGCGAAAATATTGATAAACAATTGTGACAAATTCTCGGTATTATAGATATATTCTATGTTGCCTATTGTTCATTTATTATTAAAATATCCAATCATATATTCAACATCCATCATACTGGGAAGTTGATCGTGTGGACCGAAAGGGTCGAACCCACATCCCAGCTAGTTTACTATAATTTTTATTATTTCAGATAACATCATCTCCAGATTTTGAGTAAACTTTGATATCCATTTTTCCATTGATTTACGGGGATGGATTAGCTATCTAGCTGTTATATCCCTTGGCTTGTTCTTACCTTCCTCTGCCTTTTTGAGCCGTTGTTCTTCCGGACGCCTTTAGCGTCATTGTATCACGCATACTACGTACACAACCTGGTAACCTATAATGAGATGCGTGGCGTGAATTCGTTGCGAGAAATTTCCGGAAACTTGCAAGATGCGTGAGCTTGTAAAAATTAAATGTCAGATTTAATGAGATTGTGTTTTCATGAAAAATATACATTCAAGATTTGTGTGTTAAAATTCAAGACAGGTCTCTAAAAGATAGTAGTTCTAGTTCTACATCCATTGCAGATATAATTGAGCACATTAAGTAGTTCATCACGAAAGGCCGTCCAGTTTAATAAGTATTTAGTATTTCTATTATCCATCCATCCATCCAATGGCGCTACAGCTCAAATCGAGCCTTGGCTACCTCTAGGGCACTTCTCCAAGTTTGACTATCCCTTGCGGCATGCCTCCAGTTCCAGATGTTGAGCATTGCCTCTGCTTTAGCTGTTACAGAGCCTATCTATCTCTTTCAGCGTCTACCTGGACCTATTTCCCGAAATTTGGAGGCCATAAGCTGTTTTAGCATATGATTATCCTCCATTCTGATTACATGGCCGGCTAGTCTTAGTCTGTCAATTTTTATTAAAGTTGAGAGTCGTGGGTCGTCAAAAATTTCATACAACTCGTTGTTGTATCTCCTTCGCTTTATTCCATCTTTTCTGGTTGGGCGTATTATGCATCTAAGAACTTTTCTCTCAAACCTGTTGACTCGTTCCTCTATGCCCTGGGTCATAGTCGAAGTCTCGCTACCATTAAACAGCACTGATCGTATTACTGTTTTGTAAAGTAGGGCTTTAGTTTTCCTGTTCACAAATCTTGAATGTAGTATTTGTTTTTGGGCACAAAAGGCTCTATTAGCCAGTAGTATTCGTCGAGTTATGTCTTCCTTTTCTTCGTTTCAGTTTGTAATTGTAGGCCCAAAGTAGACTGTTTTATCGAATACTTCTGGGTTAAGTTCGTCGATTCCCATTCTAAATCTTCCTGCTCTGGATTGTTGCATCACCTTAGTTAGGCCTGAAGATAAAGGGCTATGTCCTTTGCCGCATATTTTAATTCGACATAGGCTTCTTTTGCTGCCAAAAGGGACCTTCCAACGATGTTCACGTCATCCGCATAACCAAGTTATTGTACCGATTGGGTAAATATTGATGCATTTCTCTGGACTGACCTTTTTCTTATCACCCCTTCTAGGGCGAAGCTGAAGAGCATTGGGTCCAGCCCATCCCCATGTCTAAGTCCTTGCCGTACTTCGAACTCTTCTGTTATATCATTTTGGATAGTTACCTTCGCCAGTGATGTATTTCTTGCGCGTTTGATCAGTTGTGCCAGCTTTGAGGGTACTCCTAATTCCGATAGGGTCTCGTATAACCTCTCTCTGTCATATTCCTGTTGGAAATCGACAAATATCTGGTAAATGTCTATATTCCTTTCGCAGGTTTTCTACAGAATTTGTTTTAAGAGCAGATGCGTCAGATGCTGACCTGTTTGTCCTAAGCTTGATATTATTCTATTAGGGTTTCCGCTATAGGCTCCAGTTTTTGTTTCACAAGGATTGTGACGGTTTTGTAGCAGGTGCTGAGGAGGGAGATGCCTCTGTAGTTTTTACAGGTTAATTTATCTCCTTTCTTGTAGATTGGACATATAATATCTTTCTTCCAGTCAACTGGTATAACTTCTTCCTGTTGCATATGAGTGCGTGTAAGGTTCTTAAGAGTTCCTTTGCACGCTTGGCTAAGTCTCCCTTCAATGAAGTCTTCCTGTATCTGTAAGATCCTCCTATTTAGATATTCCCTCTTCTTTTTTCTGCAAAGCTTGTCTGAAATCTCTGGTCTTTGCCCTCTATGCGTTTTGTTTGCTATCCGGGTTCTCAATTTTACCTTGACTAGATAGTGGTCCGAGCCACAGAACGCTCCTCTCATTGTTCTTACGTCCAGTATACTCGTGGCCCCTCTTCTTTCAACTAGGACGTGGTCAATTTGATTATTAGTTACTCCGTCTGGTGACTACCACGTCATCTTATGGATATTTTTGGTCGAGAGCATTTTTGAACTTTCTGACAACCTGGAGGATCAGCCCGATATTTTCTTCGTTTTCGGGCACGAAACACTCGCCTTCCACCCTCCTCCGTCTGTTACTCTTGTATAAATAATCGGGTTCACACGATTTAAAGTCAACATATTCGTGGAGTTGGAGGTAAGATTCGGTAGCATATCTTAGATCGCGTGGACTGTAAATTGCAGATGGCATTTCTCAGGATTTATCTCTTTGATGTACCGGCACCAACAAAGGTCCCTAATGCCGTTACTACCATTTGACCCCCAGGATATGCAGTCATAATAATCAACGTGTCACTCACAATTCCACTCAACAACGCTCCACCTGTAATTCATAAAACTGGTTTCCGAAATATCTAATGGGACAATATTTTTCAATTCTACACTTGTAGATACAACCACTCTCAATAATCTCAATAGTAAGCATCTTATTGCTTCCTATGATTTATCGTTTCTATGAGTCCAAACGTTGATGTAAATTGTTAACGATTTTTGCCGAAGAGAATATTTATTAATGTGACTCAGAAACATTCGATGTTCCGTGAAAAATTGACCGTGGAAGACCTGTCTGTTTTATGAATCCTACATACATAGTTTGACAAAAGATCTCAAAAGCCGCATAGAATAATAATGCTTCACCGATTATATTTTAAAGTTTTTGTATATTTTAATTATTTTTTATTTAAACTAAATCGCTGTGTTTTGAAACTTTATTTTCTTTTTCCGGAGAAACGTGCTACATTGCTTTAACCAGCTGCAGGTCCCATTAATTTATCTATTGGAACAAAACAGAAATTTTACATTGGCCCCAAAATCAGGCATGGCTTCTTGCAAAACCAATCAACTGAAAATTTTCTACTTTGCGTCTTATCTGAGAGACTCAGCTTGAGTTTTGATGGTTGATCTGGGCGCAAACGTAATTGCTGCTTTTCACTCTAGTGCAAACAAAAAATGTTGTTTATCAAATTATCTGTGTTTTTCAATTTCTGAAACTATCACGGCGATGATCTACTTGATAAAAAAATTTGTGGTAGTAAAGCAATTTATTGAAAACAATTAAGGGGGAAATTAAAGGGAATAAAAACCATAATTTGGTATTAACTGGTTGAACCGAAACAATTTATCATTGTTCACGGTAATCAACTGGGGTGCCACACGCACTGTAGGCCAGACTTTGGAACGTGCTATGATAATTTTTAAAATATGTATGAAATTTTTTTAAGTACATTTTTTTTCCTCACGAAAAAATCACCGCGAGAACTCCCGACTTCTTTTTTAACTTCCCAGTATTGGAAGTTATTGTAATCGATCCGAAAATCGAAATCGAAATTTTTGACATATGTATTATATTTTCATGTTTCAAGGTCCCAGGAGCATTTTAAGCAAACATTTGGAAGGAAGTATGTGTGTGTGTGTGCGTACGTATGTGATCATTTTTTCCTGCACGATATCGCGCGAACCAAAAAAAGATATAGACTTCGTTGAGGTGTCGTTCGAAGCGTATTATTAGAAGGACTTTAGCAGTGAGGATCCAACGATTTCAAAATTAAATAAATACTATTTTCTTTTAGATAAAAATGTAGGTATTAAACATTCAGTTAAAACAAAAATCTTTTATCGACTGACAGTTAAATTAAAAAGCAATGCTAATATAACAACAAAACTACAAATCGAGAATACACTGTCAATACTCCTCCTTATTCCGATTTCATCACACCGCATTCTTTTCTTAATATTTTGATACGAGTCGCTGACAAAGGCTTCGTTAACAAATCTGCCAGCATTTCTTCAGTTGGACAATAAACACATTTGACCACCTTTTTATCAATGTAATCACCTTTTAACGAAATAATATCGCACATCGATATGCTTTGATCGGCCCGAGAATTTCTCCTCCTCAATTAGCCTCAAGCAACTTTGGTTGTCCGCGAACAATGTAGTTGGTTTGTCCATTTTTTGATTGAAATCCATCAATATTCGACGGATCCATAATACCTCCTTGCATGCCTCAGATAAAGCGATAAATTCAGCCTCTGTTGATGATAAAGAAACGCATGTTTGTTTTTGCAACTCCAGCTGATCACACCACCGAATAGCTTGAAAACGTATCCACTATTTGATTTTCGATCCAACCTGTTTTCGGCCTAATTTGCATCCGCATATCCGATAAGATCAGTTTTGTTTTCAACACCGCCAAGCAATAATGAAAAATCTGCAGTGCCCTTTAAATATTTGAGTATGCGCTTCAGCTCATTCCAGTCCTCTTGCGTTGGTTTAGAAACCTTTGGTGCCAAAATTGATACACTTGCTGATATATCTGGTCTAGTATTCACAGAAATATATAACAAGCACCCAATTAACTGTCGATAATTTTCGTTGTTGGTTAAATTTTCTGATTCTTCACCTTTTTCATATGAAACGCTAATTGGCACATCAGATGGTTTTGAATCTGCTAAACCAAAATCACCCAGTATCTTACTGATGTACGCTGTTTGATTTAATGCGAAACCACCTTGAGAATTTCTTTTGATCTGTAGTCCAAGATAATTTCGAATTTCACCCAGATTCTTGATCTTGAATTTTGCACCCAGGATTCGTACACATTCCACTGAAAGCTCATTGTGTTTGCTAGCAATGATCAAATCATCAACGTAAATCAAAACAGCAAAATTTACTTCCTATTGCAAATGTGTAAAGACATGGATCATTTTTGCTTTGAGTATATCCAGCATCAACCAACACCTGATGGATTGCTTTATTCCAAACCCTTGCTGATTGTTTTAATCCGTCTATGCTCCTCCTCAAGAGACAAACATTATCCTCCTTTTCCTCAACTTTGAATCCCGGTGGTTGCTTCATATAAATTGTTTCATTTAATCTTCCGTGAAGAAATGCTGACTTTGCGTCAAGATGAGTTACTTTCATTTTTTCATTCGTCGCAATGGTAAGTAAAATTCTGAATGTTGATTGTCCTACCACTGGAGCGAACACTTCATCGTAATCTGTTCCGAACTTTTGTGAAAATCCTTGTGCAACTAATCGAGCCTTGAACTGTTGAATTTTTCCACTGGCATCTCTTTTAACTTTGTAAACCCATTTGCACCCGATTGCACGACGGCAATTTTACCAACTCCCAAGTATTATTTTCTTTCAATGAAGACATTTCATTCTTCATAGCTTTAATCCACTCATCCTTTTGATTCGATGTAATTGCTTGATTGTAACTTTTCGGTTCAATTATATTTTCATTAACTGCTTTCATTACTTGAATCAACCTTTCGGGTGGAACACCTTTATTCGATCATGTAGATCGACGAACTGCTATTATTTCACTACCAACTTCTGGTCCTGTATTGTTTTCTGTTTGTGGTAATGCATCGTTAAGTTCTGCTTCGTTACTTTCATTCTTGTTCTGCTGTATGTTCAATTGATATAACATTTTCCTCTTCTTGTTGATCTAATTTCCAGCTGCTATCTTTATCGATAAACTTCACATCTCGACTCACGATGACTTTTCCTGTTGATGGCACAAAACACCTGTATGCCTTTGAAGCCATATCATATCCAACGAGAATTGTTGGAATGGCCTTTGGATCGAGTTTTCGTCTTCTTTCGTCTGGCACGTGCGTGCAACATTTTGAACCAAAACGTATGAAATATCCAACACTTGGCTTTTTCTTAAACCAACTCTCATACGGCGTCTTCTCAATATCCCTTGCCGGTAATCGATTCTGTATGTAATTGGCCATAGTGATTGCTTCACCCCAAAACTTGTATTCAAGATTGGCACTATTAACATACACCTAGCCATTTCCACTAGAGTACGATTCTTCCTTTCCGCAAAACCATTTTGTTGTGGAGTATATGGTGCTGTTCTTTGAAACTGGATACCATTTTCCTGTAAATATCTCACAAAGTGCACACCCATGTACTCACCTCCCCTATCCGAATTACCTTTGGTTTTCTTTGAAACATAGTTAAACATAAATTTATAAATTCCTTAAACTTGTCAAAAACTTCGGATTTATTCACTATTAAATAAATTATTGTATATCTTGAGAAGTCGTCAATAAAAGTAAGCATATATCTTTTTCCTGATGGTGTACTTGTTTGCATGGGTCCACAGATATCCGAATGTATCAAACTCAGCACTTCAGTTGCACGATTCTTTGATTTCTGTGGAAATTTAATTCGTGTCATTTTTCCTTGTAGACATACTTTACAATTCAAAATGTTTTTGCAATCTTTATTACACTTGCCGAATTGCACACTGTCTACAAGTTTACCTGACGACAAAGTTTTGACAACTTCGATGTCTCTATGTCCTAGTATACTGTGCCACTTATGGATACAATTATCCTTCAAGTCCGAATTTGAACTGAAATTTCCAATCGTGAAAATTTTATTTTGTGTTTTCAACTTGTACAAGTTTCCTGCAATTTCTCCTGATGTAACCTCTTGATCACCTTTCCTTATTTCGCATTTCCGTCCACAAAAATTCACTGTGTAGCCGTCATCGGTCAGTTTCTTTACAGAAATTAAATTTCCCTTTATGCTTGGTACATATAGCACATCCAAAATTTTGACAGCTTTTGTATCTCCTGATTTAGTTACAAAATCAACACAAACCGTTCCTTTACCAATTGCTAAAACTTGCTGACCATTTGCTACACATACTTGTTCACGGTGATTTTTATTAAATTCAACAAAACTCTTTCTTGATCCAACTATGTGGCAAGTAGCTCCTGAATCGATAATCCATCCTCCGTCAATCATCTATGTTATAAATAGAAACTCGGTCATAGCACCATTACTGCTACACTTCGTTAAATTTGCATTTTGTGATTTACCACTTTTCTTTTTCAACCATTCCTTATACTTTCCACAATTCTTTTTCAAATGGCCTGTACCTTTGCAAAAATAACAACTTATTTCCTTTTTAGTAATTGGAGCACCGACACGTAACGCAACTTCTTCTTTAGTTTCTTTTCCCTTTTCTTTACGACGCCTGTATTCTGCGATCACTTTTGAACAAACTGTTGATGCCAATAATTCTTCACTGCGAGATTCTAAAGCAGTTATTAGTCCATCATAGCTTTCTGGTAATGAACCAAGTAATGCAGAAGTTAAAATAAAATCTGGCCTAATGTCCCTATCGAAAGCTAGCAATCTTTGAAACAATTCGTTCATTCTTCCTACGTGGGCTTCAACGTCACCATCATCACTAACGCGTTGAGTAATCATTTGTCTCAAAAAGAACAAACGATTATTCGGAGAATCCTTTTCGTGAAATTCCTTCAGCTTGTCCCATGAATCCTTTGCCGATGTACAGTTCCTTATGTGTTGGATTTTGTCGTCTACAACTGATAATGCTATTGTTGAATGAGCCTTTTCATCATATCCAGTCCATGTGACTGTCACCGGATTCGGTTTTTCATCTCTGATCACGCTCCAAACACCTTTCTTTATCAATAACATCTTCATTTTGTATCGCCAATTGAAATAATTTGCATTATTCAATTTTCCAAGCGTATACTTCGTTTCAAATGTCATACTTTTCTTCTTTATGATATACCAACTTCCTAATTGAAAATTTAACATAAATTTAATTGAAATAATTGTTACCACGCGAGTAGCCCATAACCTATTAGAAGGACTTTAGCAGTGAGGATCCAACGATTTCAAAATTAAATAAATACTATTTTCTTTCAGATAAAAATGTATTAAACATTCAGTTAAAACAAAAATCTTTTATCGACTGACAGTTAAATTAAAAAGCAATGCTAATATAACAACAAAACTACAAATCGAGAATACACTGTCAATACTTATTAACCGAAATATGATCTGAAAAGATTTTCATAAAATTCGGTCGAGCCGTTTTTAGCTTTTTCAAAAAAAAGCTTATACAGAGGCTCTGTCCGTCTGTCCGTCTGTGAACTTCTTTCATCTCTGAAAGTACTGCCGCTACAGACTTGGGCCATATCTCAAAATGTAGCTCTTGGTCAAAGGACCAAAAACTGAAAAAATGGTCTGGAAATTTCAACCAGAAGTATATTTAACAACAAAAAGGAGATTTCTAATAAAGTCCATATATCGGTAGCCTAGAGGTAAGGCGCTGGATTCCTATCCCGGGGGAACCAAGTTCAATCCTCGGCCGCAAAATGGTGAAATAAATTTTTTTGTTTACTTCGGTGTAACATGTTTTGATTCTATTTCTCACTAAACTATATTATTTAATAATAAGAAGAAAGGAGAACATAAACATAATCAGGAGAACATAAACATTTACTGAATTAACAGTGCAAAAATATCATTTTCTTGATTTTTTATGGCTCTTCGGTGGCTTTATAAATCATTAAAAAATTTCGCGGAAATAATATAAAGTATTTATTTGTTTATATGCATATTTTATATGCTGCTCATTTTATTAGTTTATGGTCATGTAGGTGGTGCTGTAGACCAAAACAAAAACTCAATTTTATCGAACTTCGCTGTGGATTTGTCACAAAAAATATGTATGATTTAAACGAAATATTTGGTAGGTTTACGAAAAATGGATAATCGCAGTTATTAAAATTATTAGTGAGTGTCAGTAGATATAAAACGAAAAGTAGATATCTAATTTTTACCAGGGGGCCCGTTTTTGTAATACGCTTATTCGCAAACTTGGGGCCCGTTTTTATAATACGCTTTTTCGTAAAATCTACTTTCTAATTTTCATTTTTCAATTTTGTTGTCCATGTAATACGAGAATTTAACGAATTTTCGTAAAATAACGAACGGTGCCTTACGCCACCTATAAGTTGTTCGTACCTTGCCAATCGACTAGTTAAACGTAAAATATATAACAAACATGGAATAAATTGTGTTAAGAGAAATACCTAACCCGTATTTTGAATAAAACCACTCTTTAGTTTCTCGCATTTTTTCATTTGTTGTGATGAAAAGCGTTTGTTGTGCTCTCAATTTTAATTAATATTTCTTGTAATATAATTGAAACCATACTTTTTGATATTGGACAAGTAAAATCATTTCCCGCCGAATTTTGGTACCCACCAGAAGATTGAATAATTTAAGTAAAAGCTAGTCTTAGTACGGGTGGGATGAAGTTATTGGTTGACCAGAAGAAAGATGTGAATGATAATCGAAAGCGCTGAACAAAACTAAAAACTTATTTATTAAAGATTTTACATAATAAATTGAATTATCCTTTACTCCTTATTTGGCATATCTAAAGGATTTGATTTATGCCTTAATTTTCGTTTGAAAATATTATATTCATACTGCTGAGTCCTTCCACCTTCTCTATTTTCCTCCTAGACTAAAATATGAGGCCAAATAGACATATTTAGTAACTTGATAAGTTACCAAAATCTTGCACTAATTTCAAAATTCACAATTCACGGCCGTTATGTCGCCAAGCGTTATAAATATTAGCCATAAGCTAGTAGCCGCCGCTTCAACATGCTTACGAAACCCATTGAATTTACGAACTTGATTTGTTCGTAATACGTGAACCACTATTAAAAATTATCGTTATTTTATTTTTCGTTTTACGAAATTCAAGTTTGCGAATTAGCGTATTACAAAAACGGGCCCTTGAATTTCGTAAAACGAAAAATAAAATAACGATAATTTTTAATAGTGGTTCACATATTACGAACAAATCAAGTTCGTAAAGTCAATGGTGTTCGTAAGTTCTGGAATAAGAAAAGAGTATAATGAAACAAAGAACAAATCTGCAAGATATTATTTTGGATATATAAAAAACTTCAGAGTTGACTATAAAAATATGTTACCTACATCTCGAAGTTAAGGTTAATCATCGGAAAACTTTTATACTACGTGCACAACAGATACCTAGCCAATTTTATTCAGAATATGTCTTGTGCGCGTAGATTTTGACGTTCTCAGATAATTGGCACCCTGAACTGGTGAACATGGCTTGAGACGAAGATTGCCAACATTTTAAGACGATACTGATTTGAACCTAAAAAGGACAGTTGCTGCTTCCCGTTTTTGTGTTTCGCCGTTTCCTGTCATACCGCCCGCACGGTACTGGTTAACAATCCACTGAAACGCTTGTTTATAAACGATGTTAGATGTTTCACTTGTAAGTGTTGCAATGTTTGTGACATTACTGAATTGAGTCGATTTAGTTGAGTTGATATTTTCGAAATCGTCATAAATGTCGCTCATCAAATTTTCCTCGTCTATTACGAACTTTCAAACAACATCCAGCAGCTCACTGTCATCATTCTCATTAATCTTAGAACATTTTCTATTATATATGCTATGTTGAGGAGAATAGTACTGAATTCTGAGTTTTCCGATTGCGTTCTTATCTTTTGCTTAAAATTACGTGTTCCAATATGTCCCTAAATGAGTGATCATTCAGACATGTATCAATATCATCGGCCCACTATCAGAATCTATGCCAATAAAAGAGTTTCTCCCCAAAACAATTGGTTTTTACATCTTAAATCTTGCGGTCTTCTGTTAATAGATACTTTATTTGCCATAGTACACTCATCACATTCCCAGACAGGTAGAGCTAATATATAGTGCATATAAATAGACTAAAACATGCCCGCCAAAATACTGAATCTTCCAGTGAAATTCCCATCCCAATCGGATTAGCCGTTTCCGAGATTAGCCCGAACAAACAGACAGACAGACATACAGACAGACAAAAATTTTAACTAGTTGGGATGTGGGTTCGACCCTTTCGGTCCACACCATCAACTTCCCAGTATGAATATTGAATATTATGATTGGATATTTTAATAATAAATGTACAATAGGCAATATAGAATATACATACATATGTATAATACCGAGAATTTGTCACAATTGTTTATCAATATTTTCGCTAAAACGTCAAACTAAATGTGCGCACTTACAAGATTAGGTATTAATGTTTTTCGGCACCTCAATGAAGTCGATATAGTTTTTAGTTCGCGCGGTATCGTGCAGGTACAAAACTCACTTAAGTCATTTAAACCAAAAAACCGCTGGACCGAATATTATAAAAATCTTTTCAGATTATATTGTCGCTAATATGCTTCGAACGGCACCTCAAGTAAGTCAATATCTTTTGTGGTTCGGGCCATATCGTGCAGGTAAAAAAATCACTTACGCCGTTTAAACAAAAAAACAGCTCGACCGAATTTTATGAAAATCTTTTCAGATCATATTTTGGTTAATACTCTTCGAACGGCACGTCAACTAAGTCGATATCTTTTATAGTTCGCGCGATATCGTGCAGGTACAAAAATCACTTAAGTCATTTAAACCAAAAAACCGCTCGACCGAATATTATAAAAATCTTTACAGATTATATTGTCGCTAATACGCTTCGAACGGCACCTCAAGTAAGTCAATATCTTTCGTGGTTCGGGCGATATCGTGCAGGTACAAAAATCACTTACGTCGCTTAAACAAAAAAACGGCTGGACCGAATCTCATGAAAATCTTTTCAAATCATATTTCGGTTAATACGCTTCGAACGACACCTCAACGAAGTCGATATCAGTTTTGGTTCGCGCGATATCGTGCAGGAAAAAATGACCACATCCGTACGCACATACACACACACACACACGCACATACTTCCTCCCAATTTTTTGCTTAAAATGCTCCTGGGACCTTGAAAGATGAAAATACGTTGAAATTTTCGATTTCGATTTTCGGACCGATTACAATAACTTCCTATACTGGGAAGTTAAAAATGCGTGATTTCGTTTTAAAATCATGTAAATAACCATATAAAATTAAAAAAACACAATTATTTTGAAATCACAGACAGACACTCCAAATATATTTACATATATAGATATTTATATAGATATATGGAAACGAATTTACGTATTTTGTACATTATCCTTATAAAAAATCTTTTTCAATCCATAAACTGAACCTTCAAAAACAACAAGCCATCTATTTTGGAGTAGTTAAAGCTTTAAACACTTCAGTTCTTATATGCGTAACTGCCACAAAACAAGTACAATGATAGTTGCAAGTAGCTAGCAGCAGTTTGGAGTAATTCAGCAGTTCAGTGGTTTTATAATCAAAACATCACCCCATTTAACAGAAATAATGTACAGTGCCACCTATTATTTAATTAATTAGTGTTGGTTTTGTACTGCTGACAGTAGTCAAGATTTGTCCTTTGAAGCTTTCAGCTTTTTCGAAAATTTTTAGAGCAATTATTATTGTCCCCGATAATTATCGAGGACAGTATCCAGGATAAAGGGAAATTTTAAATTACCCTTTTCTCAAATAGGTTTTTTAAATTGGTAGTTGACAAATAAAATAATTTATTTTATTTCCTGAATGAAAAACGAGAAAAATGAATGGAGAGATAAATAAAACCGATTTTTACACCCAAAGCCGTAATTAATCCAAATGAAATTGAACCCTTGGCACCACATATTAGGCATTGCCCTATTCGAAATTCGAGCTTCAACCGTCAATTTTGGCGAATATTCTTTGACAAAATGAACGCGGCCTTTGCTGCAAACGCTCAAAATTAAAAACATTCGTTTTGACAATTTCAAATTCTAGTTAATAAATTTAAATTAGTGTAACATATAAAAATTCTGGTTTAATTTACGTAAGTGTTATTTTTGTTAAGCTTATTTATATTTACTTCTCTATGACTGTTTTAGTTATCCTATCATTGTTAAATTTTAATGCAATTTGGTAGAATTTAAAAAAATATTTTGTACTTAGTATCGTATGTGGCGAAATATGTTTTTAAAGTTTAGCGAATTATTTACAGATTTAAAAGATGTGATTGAGTTTATTTTATTGATTTTAGTTAGTGCATAGTTATTTTATTAATTTTTTGTATTGAACACAGATGCCATATCATAATAAAATTCGTTTAGATAACACAAGGTATTTTGCATTTAGAACACAACGAGGCACAGTGTATCTCACAAGGTGTCCCATCAAAGACATGTTTAACTATATCTTATGTCACATTTTATGGGCATGAAGATAATTGCCCGTTTTCTTTTTTTATATAAAATTTATGAAAACTCCAAGAAATCTCCCTTGAGAGTGCTCCAAGTACACTCCCCTGTGCATCGCTCCCAATTTTTCCCACTGGGTAGTTTTACTAGTACGAAACACATCTATAATTTCCAAAATATATACATATAAAAAAACGATTTAGAAAACCGATTTTTCGTTTTATGAAACCGATTTTTCGTTTTATGAAACCGATATTTCGATAAAATTGTGCAAAAAAATGGATTTTATAAAAATTGAGTGCAATATTTAAAGAAATATTGAATTAGTAAATCAAAATAGGTAATTCATTATTATTAAAAATAAAGGCATATAAATCACATTCACAGTGTTGCGATATCCTTTCTCGGTACGGTAGGCTGTTTTCTGTTAAGACAGGGCGGATCCAGAATTAATTCTTGGGGGGAATTTAAATTTTACTCGAAATCTGGAGATGATGTTATATGAAATCGTATTCATTTATAGTAAAACCTTGACTCCTTAAGAATAAAATAACTCAAAAAATATAACATTGTAAATTTCAAAACGTTACAAAAATGAAGAATCTTTGGAATTTTTCTAGTTCTTAGAAGCTACATTTTTTTATCTGAAAGATTATTCTCAGGAAAGGCCCTTTATACTGTTGACAATCTATTTTCTTCGTATAGAGTGCAATGTCGAACAGCAGCTCTAGTCGGGGAGGAAGGAACTGCCACAACCTCCCCGCGATATACATATTTAGTCCACCTACATCCAACCAATACTATCGCGACTGTGACATCGGGGCATCGAGAAACAACTCGCTGAAGTGTTATGCCTCCTGAAACTAGCTGAATCTCATCAACCAACCGATGACATGCGCTTTGGGGGAGCGGGGAAGGGCTAAGGAGGGCGATGACAGGAGGAATATCAATGTAAAGAGGGAAGAAGAAAGAAGGAAAGTTATATAGCCTGGAAAGTGGAAAAGGCGAAGGACCATGGGGCTGGCCGGGATTCGAACCCGGGACCTCTGGGATGGTAGCCAGACGCCTGACTCCCCAGGCTAACGAGGCCTAAATTGAGTTACCCAAGTTTCTTTTTTCCGTAAATACCCTGTATCATAGCGGATACCCTCTCTCTGGCACATTTTTTTACAAATATATCCAGGAATCACCCCTGAAAATAAAAGCCACATAGTCCTGCATGTCATAGGCCACATAGTCGTTCATGTCATGGTGGAATGTCTAATAGCAAGCTTAGCTTAAAGATATAAAAACAATATGATAGGTTAACAGTAGCCTGGAGAAGGCAGTGAGTCTAGCGTCTGAACTTTTGGACGTTGTAAGAATTTATTTTTTAACAGCCGACTGAGTACAACCAGCGGGGTTAGCTTGAGTTAGCCGAGTGATATGCCCAGATCTACCACATTGGAGGGCAATTGGCACCCGATTCTTAAACGGTTAAGCTGGTGGGATGCCTTATTCGGGCTACCTCTGAGGACACGAGTATTGTTAATCTTCAAAACGGCGATATCTCATGAATAGCAATTCGTACGAGAATAATCCCATAACCTACAAAATCTGTAAAAAACTATCTTTAAACTACCTTTTGAATAAATTTTTTTGCTGCCACCTGTCTTTGGAGAAATTCGATATTTCATTTATAAAGATGTTTTTAATGGCTTTTCCAATTTTCAGCTATTCTCGATGCTGCAGTTCAATGGCTATTTTGACTGCGTACAAAAAACTGTGTAGACGTAAATTTTAGGTCTGACTGTAACACGATGTGATCTATTTAACGCTATTCAGTATCAATTTATACAAGAATTGCTTCATCAATGCAACAAATGCACTGAAAGGGTTAAAATGATGGTTCAGGTATAAACGCTCATACCAAGAGTAGTAGGACATTTTACTTGAAGCCTCGGTACCATTTACCGTCGCGTAAGGTACGTACTGCCTCGCATAAGTCCCGCTTAACTCTAACCGTAGGGAATACATATGTTAACCAAGTATCTTACAGAGTTATTGTCCCTAGATGTAGCTTCTAAAATGAATTTTCTATTAAGCCGCGATTTTAAAAACTCAACAATATCGGATATAGACTTATTTTTATTAGATAACATTTTAAACAGTTACAATTTAAAAAATTGGTTGCAATTTTAAGATTTTTTTGGTTGAAAAGAAAGACAGTAGTTCTCTTTGGTTGAGCGATTGCAGTAGGATTTGGGGCCGCTTTTCGCTCCAACAGTGTATATGTATTATCACATATTATTGTTTTAGTTGTTTCCTTAGTTGCACTGAGGGATTTTGCTCCTTTCACCAGCGTGGTAAACCCAGAATTCCGAATTTATGCGACTCATGTAATATCACTACATGTGTCCCAGCTTTGAAATGAAATCAATAGATTTATCGTCGCTAAATAGCAATCGCTCCTAAGAGCAGTTCCATTTCAACGCATTACCCTGAACCTAAATTCCCTGTGGACAATCCTTTTCTATCACAATGTAGCGGTGCGCACTGATATGGTGAGAAATTGGCTTGGCGGTGGTGTGGGGAGTAAGTGGCAAGTGAAATATTTTAATCATTTACTAGCTGCTAATAAACCAGCTCAGGGTCATCATGTTCACTAGATAACAAGCAGATTGTTAACAATCTTCCGAGAAAGTTGAAAACTGGGTTACTTTACCGCTACAGGGCTTCTTAGCTACTAAACTAGCCATGCGTCATCATAGTTGCTAGTGAACTAGCTGTGAATACCTTGGTTCCATTGACTACAAAATGAAGGAATTAGTTCGCGCTAGCTTGTAGACTACTGAGCGAGTGGAAAGTTGTGAGCGCCAACGTCACAATTGTACTAGCTGACTAGCCGGCTTTTAAATTCGCCAGTTAGTAGTTTGTATGGTCAATGTAATCGGACCTTTGGTGACTATCGTGAGTATAGGCTTCTGCGACTCAGGGGCGCAAACCGGTTTGTGCAGCTTTCGCAATTCCTCAGAAAAAATAATTTATTAATTCCGCGTTTCCGCACGTTTATTGGTAATCGTTATTTCGTTGTCTTCGCAGCAGAACTTTGGAACTCTTTCCCTAATTATATTAAATTAAATTTGAATCCCCCGGCCCGCGGGATCATAATCTATTTTCAAAGTGGCCCGCGATACCATTTGAGTTGGCCACCCTTCCCTACAGGAACAGGCCTAAAGCATTAGATCTCTTACCATTGTCATATAGTAGGAGAAAATTGCTTAACTCATGCCTTACCTTGGACGTTTTAAACAGCAATCTCAAAGTTTCCATGAGATAGAATTAAGTTCAATGACAATGTCCGACGGAAGAGACCCATGAAATTGTTTAAGGAATATGCACATTGCACTGAGTATACTAAGAACGACCCTGTTAACATATGTTGCGCCGCGCATATATGTTGCGCGGTCTCCCCATCCATAAGTAAACAGTCCTTTAAAACAAATTTTATATCCCTGTTGTCATTCTAGTCTGTACCAATGGTAGTTACCGCCGTCTGTACTAATGGTAGTTATCGCAGGCCTCACTTCACTTTTCCATTCTTTTGTAGATTTATTTTGTGAAATTTCTGTCTTTCACTAAGCCTATCATTAGGCTCGTATAGGTGCTGTCGCCTAAGGCTGGTCGTCCACTAGAAGCGTATTCGAGCGGCTTCGCGCTACGGCCATACATATGAGCGGCTACAAGCGGCTCATTTGTATGGCCGAAGCGCGAAGCCGCTCGAATACGCTTCCAGTGGACGACCAGCCTTATTTCTACATATCCTCTGTACCCCTTTTAGAGGTCTGGCTGTTACTACTCTCATAAACCTAGAGGTGGTCTTCATTAATCTTCACTAATTGTTTTTATTATTAATTTAAGCCATTTTTGCATATATTCTTTACAATTTACTTAACCACTTTAGAAAAAAAAATTAATTTAAATTTTCCTTTTTCCATTTTTATATTTTTTTAATTCTGTTTCCGTGTATCACCACATCCTTCTCGATGGAATCTCTCATGATTGCTTGAAGTAGTTTTCAATTAACCAAATATGCATGTAAACTCGTGTTATAAGCCGGCAAATCAAAAAATTGTCTGGTTGACTTTAAAATCAAAACGCTATAAATTAAACAAAACGATTTATTTAAATATATTTGAAAAACTTATCCAAATTATAATACAGCGGCAATAATGTCAGTTGTTAACTGTTATACACATACCGAGGTTACATGACAAACTCAACACGAACTGAGTTCAGTTTTCGGTTCGGTTTGTGGCATCTAACCAGCAACCGACCGAAAAAATTGTACCGAACGTGTTCTGAGTGGGTTCACAAGTTTTGGCTTGGTTGAGTACAGTTTTCGGTCGGACTGTCATGTAACTAGCGTCTGAAAAATTGCACCCAACATTGACGTTATGTGCATTGTTTTGTTAACATCAAACAAACAAATTAACAAATTTGAATGAGATAGCTTCAACAAGGTGAAAATTTTTTTTTGTTGGATTATTGTAATTTCATTCATTTCATATAAAAAATTATCCATTTTTACGAAAAAATACACTTATATATTTATTTTCATCCGAACTGACATTTAACTAAACCGAAATTACAACTAAAAATCCATGTTCAGTATGTCATATAACAATCGACTTAAAATGCAAACTCAGATCGAGTTAAGTTCGGTTTACGTTCGGTTTGTCATATAACTCCGGTAAAACTAAAAGAAGATCAAAACCAATGGTTGTTGTCTTAGAACTTCATATCTGCGCATATCTGAATGACTTTAGCTCAAAGTCTCTGATCGTGGTTCATTGTATTTCGTAACCCCTTTGATTCGCGGTTGTCAGTACGTGATTAGTTGCATTAACATTGAAAAAACTAACAATTCTCGAGAAACACTTGTTGATCCCTTGTGGAGTAAAGAAGCATATCAGTGGAGTGTCATTTAAAAGAAAACTGTCAGAAATGCGACTGTCAGAATGGTCTTAAAATGGATCGGTTTGCTGCTGCTGCGCCTATACTCAACTTGCATTTTGATAGTGGATCTGTACTACATTTCATTTTATGCTGTATACGAGATATTATTGGTTGCGCTGCATACAATAAAGCCAAGATCGAAGAAATCAATTAAGGATGAAATCGCTGTTGTTGTTGGCGCCAGCAGAGGAATTGGTCGTGAAATTGCATTTGATCTTTCTTGTCTAGGAGCGACGGTAGTCTGCTTGGACATAAATACGGCTGGTAATGATTCGACTGTGAAACACATTAGGGCCAATGGAGGCAAAGCATTTTCGTATACCTGCGATGTGACACAAAACGAGATTGTCATAAAGACTGTTAATTCGATTGAACAAAATATTGGTGAGATTTCTATGCTATTTCATTGCTGCGGTGTTCCAAGTCCTCGGAGCTACACCTCGAAGCCAATTCCTGTCAAGGCAACGATTGATGTCAGTGTTTTCTCACACTTTTGGGTAAGTTTTAAGATTATCTTTCAAATTATTTGATAATGTACTAAAATATTTTTGTAGCTTCTAGATGCTATTTTACCAAGAATGAAGAAACGACGTCGTGGACATATTGTTCTGCTAACATCAGTAGCTGGGATTCGTGGACTTAAGCATCAAATGCCTCTTGGAGTCTCTCAATTTGCTGTCCAGGGACTGCTTGAATCATTACTAGAAAATCTTCGTTTAGAAAAATTGCATAAAAATATTTTCATTTCGCTAGTCCATATATATCCCTTTGTAGTTAGTGAAGAATTGGCTAAAGATCCTTCGATGCAACTTCCTAATTGGTTTGGCACAATTGATGCTAAAGAGGCGACCAATCGAATTATGGAAGGTGTTTTAAGGAATGAAATTGAAATAAGTATTCCAAAGCATGTTCTACATCTTGGACGTATCATGAAGTTGTTACCACGGAAAGTGATTCTCTTGCTGCGAGAGTTTCTGGACACCGGTGTAGATTTTGGGTAGTAGACACATAGCTTTAAAAAATATCAGACTGAATTTTAAGAGTCAGTATTTTTGTTAAGAATAAATAAGTGGAAAAAATAGAAAAATAAAAAACTGTTATATTTTATGAAGAGAAATATGAAATGCTGAATTTACTGTAATTTGAACTCGTCTGTAACTGTTAAGAGGCTATTAAATACAATTACAAAGAAGCTGAAATTTTTCAAGTCAAGTTACATATTTTTTTACAAAGGATTTAACTGTAAAAAGATTGAGTATTTTATTTGGTTTAAAAAAAGTAACAGTTTTGAAGAAAAATCATCGATCACAAATTCGAGCATGGAATAAGAAATTGTATTGATCGCAATGCACTGTTCTAATGTTTCTAGAATATGTTGGTTTTTTCCAGCGAATCTTGAGATAGTAATGGGCTGATTCATGATCCTCAATTATTTTGCTAAGTATATTATTATTGAAGAAGCTACAAAAAATATATTAAACAGTTCCTATAAAATATAGAAAACACGTGAAGAGATGAAAATTTTCAGTTAATAAAAATGGTATATTTGCACAAAAGCATTTTTCTATAAATTTTTTTCCAAGAGAAACATCCTCAACCAAAATTTTCCAATTTGCCTCCATAAAAAGAAAGAATTCATTTTGTGATTTTATTTTAAATAAATGTTTAAAATAAAAAGAAATATTTTTTTTTTAAAACCAAGCTATTTTATTTTTTATGCATGCACAATAAAAACTACGAAACAAACAAATTTAAAACCAAATAAACACCAAATTAAAAGGAAATCGAAATACAGTGAAAAAAAAAATTAATAAAACATCGGGCGTAAATTGTAACTATTATTGAAGAATCTTGTTTTATGGCGTTCCTACAGCATCCAGCATAATTTCTCGAACCTACCAAGGAAAGAAACAAAAAAACAAATTAATTTATCTGAATGCATTTTTTAATATCAGGTTTAAATTACCTGCACATGTGGTGGAGTACCCAATGCATAGAGTACAGCATCTGTAACATCCTCAGGATTGAGAGTAATTAACACGAGCTTATCTAACGGTTCTGGTAACATATCTGTTCTAACGGCACCTGGACTAACGGACTATTTAAAATAAAATTAAAAAAGAAGAAGAGTTAGAATGTGATCACATTTCTATTATATAAATATTTTAAATTGAACTTACCGTTACTTTAACTTTAGTATCCATCCTTAAGAACTCCTGACGATAAGTTTCCACCATTGCTGTTAGTGCAAATTTCGATGCTGAATACATACTAATTGATGGGACTTCCTTTGGCAGTGGAGGAACACGATGTCCAGCCATACTATTTATCATAATCACATGCCCATCAACTTTCCGATCCTTCATTGAATTAAAAGCCTCACGGGTACAATATAATACGCCCATTACATTGGTTTCGATGATTTCCTTACACGGTTCGGTATTGTTCATGTCCACTAAATTACCACATTTTAGGACTCCAGCGCTGTTAATTAATATATCTACGCCTCCATGTGCAGCCTTAATCTCTTGGAATGTACTTTTTACGTCTTCTTCATTACGGACATCACAACATAGAAAATGAAAACGAATCCTTTCCTCCGGAGGTATGGATTGTTCTAATTCATTAAATACATCTTGTCGGCGAGCTAAAGCCACTACATGTATATTATTTCTTATTAGTTCACGTACAAGAACGCCACCAATTCCAGCACTAGCACCGGTTACAACAGCAACTTTATCTCGCCAACGATCCATTTTCTGTAAAGTACAATACCGAACAAGCGACGACTGATGGCTTGCTGCTAGATTTATTCTAACAAGATAACGGAAAATTGTATTGGTTTGGAGAGGGGCAAAACGAAATTTTAAACTGATCGTGAGGTTTTTGGTGCCGCTGTTAAAAATCTGTATTATCTACAGCGGAAATGTCCATTAGGGTTTTTTTGATAATATAGTTCCTTTCCACGTAGATAATGGGGATACGTTCCGAAAATTTGAAATGGGGCTGTGAGAAATTATTAATTTTTAAATTAGAAAAAACCGCAAACAATTTTCTTAATGGTAAAGTCTTGTAATAAATTTTAAAAGGATTTAGAAATTATATGTAAATAAATTTATATTGGATTTTATCACATGGAAAAAAGAGAATAGTAGTTTTGGCAAATTTTGCAATTAATCATAGTAATATGATAAATAGTAATAGTAAAGCAATTTCTAAATGGGTTTTGGCCACAATTTGTCTATTACATACTTTTGCCACCGATAATGGTTAACAATAAAGTTGGTTTATATTTTTGAGTGATATTTAGAATGATCTTTTCACATCCCATATTAGCCCTCATGAGTTAATTTATTATATGTCAAATAATCTATTATTATTTAAAATATAGTAGCGCGTCACAAAAACACATGTGGTTCCGGGCTCTCCAAATATTAGTTATAAAATGCAAGTTCTATGCAAATTTAGTTTATGGAAAAAGGTATTAAAAGGACGATGGAATATAGTGATAGTGTGAACGGATTCTTTTAGCTAACATGAAAAAAAGAATATTTTGATAGTTATTTCCATGTTGGTGCTGATTTATGAAATTATTTTTTGTTAGCACAAGAATGTAAAAAAGAATTTCTAATGAATTTTGCAAACTTTTTTTTGAAGTTTCAATACAAGCTGAACGATTAGATCGAACTATTGTTCGTTGGTTTTTGATATAAAATAGCTTTAGTATAGGCTTTGGTATAAACAGGGGGCATAACTGAAAATAAATAGTAATAGCATTATCAAGAATTTATATTTTATATTAAAATATGAATTTTTTTTTTAATAATAAGATAATCAAGAATTTGCTACCTATTACAATTCAGAGATTGCTTTGCATAATAATTCTTGATTGTCGTATAAATACTATGTACAACAATAAAAAATTAACACTAGGTTTACTTAATATAATAGAAACTATAATAGAAATGAAAGAACGTTCATCAATCTCTGCGTTCCGAGATCTCTAATATGAAAATGAATGATTACTATGGGCGCTTTCAGTAATGCAGGATGCGTGCGCAAATGACTTAATCAGCGATTGAAAGTGTAAGCTTACAATGACTGAATAAGTCAATTGCGCACGCATCCTGCATTACTGAAAGCGCCCTATATCATAATAAATCTATTCCAATAGAGAACGTGGCCTGTCGAAGCCTGGGTTACTTGATTGGTGGGTGAAATTTAGTCAAAATCCCAAAAAGTGAAGGATCACTTTTTGTTACGTTTCGTGCAAATCAAGAAGACCATAACCTAAAAATCAATTGTGTTTTCAAAATAATGACAAAACTACATAAAAATCAATTGTGTTTTCAAAATAATGATTACATATTGAAATTAATAAATTATGCATGAAATTATTCAAAATCTTGTGTTAAGGTACCAAACGAAGTGATTATTTTCAGCACGACGTCGTAATCGTTTTGGTAACAGCTGACATGTCGAAAAGGTTGTAAGATTTCCAATCCATCTAAAAGCAATTGCGGTTTCTTGGTCTAGGTAATAAAAGTAGAGAAATAAAAATTGTATGAGACTCTGTTGGAACAGAAATTGGGTGATGCCTTGGTCCCGCGCGATCCCGCATTCTCTATTGGAACAGACCACAGAAGCAGTTTTATAGGAACTGGATCCCGGTCGACGGTGTTATAATGTCAAAATCGTATATTTGTTGTAACCACTGACATATAGCAATGGACTGCTGATTGACGATGCTGAATGGCACCATTTTTCTCCAGAAATAGAAAACCTTTTTTATGCAAACAAAAAAATTTTCTTCGAATTTAGGAGAAAATAAGTGATAAGTGTTTTCATCACTTATTTTTATTTATTAGCAGTTTTTTCACTAAATAAATGTATTTATTTCAAAACCGTGACCGTTATTTCCCCTGTTTAACGAACTTTTCAAAATAGCTCAAGAGTGAGACAGAAGAACGGAAACTATACCTGTCTATTTTTTTCTAATTATGTTTATAACGCTCATTTAGCAGTCCATTACTATATGTCAGTGGTTGTAACCCACTGACATATAGTAATCACTGACATATAAAGCCTGTTCGCTTACTTAAAATGGGATCCCTCGGGATCCCGAGATTTTTGACAATAAAATTGAAGAGTGGGGATAAAAATATGAAAGTAAGCGAACACCTTCTGGGCTGTTTTTGGCAAATCTAACCTAGAAATCACTTGGGTCTTCAAATTAATGACATAAAGCTATTGAAACTAATAATTTATGCATGAAATTATTTAAAATCTTGTTACTAGGCACCAAATAAAGATCTTATTTTCATCAAGTCGTAATCGTTTTGGTTTAACATGATAATTGACAGTTCCATTTGACAATTCAAATACACTACAAACAGCAATCCACAATCGCCGGGACTCAAAACCTCTGGCACAAATTGGCAAGAGGGGAAGCGAAAATTTCCCCTCTTTTTCGAGCCCGAGAAAGTAAGCGAACACGAAATTGGCGCAAATGGGATCCCGAGGGATCCCATTTGGAGTAAACGAACAGGCTTATAGTAATGGACTGCTAAATGAGCAAAATCCCATACAAAAAAATGGCACCAAAAACTATTTCTGCCTCGCTCCCACGTTAAATCCCAATGAACTGTAATCGTCAGCGCATGTCAGCGATATAAACATAATTAGAAAAAAAATAGACAGGTATAGTTTTCGTTCTTCTGTCTCACTCTTTAGCTATTTTGAAAAGTTCGTTAAAGAGGGGAAATAACCGTCACGGTTATGGAATAAATACATTTATTTAATGAAAAAACTGCTAATAAGTAAAAACGAGTGATGGAAATTTATTTCCGTTAATTATAACAACCATCTTATCACTTATTTTCTCTTAAATTCGAAGAAATTTTTTTTGTTTGCATGAAAAAGGTTTTCTATTTCTGGAGAAAAATGGTGCCATTCAGCATCGTCAATCAGCAGTCCATTTACTATATGACAGTAGTCAGTGGATTTTACCCACTGACATGACATATAGTAATGGACAGCTGATTGACAATGCTGAATGGCACCATTTTTCTCCAGAAATAGAAAACCTTTTTCATGTAAACAAAAAATTTTTCTTCGAATTTAGGCGAAAATAAGTGATAAGATGTCTGTTATAATTAATAGAAATTAATTTCCATCACTCATTTCTATTTATTAGCAGTTTTTTCATTAAATAAATGTATTTATTCCAAAACTGTGACAGTTATTTTCCCTGTTTAACGGACTTCTTAAAATAGCCACTGACATATAGTAATGGACTGCTAAATGAGCAAAATCCCATACATAAAAAATGGCACCAAAAACTATTCCTGCCTCGCTCCCACGTTAAATCCCAATGAACTGTAATCGTCAGCGCATGTCAGCGATATAAACATAATTAGAAAAAAATAGACAGGTATAGTTTTCGTTCTTCTGTCTCACTCTTGAGCTATTTTGAAAAGTTCGCTAAAGAGGGGAAATAACCGTCACGGTTATGGAATAAATACATATATTTAATGAAAATTAGATGCTAATAAATAAAAACGAGTGATGGAAATTTATTTCCGTTAATTATAACAACCATCTTATCACTTATTTTCTCCTAAATTCGAAGAAAATTTTTTTGTTTGCCTGAAAAAGGTTTTCTATTTCTGGAGAAAAATGGTGCCATTCAGCATCGTCAATCAGGAGCGCGTTCAAAAACCTTACTATGGTTAACCATGGTTTACTATGGTAAACTTTTGTCGTTCAAAAACTCCGTGGTTAACTACAACATAACCACGAGCATAACTTTTTGGCGTTCAAAAACTCCCGTGGTTAACCATGGTGTAGTTAAATTTTAACCATGCTCGGGAGCATGGTTAGCGATAGTTAAGAAGAAGAAGAATAAAAACAATTTTTTGACATTTGTTTTAATGTTAATAATGAACAAATCAAAGTGGGATTTGTGCGATTATTTTAAATAAATAATTATTGGAAATAATTGAGGCAAATAGCCGACACTATTTTATGGAAAAAAATTTTAATTTTTCTTTACCACGTAGTTAACCACGGTGCGTTCAAAAACCTCCATGGTTAAACATAAACTTTCGTGGTTAAGTAAAGTGATGCAGCATAACCACAGCTTACCTCGTGGTTTACTATAGTAAGGTTTTTGAACGCGCTCCAGCAGTCCAATTACTACATATATGTCAGTGGTAAAATCCTATAATGTGGAAATTTGAATTTGAAAAATGAAATTCGAATCTTTAAAAATCTTGATTTGAGACTGCAGGCTGAAGTATTGGCCTAAAATATATGATTTTCTTGAACACTTGAAAAATACGCCGCACAAAAGTTGAAGCTGACATATAGTAATGGACTGCTGATTGACGATGCTGAATGGTACCATTTTTCTCCAGGAATAGAATTTCTCGAATTTAGGAGAAAATAAGTGATAAAATGTTTGTTATAATTAACGGAAATAAATTTCCATCACTCATTTTTATTTATTAGCAGTTTTTCCATTAAATAAATGTATTTATTCCAAAATCGTGACGGTTATTTCCCCTGTTTAACGAACTTTTCAAAATAGCTCAATAGTGAGACAGAAGAACGAAAACTATACCTGCCTATTTTTTTCTAATTATGTTTATATCGCTGACATGCGCTGACGATTACAGTTCATTGGGATTTAACGTGGGAGCGAAGCAGGAATAATTTTTGGTGCCATTTTTTGTATGGGATTTTGCTCATTTAGCAGTCCATTACTATATGTCAGTGCTGCAGACATACTGCCTGTATACCACCTCCCGGCCGACATTCAGATTTCCAAGATTATTTTTACACCGTGAAGGCATTATGTTCCTGCTCCACTAGTTTAAAGAATTTTTCTTTTTCATCATCTGCGGGTTTTGTAGGTGCGTGAACGTTTATGAGGGCTATGTTTTTAAATTTTCCTCGCACATGAAGGGTGCATAGCCTTGAATTATTTATTACTTTAAAACCGATTATGATTTTGAGCTCATGATGTTTTGTATGATATCTGTAATACACATCATACTCAGGTTTTACAAGACATCATTCTCTGCCCATCGCACCATTAGAAAGGCGGTAATGTTAGCTTTAGGCTGGTCGTCCACTGGAGGCGTATTCAACCGGCTACGCGCTTTCGCTACATGAGCGTCTACACGCGGTTATGCGTGACAGATCCAACATAAAGAATTTCATATAAAGACCGTCCACTGCAGGCGATTTTGAACGGGCCGGCGGCTATAAGCGTATTCGTGCGTGCGCGCCCGAATTAAATTTCAAGGGGTTTCTCTCATCATCTCATTATGATTTTAATGGTTGTTGAAGTCTTACTAGAATAGGTTTTTATTTTTATTATAATATTTCGAATATACTTTTAGTTTGAACTATGTTTGCGTTTCGACTTCTAACATAAAAATGCTGAAATAATGTCGCAATATGAGCAATTGTTCAAATAAAACTTTTCTTACCGTACAGCGCGCCGTTCCGAAGAAGGAATAATTTGTCTGAAGTTAGAATCCCTGGTGCTAATTGGCGCTATGTCATCCAAAATATATTGAAATGTGTTGGGACTTAATCGAGAAATTAAGGGGGTTCTAATTCGCTGTGTAAATGAATAAACTCTCCCTGACACATCCTTTTTTCCAAAATAGGGTTAAATCAACATGTTCGTCTTTTTTTATTAATCCTACATCTCATTAACATAAAATTTACCAAAAAATACATATCCTCTTCTTCCATCACAATATTATTATTTCAAGGCTCACTTTAAATTGAACAGTACGAAAAGCTTGCAGTAAACGACCCCTGTTGAGTAGCCGCGTATCTTAAAGCCGCCTGTAGCCGCTCATGTAGCGAAAGCGCGAAGCAACTTGAATACGCTTTTTTTTAACACTCATAAATTTTTCAATAGTAAAGAAATGAAAGATGGATTTAAAAACAACATCCTTTGTATGGCAAGTAATGTCGTTTCTGCGAATGTTCAATATTTGATTATCATTTATCATCTGATTATGTACATTATGTACTTCAAAGTCGTGCCAAAGCTATTTTTAAGTTTAGAAATGGCTTGTTTACTTATGAAAAATTTTATCTAAATTTTATTTTGCACTTTTGGGTGAAATGGCCAGTGAAATACCAGAAGTGGTACATATCCGGCATTGTATGCTATTTGAGTGCGTGTTGTAACGCAACAGCTGCTACCAAAAACATTTGCAATGCTTATCCAAGTGCATTAGACATTCGTAAATGCCAAAAACTGGTTTTCTAAGTACAGATTCAGTAAATTTGACTTTCGACTCGTATCGATCATGAAGACCAACACCCTTGTCGAACGACCAAATTGCAAAAGTCAGTGGCTCTCCGAGTAAACCACTACAAAGTACTGCTAAGCCAGCCAGTACTGGGCTTGGTAAAGTATTCGTGAAATCGTTCACTTCGAAGTTCTTAGGCCTGCGCAAACTGTGAATGTAGACCTCTACTGTGAACAATTGGGTCAATCTTTAATTGAAAAATGTCCAGAAACTGTCAACAGAAAAGGCGTTAAGACTCAAACAGAACCAATCCGTTCCGTCAGCTTTTAAAAAATAGAAATTTAACTTTTCCATAAATTTTCCATGATCAAGAGGAGGAAACGTCAAAAAATAAAAGTGCCGAGCGGACGGAACGGATTGGTTCGGTTTGGTGATTAAAAACTTAAAACTTCTTGGAAAATTATTTCTTTCAATGTAGTGTACAAACGACATTATTTTCCGGTCCCCTATTAGTAATATAAGTCCACAGCGACAATGAAGTTAATCTAATCAGTGGTGACTAACGTTTGAAGATAAACCTTCAAGAGCTGTTCGAATGAAAGAAAGACGGAACTACAAAACGTATCTCAACTACATATGTATATAATGAAGAAATAAAAACTTCTTGAATCGAAAACCAATTTTGAAAGAATAGACCACCTAACTGAGCGCTTACTACATTTCGGTTAAAATTCTTAAAAAAAATGGTGGAAATCTTGCCATTTGAAGCGCTGAGAACATGTCAAAATCTTTAAATCTAAATAAACTGTAATACCCAATTTTTAAAAACAAGCATAATAATATTTACAGCAATAGTAAGGTGGAAACTACGCCAAAGAAACCGTTGATGAATATCAAATTTTTTTTCTTTTACGTAAACTATATTGGCTTTAGAATATTTATAAAAAAAAAAAACTTTTGCGATATAAAATACCAAAGAAAATAATTCGTCTAATCCTTTAATGAGTATGAAAAAGGCAAGAAACAGGCTGAAAAATCAAAACGATAAATTCCTGTTAACAAGCGCCTTTAAACAAGGAGATGGGTTCATTCCAATATTATTCGAATTAACAATGAAAAGCCCAGTTAAACCAAAGTAGTAGGCAAAGACAAAGGCAAGTGAATCTAGCTAGATAGTAAATATCGAGTCACAAATTCTACCGAGCATCAAACTTCTCCTGGTAATATTGTTCATTAGAGATGCGGTTCCTGCAGAAACCTCAAACACTGTCAGTCCAGCTTATACATATAAAAGGTTTTTTTTTTCAAATGAGATCATGCGTAGTGCAAACAAACGTATGAAAAATGCGACTGTAAGTATGTCACAAAACGCAGCTCTTATGCATCGATATATTGCCTATTGCCTTATACATTTCAGGGAATTTTGATCGTGCCGGGCTCAAATTATTCCAGCTATCATTTTACAGTATGTATCATTTATATGATATTTGGAAAGTAACTGCAAAATGCTTTATAATGATGAAAAATACCGGAGGTTACGCAAACATATGCAATCCGAGATTTTCGGACAACGCTTATTTTTAATTGTAAAAGCGTTAGCGGTATTTTATATTAAAGATCGAGCAGAAATATTACAATCGACAGTTTTTTCATCTTATACATATGCATACATATGCTATTATATGCATTCGTAATGACGAAATACCTGGTCGAAAAGAATTGGTGTGCAAGCAGGAAGTATGTCGAGGAACGTTTTCTGTAAAAAATTACTTGAATTTAGACGAGGGAAATTTAGTGAAAAAAAAAATAAAAGTAAAGAAACAACTTTTGAGTGATTTATTGTAAATGAAGAATTAACACAGCGTATAATTAATACTTTGGTTTGTTGATTTTGATTTTTGCGATTTTCACTTTAAAAGAGATTGCAGGGTTTTAAGCAAGCTAAAGTCTTGGATGACATCGGCTCAAAATCGGGACCGGTAGAGAGAACAGTTGCGAGAGGCCAGGACCGTATCCCGGTTGTAGAGTCGTTACAGAAGAAGAACAAAGTCTTGTGTAAGTTCTTGCAAGAGGAGAAGTAAAGGTCTTTCGTGCTCAAAAAGCATGGGAACAGAAATTGCGTAACTTTATGTAACCTCTTGCACAGGTAAGAGCCCATATACACATACAAGAACTGATCTAGTGTCTGTCAATTGCGACAAAATTGTTCTTATGATATTTATCAGGAAACGAACATTGTCTGATCTGATATTTAAAAGATCTTAGGAGATTTTTTATTTAAAAGATAAATACTTAGGAGTGAGTAGGGAGGAGCAATTTTTAGTACTTTTTCACCTGAGTTTTGTCGAAAAGTACCAAATAAGCACCAAATAAGGCCAACTTTTGCGTTAAAATTGCTAATAACTCCAAAAGTAAAGGTCGTAGCATAATAATCGTGAGACATTATTCATAGGAAATTGTCCAAGCTTTCCAATTTTGTAAAACAAAATATTGGTTTATTACGTATTTTTTGGAGAAAAAGGTGGTTGAAGTGGAAATTTTAGTGAAAAAAAAACAAAATTTTGTCTTTGATGACTCATAACTCTGGATGTTGGTGGGTTGACCCCTTGACTTTTACAGATTTAGATAGGTGGGAGTATTCTGCGTAGATTGATGTCTTATTCATTAAAATATCTAAAAAGGTGACAAAAATACAGGGTAATATGTAAACCTCTACCAAAAAAACTTCAAAACGCCATATCTCGAAAACGAAAAGAGGTACCCCCCCCCACTTTTACTTTTTTTTGCGATAATTTTTCATGTACTATTTGCCATTTTCCTTTGTACCATGAGTAACGGAACACCCTGTATGTATTTCTCGAATGTGGATTCCACGTTGGTGAATAGAGGCGGAACCGAAACAGTATAACAGCAATAAAAACCCACCAAAAAATGCGAAGCAATTTTATTACATTACTCAAATATCGGCATTTCTTATAACGTATAGCCATTCATTCATTATTAGTACTTGCTACCAGTTATTGCTAATTAGTCCAGGAGAGATAGAGAAAAAGTATTTAAAAGTTGAAATAAATCTACCCTGCGATTTCTTGACGCTATAATTAAGAGAAAAATCGCAGGAATTCAATGAATGTGTTTTGGATAAAATTGGTCCAGGGGCACAGGTGGTAAAATCTTGATAAAAGTAGCGAAAGCACGTTTTTTCACCTTTTGGGTACGAAAAGGATGTTGTTTTGGAAAACAAAAAATACTCCATAATAGTGCTTAAAAAGACGAAAATTATGAGTTTTGGACCATTGATATCGGTCAACAGGTTTTTACAGAAAAATTCAAAAACCATTAAAAATGGCCGTTTTTTGACATTTAATTATAGGGAGTGTAATTATCGTAGAACCTTTTGTCAGGGCTTAAATTGTGGCCACTGATGGTGCCTACCTACAATAAAAATTTCATGAAAAAATAATGGTAACTTTTCGAGTAAATCTCAAAAATGTAAAAACATTTGTTTCACAAAAAAAGGTTGAACAAGGCCAACAGTGGTCCTAGAAATTTTTTGATTGACATTTTGGCTTGCAAAGGGTTGCTCTACAACCCCATTTTCATGAAATGTATGTAAGGTTTGATTTAACACCTTAAAACCCCGTTTGAAAATCACCCTTTTTCCAGTTTTTTTGAATAAAAAGCTTTTCTTTTGAGCTTTTTCTTGAAAATCGTTCTTCGACAGTTTTATCAATTTGTTTTTCACCTGTTCTACAGGTCCGATTTTATTCGAAATATATTCATATAATTCCTACGATTTTTCTCTTAATTATAGTGTTAAAAATCCGCAGTTTTTGTGTGTTTTTAAGAAAAAGCTCAAAGAGCTCACGAAGAAAACTCACTCACTTTTTACATTTTTGAGATTTACTCGAAAAGTTACCATTATTTTTTCATGAAATTTTTATTGTAGGTAGGCACGATCAGTGGCCACAATTTAAGCCCTGACACAAGGTTCTACGATAATTACACTCCCTATAATTAAATGTCAAAAAACGGCCATTTTTAATGGTTTTTGAATTTTTCTGCAAAAACCTGTTGACCGATATCAATGGTCCAAAACTCATAATTTTCGTCTTTTTAAGAACTATTATGTAGTATTTTTTGTTTTCTAAAACAACATCCTTTTCGTACCCACAAGGTGAAAAAACGTGTTTTCACTACTTTTATCAAGATTTTACCACCTGTTCCCCTGGACCAATTTTATCCAAAACACATTCATTGAATTCCTACGATTTTTCTCTTAATTATAGCGTCAAGAAATCGCAGGGTAGATTTATTTCAACTTTTTCGCTATTTCTCCTGGACTAAATATCTAAGAAAAGTAGGACGTAAAATCGTAATAAAAATATTCAGAAAATCTCTCACTTTCATACTTTCGGGGCGCTGTAAAACCCTTCGTAGTGAACGAAATTAAAAATAGTATGAATGAAAATTATTCGTAATGAAACCCTCGAAAAAAAAAACTTATTATTTTTTTTTTTGTTAAAGTTGAAGGAAAAAAAGTTATAGCCTTTAAAAGAAAATATTGTGACTAATTGTTCTAAGTCTTATAACTTCTTAATTATTCATTTTACCACAAAATTTTATACTAGTCAATTGTAGATAATTTAATTCTAAACAAAAAGTGTCCTTGCAAATTTTCTGTAAGATGTACCGTTTCGGAGATATAGTGGAAAAATCATTTGCACACGTTTTCTGGGCCAAAGGCCCCTCCCAAACCAGTTCGAAGAACTGTATGGCATTATGGGAAGGCCAATTGGCAGGGGCTTATTAATTTTTTCCAGTCTACAGACTGGAATCTGTGTTTCCGGAATAGAAACGCCAACTCTGCCGCTATCCGTATCACCAGGATCATACAGGCAGGAATGCATTTGTTCATTCCCCTGTCTCCGAGCGTAACGCCCATTCAATGGACAGGGTTTTTTTCAGGACTCGCGAGGTGTACAGGTGCCTCAAAGAGCTCGATGCCAACAAATCCACTGGACCCGATAATATACCCCCTATCGTCTTAAAACAATGCGCCTCACCTTTGGCTAAACCTCTGCGCAAATTATTTTCCCTGTCATATTTCTCCGGAGTTTATCCCGACTCTTGGAAACTTGCCCATGTTCAGCCCATACCGAAAAAAGGTGATTCCAGCGATCCCTCCAATTACCGCCCAATAGCAATTACTTCTATCCTCTCCAAAACCATGGAGACGATAATCAGCAAAAAGCTTATGGGATATCTAGAATCCAATCTACTCATAAACGACAGACAGTATGGCTTCCAACAAAAAAGATCCACTGGCGATCTTTTAGTCTGTCTTACAGAACACCTCAGCCGTAGCCTGCATGGATCCGGTGAGTCTAGTCTGGTTGCTCTGGATATCTCCAAGGCTTTCGATAGAGTTTGGCACTCAGCCCTGTTAGCTAAACTCAAAGCTATTGGAGTTGACTCACTTCTACAGAAGTGGATTGAGAGTTTCCTTTCTGGCCGTTCAATCAAAGTGGTATTGGATGGCGTCAAATCCGCACCCCACCCGATCTCTGCGGGGGTACCCCAGGGGTCAATTTTATTACCGGCCCTATTTCTCATATTTATAAATGACCTTCTTTCAATCCCCTCCAACCCACTTCTCAGCTTCGCTGACGACAGAAAAAAACAGAACCAGGATTAATAGCTTTATTATTAAATCAAGGAAGAATCAAAGAATGTGTTGCCTTACCATCCATAACCGGGGATATTCGCACCTCACCGATTGCAGGAGGGCTCTGCTCAGCTTGGTACCGCATAATTTTGTTCTGAGGCTTAGAACGAATGGTGACCTGGGCGATGGTACTCAGGTTTGTTAGTTGAAATGGCGAGGCCTAAATACTCTATGCTGACCTCCAAATAGCACATAGCGCCGTTTTTATACCACAACCAGTAGGCTTGTTATGGTTTTAGATCGATGATCTGCAAATAGATGCTCAAGCTCGGCCAGTATGGGGCTGCCAATAGACTGCGTCAGGCCCTAGGTTTGGGCCGAACATTTGCAGATGAAGTGCGTAATAGTTTCTTTTTGTTTGGATCCTTGCAGCTGCGATGCGATGAATATTATTATTATTATTATTTATTATATGAAAAAAAAAAAGATGAACACAAGATTTATGTCTTTTAGAGTACAACAAGTATAACTACATAATAGATAGACTAACTTTGCCCATTCTTAATGCACGGTCTCCTATTGATTAGTGTCCCGTATACTTTTAGCTCTGGCTGGGTTCTCTGTTTAGTGTGGGATAGGTTTACGAGGTAATCAGTTTTTTTTTGTTATAGGATGGTCATGTTCTCGTAACCGTGCTGCAATTCATTAGTCCTTTTCATTTTGCATTGGCCAATTATAGGTGAATATGCCTTTTAACTGAATAGGCATCCTTGTTTGAAGCCCCCTTGATAAATTGTCAGCTCTCTCGATCTCTTGTAGATCCCTATGGCCTGAGTCCCCCAATTGGCAGATTGGCTATATTGCATCTTTCACTACTCCGCAGTGCATCTTTGAACCCTTTGTGTAGATTACTGTGATAAAGCGTGTCCACTTTCCTACTTCCATATTGTCGGAATTTTGACTTCGAACTTCTTGCTGTACTCTAACTTGGGGACAATATAGTCAGTGGTAGTTAAAATCACCCATCTGTCAATTATACCAAGAATTTCAGCACCCACTCTTAAGTCTGACCGCCCTGTAAGAGGCCAGGTACTTAGTATTAGGTAGTGGAGTCCAGTGGAAGTAGGTAGAGGACCACATTTAACGCGTCCCTAGGCGTTGTGCGCAACCATTGTACTCCTTCGGGCACCATACTATTGATTCATGGGATGTACGATGGCTGAATATATCCATAACGAAATTCGTGGTTTAAGTCCCCATTTCTTCCCAAACATTTTCTTACACGAGTAGAGAGCTACAGGCCTTCCTGAGTCTTTCCTCAATATTGAGAATCCAGTTCAATTTAGGATCAAGGATAACACTTAGGTTCTTGACCGTCGAGGCTAGATGTATTGTACTCCATCCAATTTTGGTCAGCAGGGTTAACACAGAGATCTCACCCTTTAGCCCATCTGCTAACGCTCTTCAGAGCATTTTTCATAATCTCGCTCATTACGTCTAAGTATGTACCAGGTCGTCAGCGTATGCGTCCACTTTGGTTCCATTTTCCTGTAGTTTGCTGAAGATTTTGTTAATTACCAGCAGTCATAGTAGCGGGGTCATATCTCGTCCCTGTGATGTGCCTCTACTAACACTTCTGGTTATTGTACAGCTTTCAAGATCCATATGCAACAGGACAGCTACCCATCGGCCGAGCCTTGCCTCCACCCTTAACTCAGTCGGGGATTCCAGGGTGGCTGTTGAATTGGCTCTTTACTCGAAGGACCAATATGTTTTAAAGAATCTTCCTTTCTTCCGCACATTGAAGTTTAAATAAAAAAGGATGGCAGTAATTTCCCTTTATCGGGATCTTTATTTAATCTTTTCAAATACACAACACATAAATGAATGAAAAACAAAAAAATCATACCCAGCAGGCAAAATGAGCTCACAAAACCAGAAATTTGTCTTACAACTCACAATGAGCTCAATATGATGAAAATATGACATCCCAAATGCAAAAAAAAAATTAAACCAGTTGTGAGAAAATAATGAGATCATAATGAGAGGAAAGTGAGAAAGAACCGAAATTGAATGTCCCACTTAATGTTCATTGATTGGAAGGTTGTTATGAGCTAATTATGAACAATTGGTTTGATAACAATTTTTAAGACGGAATCATCGAATTTTCGGATGAGGAAAAATCAAATCGAATGAGAAATGAAGTTGATAATTTGGGCGACTTATCTGAATAATTTGACGATAATGATGATATCAATATTAGAGTAGGAGATGCAATCGCGGGAATTGGAAGTTGGGCTAACAAATATGGTATCGGTAGAAATGGAATAACTGATTTACTTAGTGTTCTGAACAAACTACTTCCTAGTAAATTTCCAACTGAAGGAAGAACCGTTCTGATGACACCAAAATCAGTAGAAGTGACGAACATCGATGAAGAACGCAAATATTGGCAGCAAGATGTTACAGTTTGTCTTAAGAAGGCATTTTAAAATTTACAAAAAGATAATGGCATTTTGTTAAACATTAATGTCGATGGTTTGCCAATTTTTAATAGCTCAACTGAGCAATTTTGGCCAATACTTGCGAATGTCGAAGGGAGGAACCTTTCGTAATTGGAATTTACAACGGTTCACAGTGGAACGAATTGCCGAAAACGTGGACAAAAGTCTAAATATTAATGAATTTGGACGAAATTCGGTATTATAGGGTAATCGAGCTCACTGATCACGAATTTAATATCAAAAACTGAAAATTCAAAATGGCGAATCCAATATGGCGGACATTATTTTTAAAACATTGTAGAAATAAACTCAAAACTTGTATCTAGATGTTTTTGGGCATGCCGATTACGAATTTGATGTCAAAATTTGGAAATTCAAAATGGCGGATCCAATATGGCCGGCATAATTTTTCAAAATTGTTCAAAACTTGTATTTATATGATTTTGAGCATGCTGAATACGAATTTGATACTTGAATTCGAAAATTTTAAGAACAGGAACTTGAGTGACTCCCTTTACAAGATATGTAGACTAAATAAGGAAATAAGACCAAAATTCTAAAATATTGGAATTTTTCTGAAAAAACGAAAAACATTGGGATTTAGATCACATTTTTAATTACATATCTTGTAAACGATGTCATTCACTTAATATCATATAAAAGAATACACATTTCCCTAAAACACGAACCGAATTACGTTGTTCTACGATAATTAGTCTAGGAATTATTCAAGTTTAAGTAAATATTAAAATATACATTTTTTCTTTCGTAAACACCCTGTACCTTAGTGGATAGTGGGGATAGCCCCCTCTCTAGAACAATTTTTTTTATTTCTCCAAAACCATCCAAAAATCACGCCTGAAAATATTAGCCACGTAGTCCAACAGAGGATTTATTGAATGTCTGATGACCGATACAAATTGCGTATTAGGTCATGTAAACCAATTCATGAACGGTGATTCTTTGTAGATAATCGCATTCTTTCGAAGAATCGTAAGAATTAAGCCATTCCTGGATGAAGATGTATTCGATGCATTTCATGCACCAACACTAAAGTTAGAGGATGATCCTTTGGCAGTATGATTGGATGTCTGGCTTTGAGGTACAAGTCGGAATTCTCTATACGTCTGTCAACTCGAAGTCAATTGTTATCGTCAACAAATGGGTGAAGACCTGTCAATGGACCTTTACTGGAAAGTGCTCCCTTTGATTTCAGAGAAGAGATTTCTGTGGAAAAGGCTGATTTTTGAACTAGTTTCAAACAAATCTTTGTTGCGCTAATGATATCGCTTGCAGAGAGAAAATTAGTCATACGATTTTCTTTTAATATCTTACAGTTCTCATAAAAACGCCGACAGGGTGCCATTATTCTTGTCTGACGAGAAAATGATGAAGTTCGGCTTGTAAGCAATGTGAGAAGATTATCCTTGACATCATTTAAGCATGATAATAAAGTTTACCTTTTTTCTTCTTTCTTAATTTCTCTGATGGAAGCCTTGTTCCTAGTATCTGGCCAATTTAATGGCTCTTCAGACAGCTAACGCGGTCCGTGTCGAGGGTGAAATTCCTCGCGAAGCTAAATCTGCTGGATTGTCAGATGAGGATACCTGCCGCCAAATAGATGTAGGTAATTGGTTCTTTATTTCTGAGGTTCGATTTGCGACAAAAGTTTTGAAACTGCGTGGAGTCTTAGAGAGCCAGGCAATCAGTCCAGGCATAGATTACCACATTGGTAAGAGAGAGTGCTTGAAGAACTTTACTAATAATTCTAATCTTGGAATTGTAATTTGTTTGAGAGGAGCAACTTTGCTCTTAGATGCAAGTAATCCTTCCTTCATGGTCAATGCTTCGCCAGTATAAAACAGCAGCATAAGCATTCTCTGAAGCATCTGAGACATGCATTTCAATACTGCTCGCGTTAACCAAAATTTGATGAGGAATGGGTATATTTTGCACAGCAGCTATTTCATCGTTGAAATGGTTCCATTTCTGTAATATGTAGGCACAATCTCGTCCCAATCAAATTTAGCTAACCATAAATGTTGTAGCATTGCGTTCACTACAATTATAAGCGGCGCCAACCAGCCCAAAGGGTCGAAAATTCGGGAAACATTGCTGAGAATGGTTCTTGTCCTTGGTGAATTCTGATGCTTGAAACAAGAATACATCATTTACTGGATTCCTAAAACTTTTGCTATGCTACTACCATTGTCGATTAAAACACAGCTGTCCTTGTCATTGTTGGCCCGGTTGAAGTCTAAGAATTCAGGTGAATTGGATCTCCATTTTGTGAGATTGAAGCCGGTTTTTGCAGTAGTTCCGTTAAGTCTGCTTTCATTGTTAATGTGTTTCTGAGGCAATTATCCCCACTTAACGAATTGTCCACATAGAAATCCTTGCTTTGTTATCCTCACTGATCTTCTTCAGAACTCTTGTGGCTAGAAAAGGAGCTGAAGCTGTATCACACTTGACGGTAGTCAGCCTATAGTGTTTAATTGGGTCCGTTGTTTCACCTCGCCAAACAAAACTTTTTTGGAAATCCCGGTCAGCCGGTGTAATCAATACCTGACGGAACAGTTTTGCAATGTCCGCCGAAAATGCAACCATAAATTTTCTAAAATTGAGCTGGTGACAGAGATGTACTATTATGCACCGTAGCCTTAAAGAGATTTTGAAAGGACGACCATTCCCTATAATCGCCAGTAAATGGAGGTGTACTCAGACGAGATAATTTAGACGTAGCGTATTAACTACCTCGTTTTTGAATCAGTCATTTTTCCTACAATTATTCAATTATGCCTTATCTCGATTTAAATACTTATCTGGTTTTTTATTTTGAAAGTAATAATATACCTTCCATCCGGCTGGAAGGACCATGAATTGACTCTTTACTCGAAGGACCAATATGTTTTAAAGAATCTTCCTTTCTTCCGCACGTTGAAGTTGCAGTTATTTATTTATTATATTTTTTTTTATTATTTATTTATTTATTTACTTTTCTCAGGAAAAGTTAAAATAGTTAAGTTACCTGCGAAGCGTATGCTTATCTGCAGGTGATTAGGTATTTTATAATGGTTTTAGAGTGATTTTTTCGGTTATTTCAAATTATTGGCAAACAAATTATATTACATTTTTAATTCAGTTGACATTGACTTTAGGGATTTAGGAACTTTAACTTATTTTGCAAATTACTAGTTTTAATATTAAGCGACATAGTGTAAGTTGAGAAAATAGAGTTTTATATATTTTTTAGGTTTTTTAAAATTAACAATATTTTTGAGTTCAGCTGGTAGCTCATTCATCAACTCTGGCAGGGCGTAACTTGGATGTCTTCTCCCATAGATATTGTAAGTTTCTGGTATCTCCAGCAGTCCTCGAGCACGTCTTCTAGTATTCATAGAATACTGGCGTATTCTTTGTTGGAAGCGCCGATCATCATTGTTATGTAAGAGTTGTGCCATCTTAGACATACCGTTAACATCTAGGACCTTTAAATTATCTTAAACGGGATTCTGCTAGTGAAAGGTACATTTGCTTCTGCACCTCAAAACTAGTGTATCTTTTGAGGTACACCATAGCGAAAACGGCACACTTAAGCTGCCTCCATATCTTATTAACATGCTCCTGCCACAGGAAGCGTTCATCAATTATAATTCCTAGATACTTCATAGACTACTTCAATTGGACCACTTTTCGATGCTGCTGGGCAGCCTTCATTCTTATGATATATGCTGATGGGAACTTCGGGTTGGTGTGGGGCATACGTATGTGCATCAGTTTAGTTTTCACAGCATTTATCACCAGTCTTTGGTCGTGGCACCATCTGGAAACGCTATCGAGTTCGTTCTGCATTATCGAAGCCGCTATGTTAATGCACTTATGCTTAATAAAAATTGCCAAGTCATCTGCGTATGCAAAGACTGTACTTCTTTTTAATAATCGCAGAAGTTCGTTTGTAGATAAAATGAAGAGTATCGGTCCCAGCTTTGAACCTTGGGGTACACCATGCAAACTGTGGTTTTATTTTTCTGGAAACCATATTGGTTTGGTTGTAGGATTCTGTGCTTTTGTATGAAATCTGTTATTCTTCGTACTATAATTTCCTCCGAGCACTTCTCTACTACAGGAAATATTGCGATACGCCTGTAGTTTTCAATGCGATCTCTCACTCCCCCTTTGAATACTGATTGGATTATCGACTTTTTAATAGACTGGGAACACAACTTTGTCTTATGCTTCGATTGATAATTGTTTTAACTATTAAAGTTAAAAGCAATGCGTTTAGTTTAAGAACAATCGGCCCAATGTAATCTGCTCCTTGTCCCTTGTCGGTTTTTAAGCAGCACAACATTCTAGCTTCTTCTACATAAATTGATTGCGCGAGACTTATTCCTTCATGACTGCAGGTTTTATGACAGCATCTATGTTCCATTTTTGACGCTTGACTAGCAAATTGTTCTGCAAATTTTCTACCAGGTTCGGTAGGTTAGTGCTAGCCGGAAAATTGTTAATAACAACCTCATCGATGGATCTTTTCTTTCGCTCCAGAAGTTCATTTAAAACACTCCATGTTTTCCTCGGATCATTTTTGGCATTTGTAAAACTCTTTGTAGTAATTGGTTTTTGCGATCATAATATTTTTATTTACTATATTTCGATACCGTTTGTAATCACGTTCGTATCCTTGGTTTAGTGTGTTGTTTTTCCACTTCCTATAAAGGATGGCAGCAATTTCCCTTTGTTGGGATCTTTATTTAATCTTTACAAATACACAACACAAGAATGAATGAAAAACAAAAAATCATAGCTAACTTGAATACAAATTTCAATCAAGTTAAGGCTAACTTGATAATTAAAAATAGCTAAGTGAATTTGTTGACAAGTAAACATAAGAATTTATAGAAACTTAACAAAAGGGGTTGGCTATCTCGAACACTGTATTCGTACTAAAAGAACCTTCTCTATCATGAAATTGTTTTTTCCCCTCTTTCGGTATAAAGACAACCTTCAATTTCCTCCACACCTGTTGAATATTTCACCTTACCAGGGGGCTAGACGATAAATTTTTCAATTGTAATATTGCATTGCAGCATTAAAATTGATCGTCTAGCCCCTTTTGCAATATTGCAAATGGGGTGATTGCATATGCAAGAAATTCAGAATTTTTTTAAAACAAAATGGCGGAAAGTGTAAAAATTTAAACAATGAAGATTACTTGACGTGGGATAATTTAATATGTTGTGAATTAACATGAAAATTTTTTAAAAGACAAAAGTTGAGGCTGCTAACATTTTTTTATTACAAAATGAGTGAATTAATGAAAATTAGTACCAAACGCAAACAACTATCTCCTACGCGTTTCTTATAAGAATGAAATTGCAGTGCAATGAAATTCCTGGCGATAATACTTTCACATGCAAAATTTCAAATTGCAATTGCAGACAAATTGATCGTCTTGCCTTGGGTTAGGGAGGTTATCATCACATCCGGGTGGAAAATTGTCGATTGTCCAGGAAGTTTTATCTCCTGCAACCAACAAGTTGAGCCACTGCTCCAAGTGCACCACACCTACATACCTGGCCTCCTATATCGGTGACCTCTTCAGCGTCTTTAGTGAATCCGTAGAAGTGTGTATTTACCAGCCACTGCAGTGCTATCTGTATGTTTTAAGCAGATAGACATATATGTATGGTGAACTTAACTTATCTCCTTTCAGCCAAGCGGAAATCAGGTCGTGTCTTTGGTAATCTGGTGGAGTCCCGGATCATCATGGCGCCAAGCCCTGGCCACGCAGGAAAGTGACGATCTATTCACTGTTCCTGAAGTGGATATTGGAACACTCGCCAGTTTATTGACTAGAGTCCTAGAGGAACAGACTCTAATAAAATATGCCAATATACTACAAGCTATTTCTTATTGGGCCATGGGTACGGACAGATAATTGTTAGGTACTTAAAATAGATTTGAGCACACTGGTTGGCTTTATTGCCGGCCGCTGTGCCCTAAATTAAGCGGGAGCCACATAGCACACGCCTTCCGATCTCCGTGTTCCGTGCTCCGCTTCCTGTCAAAATTTATTACTAATAGTACAGCTCCTAATGATTTCTTCTGAAAGAAAATTGTAGGTTAATGAAATTTGGAATGGGGGGAGTTTAGCAATAGGAGAAAAGGTAACCGTTGAGTTCCGGGCCGTACTTCGTGAAAATCACGAGAAAATCCGATTAAAAGGATTTTCCGACGCTTTCCGGGACTTAGCTCGGGAAAATCGTCGAAATTAGAAAAATGTTGAGAGGACAAAATTAAACCTTTGAAAATTCTCGACAAAAAAGGTTATATAACCTTTTCCCGGAAAACTTCACGTTTGGTAGGAAAATGAAGGGTAAAGACAAAAATTATGAAAAATTATTTCGTAAAAATTGTTTTCTTTATGCAGGGTGTCTTACCTAAAGTTACAAAGTGGCGGGTTGTAGATAGGCTTTGGACAGACGAACAAAAAATCATATGGGAGGGGGCGAAAATCGTAACGGTTTAGCCACTAGGGCGTTTTGAAATGTTTTTGATAGAGGCTTTCATACCCTGTATTTTGGTAACCCGATGACCTAATTCCATGTATTAGGTAGCAGTATACGCAGAATACCACCTATCTAAAACTGTTAAAGCGAAGGTTTTTTACTACCAACTTCCAGAGTTATGAGTCAAAATTTCATTTTTTCACAGAAAACCTATTTCGAATATACATTAGAAAAATTGACAAAGTTCCTGTATTTATTTCCATTTATTCTCCATCGCTGGATGTCTCGGGGTCTGGTTCACCGGAGCTGTCCACTTCACCTTTCAAAGTTTTAATTTTGTCCTCTCAACATTTTTCCAATTTCGCCGATTTTCCCGAGCAACGGCCGGTGAATCGTCGGAAAATCCTTTCAATCGGATTTTCTCGTGTTTTTCACGAAGTACGGCTCGGAACTCAACGGTTATCTTTTCTCCTGTTGATAAACTCCCTCCATTCCAAATTTCATTAACCTACAATTTTAGGCAGTTTTAGTGATTTTTTACTCTGGAAACTGTACTATAAGTCTTAATACTACTTCACCAGATAAACAAAATAACAACGGAACGATAAGAAAACGTAAACGGAGAAGATAAACAAATTTCAACTTTTGAACGGATTGACGGAAACGTTACCTCCCTTTTTGTAAATTAAGTTAATAAAATTCGCAAATTCACTTACTTGTCAATAAAATCAATGATGCCATGGAAACGGACTCTTCTAGCTCCATAAAAATAAATATCGGAGCACCAAAACACGGAGAGACAGAAAACGGATAATTGTGGCTAACATACAAATAAATATCGGAACACGGAAAATTGGAGAAACAGAAAAAGGATAGACGGAATTCGGAAAACGTGTTCTATGTGGCCCACGCTTTACAATCTTTGGAAGATAGGAATGTTGGAGGACATCATCTGCGTTGCATTGTAGACGATGAGCCGTGTTCCGTCAGTGTTCCGTAATATCACCCAGCATACTGTCCAGTGAAAAAAAAATAAATTGAAATATTTACCCTGAGATTAACAGCAGCATACATGAAAATGTTACAACTTGAAACTGTTCAGCCTCCAATCTCTAATATTTTTGTGATTACCAGTATGATACACCATTTCGCACAAGCAAAATATAGCATCAATTAACGACGTCATTAGCATTGCCCTGTATACTGGGTTAGATTTCGGAACACAGCCTTAATTGTGTACATGGAGCCCTTTAATACACTGGCCAGCTCGCCACGAAAGACATGTTCAAAGACTCGCGTACCACCTAGTGAATGCATCTGCAAGACAAATCGCCTAACATCAGCTTGATTTATATAACTTCTCGCCTCCTACTGTTCTCCAAGGTGGAATGCACACCGCGGGTTATAATGTCTAGATTACAACTTAAGAATACTTCCTTTTGTTCCTTTTTCTTTCCAGTTCACTGCTCTCCTAAGCGTTTCACTGATCGCCTGTCGTCATGAATTCCTTGGAAAGTCATTAATCTTTCTGCACTCTCCCTCAAGCTGCACTACCGCCAGATTTCTTGAAGTATTGCCTTTGAAAGGAATGCAGTTTTTGTTGTAAATAACGAAGGTTCTATGGTAGCCGTCTACAGAACTATGAACCTTAATAGTGCTGCTGTACGAACCAAGTACATGTGCCGCGACAATTATGTATGGCTAGCATATTGCATCGGACTAACGCAGGAACATTACTTTGGTGGAGCTTGCACTGACTCAACAGGAATCTCCTTTGAGCCAAACTTTCCGTCTAAATCTATAGTACGGGGTCTTTATGATCCTTATATTTGAGCTCTGAGATATAAGTTCGGAAATACTGACTGCGCAAGATTATTCGATAGTCTGTTTTGCGAGTTTTATTAAAGATGATACAATACTTTGATTTGGTTGCATTCAATTCAACAGAATTATTTCAATGAAATCCGTGAGCACATCCTGTCGGTCCTAAATCCGTGAAAGGAGCAGGGTTCAGGTTACAGTTAATACACCAATCCCTAGGGCAATCTTTAAAAATTGTGTCTAGAGCCATAACTAGACCACCCATGCCCAAGAGGATATAAATTTTCGGGGACTGGTTCTCCTGATAGGGAGTTTGGCGAGAGGTTTACTATCTTCCTTCGGTAAAAAGTTTGTGTTGTGGGTTCGAGAGGTCAGCCTCGGAATAGTCAGGATTCACAGGATATCGTTAAGCAATTCTCCAGGATTAATGGTTCAAGTAACCACAATATAAAATTCACCATGTCGGAACATTATATAAATATATATAGACCTGGACCAATGTCGGAATGACTTGGATGACACTTTCAGAGTGACTAATAATAAAGGGTCTTCCGACATACAAGTCGAACTAGGCGACACAAAACGCAAAAGTGGCTAAGAAACAAACGATAATGGCTGAATTCTCCATCACAATAAGTTTTACAATAACTAGGGTCTGACTTAGTCATAACGATATAGGGTGTATTTGTGAACTTTACAAAGCGGGCTGCTAGGATAGGTAGACGAACTAAAAACCGAGGGTGGGAGATCCTACGGTTTGGTCGCTAGGGCATTTTGAAATTTTTTGGTAGAGTTGGCTTTGTATGGAACTATTTTAGAACTTGTTCCCCCAAGCTTATGTCGAAAAGTAAATAATAAAGCAAATTTTACCAGCAAAATCACTTATAACTTCAAAAGTAAAGGCCGTAGCATAAAAATTGTCTGGACATTATTCATAGGAAATACTCCTGAAGGTGGAATTTTAGTTTTAAAAAAAACTGTGGATGCTGGTAGAGTGAAACCGTCACTTTTACAAGTTTAGTAAGTATATATGGTTATATATAAGATTATAGGGTTACAAAAATACAGGATGGTATGTAAAACTCTAACAAAAAAAATCGAAACGAGCTAGCGGCTTCGGATTGGTCTGGCGTTTTAAATACTGTCATAAAATAGTTGTTTAAACACTATATATGAAAATGTCACAATACTTTAACGTAAATGAGCTCAGTTCTTGCGTATCTTTAACACTTGATACCGGCCTAAAGCACCACTAGCCAAGATTTACCCAAAACAAACGTTTGTACCTACAGTAGTGACAATACAAAGAGAAAATTTCAGCCTTTATCCTTTAACGTAAGTCTGGGCCCTGGCTCTTAGGCTGGTCGTCCACTGGAAGCGTATTCGAGCGGCTTCGCGCTACGGCCATACATATGAGCGGCTACAAGCGGTTCATTTGTATGGCTGTAGCGCGAAGCCGCTCGAATACGCATGGAGCCTAGACAAGGAGTTAAAACTACGTGTTGTCAATTTTTGTTTGATTGAGTGAGGGCGCCACAGTCACATGTATACCAAAAAACATGGCCGATCGCATTTATCCGGTTCGTTAACTATCAAGATAATTTATTTTTATGCCTAACTTGAAAAATGGGCTTCTAAATTGGATTTATATCGATGCGATTTTTTGTATTTAACCAATTTATGAATTTTCCAATGAATTTTTATTAATTTCCAATGATTTTTTTTGCATTGCTCCATTAATCAGCTAACTTCATGTGGTGAATGTCAGCTTTAGGCGACATCTGTGGCAAAAAAGGAACTAGAAGTTTAGTTTCTGCAACCTTCCATTTCCGGTTATTTTCGCCATAAGAGTTTTAACTCCTTGTCTAGGCTCCATGCGAATACGCTTCCAGTGGACGACCAGCCTTAGTCTATGTAAGAACACTCATGTCTACGCTTACGGAATCAAAAACAGCAGCGCGCCCCTTTGACCGTGCACGAAGTCGTGTGCACGCTTACTTGAAAAATGCTGTCAAGAAAGCACTGACATGCATCTTTTTGTAGAATACAGAAATGCTTATTGCCAACCTGAGTGGCATGGGTTTCCCGAAAAAGTTAATAGAACTGTGCAAAATCACGATTGAAGAAACACAAATAAGAACACGAGGCTGAAATTCAAAAAACTGCCTCAAGAATCTGGGGTGGTAGCACGTAAGTTGTTACAATCGACCTCTCCATACAAAAATCTTGAATTTTTGTATGAAGCGGTCGATTGAAACAACTTACGTGCTACCACCCCAGGTCTGCGATAAGAAGATACGATGCCTTCAATACTTTTAAACATTGCTCTGGAAGCGAAGTTAAGAACTTAATGGAGCAAGTAGCAACTTCAGAACGTTTAGATACCATCCTTGGCAGATGACTTAGTCATTCAGGAAAGTTCAATCTAAGAGTAAAACCTAGTACACTTTGTGCGTGCGGTTTTGAAATGAACGTTTTAAGGCAAGTATAGATTGAACGCTCGCCGTTGCGTTTAGCGGGCGCTGGTAGTGTAAATACCAAGCGCTTAGTTCAGCGTTTAACACAATCCACATGTTTTTTTCCATTTTTTTTATTTTTCACTAAATACGTTTATTCTGTATGAAAGGGGGGTTAGAATGTACAACAAAATAGCGGGGCATGTATCTGAAAGCGCCCGAAAATCTCGTAACACACGCTTCACGGGGGTTTGGTCAAAGGCGCGAGTTTGCATGTGTGTACCTAGTGAGGAAGAAGAGACTTCAATAGGTCCGAGTCGTACGAGGACTCTAGCCCCTATATAAGAAAGCAAGATTTCAATGGCGCTATTGGCTGAGTCGGACAGATGTCCACGACGATCAAGACAGAGCTCCTGATCATGGTTGAAATGACAAATGGCGCAGGGGCTGAAAAACGGAATCATAGTTCTCGAAAAAACTGACATTTGTCGAAAAAAACGAATTCAGGCGTATCATGTTGGCCTCTCTTATTCTGAATTTGATTCTTTCGACAAATGTCAGTTTTCTTTGATTCCGTTTTTCAGTCCTTGCGCCTTTTGTCACTTCAAGCGCCAACCATGGACAGACCCAGGATCTTGCATTGTCGAAGGCATAATAGTACCGTCATCAGCAAAGTTTTGTTGTGGGTTGGAAGGGATTGATAGTAGTAGAATAGACCGTATATAAAGATTATAAATAGAGCAGGTGGCAGAATTTACCAACTTGTTTGAAGGGCCGGAAAAGAAACTCCCAATCCAGTTCTGTAGAACTTAGTCAACCCTAAAGGCGTAGAGTTTGGCTAAAGGCCTACCCTAAATGAAAAGTAACGCAGAAGTGAAGTAGAAGTGAAGTAGGCATAATTTTTCTCAAAATTCACATGTAAACCAAAATAAAAAGCTCATAGGAAGTGTAGCAAGTAAACACCCTTACTTTCTTAACTTTTGTTTACTTCTTGTGCGGTTCTTACCGCACGCTTACTTCTATAAATGACTTTTCAAAGTTTTTCGAAATTTAACTTCTACTTCACTTCTATTTAGGTCACTCCCATACATTCATATGCAATGGGACGTAACTTTACCACTTCACTTCCCATTTAGGGAAGGCCTTAAGTGAGCTGAGTGCCCTGCTCTATCGAAAGCCATTGACATATCTAGAGCCGCCCCTCACTAAATCGATGTAAACTTTTATTAAGTTATTCTGTCAGACACCAAAAAGGCTCCCAGTGGAATTGTCTGTTATCACCTGTAAAGGCAGGGTGTGGTTATGGAAATGATGAGTCTAAGAAAACTAAAAAAATAACTATAAATACATTATTAATAAGTTCTGGTTTGTTATGCTTGATCGGAGATGTAATTTGTAATTTATGATAACATTTTATTTTTAAAAATAAATATCGAGATACTGTTAAAGTTTATGCGGAGCATTCGTGTATGTTAAAGTAAATTTAGACTTGTTTAATAATAAGTTGCAATATACTGATCGAACATTGCGCACACCAATCTAAACAAAACAATTATCTCATAAACTGTCAGACTGCTGAAGATCGCTTTAAGTTACTCAAATTTGACACCAGATGGCATTTAACAAGAAAATATTACTTTTGGAACTTAAAAACCATTAAACTGCTTGCTCATTTGCCATTGATATTAACCTAAAAATAAATTCTGGTATGTTATTACAAGTAAAAAAATAAAAAATATTGAAATATGGGTTTATATACGAGTCATTAAGCAATAGTTTTTCAACAAAATTTAAGAATCGATCAATAAAATATTGATTGCAAGTGATAGCATAGAACAGAATCACTGACAAGCAAAGGCACAGACCAAAAATTGTGACTTAAGACAACATCCATGGTAAAAAAGCTTTACTGAAGACACAAACACAAATTACTCGATGTAAAAGCAATTTTGAGCTTTCTCACAAAACTTAAGGAGAGAGTCGGTATGTCAGTCCGATGTGATCGTGGTCTACAAAATTATACACAAAGGGTTATTTTCATTGGGGCGACGTAGACTAGTCGTGCTTCAGAATGTAGTAAGAATGATTTTACTAATACTCCCGCGTACACTGAAAGTTGATTACTGCACTAAAATTTCTTGTCTTTACGTGGGGGTGTGTGTTTCTGTCATTTTTGTATTGAAATTGAATTTGAAACAAAACGGAAGAAGAAAAGAGATAACAAAAGCACACTGTAAATATGTTAGTTTTCAAGAAAAAAAATGTTAGCTCAAAAAAGTTAGACAGTCAAAAAATAAAATAAATGCTCCAAGCATATCTACTCTCTGTCCATGATAGAGTGCCGAATAGTTGCTATTCAGACAAAACTGGTTACATCCAATGTCTGCTCTCCTAAGGTTCTTAACATACTCCATGTTCTCCATCCCATGATATATTTGATTTCTCGTTCTGCCATTCGGTGTACACCATCCGTCATGTCGTTGACGTCATGGTGTAATGTCTAATAGCAAGCTTAGCTTGAAGATATTTAAAAAGATAGGTTAAGGGTAGCCTGCTTGAATCCGCCACTGCATGTGGCGATTCTTAGATTTTGCATATGACTTTTTCATGTTTCTTTGATTATTGTGCCAATAAATTTGTAGTGTAATGCGATTTATTTTTAGCGAGGGACGGTGAGAACCTTCATCAGTCGAGCAACATGTTGTATGCTAGACCGCCTATCATCTGTTCCAACTGGGCTAGCAAGGAGTGCGGACGTGTGTTGACCCTGTAAAAACAAAAAAAAAAAAAAACGAAAAAAAAGTTCAAACAATTTTTTATGTTTTTTAAACATAAAAAGTGGGAATAAAGTGAAAAGATACAATAATAAAAAATCCAAGTGCTGCATGTGCATGGTCTAGGCGGAACGGCTGAGCGTAACGGACGCACATAGGACTGACGAACGTTCACGTAAGTTTCCTTTGCTCCCATTAAAAACTCGAAACTCGGACCGGCGGGTGTCGCGGCCAATATCGGTCGGTGGATGAAACTTGCCCCGTCTCAAATTTTCGCGTAAAACCCAAATATCACCTGATTCTGACCTAGGTCATTATCAGGTGTCAGGATACACTTTAGTGCACCATCTCTCCCCCATAAGGTATTGCCATTTATGTTAGGGATGACGTGGCTTACCATAAAATATATAGTAGCACACTTTCGGATTTTATTCATCTCTGGATTAAAATCATCTTCAGAAATCACGTAATATTTTTCTGCTTCCTATACAGAAATCCTAACATAAGTAACGAAGCCTCACCATCATCATTTGATGCTATTTCCGAAAAAATCTCGGGATTTTTGTCATCCAATCCTGATTGTGAAATCATCGTTCCGGGTGATTTCAATGTTCACAATGTAAACTGGCTGACTTACTCAAATGGCACCAGTGTTTCTGGCAAAGACGTCGAGCTTTTTGCAGACATCAATAATTTACACCAAATTGTGGATCAACCCACAAGAGTCCCTGAAATCGCTGGTCAAGGAGCCCATCTCCTTGAACTCTTTCTTACTTCTCATACGACACGATACTCCGTAGAAGAGGATTCACCACTTGGAAATTCCGACCACTGTCTAATCAGCGCTAACTTTCCATTCGAATTTCCCACCCCACCCAAACCAGCTAAGAGAACTGTGTGGCATTATGGAAAGGCCAATTGAGGAGCTGGCGAACAAAACCGGAGTAGTCCACTCAAATTTCAAAAGCATTTTTTTCGAATCGTGGTGTCCAAGACCTGTTGCGTCTATTCCTGTTAATATTTTCAATCAAAAACGGCTCTACGTTAGTCAAAACAAGCTTTTAAAAGTGCATTTTCAAACAAAACCGGAGCAGTTCCATATATTAATATTAGTTTTTTACCCAGTGTGTAAAATTTATTTTTGCGGACTAATCCGGTTTTGTTCGCCAGCTCCTCAATTGGCTTGGGCTTACCCATTTTATCCAATCCGCTATCCGGGACCGGTTTTTCCAAAACAAATAGGTCAACTCTGCCGCTATCCGTATCACCAGGATCATACAGGCAGGAATGCATTTGTTCATTCCCCATTCTACCAAATCTGTGAAGCCAAGGCTGAACAGATGGTTTAATCGAGAATGCACAACAGCAATCAAAACTAAAGAAGTGGCCTTCAGAGTTTATAAGAATTCCCCTACCGTTTCACTCCGTCGAGAGTATATAAATCTAAGAAATTCCTGCAAGTCCACCATCAGGAAAGTCAAAACCTTATTTGACAACAAGTTGAGATGAAAGCTCATTAGTGCAAGCGGTGGTAGCAAAAACTTCTGATCCTTGGTAAGCTCCATCAAGAAAAATTTCATTACATCCATAACTCCTTCATTCGTCCACGATGAAAAGTTGATTACAGAAAGCAAATCCAAGGCCGATTTACTAGCATCTCTGTTCGCCTCAAATTCTTCTTTGCCCGAAAGCGATATACTACCCCCGGTTCTCGAGCACAACGCCCATTCAATGGACAGCATATTCTTTAGAACTCGCGAAGTTTATGGGTGCCTCAAAGAGCTCGATGCCAATAAATCCACTGAACCCGATAATAAAACCCCTATCGTCTTAAAACAATGCGCCTCACCTTTGGCTAAACCTCTGCGCAAACTTTTTGCCTTATCATACTTCGCCGGAGTTTATGCAGACTCTTGGAAAATTGCCTATGTTCAGCCCATACCAAAAAAGTGACTCCAGCCTTCCCTCCAACTACCGCCCAATAGCAATTACTTCTATTCTCTCCAAAACCATGGAGACGATAATCAACAAAAAGCTTATGGGATATCTAGAATCCAACCACCTTATAAACGATAGACAATACGGCTTCCGCCACTGGAGATCTTTTGGTTTGCCTTACAGAGCACCTCAACCAAAGTTTGCATGGATCTGGTGAATCTAGTTTGGTTGCTTTGGAGAGTTTCCTTTCCGCCCGTTCAATTAAAGTAGTATTGGATGGCGTCAAATCTGACTCTCACCGCGTCGCAACAATCTCTCCCTCCATAGGGGCATTGCCATCTTTGTTAGGGATGACGTGGCTTATTATAAAATATATTCAAGCACGACTTCAGATTTTAATTATCTTTGGATTAAAATCATCTTCCGAAGCCACGTCATATTCTTCTGCTTCCAATACAGAAGCCCTAACATAAGTAACGAACTTCATCATTTGATGTTATCTCTGAACAGATCTCGGGGTTCTTATCATCCAATCCTGAGTGTGAAATCATTGTTGCGGGTGATTTCAATGTTCACAATGTAAACTGGCTGACTTACTCAAATGGCACCAGTGTTTCTGGCAAGGACGTTGAGCTCTTTGCAGACACCAATAATTTACACCAAATTGTGGATCATCCCAAGAGAGTCCCGGATGTTTCTGATCAAGGAACCTATCTCCTTGATCTTTTCCTTACCTCACATCCAGCGAGGTACTCCGTCGAAGTAGATTCACCTCTCGGCAATTCGGACCACTGCTTAGTCAGTGCCAGCTTCTCTTTCGAATTTCCACCCCTCCCAAACCAGTCAGGAGAACTGTATGGCATTATGGGAAGGCCAATTGGCGGGGGCTTATTCATTATTTCCAAGCCACTGACTGGGACCAGTGTTTCCGAACCAAAAACATCAACTCTGTCGCTATCCGTATCACCAGGATCATTCAGGCAGGAATGCATTTATTCCTTCCTCATTCTATCAAATCTGTGAAGCCTAGGCCCAACAGATGGTTTAATCAGGAGTGTATGAACGCAATTAGAAAGAAAGAAGCCGCCCTTCGAGTTTTCCGAGTGAATCGCTCCGCCTAGAATATATAAAACTTAGAAATTCCTGTAAAGTCAGCATCAGGAATGTCAAAAATTCATTTGACAGCAAGTTGAGAGGTAAACTCCGTAACGCAACTTTTGATAGCAAAAACTTCTGGCCCTTGGTAAGCTCCATTAAGAAGAATTTCAATTCATCCACAACTCCTTCACTTATCCACAATAAGAAGGTGATAACAAACAGCAAATCCAAGGCCGATTTACTAGCATCTCTGTTTGCAACAAATTCTTCCCGAAACTGATACGCTACCCCCGTTTCTCGAGCTCAATGCTCATTTAATGCCCAGGGTTTTCTTCAGGACTCGCGAGGTGTACAGGTGTCTCAAAGAGCTCGACGCCAATAAATCCACTGGACCCGATAATATACCCCCCATCGTCTTAAAACAATGCGCCTCACCTTTGGCTAAACCTCTGCGCAAACTTTTTGCCCTAGGTGGCTGACATTATGTGAAGCCCTACAGTGCGATCTTCGACAGAGTGACTTTTCTGGTATATTTCGCTTGCCTCTTTAGAAATTATCCAAAACAAAAAGTCCTGCATCGACACCCATCATATTGCGGTTCAACTACACATGGGCCAAATAGTCCATTCAAAACGCGCGTTACGGTGTTCCAAAAAAACCCCGTTAAGAAAATCGAACCCTAAACGTTTTGGGGTCGCTGATCACGAAAATCGAGGTCCCGCGGTTCTAAAATTAGGGCGTCACCCCTAAAAATGCAAAAAACGCCCCTTTTTAGGGGGTTTTCGCGATTATTTCAGTAATAATGAAAACTAATGCGATGAAATGCACTTTTTTAAATATTTATTTGCGAAGGGGGTTGATTTATACTAAATTAAGGCGAACTTAATGGTAAGGGGTACTCCTAAAGGGTTGAAAGTACCCCTAAATTGGCGAAAAATGGCAAAAATTGTAATTAACCCTTCAGGGGTTAATACTACTTTTTGCATTTTTAGGGGGGACGCTTAAGCTAATCACCCACCTTAGCAAATAAATATTAAAAAAACGCATTTCATCGCATTAGTTTTCATTATTACTGAAATAATCGCGAAAACCCCCTAAAAAGGGGTGTTTTTTGCATTTTAAGGGGTGATGCCCTAATTTTAGGACCGCGGGACCTCGATTTTCGTGATCACCGACCCCAAAAACGTGTAGAGTTCGATTTTCTTAACGGTGTTATTTTGGAACACCCCCCTCCCCCTGCGTTTTGAATGGACTAAAAGATTGTTTTCTCGACGCATATTTTAAGAAGAAAACTCTCAACCTGAAAGATATTGGCTTCAAAACCGCTACACGGATTTATGTTAATGAAAGTTTAACTACTCGAAATGGTCAGATATTCCAGGTGGCTCTCCTTGCTAAAAATCGAATCGAATTCATCGTTGTTTCACACGGCAAGGGCTAGTGTATATTGAGGAGTCGGCATCTAGTAAATCCATTCGCATCATTAACAAGGAGGACTTGGACAAATTTCATTCTCATTCAACCTCGGATTCAGCACCGCAGCAAAATATGGAGACATAATATGCTACAGAATTTTATGAAACCCGTTTTGATACCAGGAGAACATTATTTTTCCTTCTACTTTCTTCTTCTTTTTTCTTTTTCTTTCTCTCAATGCATCGCTCAAATATACTTTCACCATTTAAGCCCAGTATCCAGATCGAGTGAAATTTCACTTACTTTTCACTTCCATTATTTCATTTTCGATTCGCATGGAATTAATTCGGTACTATGACTACTAGGTGTCATTGTAATAAATTATTATATTTCAAGTTGACGCTATTTATCATTCAAAATGTCAAGATCTCGCAGGTGTAATCTATGTTATTTGTAAATAAATTTCATAGTAAATATTTTTTTATTTAGAAATCTAGTGCGGAGAAGATTAATAGCAGTAATGATGCTAGCATGTATAGCATTTGTGTTGCACAAATATATTAGGAAACTGCAGCAAAGAAAAAGGAGAACGCCTAGAAACTGGGTAAATCCATATCTGCAATTAAGAAATTTTAAAGGCAGATTCGTAACTGATGTAAGCTTTTTGATAAAGAAATAATGATGTACTACATATTCTGCTATTTTATTATAGTTTGAAGACCTGAGAAATAACCGAACACTATTTCATGAAAATTTTCACATGAACAGTGTTATTTTCGAAAATCTCTTTAATATTGTTGAACCCTATTTGCAGCCAAAACGATTTACTCGTCCAAAAGATGCGATATCTCCGAAACTGAAGTTTGTCATATGTTTAGAGTATTATATTTTATGGATTATTTTGTATTTTTTTGGCAGTATACATTTATAGATACTTTGCTTCTGGGGACCTGCAAAGACACACGGCTTCTTGTTATCGCATAAGTAAACAACACTTCGGTAGACTTTTTCTTTCTATTTGTACTCAAATAGTAATGGCGGCTGCCCCGAATAGCTTTCCACGCTACTTTGCAATCTTCAACTATTAAAAAAGATATTTTTTTATTTATTTGAATATGAAAATATTTACCTATACATACCTGGAGCGCGCTCAAAAACCTTATTATAGTAAACCACGAGGTAAGCTGTGGTTATGCTACATCACTTCACTTAACCACGAAAGTTTATGTTTAACCATGGAGGTTTTTGAACGCACCGTGGTTAACTACGTGGTAAAGAAAATTTAAATTTTTTTCCATAAAATAGTGTCGGCTATTTGCCTCAATTATTTCCAATAATTATATATTTAAAATAATCTCACAAATCCCACTTTGATTTGTTTATTATTAACATTAAAACAAATGTCAAAAAATTGTTCTTATTCTTCTTCTTCTTAACTATCGCTAACCATGCTCCCGAGCATGGTTAAAATTTAACTACACCATGGTTAACCACGGGAGTTTTTGAACGCCAAAAAGTTATGCTCGTGGTTATGTTGTAGTTAACCACGGAGTTTCTGAACGACAAAAGTTTACCATAGTTAACCATGGTTAACCATAGTAAGGTTTTTGAACGCGCTCCTGGTTTGTCCAAAGTTTTCGCTATATCACTCCAAGCGCGAGATAAACATAGCGAATTGAAGTGCTCTTGATTTTGGAAGTCCCATATTGCTGGGTAATTTTTCATAACTCCCGATAACTTTTTCTTTTCATTCAAAGAGAAACTCTTCTTTTTCCGCTTTGAATTGCTCGCAGAAGGCAAATCAACGAATTCCTGCGACTCGCAATCAAAAATTGAATCCAAAACTTCCTACAAAAGATAACATTTACAAAATATTCGAGTAGTATTAAAAAAAGGAAGTGTCTAAATCCACTGGAAAACGCGAAACGCGAAACGCAAAACGCGAAACGCGAAATCCCGGAAATTAATATATCCACACGCGAAAACGATATATCGCCACGCGATTTCCGAATATCAGTCATTTCGAATATTTTAATTGTTGTCCGAATGATTTCTTGTAGAATTTGAACTATTTTACATTAAGAAAAATAAAGGCGTATTTGGAAATACGCCTTTACAAACGTTGTAGCTAATTTGACAGCTACTTCCTAACCTTATAATTGTTTGACGGTTGTCATCAATTTTTTGTTAATTAAATTTTGTTAATAACAATAGCATTAGAAGAATTTCAATTTTGTTTATTAAAAAAAAAAAAAAATATAACCAAAATAAAAATTTCGCGCGTGCGAAATTTTTATTTTGGTTATATTTTTTTTTTTTTTTTTTTAATAAACAAAATTGAAATTCTTCTAATTAGCCCAGTGAATAAGCCGGAAAAGCTGGAAAAGTTGTGGAACAGCACCGATTTCAAAAATTATTTTTTTCCCGTATTCTGTAGAACATTCATCACCACTATCCCTTATAGTCCAGTCAAATGGTACTTTCACTCTGCATTTTCTGAAAACAGCAATTTTCTTTTTTCATTGTGTAGGGGGGTTGGTTGGGAGTATAAAACCGAATTTTCGGGATCCGGACACGTGACGTTCGGCCGCCATCTTGTTTTTAGTGTAAAAAATGGTTTGTCTTATATCTCGGAAACCGTGAGACGTACAGAATTTTTGTAAATACAAGTTTTTTAGATAATCAAATTATCTACAACTTTGGCTAATAATGTTTTGCCGTAATACTAATAAAAAAAAAGATATGGATGAAAAATGACAAAAATTTTGGGGGTGACGAACTTTAAAGCGCTATAACTTTTTTATTATTGATTCTACATAAAAAATGCCTTAGAGCTTTTTTGTAGAGCATTTTATTACGAATAATTTGATGTGGTCATTTATTAAATTATTGTTGTTATTATTGATTTTGTATCAATGCAAACGGAGTAGTTATAACAAAAGTTCTGCATATGCTTCTATTTCGTAATATAATACTTATTATTATTGTAGGATGTCTTATCGAATTATTTTAAATTGAACTCATTTCCACACCACCCGCGAGGTAGAGTTGTCGGCGCGTTTTTTAATGTGGTTCCCCTGTAGGCCTAATGCACTTAACATTGGTAACATTATTATTTCTTTGTTTTTGAAGGTTGTGGGTCCTTTATTGAAGCGTTCTCTTCTTCTACAATAATTACACAGTTATCATCCGTGGGAGTTTCAGTGCCCTCGTCGAGAAATCTGTTGTTGATTTCTTGGGGCAACATTGATGGGCATTCATAGTTGAATTCATCCTCGTCTAATAACTTTGAGACTTCTACCACGTTCTCACATGTTTCACCATTGCAATTTTGACAAATCGCAGAACATTTTAAGCCACTCTTCCGGCACCCGCAGGCTGCACCACACTTGGTTTTGCACCTGCAAAAAATTAGTTTTAACAGATCCGGAGGCGCCGGCGCCATCGTCCATTTAATTGGTACAAACATTCGCGACATTTTTCTCCAGCCCCAGCATTCGGGATCTTTATATCGTCCTAACCACGTTTGTACTTGGTGATATACTCTAAATATATGCATACGAGCTGCATCTTGTGTAGGAGGGAGGGTAGAGAGATTAAATTTGCTTTTAACTACACATTTTGTGAATCGCCTATACCGTAGTATATTTAATGATGTTTCCTGCTTTTCACCACCATATAAGGCAATAAAGAAACGTTCTCCGATAATACTCAGTACAGCGGGGTCAGCTTTATCATTTTGAAAAACCACAACTTCCGAAGCTAACTCTGGGTTTTTCTCAAGGGCGTGAATAAATTTCATTTTTCCATGACTGAAAGCTGCCGATGTTGTGTAGCATCCAGAGAAGGCATGAATAAATAATATATTTTTAGCTATTATATCTCCATGTCGAAGACTTGATTGGGAATACCTTTTTTGCGGTGAACGCCCTTTTGCGGGTTTTAAGAAAAAAACATTCAGGTGATCGCGGCCTAGAGCGGTGAGCAAAACAAGGATATCAATATCCTCCGCTACAATAGTCACGGAATCAAAAAAGTCTGATTTTTCAAGGGCACAATTTACGATAAGTGTATCTGCATCTCCTTCTGCTTGATCAATATGATAACACGTTTCTAATAACTGTATCTTCAAAAAGTCGATAAAGGCTTTTTTGTTGTTTTGGTTACTAAGAAAGGACCCCGCAAACTTTATATGGAAAAACGGTCTCCGTCAAATCACTTGATATTGTGATATTTAATTCTTCGTACCCTTCTGATTAAAAGTCATCATGGGCACGAAGCACGAAACCTGAAATTTTTGGTCCAAACTGCCCTTTGAAAACTTCGACTTCGGCCAAAAATCAATTTTTTTCGATGTAGGTTTTTGCCTCTGTTTTTACTTAAACGCATTATGATTTTTGTATGGCGAGATTGATTTCATAAGAAATGTGTGTTGTTAAAACACGATATTTCATGCACTCAAGCGATAATTTGAAGAAAAATAATAAAAAAGAGGCAAAAAACTACATCGAAAAAATTGATTTTCGGCCGAAGTCGAAGTTTTCAAATGGCAGTTTGGACCAAAAATTTCAGGTTTCGTGCTTCGTGCCCATGATGACTTTTAATCAGAAGGGTACGAAGAATTAAATATCACAATATCAAGTGATTTGACGGAGACCGTTTTTCCATATAAAGTTTGCGGGGTCCTTTCTCCTGTGAAATTGTCGGAACACTACTGCGATTAAAAATGAAATCAGTAGATATGTGTTTTTTGGAACGTCTAAGACGCTCCCATGACTTAGTACCAGCGATGTCTGGATCATCTGAGTAACCGTCAAATATAATTATCACGTTAGAATCGTAATGACTTCGAACGTATTTTACGTATTTGTCTAAAATTATTGAAATGATACATTTCGGTCCCATACAACAGCGTGAAGAAGATATGGGTGTTTCTCACCAAAGTGGTAAAATCGCTGTCCTTGGCAAATATTACGTAAACTATGGTGAGAAATATTTATATTTCTGCAAATTTCAATTTATAACTATCTAAACTACAGTATACAATATAGAAAATATCTCACTTTAAAACCTATATGGTTTCAATAACGTATTTTTTAGGTCTAAAAACAGTCCCCTAGCCGGTCCCCAAACCAAAATATTTTCTATTGAGTTCATTAATTGAACTAATATTTTATAAACAATTAACTTATATAACACAATCTAATCAATATGAAATGATATGCTATTAGACTCTAATATCAATTTATTTAAACTATTTTTTGATTAGTTTAATTTAACCTAAAGTTGGTCCCCGAATTTCATGAACAGTCCCCTGCCAAGGTTTCGAGTTACGCATCAGGCCATCTACAGTAAAGACAGACTTGTTAATGGGCGTAACGAAACATGAACGACATGAAGTTAGCTTTGTTAACCCCAAAAGTAGCTATACCTCATTTTGTTTAGTGTTACAAGAGTTAGAGGGGCACATGCGCGTATCGGTACGCAACATTCGACAGTCCTCTGCTAAGTGTTATTTTTCTTTTTTTAAAGTGTTCCAGTTTTCTCTATTGTGCATAGTTTTAAATAAGATGGCTTATATTGTTTCTATATAACAAAATAAAGTCATAATGAAGGAATTTTATGGTACCGTACCAATTACACAAATTAAACAGTCCCCTGCCAACAGTCCCCGTCAACAGTCCCCCGCTACATACAGAAACAGGAGACTGTTTCATTTATTAGGGCACTGTTATTGTACTTTTGCCTTTGTTTTAGGTCTATAACCATCTTTTAATCATGGCGCGAGAAAGAAGAAAGTGTCTAAGGAAGAAATAAAAGTTCACAAGTTTACTTGGAACTACACAGAGAACTTGGAACTACCAAAGAAGACTGTTTTATTTTTATATATATGCGTCATGAGGAATGTTTTTAAAGTATATATACTACTAATAAATGCTCATTTCACTTATATATACAGTCCTCTGACATATGCAACAGTCCTCTGACATATGAATTTTTTAAATTTACTCAATAAGTCCTAAAATAAAACAAATATATTTGGGTCCCTTACTGTTTATTATCCACCAGTCAACGAAAGACACGACCGACGAACGGCAAAAGTAAGTACCCTTGCTCCCTACCCTCTCTCAGACCCCGGACTTGCAGGTGCCGCGCCCAAAATCTGTCGGTCGATAAAATTTGCCCCGTTTCAAAAGGCATAACACTTTGACGCGGACAAATTTTATTGCCTCTGATGGATGCGGCAGGTGTAATTCCGGAAAATATCCCAAAGAATGTGGCGATTGAACCCGCGCAACCGAAGTCCCGTTACAAGTCAAGTTTTGGTATTGACTTTTGTAACATTCGTGGACTTCAAGCGAATTTCTCTTTTGTTGAGTGCCACTTATCTAGTTACAAACCCCCAATCTTCGCACTAAGTGAAACCCAAATATCACCCGATAATGACTTAGGTTATTACCAGGTGTCGGGGTACACTTTAGTGCACAATCTCTCCCCCCATAGGGGTATTGCCATTTATGTTAGGGACGACGTGGCTTATTGTAAAATACATTCAAGCACAACTTCAGATTTTAATTATCTTTGGATTAAAATCATTTTCCAAAGCCACGTCATTCTTCTGCTTCCTATACAGAAGCCCTAACATAAGTAACGAAGCCTCCACCTTATCTTTTGATACTATTTCCGAACAAATCTCGGGATTTTTGTCGTCCAATCCTGAGTGTGAAATCATCGTTGCGGGTGATTTCAATGTTCACAACGTTAAATGGCTGACTTACTCAAATGGCACCAGTATTTCTGGCAAGGACGTCGAGCTCTTTGCAGACATCAATAACTTGCAACAAATTGTGGATCATCCCACAAGAGTCCCTGATGTTGCTGGTCAAGGAGGATATCTCCTTGATCTTTTTCTAACTTCTCATCCAGCGGGTTACTCCGTCGAAGTTGATTCACCTCTCGGCAATTCAGACCACTGCCTAATCAGTGCTAACTTCCCATTCGAATTTCCCACCCCTCCCAAACCAGTTCGAAGAACTGTATGGCATTATGGGAAGGCCAATTGGCTGGGGCTTATTAATTTCTTCCAGTCTACAGACTGGAACCTGTGTTTCCGGAATAGAAACGCCAACTCTGCCGCTATCCGTATTTCTAGGATCATACAGGCAGGAATGCATTTGTTCATTCCTCATACTACTAAATCTGTGAAGGCTAGGCCCAACAGATGGTTTAATCAGGAGTGTATGAATGCAATCAGAAATAAAGAAGCCGCCTTTCGAGCTTACAAGAGCTCCCCGAGTGAATCGCTCCGTGCAGAGTATATAAAACTAAGAAATTCCTGTAAAGTCACCATCAGGAATGTCAAAAATTCATTTGACAGCAAGTTGAGAAGTAAACTCCTTAATGCAACCTCTGGTAGCAAGAACTTCTGGTCCTTGGTAAGCTCCATTAAGAAGAATTTCACTTCATCCACAACTCCTTCACTTATCCACAATGAGAAGGTGATAACAGACAGCAAATCCAAGGCCGATTTATTAGCATCTCTGTTTGCTTCCAATTCTTCTTTACCCCAAACTGATATGCTACCCCCGGTTCTTGAGCTCAGCGCTCATCTAATGGACAGGGTTTTCTTCAGGACTCGCGAGGTGTACAGGTGCCTCAAGGAGCTCGATGTAAACAAATCGACTGGGATAATATACCCCCTATCGTCTTAAAACAATGCGCCTCACCTTTGGCTAGACCTCTGCGCAAACTTTTTGCCCTATCATACTCTTCCGGAGTTTACCCAGACTCTTGGAAACTTGCCCATGTTCAGCCAATAGAAAAAAGGTGACTCCAGCGATCCCTCCAACTACCGCCCAATAGCAATTACTTCTATTCTCTCCAAAACCATGGAGACGATAATTAACAAAAAGCTTATGGGATATCTAGAATCCAACCAACTTATCAGCGACAAACAATACGGCTTCCGTCAAAACAGATCCACTGGTGATCTTTTAATTTGCCTTACAGAACACCTCAGCCGAAGTTTGCATGGATCTGGCGAATCTAGTTTGGTTGCTTTGGATATCTCCAAGGCTTTTGATAGAGTTTGGCACTCAGCCTTGTTAGCTAAACTCCAAGCTATTGGAATTGACTCACTTCTGTATAAGTGGGTTGAGAGTTTCCTTTCCGGCCGTTCAATTAAGGTATTATTGGATGGCGTCAAATCTGAATCTCACCCCATCTCTGCGGGGGTCCCTCAGGGGTCAATTTATCACCGGCCCTTTTTCTCATCTTTATAAATGACCTACTTTCAATCCCCTCCAACCCACTTCTGAGCTTCGCTGACGACGGTACTTACGTTACTCGTACAGCTTCGATACAAGACGGACACATGCCAGATCCTGTCTTGATGATCGTGAACTAATGTTCAACTCTATTAAAAAAGACATCAAACTAATTCTAGATTGGGGAGAGAAGAATCGTGTCAAATTCAACCCCTCTAAAACCAAGTACTGTCTTATCTCAAAAAAGAAGTTCAACACCTCACCATCCTTGACAGTGGATGACGTTGAACTAAAGGCCGACCCATCTTAGGCGTGATTAGCCAAACTTCGTTGGAATGATCACATATTCCAAATCGCCAAACAAGCATCCCAGTGCTTGGGATTTCTTAAGAGGTGCAAGTTCCTCCTCCAGCCATCGGCCCGCGCTGTTATATAAATCCTACATACGGCCTCTTCTCGAATATAACTCCCTCGTTTGGGGCGGCGATCCAATAACCACCTTGGCATGGTTAGATAAGGTCCAAAAAAAGGCCCTTAAATTAATTGATGACGACACCGCTGGCTCCACCATCGACCCCCTCAGCCACCGTAGGAATGTAGCAGCATTGACTAAATTTTATCGCTACTATCATAATGACTGTTCCTCCGAGTTAAACGCTCTCCTGCCTCCACGGCAATCTTATAACCGCAACACCAGATTAGCCCACTCGTCTCATTCCCTTCACCTGCAACTCCCCCTTTCACGCACTCAACAAGATATGAATTCGTTTGTTAATAGAACAACTCGACTGTGGAATAGTCTCTCGCAGTCAGTATTTCCGAGCTCCTACAACATCCAAGAGTTCAAACGCAGGGTTCATCACCACCTTCTTCAATACCCCCCCGTTCCTTTTAACCCTTAACCTATACCCCCCTCCCCTCCCCGTACTAAGCTTACTGCTAGACATTGCACCATGACGTGACAAATGACATGACGGACTGGTAGTACAAAGGGTGACTCCTGAGCTTAGCACTGTCACATAAAAAAAAAAAAAAAAAAAAAGATAGATATCTATTTAATTGTATATTTTTTTTCATATTCACGTAAAAAAGTTACTGGGACAGATTTCTTGCAAAAATTTACCAGTTTACAGAGAAACACCCATATCCGCCATCGATTACAAAAAGTTTATTTGACCCAAGGTCAACGGGATCATCAAGCGGTGCGAAGGCGTTAAACAACGTGGATTTAGTGCCCTTTCGCATACCTTCCTCAGAAAACAAAGATAATAGGAAAGGGGCAAGTTCATACTCAAAATATTGCTTCATTTGACCAATAGACTCCTTCGACACACACATTCGTTGAAAGAGAAGCAAGGGATTTATAACGACGGGAGTTTTCTCCACCTCAATCGAACTCAAGAGCGCTCTCAAAGGAAGTACTTTGTTCTTTCTCTTGTATGATAAGTCTTGAAAATGTGCTCCAACATTTTGAGAAATTAATGCATCTCCAATCTCGATCGCGCGGTAGCAATTGATGCCATCATGAGCAACGACACCGGTAAAAATTGAAATTAATTCCGATCTCTCCAAAAATGGTTCATGCGATGCAAGCCAATGGTCTAATTTTTCTACGTACTCATTGTCCCGAAGTACTCGTGAATCTCTGTGATCGACATGTTGGTCTGAGGTTTCCATAGAAAAATCACAGAAATCTTCTACCTGCTCGCAGACATCCTGTAAAGAAATCATTCCTAAAGTCCACGAAGCAAGCGTACTGCTAGAAATCCTACGCCCTCTGGTTAGTCATTTATTACTTACAACTAAAATGACCAATTCATTCAATTTTTATATTTTAAAAATGAGTAAAACTTTTTACTCCAATACGGTATGCAGAAAAATGCCATAAAATACCGTTAAAAAAATTGTATAAAAAAATACATTTACTTTGGACGTACCTTCGTTTGGCACTGCATTAAAATCAATAAGAACAACCCAAATTCAATAAATGACCACATCAAATTATTCGTAATAAAATGCTCTACAAAAAAGCTATTTTTATGTAAAATCAGTAATAAAAGAGTTATAGCGCTTTAAAGTTCGTCACCCCCAAAATTTTTGTCATTTTTCATCCATATCTTTTTTATTATTAATATTACGAAAAAACATTATTTGCAAAAGTTGTAGATAATTTGATTATCTAAAAAAAAAATGTATTTACAAAAATTCTGTAGGTCTCACAGTTTCTGAGATATAAGACAAACCATTTTTTACACTAAAAACAAGATGGCGGCCGAACGTCACGTGTCCGGATCCCGAAAACTCGGTTTTATACTCCCAACCAACCCCCCTACACAATGAAAAAAGAAAATTGCTGTTTTCAGAAAATGCACAGTTGGGCCTTTTTTCTGCACCATTTTACTGGACTATTACATTACCTCGAAAAATGAATAAATTAGGGTGGTTTTAGCCCTCCAAAGCACCCCAATGGATTGCATTACGGAAAATCTTTGTAAAATTTATATATTTGGCCTCGAAAATCGTCTCCTGGGGGGGTTTGGGGGTAGCTGATCACGAATCCGAGGTCCATTTGTATGCAGGGGTGGTTTCAACCCCTAAAAGTACCCTTAGTTTGAGGGAATATTAAAAATGCATTATTTTGCCTCGGAAATCGTTTCTCGGGGATTTTCGGGGTCACTGATTACGAATCCGAGGTTCATATACACGTAAGGGTGATTCCAACCCCTAAAAATACCACACCACCCCTCCCCCCAAAAAACAAAAACAATTATTATTTTGCCACGGAAATCGTATTCCCGGGGGTTTAAGGGTCGCTGATAATGAATCCGAGGTTCATACATGTAGGGGTGGTTTCAACCCCTTAAAACCCCTCCACCCCCAGTGATTCAAAATATTGAAAAATTTATTATTTTGCCTCGAAAATCGTCTCTCGGGGGGTTTGGTGGTTGCTGATCGCGAATCCAAGGTCCATTTGTATGCAGGGGTGGTTTCAACCCCTAAAAGTACCCTTGGTGTGAGGGAATATTAAAAATGCATTATTTTGCCTCGGAAGTCGTTTCTCGGGGGTTTCGGGGTCGCTGATTACGAATCCGAGGTTCATATACATGTAGGGGTGGTTTCAACCCCTTAAAATACCCCCAGTTACAGAAAATATTGAAAAATTTATTATTTTGCCACGGAAATCATATCCCGGGGGTTTTCGGGGTCGCTGATCACGAATCTAAGGTTCATATGCATGTGGGGATGGTTTCAACCCCTCAACCCCCCCCCCCCCCCGACAGAAAATATTGAAAAATTTCTTGTTTTGGCTCGGGAATTGTTTCTCGGGGGTTTTCGGGGTCGCTGATCACGAATCTGAGGTTGAAATGAAAAAAAAATCAATTTGCCGAGATGAAACACGTTTCGATGAAGATTTCATGTTTCCGTCTGCAATATACATATACAGATTTGCCTGCAGAAAGAGGTAGAGTCAACATTTTTTTATCAAAATGAAACGTTTATTCTGTTCAGTACAAAAATATTCTTTGAAGTTTTGTGATTTCTAACTATCAAAATTTATTTATTTATTTATTTATTTGCCAAGCAAGGCACTTAAAAAAATGGATTACACATTAGATACAAAGAATGTAATAACTTTAACTTAAAAGGATCATTGCGAGTGTTTAATATTAAACAAAGATCTAGGTCTAAAGTGTTAGTAGAAATCAAGAGGACAACAGGGAAGTTAGTTTTCTTTTATACGACATTTTGTTAATTGAGGGAGAGAAACAGGCCGCGTACACTGATAAAAAAACATTCTTAGCTTAAGACAAATTTTTTTGAACGAAGCAAATCATGTTTTGGATATAAGGAAAACAAAATTTTCTTCGGATAAGCAATACTCATAGTCTTGGTTTTATTGTCTTGGATGAGGACAAAAGTTGACTAGAAGTAAGAAAAAAAATTCTTGGTTTGAGATACTCGTTTTTTTAATTTAAGCAACTCAAGGTAATAAAATAGTGAATTGCCTCAATAAATATTGTCGAATTAAAGCTTAATCGTGTCTTTATTTAATACAAATGTTGTTTTTTATAAAAAAAAATTAGTTTCTTGAGTAAAAATTACAACAATCTTATTTCGAGAAAAAAATATCTTGCCCGAAAATATAAGTGTTGAGCGAAGAAATATAATTGCTTGGCTCAAGAATTTCTAGTGTCTTACTCTGACACAGCATTCTCATGTTAAGACTGAAAAATGTTTCAACTCAAGACAACGAAAGGAAGATTATGGAATTGCTGGAATCAAGACAATTTTTTTATCAGTGTAGCTATTGAAGGTAATGCAGCACCTGTTAACGGGCTCGTTTCTAGCATATTCAGTGCGATGCGGGTACTCCTTAAGCCGTTTGGAATTCCTTGTTTGTCGAGTATCGTTAAATTTGATGGTGTCCGACAGGAACTGCACCTTGAGGTTATTGTTCAGTACATTTAGGGTAAAACAAGATATGAGCAATTTCCGTCTATGGGATAGAGGCAAAAGATCAAGGATTTTGAGCCTGTCCGTATAGTGAGGAAGGTTGTGAAAATCCGAAGGATTATAGAGACTCCTGTGCGCGAAAAGAAGGAACTTCTTTTGAACAGACTCTATTCGGTTTACACTAATTTGAAATATGGGATCCCAAATCTGGCAAGCATATTCAAGAATAGGACGGACTAATGCGCAAAACAAGGCTTTAGTAACCCATACATTGTCGAATTCTTTGGCTCTTCTCTTGATAAAGCCCAACAGCTTGTTGGATCTGGCAATAATATTATCATAGTGTAAGTTAAAGTCTAACTTGCTGTCGAGGAGATATGCTTTGCTCTGACATGAGACCCTCCTGCTGAATAGAAATAATGAGACTAGTCCTGATCTTACCATTAATGCAGGTCGAATTCGGTTTGTTGTGCATGTAAGCCAGGAAAAGACGAACATCATCAAAGATCCTCTTTTCACGCAAGTGTGAAACCAAATATCTATTATCCGCAGGGGTAGATAAGTTGTCAAGCTTCAATTTAACAGTTTCATAGTTTTTTGTGTAACTCCGACAATTGTTGTCAATGCGATCTATAGCGCACGAAAGCTCGTCGATGTTTTCCAGCAAGAGTTGCGATTTTTTTTCTGCATTATTAGCTTTGACTTTGTAAGCTTCAAAACCTTCTTTCATATTATTTACAGCTTCAGTCAAGCTCATTATATTGCTGTTATTAGATTTAATTGCCAATAACAAATGCGGGAGATTAATGGACTTACACTCAGGGTAAAAGAACTTGAAAGTTTTTTTAATTTCTTTTTGGTATCGGGTGGTAGTGCGTGTAAGTCCGATGCATGATGTATGGAAAAAGTTATCGCAAATTTCGTTACATGCAATCCATTCGCCTTCGTCAGCAGAAACAGCATCGGCTGCATAACAGTGCATTTATACATATTGAGCAGTTACTTATATTTTGAAGTCCAAAGTTCAAATTAAATATGACACGATTATATGCACAGATCCTGTAGGCACTAGCACAGATCCTGTAGGAAACACTATAGTCACTAGACACTAGCACAGATTGAAAACCGGGTATTTGTTTATATAGGGGTATGATGAATAGAATTGCACAGAAACAAGACTAGAAGGTGAAAACTATGGGAAACGCGTCTACTCACGTTGACGGTTAAACAAGATAAATTTTTAGGCACTATTCGTAATCTGAATCATATTCAAGAACTACCGATGTAGAATTAGTTCCGGTATTTCAACAGATTCGCCCTTCGCTGTCCCAGGTGCTTCGCAGTTGTTACAGTCTGTTCCACAACAAAATTTACACGTTTGTGAGCAATACACTCCGTTCTTTCGACAACTGCAGGCAGTTCCGCATCCACTTCGGCACCCACACATAATCGCATCCATAATTTTTTTGGGGGCTGGCGGTTCTGACATTCTTACGGGATGTAAAACACCGTCAATAAACTTCCAACCCCAATCGGTAGGATTCAAAGTTGGGGCTTCATTATTTTCGGTTTTTGTTACAAATCCTATCCAAGATTGCACTTGGTAATACACTCTTTTTAAGTGTTCTTTGAAACCGTTTGTGGCTGGAGGTAATGTGGCTATATTTACAGTAATTTTCTTTGTGGATTTCATCTGTAGGGTGTTTTTTTTTTAAAAACATGTATCTGGCTTTGCTCAGTTTTTGTTTAGCAGTAAGATTATCATCCGGTATGTTATATTTGTAATTATACAACTCTAATAAACAATCTACCCCAGCGTCCAATAAGTCATCGATACTCTCAACGTGCGTCCTGAACGAATCTGCTCCCTTGCATAATTTTTTAGACACGGGCGTGTCTCTTTTCATGATATTAAAAAAATTCTTTTTTCCTCGATTAAAAAAAGCTGATGTCGTGTCACAACCAGTGAAAGCGTGAGCAAAAAGAATATGTTTCTTAACATTAGCATAGTGTGCATCTAAGCTTTTAGTCGAGTAAATTTTTTTGCCTACGGTTCCGCTGCTACTTTTAGGTTTAAGGCTAAGAACATAGTGGAAGCAGAGAGCAAAGCAGCGATGAAAGCGCAGAGCAAAGCGACGAAATCAAGCAAGTGAATTCCTGTTAACAAGCGCATAGTGGAGCATACTGCAGCACTATGCGCGTGTTAACAGGAATTCACTCGTTTGATTTCGCCGCTTTGCTCTGCGCTATCATCGCTGCTTAGCTCTCTGCTTCACTATGTTCTTAGCCTAAGAAAGTATATCTCTTGATCTTCTGCCAAAGCTGTCAAAATAACCAAAACATCTATGTCTTCAGAAACAACGACAACTTTTTTATTCGGAAAACAGTTATTCACGATTGCTTCAGTTGCAATGGTCCGGTCAGCATCTCCTTTACACTTAATGGACTTGTAATTTTCGTGCACTAGACAGTCATGCAGCAGTTTAATGAAATGTTTCTTGTTATTATTATTAGACAAGAATTTTCCTTTCTCAACGACTACCTTTGTGTTTTCATTAAATCTATATTCGACAGAAAAGAATTTTTTTAGATCTTCGATCTCGTTCTGATGACTTCGTTGTTACGTCGTCATAACCGTCAAACACAACTGTTACATTGTCTCCATAATTACTTTTTAAATATGCAACGTAACTGGACGTTATTGAGGCAAATGTTAAACCTGTTTTCCATGGCACTTTATGCAATAGCATTCCACCATCGATTACATAATAATAATCCATTTTATTGAATTCAATCTGATGCTGCTCAAAGAAATCATACAAATCAGATTTTGTGTTTTTTCGTAGTCCTTTTGCGTCAAATAGTGCTAAAGGGTATGTTGCCAACTCATATGAAAATAAATCTTCAAACTCTTCGTTGGAATATGAATTATTCATATAAACAAGGATTGCTCTTTGAAATATAAGATCAGTACTGATTGAAATGATACTATCGTCTACCGTAACGGTTTTATTTACTTTGTCCAAAGAAATTACTGCATGTTTCTTTGATAATTTCAAGTCTCCAAAATTTTGTCCTTCAATGCTAATAAGAGTACTGATCCCTTTTTCGAAAGCCTTGTTGCAATCGACGTTTCCGTCGGCAATGATGCCTGTTGAAATGGACACCAATCCTTTAACGTCGTCGCTAAAAGGATTATGCAATTCAAGAAATTTTCGCAGCGCCATAACTGCTTTCGCATCCGCATTTTTTCGAGCGTCTTGCGAATCCTTGTGCTGACAAGATTTGTCAAAAGTGACGCCGGAAAAATTTTCTACGGCTTCTATCACGTCTTTGGTATATAGAGAAACACTTAACCACTTATGTACAACACTTTCTGCTGCGCCTCGACGGAATGGACCACCTTCCACGCTTAAAGATCTCATCAACGTCTGTTCAATAGTTTGATCTGCAAAAATCCCGCTCCAGAACTTATCTTTCCGCCGAATGGTCCAGTATCCTCCCTCTGTAAAAGTCTTGTATTCAAGTGGGTCCATGTATCTCTCCAGCTCGTGCATATCTTGCAAATACAGTTGCGCAGATTTAGCATACGGCATGTGGCCAGCTGAGTGAAAGAACGGAATCATCAACTCAACATTTCGAAGATGCGACATCCAATCACCGGATTTTTCAGCTGCAATAAAATCTTTAAGTATCGACACCATACGAAAGAACAAAATCCACAGCTCTGCTGTTTTGTTTCTGCGGTGTAGTTGTTGCAATTTTTCTTCGAATAAATAAACAATATCGTTCAATACTTCGCTGTTCAAAATATCCATACTTTCGTGCTCTGTGCTATTGAAGAACATGTCAGATACTTCATCAAGTTCAAATATTTCTAAAAATTTACTATTTTCGCTTTTCAATTCATCGAATATAATTTGCGCTAATGTGAGCTGGATTAAAGTATGCGCTCGGACTGCACGTGCATACGCATGTCCTGCCAGAATATGTTTCACAGTTCCTTCGTCATATATTTCACATAATAGCTCTTTTAAGCCTGCACCAGCCATAATTTTTCCTATACAGCCAAGAAATGACATGAGCATGTGAAATCCGCCCAAACGAACGATGACATTCATGCCATCAAAGTCCGATGCTACGATGATGTCTCTCGTTTTGTGATACAGAGGTTGATCGTAAGTTATAATACACGTTTTCATTTTGTGTTGTTTTGCTGTTGAAACTGACTTCATCGCTGCCGTGTACAGAGTGTCGAAGTCGCTTGGAGGACTGTAGACGAAGTCAACAAAATTTATCGCAGACACATCATAATTATTTTTGGATTTTGTTAAGTGTTCAAAGAAACCATTCCAGCCAACGGCCATATTAGAATTTCTGAACTGTAAAAACACCCAAAACAATGTAAGCCTACTGAAGTTGGATGGTGCCAATGATAAATCTCGATCAATTATTTTAACGGTGACTTTCTGCAAACCACTTTTTTTAGCGCGAGGATAAGATAATAATGGTATTGCGCCATCATCAACAAAAGAGTTTGCAGCTGGCAAGGAATGTAAACGAGGAACTGGCCGTTTTTCTTCTATTGAACTTGCTGGAGTTATTATTTCTATTCTACCCAAGTTGTGGAAAGTGTTCTTGCCATCAATAGTATTTGTGTCAAAATCAGCATTATCATGAACGTATTGAACAAACGCGCCATTTTTAAATAGTGTTTCGTGATAAGAAGCGCAAAAGCCGTAAGAATTGAAAATGTCTATAATTTTTTTCTTGCCAAATTTTCTGTGTAATGTTACAGATAACCTAAAAGAATTGTTGATATGAAGGACCGAGGGCGAACAGCACTGATGATACTGTGAGCGATAGAAGTAACGGGGCCTCGGTAGCCTAGGGAGTAAGGCGTCTGGCTACTATCCCAGAGGTCCCGGGTTCGAATCCCGGCCAGCCCCACGGTCCTTTGCCTTTTCCACTTTCCCACCTACATAACTTTCCTTCGTTCTTCTTCCCTCTTTACATTCCTGATTCCTTCTGTCATAGCCTTAGCTAGCCCTTCCCCGCTTCACCCAAGCGCATGTCATCGGTTGATTGATGAGATTCAACTCGTTTCAGGAGGCATAACACTCCAGCGAGTTGTTTCTCGATGCCCCGATGACAAAGTCGCCAGTAATGGTTGGGAGTAGATGGACTGCAAAATATCGCTGGTAGGTTGTGACAGTTCCTTTCTTCCCCGACTAGAGCTGCTGTTCGACATTGCACTCTATATGAAGAAAATAGATTGTCGACACAGTATAAAGGGCGTTTCCTGTGACTCTAGTCTTTCACATAAAAAAAAAAAAAACGTGCCTTTTTCGGTTAGCTGTTTGTTCCTTTACATGGTCGTCTTTGATTAATGATGTCAAAAAATATGTCAAATTGTGTGGTATGGTTTCATTTGTATTATCTGCATTTTCTAAAAATTTGTCACTAGCTGGGTAATATTCACTGTCATAAACAACACTTTTTACATCTCTTTTTACAATTTTTGCAGCTTCTTCCAGTATTTTTTTTTCTTTCATCGCTGCATCTTGATTTTTGCTTTCGAAATTTACTTGCAATACGTCGCATAAAGTGTCCCGGAAAAGAATGTAGGTGGTATTGTAACTTTTCGTTTCAATGATAATCCGATCTCCATACTCTTTCAATTGCTGTAGAGTCCATTGGCAATCACCGTCTTGTTCTATATGTTTGAAGGTTTTTTTCATATAAGCGTCAAGTTTTGCGAATTTATTACTATTCCTTCTTTCGTTATTATAAGGTTTATAGCGCTTCAGTAGTTCTTTAAAACAATGTCGATGATACTTTGCATTTTTTAACAAAAGATCCACGCTTCGTATTAAATCTTTCAAAACCGATAACTCAGATGTTGGATCATCAACATTTTCTTCCAGAGACAAAATAGTTTTGTTAACACTAGGTCCAGTTACCAAAGACCATACTCTTAAATTATCTGGAATCCACACGTGATCATTGTTGTATAGAATAGCGTGAGAGCATATGAAACACTTATTTTCGAAATCGAATTAAATTTCTTTGGGTTCGGTTTCGCATTCAATTTCTTCTGTAAAATTACGCATCCTTTTTTCAGCAACTTTTTCTTTACTTTGCGATTTTCCTACACGTTTTAAAGAGTATTTCGCTCTACAATTCTGATGCACATTAATATCCTGCCCATCGTCGAGTAACTTTTGTAGATGCTCATGCAACTCATCCTTTTTTTCTTGAGAAACAGATATTAATGTTTTCAATCCTTTCGCGCCAACTTTATTTAGTGGAGATCCTTGGAGAATAGATGCAACTACACCTTCACCAAAGCATTGACAAATTGCGCAAGAACGAGCAGAGTCATCCATGATTAAAATACCTATGACATAAACGCAACAAAATTTCAATCTCTTAATTGTACCGGTAAAAATCTTAGAAAAATTTACTCGTCTTTCAACTGCGGCATCATAGCATTGGTTTGAGCCTATATATTTTTTGAACGGAGTCACTCAGGTTGCTGTGCTTTATACCAAATAAAAGAATACACATTTACCTAAAAGATGAGCCTAATTAGGCTACTCTATCATAATTACTTTAGGAGTTATTCAAATTTCAGTAAATTTAAAAAAAAAACAAAATTTTTTCCCTAATCACCCTGTATCTTAGTGGATAGTGGAGATAGCCGCCCTCTGTAGAACAATTTTTTTCTCCAAATATATCCAGGAATCACCCCTGAAAATATTAGCCGCGTACTCCAACAAAGGATTTATTAAATTTCTGATGACCTTTACAAGTCGGGAATGATAGAATATGAGTATTTTAACTTATTAAAACGACAATATCTCAGAAATGGCAATTCCTACGAGAAAATGTATAATATACTTTTTTGTAGATAATCGCCTAATCTACAAACGTTGTAAACACAATTTTCTGATAAGACGTACGGTTTAGCAGATATTTGCAAAAAACTGATATTTTGACCCTTTGACCTTGAATAAAAAAGTTTGCAGCCGCCCAATCGCGTGGCAGTCTCTACAGCTTACGTATAATAATGTTTTTAACGGCTGTTCCAATTTTCAGCAACTTCGGAATTATCTTCCAATTATGGCGTTTTTTCGTCTATTTTGACTGGACTAAGATACTTGTTGGAGCGATCTATAAGGCTCCGAAAGTAGACGAGATAGCTATTCTGGATGATGTTTTTCCTGAATTAACCGCAAGCTACTCGGACATTATAATTGCTGGTGATTTCAATGAAAACTTGTTGGCAAATTCAAGTGGGTTGTGTTCTGAATGTGTGCGAGGTAATTGCTCGCGATGTAGGTTGTCTGATATTCTGAGTAAATATTCTCTTTATACAATCGGGGATGCCCCCACTCATTTTCCTGTAGGATTCAAGCCATCCCATATTGATCTTATGATTACAAACAATCTTCATAATGTGAAGTTCTTTAATCAGATTTCTACTGGTCTGTCGGCCCATGATTTGCTTGCTATGACGTATTAGTGTGACCTAGAATCACTGACCGATAAGATTAAGTTGACAAGGCGTTTGCATTGCATTAATAAAGACGTTTTGCTGCAAGACGCTCTACAATGCAATTGGAGTTCTATTTATGGTACAGCGGAAGTTGATGATATGTTGTCACGTTTGAATTTACAAATATTGTCGCTTCTCGACAGGCACGCCCCTTTGATACCTATTCGTTTATCGCGATCAGCTAGTTCTACCAAGCCATGGATGACTAATGATATTATAGCTGCAATCATTGAGAGAGATATACCTTATTCTGCTTTGAAGGCGGACCGTACGAACGATAATGTTGCTAATTACCACGTTTTAAGGAATCAAGTTACGCAGCTTATTCGGACTACTAAGTCTAGATTTTTTAGACCTTGGTTTGATCATGGATTGGGTACGAAAAATATCTGGAATAATCTGAGAAGCTTAGGTATTGTGACATCTAAGAGGGATACTGTAGTGCCAGCTTTTACTGCCAGTGACTACAATTCGTACTTAACGGCACCAACAGACAATCTCAGCCCTACTCCTGCGGTATCGCCACGCCCTCCCCGTGCTTCAACTAGGGCACAGCATTCTGATGCCCTGTTTTCCTTTAATAGTATTTCCCAAGCGGATGTTGCCAATTCAATTATGAAAGTTAAATCCAACGCTGTTGGTCTGGATGAAGTGCCTATTAATTTTGTCAAAATTATACTTCCAGTGATTTTACCAAATGTTATTTCTTCAATCAAATTCTGACAAAGTCGTACTATTCTCGCCTTTGGAAAAAAGCAAGGGTTATGCCCGTACATAAAAAGAGCTCATCATTTGGAATGAAGGATTTCAGACCGATTAGCATTCTTCCTGCTCTCTCTAAGGCTTTCGAGAAGGTTCTTAAGGGCCAAATTGTTGGTCATCTTGACTGTCATAAGCTTCTAAGTGTATATCAATCTGGATTTCGAGCTGGTCATAGCACTACCACGGCTTTGCTGAATGTTTCTGATGATATTCTTAGGGGTTTTGAACGTAGGAAGGTTACCATTTTGCTGTTACATGATTTCTCGAAGGCCTTCGATTCAGTTGACCATGGTTTGCTATGTGATAAAATCAGGCGTCAATTTTACTTTTCTAGATTTGCAATCGATCTTGTACGTAGCTATCTTGTTGAAAGGTACCTACCAGTGTGTTGATATTGGTGGTCATTTATCTACATTTCTTCCAATTTATGTTGGGGTCCCACAAGGTTCGGTATTAGGACCATTACTTTTCTCCCTATTTATTAATGACCTACCTGATGTTCTGCGGTTCTCCCGTCCCCACCTGTTTGCTGATGATTTCCAGAATTATGCTCTGTCTTATGCTGACGAACGTTCTCTATTTGACTGTGTAAATGGTGTTAATCGTGATTTGACTGCCATTAGTACATGGCCTGCTCGAAATAAGCTAGCTCTCAATCATCTTAAAATGCAAGCTGTCCTGATTGGTAATCGTCAGAACGCAATTCGCTTGCCAGACAACCTGATTAATGGTAGAAAAGTTGAATTCACGAGTAGTGTCCTAAATCTTGGTCTACGTTTCGATGACAAGCTCTCGTGGAGGCTCCAATGCAACCACATAGTGTCGAAAGTCTATTCTGGCCTTAGGAGCCTGTACCCAAATTGTAACCTCGTACCTGTCAATGCTAGAATCAATCTGGTTAAATCTTTATTGATACCCCATTACACTTATGGTGATGTTGTGTATGCTTTGAGTGCTGAATGTACAAAGTCACTTGAACGGGCTTTTAATGCCTGTGTTCGTTATGCGTTTGGGTTGAGGAAAAGTCAAAGTATAAGAGATTATGCGGATAGGATTTTAGGGTGTGTTTTATTTCAGTATTTGCGCTATCATACCTTGACTTTTGTTCATAATGTCATACTGAGGAAAATTTCACCTTATTATCTCCATTCGAAGCTGCATCGTAGCCGCTCCAACCGGACTTTCAACTATAACGTCCGTCACACCTCTTTATCCCAAACTTATAATTCATTGTTTGCCAGTGGTATATCTAGGTATAATTCGTTGGCTGTAGTAGTCAAGCGTTCCGGTACCATCAGTGCATTTAGGAGTTTATGCTATAAGCACTTCTGTCGCAGATCTTAGTTCTGTGACATGTCTGTGAAACCATGCGTTTCAATGTATCCGCAGTGGAGGGCGATATAGTGTTTGAGATATTAGGTTTTTAAAAGGAAGATGAATGAGTTCACTTCTTGTTGCGGTTTTCTGGTTAAAGTGTGTTTGGCTTTTTATTACTTTGTTTATATAATGAGTTTCTTCCTTTTTCTTTTTTTTCCTACTTTCTTTTTCGAATATCACAATAGATTTCTGTTTTTGTTAATTTAGTTTTAAGCTTAGCTTTATTTTTAACATTGAAATTCTATATTGTAACTTACGCTGTATCTGCCACAAGGTTGTTAAGCCTTTTATGTACTAATAAACTTGCATTATTATTAACACCTCTCCATCCTTGACAGTGGATGAAGTTGAACTAATGGCCGACCCATCCATCCACATCTTAGCCAAAAACTTGCGATGGAATGACCACACATTCCAAATCGCCAAACAAGCATCCCAGTGCTTGGGATTTCTTAAGAGCTGCAAGTTCCTCCTCCAGCCATCGGCCCGTGCTGTTATATATAAATCCTACATTCGGCCTTTTTTCGAATATAACTCCCTCGTTTGGGGCGGCGCTCCAATAACCACCTTGACATGGTTAGATAAGGTCCAAAAAAGGGCCCTTAAATTAATTGATGACGACACCGCTTGCTCCACCATCGACCCCTTGAGCGACCGTAGGAATGTAGCAGCACTGACAAAATTTTATCGCTACTATCATAGTGGCTGTTCCTCCGAGATAAACGCTCTTCTGCCTCCACGGCAATCTTATATCCGCAAGACCAGATTAACCCACTCGTCTCATTCCCTCCACCTGCAACTCCCTCTTTCACGCACTCTACAAGATATGAATTCGTTTCTCAATAGAATAACTCGACTGTAATAATCTCTCGCAGTCAGTATTTGCGAGCTCCTATAACACCCAAGAGTTCAAACGCAGAGTTCATCACAACCTTCTTCAATACCCCCCGTATCTTTATAATCCTTAACCTATTCCACCCCATACCCCATTCCTGGAACTAAACTTACTGCTAGACATTGCACCATGACATGACAAATGACATGACGGACTGGTAGTACAAAGGGTGACTCCTGAGCTTAGCACTGCCACATAAAACAAAAAAAAATCTATCAATTCCTACTGACTGATCCCTTTCGGTGACGTTTATAACGCAGTCGCCACCGCCGCAAAACATTACTTCGGAAACCACGCCACCCTCGACCACTCCTCGGGCCTCGAAGTATTATCCCGGCAATTGTGCTGGGAGTCTGCAAGGCTTCTTGCGAGATATCTTCATGCTGTCTACTTCTTCTATTTATAATCCTTCTAGAGATCTTACATGACTTAGTGCGGACCGGCTGCGAATGTCTAAGGTCCCAGGTACACTACGCTATAATCTATTGTAGATTCTAGCATTCTACCTTCACCTGTGCCATTTCTCATTTTGCTCATTTTTTCAGGGAATAGCTTAGCTTTCGGGTCTATTCTATGAATGCCATCCGCCATTTTGTGTTCTGTATTCTCTATTCGTCATATCGACGAGTTGTATAAAAAAGGTAAAGGTGGATTTTTAAAAAACTAGAAAATATAGAAATTTAGATAATTTATTTACTTTTCAGCTCATGTTAGATGTTGATTATTATTCCGATTCTAGTTGCATTCAGTATAGTTCACCAACGGGTTTTATTATTAGTTCGTGTATCTATAAAAAAAGTTGCAAAAGAAAAACATTAGTTGAATTATAACCAAAAGGCGACCTTAAAAAGTGTACCTCAGTTCTGAAAAGATGTGTAGCATTAGAAAAATAATCGAAAGTCTAATCAGACGACGTGAAGAAGCATTTTTACGTGCTCACTTACCACATTACGGATCTACAATGATCAAGAAAGAAAAACAGCCCCGATCACCCTTTCCAAAGCAATAATTACACAAGCAAGTAATTACACACCATCAAACAAATTGCGTACACCTTGTATTTCTTGCAGTCGAACATGAAAAAAATTCTAATCATTTATAATTATTATAATTACTGTTACTTGTAATTACTTGCCAAAGAAATTATTTTTTACTTTTAAGTTCGGTTTTTTGGTTAATTATTGAAATTTGTTTTAGAAAAATTAAGTTTTGTAAATTAGTTTAATTTAGTTTTTTTTTATATTCTACTTTTTAATCATTTCGATTAACGTCGAACAGCTTATTGTTTTCTAAGTGGTATACCTTTTTATTTGATACCCATATCGACCGAGTTTTAAAGAACTAGTTAAACCGCCATTTTGTGTCGACCATATTCGATTAAGCATTATGTCACGTAGCCTATCATGTTGTACTTATCATATACCGAGTTTTAATAAGAATTGATCTCGTACTGTGCTTCCATGTAGAGGTTACCTTGAGCTAAGTCGGAGCTAGCGCCCATGTACTGAGTTTCTATGAAGAGTTTACCCTGGGTTTACTCAGAGAAAGGGCCCATGGAAACGAGGCTTGAGTAAGGTTTCGTTAAATCCAAGTCTTCTTGACGACACCAGCCGGTTTTTGCATATGTGCGTTTGAATATCCTTTAGGGCACAATAACAACGGTGACACAACGCAAGTAAAATTATAGTTATCTGTCACATCAACTCAGAAACGTACATGGAAACGGCATTGAGTTAACTTGAACGGAAAAGGTTTCCGTAAACTCAACGAAAACTACCGGGAGACATGAAACACATTACTGCAAGCGCACAGAGTTAAAAGTTTTCGTTAAATATGTTCAACTCTGTTTCATTCGACGAATGTAGCTGAGTTGATTTGAGTTAACGAATGCAACTAAATGCGGCACACAGTCAAAGATATAGAAAGTAGAAATGTCGGGGCTGCTTGGACAGCGGAAGAAACGTTATATTTAATAAATATTAATGCAGGGCATCGAGTTAAGCCGTTGAGTTGAATTTTCAGAATTGGGTAAAACCTTAACTCGATGACAAAAATGACTACATAAATTTTTTAGCCGGAAAACTTTCCGCCATCGAATTAAGTATTCGCAGGACAACCTAAGTTAATAACCATTGCCACGTTAAATGCCATTATCCCTCATGAAAATATCATCCTTTCAAAATTGAGCTTCACTTTTTAACTGTTTCTCACTCTTCTATGCTATGAAATGTAATTAGATATCAACCTGGACATGTGGTGGTGTACCAAGTATATAAAGAACGGCATCTGACACATCCTCTGATTTTAACATAGCGAACTCCGTCCTTATAGTATCAGCAACTGCATCCGGAAATATTTCAGTTGAAACGGCTCCAGGACTTACACTCTTTGATATTAAAAAGACAACAATTTCAATTATTTAAAAAAACACTGGATTAGGGTGACTCACTGTTATTTTGATTTTAGTTCCGGAATTCAACAACTCTTGTCGATATGTTTCAGTCATAGCCGTAATAGCGTGCTTTGTAGCAGGGTAGACATTCAATGATGGGAAATCCTTTCCGAAATTTGGAACCATATGACCCGCGATGCTGTTAATAATCACAACGTGCCCATCAAACTTGTGTGCCTTCATGTAGTTGACGGCTTCTCTGGTGCAGAAGACAACTCCCCAAATATTGGTGTCGATAGTTTCCTTGACCATTTGAGTATTGTCAGGGCGAATTAACTCCGTTGTGCGAAGAACCCCAGCGTTATTAATAAGAATGTGAATACCGCCCAGGGTTTTGTCCGCCCACTCGAATACTTTTTTAACATCATCTTCTTTTGTGACATCACACTTCACCGGGTGAAAATTGCTCTGTAAGTTTTCAGGCAAACTTGACTGAATTTCTTTAACGCGGTTCTCCCGTCTCGCTAAGGCGACCACCACTAGACCCGCTTTTACCCTTGTGTATATAAATATCTAGTGGTGGCAAGAATGAAATCATGATAGTTACTCCTTTTATTGTAGAGGCGCTGTAGATAAATTTTGTTAGGAGAGCTTTGGAAAAGCCGAATTTTAAAAGTTCCTGAAGGAAGCTTTGAAAAAAGCTGTATTTTTAAACTTATTTATATACACAGGGGTTTACGGGTTTTACTATGCTATGTAAAAGAGGTATCAAGGTTCTTTATGTATATTTTTTAAGCATTTACCATTTATGAATGAAATATATGTATATTTGATTTAAGGGTTACGATTTTCAAAGAAAACATTTTTTTAAACATTTTATTTTCATGAGAATAAAAAGAATATTGTTTTGAAAATTTGTGGGTATATTTATTTACGTTCAAATATTATAAAAAATGTTTTTTTTTTATATTTAAAAAAAAAATTTACACGGAATTAAAAAAAAACATAAAAAAAACCTTTTTTTGAAAATCGTAACCAAAAAGACCCATTAAGAAAAATTGCAATCTGGACTTCGTTTATGATATTGAGGTCAGTTCGATTTCGGGCTTAAGAAGAGGAAGTTAATGCTAAAAAGCGGTTTTAAAAACATAATAAGATATAATATAGTGTTTGTGAGTGAGATATTTGTGTATGTAAGTACTTTCAAAATGCCTGTAGGAAGCGTTTGTTTTTATAAAGGTTGCCCAAGCGTTTGTAACGTCGGTTCCCTTATGAGTTTTTTTAAATTTCCTGCTGATAGTAGGAAGGAACTATGGATTTTGCATTGTGGTGGGGAATATTACTTTCAAAATCGAACAAAAAATGTAAAAAATATACATATTTATATGTGAACGACATTTTCGAATGAGTGATATAAGGTCTCATTCGACTAAAAAATTGTTAGGCCGAGATGCAATTCCACTGCCATTTGAAAATTCGTTTTGCAAATGCAGTGTGTATGATATAGATCCTAGTTGTCGGCCGAATTTTTCAGCTCCGAAATGCAGGGAATACACTCGAAAGAAATCAGAAAAACGTATTTCGGATTTTGTTTCAAATACTTTGCCAGATCCTTGCGAAGGCGAATCGCCACCATCACCACCCCTGGTTTTATATAGGGAAGATAATGTAAAAACGTATATCAGAGATTATAAAATACCATCTGATACTGAAAGAAAAACACCATCTCCGTCTCAATTTCCTGAACCCGATCGGAAAATAGCTCGTTTAGATTCGATAAATCGAACTTCAACATTGGCCCCAATTCAACTAGGAAAATTTAAACATATTTTAAAAGAGAAAAAGACTTGCACTATTTCAGATGAAGATAAAGGTCGTGTAATAGTGCAAGATCTATTAAAAAATAAAAGTTCAGCTGTTCGAACTTTTGTCAACTGCCAGCTATTTCATAAAATGAAAAATAAGTGGACTGAAGATGAACAGAAATTTTTTCAAAAAATTTATTTTAAATCACCATCTTGCTACAAAGAAATGCAGAATATTGGCTTTATATGCCTCACGTATCTACGTTAATGAAATGGCATAGCCGATTTTCTTTTGCTCCTGGCATTAATGCTAGTATAATTGATTTATTAAAAAAAAAAAGTGATAGCATGTCGTTACTAAATAAAAGGTGTGTATTATTATTAGACGAAATGGCTATTAAGATGGAAATAGAATATAATTCACGTGAGGATTTGATATACGGCTTTAGAGATTTAGGACAGAATGAACGTTTCTCGGAGATAGCATCTTCTTCATGTTTATTTATGATTCGTGGGTTAAATTCCAATTGGAAGCAAAATATTGCATATTACATTGGAAGAATAAATGGAGAAGAAATAGCATCAATTATTTTAAAAACTTTAGATATCCTTTTTGCTATTGGATTTGAAGTCGTTGCCGTTTCATCCGACCAAGGAGCAAATAATCGTAGTGCGTACAATAAAATGGGGAGTAGCTCTGAAAACCCATGCATTACAATAAACAACAAAAAAGTTGCTTTATTATATGACGTCCCGCATTTAATTAAAAGTTTTAGGAACTGTTTACTAAAAGCCGATATTGCATTTGAAAATGAGGTAATATCTTGGAGTATTTTAGAGACTATTTTTAAGCAAGAAACAAATAGCACAGTGAAAGTATGCTTCAATCTTTCGGAAAATCACATTAGACCGGACCCATTTGATAAATTAAATGTTGGGTTAGCTACACAAGCATTTAGTGCAAATGTTTCAACGGCAATAGAGTTAGGAATAGCTCTTAATGTTTTCACATCCTCGGAAAAAGAAACTGCACAATCTACAGCTAAAGCTTTTCGTAGAATTAATGATTTATTTGACAATTTAAACAGTGTCATTAAATATCAAGGAAATCCTCAAAGAAACGCCATTTCAAATGAAAATGCTGGTGAAATAGTTTTGAGTAATTTAAGAAATTGCAGAAACTGGATAAAAAAATGGATTCACTTAGGAAAAATGAAAAGGCCTTATTCTTTCGATGGTATGGTTCAAACTATAAATGGAATTTTGTCCGTATGGGAATTGATCAAAAACTCTCAGGAATACATTATAACATCGAGATTTAGTACAGATCCTTTAGAGAATTGTATTTCAATATTGCGGCGTAATAAGGGAAACTACGAGCGTAATCCTTCCGCTCTAAGGCTTTCAAGAAATATTAGACAAGTTGCTTTCCAGGACTACATACCATCTTCTGAGACAGGGTACGATATTTCCGACGCTACTATTTTGTTGTCCGAAAACACAGGACCAATATGCATAGAAGAAAATTGCGAAGAAAATGACGAAGAAAATCACGATATTGATGATTTTATTGGCGAGATAATTGTGGAAGAAAATACAACAGAAAATGTAACACAAAATGATAATGTACTGGGAGAAAATCTAAACTCAGAAATACAAGAAGATGTCGAAATTCGTGCTTTTCTATCATGCTTTGAGGGAAGTGCTATTTCATACTTTGCTGGTTATGTTGCAAAGAAGATAACTACAAAATACAAATGTTCTGAATGTATTCAGTCTTTAATTAGCTCAAATGACGAAGAGCTTAATTTGGTTTTGATTGAACTAAGAGCCTATAACACGAAAAAGACAGATTCCAAGTATGGCAACCTGACTTTACCCACTAAATCGCTTTTACGCTTTATTCAAGCAACCAGTAATTATTTTGAAAAAAGCATCATTCAATTCAAGCATAAGGCAAAACTAAGGGACTACTTAATAAATAATCTTCCAGGAACCTCGAATGATATTCTATGCAGCAAACATGATTATGATATTCGTAAATTTACTATCGAAGTGCTAATAAGATTTTATACTCGAAAAATTAACCGAATTCTATCTTCTAAAAGTATAAAGCGCCAAGAAAAATTAAGGATTTTGCAAGGCAGATAGTTATAAACGAAATATAAACATATACTGTGTGCATTTCTTTCTTATTGTGACAAAAAAAAACACTAATCCAGATCGTTAAAAGAACTGCTTTTTGTTCGAAAAGGTAAGAAAAGAATTGAATTTTCAGTTATTTCATTTAATATATGCATATAATAATACATATTGTTTTTAAATAGATTTTTATTGTAAAATTATTTTTAGCCCTTTCTATACTACTTCCAATATTTTTTGCAAATGTGTAATAAGTAATCAATCATTTTCCACAATACATATACAATTTGTATTGGTTGATAAATTTTGACTATACTGGGACCGCTATCATGAATTTAAAAATTTTGATGATGAACTCGAATTTAGTAGCCCCAAAATACCCCTAGTACAAATTTTAATTACAATTCTTTGAATTCGAGACATTTAAGTCGCCCTGCCATATTAGATCGGCCTTGAATTTCTAAATTTCAAAAGCAACTTCAAAATCCCACCCCACCAGGCTTTTTCTCTATTCCCATTCCCATATAATGCAAAAGCTTTTCGTAACGAAAGTTTTAGCCACTCTCAAATAGATACTAGTAGCGCCATCTAGCATTATAAGAAGTAAGCACTCTCGCCACCACTAGATATTTATATACACAAGGCTTTTACTAAATCTTTAGCTATAACTTCTCCAATACCTGAACTAGCGCCGGTTACTATCGCGACTTTATTCCTCCAGCGATCCATCTTCTGCCGTGTTTACCGTGACTGTGGCCGTGATAAACTAAAAGCTTCGACTAAATTACCGCGGCTTTATAGGCTCCTTGGCCGTGATTTTTTATCTCCTACTTGGTACAAGTGTGTAGATAGCATATTAGAGAACTTTACTAAACATGCTTTGCACTTGCAAGAGTTCCTATGTTTTTTAATCACTTTGTATTGGTTACACTTAAGATTTTACTAGTTTTGATTAAAAAATTGTTGATAAGTGAATTTATCGTGATATTTTTTTATGTTTGGCTGACAGCGATCTATAAAATCTCTGTCTGAATTCCAAAACTCGTATAAGGTGCTTCTGCATTTATTTTTGGTTTTAAGGCGTTGTGTTTGTGTGTCTACCGGAAAACCATATCTTGAAATAAATCTAACTTTTAAATTGATTAGTAAAAACGCTGAAGATGAATCAGAATGAAATCTGTATATTTTTGTTAATTTCGTAAAATTGTATAATTTTCTTTGAACTGGGTGGCTCTTTTTGTATTACAGATGAAACGAGCCCAATTCAAAAAACTTCAAATCCTGGAAGAGTTTAAATAATTTAAAGCAATGCATATTGAAAATTCATGCCATCTTTAAAGAAATATAGACAAGATACCTTCAAAAGTGAAAGTTTAGGAGTAAATTAATATAAAAATATTAAAATGCTGAATCAATACAGAATATCAAACCAGTTTCGTGACAAGCTGACAAACAACGCACAGACCAAACCGCTGGACCTAATGAGCTTAAATGTTGACAATGCGTTTCTAGAATAACATAGGCATCCATTAAGAAACGATTCTTTGAAATTCCATCTCTGACGAGATAAATTAAGATACTCTAATACCTTTGTGTGGAAAATTTTATTCTCTGCGACTAATCTTGGCGTCTCTCTGTGCAGATCTGTAAGAATGATGGTGTCAACTATATCCAGATATGTATGTATTCTTGAGAGTATTCTGTTAGAATTATTTAATTGTAAATTTTTGCTTGTACTTTACCCTTTCTCAAAGCCGGCGGATGTGGGTGTGGTGGGTAGCAGAAAATTTCGGAAAATTTCGTGTGGGTAAAATACCCACCCGGAGTTTGAAAGTAAAGGAACGATTCCGAACAAGGCGGCAAACTGCAAGCCGCAGGCGACACTACTGGTTTGTATGATAAAATCGCCTGCTGTTTGCGATTTTATCTTACAAATCAGTAGTATCGCCTGCGGTTTGCAGTCTGCCGCCTTGTTCGGAATCGCACCTTAAGTAGTCCTAATTATTTGTAAACATGCTGATTTAACTTCGCACTTTCGATTTTATTTAATATTATTTTATTAAAACTCCTCGAATTCAACTAATTTATTTTTATTTTCGTTCGTTGGAAGATGAAAAGCTACAGTCTCCTGTATGCCGGTTGTGTGGGACTCGAACCCACTAAAATGCCTCCTGGTCTGCTACTATCTCGGCATGGCGGGCTTTTTTAGCATAGCGTTTCGACAATGGACAGCTTTTATCTAGCTGTTAATACTCCTGGGGATTTCAGTGCCTTTCTCTCTTGCCTTCAGCTTCTTCCGGCCTCTAGCGTATCTTCCACTTTAACCCACCGGTTTTTTTTTGTCGCTGTTGTTGTAATCCAGCTTTATTTTCGCCGAATATCACATAATAAAAGAAGTGCTCCTGATCCTGGATATCTGGACATGCCGGGCACATCGGTAAGTCATCGTGCCTAAAATGATTGAGATATTTACTTTATCCTACATGTCCCCATTTCCATTCTAGAATTGCCTGAAATCGGAACTTACTTTAAAACGCTCCCTGGTAACCCATCTCCCAACGATGTGGACAAGTTTGTGGGTCCACGGACCCTTAACAGACTCGTCTCACTTCCGTTTCCATTCCGTTTCCATCGCTACCGCAATGCATTTGGTAACAAATTCGGGATCATAGAGAAGCATGCCTTCCTTGGCCAGTATCTTTATGGGGATCACTCCTGTTATAACCTATGCCAAAACAATTGGGAATCTCAAAATCGTTTTTTCCTTGTGCTGTGAAGGTTCAAAATCCCCACCTCGAAAGTAGATTCAAGTAGATTCATGCCATTCCATTCGTTTAAAAACCCGCTCTTTTATATTCTCAATCATAATTCTATCACTCTCACTGCGAATCTTGTCTCACGACTCACAATGAATTGATCTACTTTCTAAGAAAGGTTGGTGCTAAATAACAATGTCGAAGGGGGTCAGTTTGTCAGACTACCCACCCGGATCCAACACAATCCGCCAGAACTGCTTTTTCTATAAAAATATAGCGACCGATGGTTAGTTATGTTGTAGATAACTGGAAAGCATCTTCTAGTATGTCATGTGATGAAAGAGGAGACAACTACTCCATATCAAATAGTTATTATAACCCGCATCTCCGAGGTCTGAAACTGTCCATATCTTCGTCAAAGTGTTCGAACAGGATTTTACCGCTCAGCCTTACACGTATGGAGACCCCCATATGAAACATATCGCAACAAAGCAATCTTGGCGAAGTATTACAAAGTACTAAAATAATTGTCTGGGCATTACAATGTCCCACAAGGGAGGCTTTACATTAAAACAGAGTTCGCGTGGACAAAGTCGCGCGTAAAGTCTAGTTACATACATATATCATAAATTAGTACCACTTCTTTCTTTTTTTACTCGGTATAAAATATCGGCGAAAATTATTTCTTAGTAAGAGTAAAAAAAAAATTAACTGTACCAAATATTTACTGCCAGTTTGTAGGGAAGTGGTATATTGGTGTAATTTACGAGCGTGTTAATTTTTCCTGCAGTAAAAATGATCGGCATCGTTAGGATGCCGCCAATCGAAGCATATTGTTGTCAATATCTCAAAGACATTTTATAAAATTCGGCTCAGCTTTTTTTGTATAAATAAAGCACTGCAAAAAATATATTTTAGAATTACTTAAAAATAGCCAGATAGTGACAATCGATACTTTTAATCGGATATCTTTATAGATATGTTGGTGCACGTGTTGGGCTAATCGGAAATGAAAAACGCAGATTTTTTCTTTACATCGCAGCTGTTTATTATAATTTCTTATAAATTATGCGAAGCACATATTTTTTTGTTTATTTTATATGGAACTATTTTACTTTATTTTGTAATCATTATGGCATTTAGCTGAGAACAATGTTCTTGGCTACGTGAGGAGAGCTGGTTTATATTATATTGGCTTTTTCATCGCGATATTCCGGTGTTAATCATGGGGAGAGTGCTCACAATCTTTGGGGATAGAGTCCTACCGGTGCCCAACGTTGACGTTATGGTTTAATACGTACTTTGCACAGTTGCCAGGTTTGCAATATGACAAATCTTATGTTAAAACAACGTGGATGCTTTAATTAATTTTGTTATTGTTTGGATGGGATAATGTATGCTATTTGGGTATTCATTCTAAAAATAAAAGTCACCGTCCTCAACCTCTCTCCTGAAACCCTAAACCAACATTTCTTATCTCATCATTCGGGGGACTCGACCAATACCCCCTTCACTCCCTCATCAGATGACTTCAGCTTTCGTTGTATAGGCTCCATCAAAGTTGAGGCTCGCTGCCCTAGAGCAAATGAGACAGTGAAATAGCACAACGTACACTTTTCTAAACTACAAACAAACTGCAATGAACTCTAATTAATATTTAGAATTTTGTTAGAATGTACAGCTGAATAACTATTTGTGGTGAGTATGACACACTGGTAATTTTTTATGCCTTTATTTGCGTTGTCGGTTTACACGGTCATAGTTTGTGCAATTATTTCTGTCTCCAGTCTTCTGGCATCACTTCCCGCTCCCATACTTGCAAAATTAAATCATGAATCGCTTGGCGTAATGTAGGCTCTCCATATGTAACCAGTTCCGCTGCGATGCCGTCTGCACCCGAAGCCATGTTGTTTTTGATCCGCTAACTTCTTCTAAGCTTGGTGGCGGCATCATAGCATTATCATCAGATATTGGTGGAGATAGTGATGCGAGTCGAAGCTGGCACCTCGGTACGTTCGTACCGTCATCAGACCCGAAAGGTGGCACGTGGTCTATTTGGTTGCGAGTGGCCCCATCAGGGAATACCCAGGTGGCTTTATGGATATTTTTATGGGCAAATCTAGTACTTGTAACGACCACGTTCTTACTTGCTGCCATCGCTATAACCCGCTGTCCGTTTTCATTAGTGTTTTCATGCAAGCTGTAGGTGCCGACATATTGCCTGTATAGGTACGGGTTCCCGGCCTACTTTGGCGTTCAGATCTCCCAGTATGATTTTTACATCATACCTGGGGCAGGCATTAAATTCCCGTTCAACTAATTCGAAGAATTCTTCTTTATCATCATCCGGGGACTCTTCGGTAGGTGGGTGAACGATTATGAGGCTGATGTACATAGCCTTTCGTTTATTTCTTTAAATGGTAGGCTTTATTCATTTGCTGACCAGGTATGTTTCGTGTGCTTCCCACTTCCCCTCCAGCCCTCCTTGCCTTGACGCTTTAGTGAGTCCAGAAGCTTCGGGACGAACCGCGACGGTAGAGTCTGCTTGTTTTTTTTTATGTGACAGACTAGAGGCTTAGGTTAAGTCCCTTTGTACTGACGACAATCTTTTTTTTTCGTATAGAGTGAATGTCGAACAGCAGCTCAAGTCGGAAGATAGAGAGAAGAGAAGGAAGTAACTGTCACAACCTAGCCGCGATATTTTATTCCACCTAATCACAACCATTTTGCGACTCTGACATCGGGGCGTCGAGAACAACTCGCTGGAGTGTTATGCCTCCTGAAACGAGTTGAATCTCACCGATGGCATGCGCTTGGAGGAGCGGGGAAGGACTAGGGAAGGCTATGGCAGGGGAATCAGGAATGTAAAAAGGAAAGAAGAAAGAAGGAAAGTTGGGTGGGAAAGGCGAAGGACCGTGGCGCCGCCGGGATTCAAACCCGGGACTTCTGGGGATAGCAGTCAGGCGCCTTACCTCTAGACTACCGAGGAGGTTGTCTCAGTAGGAGGGTAATTGCGATTCCACCACTTATTTTTTATTTTTTTTTGTTTTATTTCTGGGGCTGCTGCTGCCCTGGATGATGGGAATGTTCCTCCTAGATCATATTGGAACTGGTGTTGCTAATTGTCTGGCAGGTCCAAAAACGGGCATAGTCGCGGCTATCCGGAGGTGGTAGCACATAAGTTGTTTCAATTGACCTGAGGAGGTCGATTGAAACAACTTACGTGCTACCACCCCGGATCTGCTTCTTGGCTAGCCGGGTTCCAGGCCGTCGCACACTGGGGCAGAAAGCACTTAACTTAACTCAACTTAACAATAACAAACTGTTATATAAACTTAAAATAGCCACGATCTTCAGATCGTGACAGTCGCTGTGATCTTCTGAGTAGAACTGTTTTCTGGACTGGATGATGCAGCAACAATTGTGTCCGGAATTGTACTAGAGTGGATTCAGTGACGTAACATGCGCGAAGATAAGGGCTGTAGACTATAAGGGTGAGCCGAGCGGGCAAGTCTAGTGTTGCGGAAGAAAAGTTGCCGTGGAGGCATGAGGTTACTTATTTCAGTAGAGCAATCGTTGTGGAAAAAACGGTAAAATTTTGGTTGAGGTGCTCTGTAAGGCAAACCAAGTAGATTTTTCTACAAGTACAGAAAAGTGATAATTTTGCAGTGAGCTCCCTCGTTGTTGATTTTCTCGTGATTTTCACGAAGTACGGCCCGGAACTCAACGGTTACCTTTTCTCCAATTGCTAAACTCCCACCATTCCAAATTTCATTCTATTACAATTTTTTTTGCAGAAGAAATCTCTAGGAGCTGTACTATTGTTTTGCCGCTGCGAAATAAATTTAAAATGCTAATTTCCTCTCATATCATAATAATTCGACAGTTGTGAAATGTTCAACGACTGCTAACGCGCGAAAGGGGGAAAGAAAAGTAGAAAGTTGGTCGACTTTTGCCTTCGCTTGATCCCGCTAACGCTGCAAAGTCGTGAATGGGATAGCTTCCCACAAGGAAAAGGAAACATACAATCATGAATGCAGGAAACCTGCCGAAGAAGTTTAGAAGCATTCTCTTCCGTGCTCTAGTTCACATTCTTTTTATCCATCCATGTCATTGGATGGAAGACTTCCTTTTATCTTCTATTGAAGTTGTTACGAAGTCTTCTGTTCTTATTCTGCAGAAGTGATATGAAAACATTTTTTGCAAATTATTTCGAATTTTATAAGAAAACTTCATTTGACTTTTCTTGGAAGCATGACTTTTCTATTTTGAAGCATGCACTTTGCATTCTGGAAAAATCACAAACATGATTTTTAATTACAAATGCTAGTTTATATATCTGTGGATTTGTTCGATAGCCGCATAAATGTACTTTTTTCGGGAATCGTACATGTATGAATGTACCATGAACCAAATGTACATTTGGTAGTTCTAGATATTGTCTCACTTTTTACGATTTTTGATTTTTAATGTTCGCATTTCTATACGATTCCCGAAAAATGGCATGTTCAACGCGTTAAGAAAAGTGAGTTTTCCAGTTCGTGTAAATGTTTAATTAACGAGGGAGCTCACTGCAAAATTATCACTTTTCTGTACTTGTAGAAAAATCTACTTGGTTTGCCTTACAGAGCACCTCAACCAAAATTTTACCGTTTTTTCCACAACGATTGCTCTACTGAAATAAGTAACCTCATGCCTCCACGGCAACTTTTCTTCCGCAACACTAGACTTGCCCGCTCGGCTCACCCTTATAGTCTACAGCCCTTATCTTCGCGCATGTTACGTCACTGAATCCACTCTAGTACAATTCCGGACACAATTGTTGCTGCATCATCCAGTCCAGAAAACAGTTCTACTCAGAAGATCACAGCGACTGGCACGATCTGAAGATCGTGGCTATTTTAAGTTTATATAACAGTTTGTTATTGTTCCAGTTCAATAAAGTTCATCTTACCAAATCTTTTGATTAATTGTTCCAAAGAACCTAATTACATTTCTGGCACAGTCGTATAGGATACCACATCTTAAGAAGGTGGAAATAAAGATCAAAAGATTTTTTTTTGCTAAGTGTTGCAGTGAAGAAAAAACTCGAAGGCCAACTGTTATCTAAAACAACTACGAAAGCTTCATTCCCTAAATTTTGTATTTCGGCAAACTAAAACAAAGGTGATATAATAAGGGTATTCATTTCACTTCGGAAATTCTTCGTATATGTCGTACTTGTCGTACTTCGTAGTTGTTTTCGTAGTTCACTTCCATATATTTTTTAACTACGACATATTGTGTGAAGTTCGAAGCTACTGAGTTTCTAAAACGGCTTCGTAATTTTAAATTGTCGTAGTTGATGTTGACAGTTGTCAGCTGTTTTGAATTATTTAATTGAATTTAATTGTTTTGAATTTAAAAGATGGCTAAGCGAAACATTGAAAGTAGCTTTATCGATTAATGCTTCCAATAATTTTTGTTTTTCACTTTTTCTGGCCGTTTTCTCAAAAAACAACCACTTCAAAATATCTCAATTTAAAAATGACACTTAGCAATATTACAAAAAATGAACTACGAAAAATATTCAATGTAGTCGTTCATGTCAATTGTACTACGAAGCTACGAAACTACAAAACTATAAACATTTGAAAAGTGAAATGAATACCCTTATTATTATACACAATTTAAGACGTTTTTGGGAAAAAAGTATATTTGACTCTGCAAATAAACAAAAATTATCATTTTTTTTTATCAGAAGAAACTATTCATTACATATTCATTCCAGTGCAGTGTTAAACTGCGTTCAACGGGAATATTGGATTTGCAATAAAAAAAAACAATCTCTGTATTGTTGTAGTACTCCGAAGTGTGTTCATTGTTCTAATACAGACGTAAACCTCAAATATGGCTAATCCAATAAATAACGGTGATGCACCCACTTTAAGCGTCAACGATTTAATAAAAGACTCTCAACGTATAAAAGAATTTAATGGAGACGACAGTTATGCCTTGACGTCTTTTTTGCGGGAAATGGATACAATTGTACCTTTCCTAAATCAGAATCCCGCTGTTAAACTGTGTCTGTCTGTGATTTCAAAATAATTGTATTTTTTTAATTTTATATGGTTATTTACATGATTTTAAAACGAAATCACGCATTTTTAAAATTTTTGTCGGTCTGTATGTCTGTATGGCTGTGTGTCTGTCTGTCTGTTTGTTCGGGCTAATCTCGGAAACGGCTAATCCGATAGGGATGGGACTTTCACTGGAAGATTCAGTATTTTGGCGAGCATGTTTTAGGCTATTTATATGTACTATATATTAGCTGTACCTATATGTATGTATGGATGTATGTACATATATAGACAAATCTTGAAAACTGATTTTGACCCACTTTTATATAACCGGTCAACTTGAAATTTTACCCATATGTATAGTACGGGTGACAATGCAATCCGACCACTTTGTAAATAAATCAAGATGGCGGTTCCAAGATGGCGGCCGAATTTCGCAATTGCGCCCCCCGCCCCCGACATTGGTATCAAATGAAAGGGGATGATTAGGACAGTAAAATTACCTATTTGGTGTCATTCCAAATTCAAAATGGCGGCCGGAACAAAATAGCGGTCATCGCAGATGGCGTATTACTTTTTTATTTACATCACGATCGTTATGGGTATCAAATGAAAGGATATGACAAGTAGAATACTATTAGCTGGGTGGCGTAATTCCAAATTCAAAATGGCAGCCAACACAAAATGGCGGACTACCTTTTTTTACAACGCTCTCGGTATGGATACGAAATAAAAGTGTATGCGTAGAGTATAGTAAACTGGGTGACCATATTTTAAATATTGGTGACCACAAAATAACCGAACTAAAAGGTAGAAAACTAAAAATATTGGTTAAAAAACTTAAAAATATGCTTTTGTTTAAAAATGAACTAAAAAGTAAAAAACTATGTTGAATGAAAACTTTTTTGCTCCAGCCAGTATATATAATATATGGGACGCTAGCGAAAGGTTGCAGTAATAATAAAATAAGAATATGGGTAAAGTCCCACCCTTTCAGGAAGAACAGCTCATTCTATGCTTAAGATACCGATCGAAGAAGATCATATGGAAAATCCTGCGTGGAAAAAATCTAAAGTTTTACAAGACTGCATAATGGCTGTCTGGGAATGCGATGAGTGTACAATGGCAAATAAAGTATCTATTAACAGAACACCGCGAGATTTAAGATGTAAAAACCAATTATTTTGGGAGTAACTGTTTTATTGGCATAGATTCCGGGAAAATGTTGCCGGCTGTCCGGACAAATATGTGGGCCGATGATATTGATGCATGTCTGAAATGATCACTCATATAGGGACATATTGGAAAACGTCATTTAAAGCAATAGATGAGAGCGGAATCGGAAAACTCAGAATTCAGTACTATTCTCCTCAACATAGGATAAACAATAGAAAATGTTCTGAGATTATTGAGAATGATGACAGTGAGCTGCTGGATGTTGTTTGTAAGTTCGTAATAGACGAGGAAATTTTGATGAGCGACATTTATGACGATTTCGAAAATATCAACTCAACTAAATCGACTCAACTCAGTAAATACTTACAAGTGAAATATCTAACATCGTTTATAAACAAGCGTTACAGTGGATTTTTAACCAGTGCGGTGCGGGCGGTATGACCGGAAACGACGAAACACGAAAACGGGAAGCAGCAACTGTCCTTTTTAGGATCAAATCAGCAGTATTGTCTTAAAATGTTGGCAATCTTCGTCTCAAGCCATGTTCGCCATGGGGCAAGTTCAGGGTGCCAATTACCTGAGAACGTTAAACAAGACATATTCTGAATAAAATTGGCTAGGAATCTGTTGTGCACGTAGTATAAAAGTTGTCCGATGATTAACCTTTAAAAAAAGTTGTAGGTAACATATTTTTATAGTCAACTCTAAAGTTTTTTATATATCCAAAATCATGTCTTGCAGATTTGTTCTTTGTTTCATTGTACCCTTTTCTTATTTCGGACTATGCACACATAATTTTGTTTTATTAAAAGGCGTTGCGACGCACGCGGGTTTTTGCTAGTTATTAATAAAATCCAAGGAGCTAATTAATAATTTTGGAGTAAAAGAAAGCTACCATCAGTTGACCGTCAAGCCTTGGCGACAAAAAATTATAATGTTAGTGATTATTTCCTTTCTCTTAAAACTATACTATCGAAACTCAATGAAAAATACGAATATGATAGTGAAAAACCAGTCCAATTTAGCCCTAGTGTTAACGAAAGTATTATATTAAAAACTTTTATAGATAACTTAGAGCCGAATCTCGCAACGGTAATAATTAATAAAAAAATTGAGAGAAGCCTATAATCTTTTAGAAACCTCCTCGCTATTAAGAAATTGCAATAAAAATTTAAATAAAAACTATAGTGGTAGTACATATCGATGGGTCTTACGAAAAAGATATTGTTTCAAAATGATGCTGAAAAAGATATTGTTTCAATTTATTGCTGAAAAAGATATTGTTTCGGTTTCTCGCTGAAAAAGATATTGTTTCGGTTTCTCGGTGAAGAACATATTGTTTCGTTTTCTTGCTGATATGTTTTGTAGCCAGAAAACGAAACAATGTGTTCTTCACCGAGAAACCGAAACAATATCTTTTTCAGCGAGAAACCGAAACAATATCTTTTTCAGCAATAAATTGAAACAATATCTTTTTCAGCAACATTTTGAAACAATATCTTTTTCGTAAGATCCATCGATATATACTATAGGAGTATGCTAAACCCAAATTCAACTAAGTTCTCCAAATTTAATAATCAACCTAATCAGTCTAAGCATTGGTAAAGTTTTAATTGCAGCAACCAAAACTATCAACATTCTAGTCCTGATAAACAAAATTATCAAAATTATAGTGACCAGTTTAAACGAAACCAAACTATGCAAATGGAGGTAGATCATGTTCAATCCGAAACAAATTTTCGGGCAACCTCGCAAATTTACCTACCGATAGTATGTCTTACCATCGCTAACGACAAATTAAAATACCTTATAGATACAGGCTCTACAACTTCTCTTTTAGACGAAACTAAACTTCAGCAATATGATAGAAAATGTTTAAGTAACCCCTTAGTATTCAGTACGATATTTGACAGAGACGTTATAACTAAAGAAATTTTAACGAATCTTCCTAAAGAATTTAATAAAGACGATAATATGATTTGGAAATTAACAAAATTCTCTAATAAATGCTATGATACCATGTCAAAATCTTCTTAAACCTCTAGGAACAATAGTTGATAACATTAGAGATGTAGTGACTATAAATGGTAATGATATAAAGATTTTTGGAAAATACCGACATGAAGAGGAAGAAATTCATCAACTTGAATATTCACAATTAATGAGAATAGAAAAGAAATTTTATTAAGAGGTCTTAACTCTGAAGAAAAGACACACTTAGAAAAATCATTTACAATATAGGTACGATAACCTATTTTTTAAAGAAGGTGATAGGTTAACTAGTACCAGTGAAATAAAGCACAATATTGTCACAACAACAGTTTTCATTCAACTATTAAAGAAAATCCAATAAAAGTCCAAGCAGGAAAATGTGATAAAGAAATTATTTTTTATAATATAGAAAGAAATCGATATATAAATAAAAGAAATCTGAATAGAGAAGATTATGTCGAAAGTCGACCGGAGGGCTTGATTAAAAACTACAAAAGTGTTAGACATAAACAAGAACCAAAATTTATAAAACATAAATTAGAAAATATTATATTATTAACAATATTAAACGTAAAAGTAAATTTTTAGGGGAATTCAACCACAAAGGTATTCTCACCATGGATTCCACCACCGGCAATGAGTATAATCAAAATGATAATTAAGATATTTACTAGGAAACTAGCGATGTTAATTGAACCAGAAAAGAAAATGAACAAAGATAAAATTAGTGTATTAAATGATGAAATACTACGATTGAAAAACAGTAATTTGTGATTAAACAGAAAAAGGAGTATTTAATTTTATTTCCGACGGCAGGGCAGATATTGAAAAACAATTTGCAGTAATCATCTCTGAAAACCGTAATTTGGAACTATGAAACATAAACGGAGTTGTTATTACTTATTCTTCGGAATGGAAGAATCCAATGATTGCCAAATCAACACAGCAAGAACCTTTTTTTTTAAACAAAACTTTAAAAGATTCGACATCTTTTCAGATATGGAAGCAGAGTCATCATTCGGGAAATATAATAAGACGAAATCCAGACAAATTCTATATAGCGTTAATGCTAGAACAGGAAGAAGTAAGGCTGTTGATGCTTTCTGATCATTTAAAGCTCATACATGCTGAAACAAACGAAGACGTTACGACGTTTCTATGATTAAAAAAAAAAAATCTTTTTTCTTTGTATATTCAAAGGAAGAATAGCTTAACATAATATTAATAAATAGAAAAGTTGTACTAAAAATGAAATTTTTATTATGATGAAGAAAATATTTTATAATGTTTTGAAAGGTGTAAAGAATTTAAAAATATGTATGTACTTCTTTCTTCGAAGAGCAAATTTACTAAAGTATCAAAATTAATATGTTTACGAAAAGTTTCTGTTCTATAAAATATATGTATAAATTTAAGTAATACTTATAATAGCAGAAATAGTATGTTGAGTTGAAATTATTTTGTATTATTCTACGAATCTTCAATTGAAATAGATAATTCCATTGTTCCATATAGCGATCTTAACTTTATATACAAATGTAAGAAAAATTAGAAATTAAAATTAATTTAAATAATAATGTGGAAACTCAGGAGAGTCTTCAATTTTGTGTGGGAGGTGTTACGTCACTGACTCCACTCTAGTACAATTCCGGACACAATTGAAGAGCGATATTCCAAAACGTGCTAAGTTCTTATGATGTAATTAGTGGGAAATAAAAAAAAACTGAATATCACTTTCACTCTCGCCTAAAGGGCTGTAATATTATTTCCTTTCTCAAAAAACCGATAAAAGAAACTATCCTTACATATTATAAATTTAAGTTTCCAGCCGCGCTGAGTTTGTGGATGTTCGGGCTAATCTCAGAAACTACTGAATGGATTTTCATGCGGTTTTCACCAATAGAAAGAGAGATTATCAGGGAAGGTTATAGGCTATAATTTATGAACATTTTGCGAAAGCAAGCTACCGGTATGACGATATTTGTAAATTCATTGTCCCTTCTAAGAGCTTCTGTGGCGCGTGCAGCGCAAATAGTTAAAGTTACACGAAAATAATGTATGGTGGAATAGTTCCCCTCAAGAAGTTCTAAAAAAAAGTCCACGGCAGCATATGTCTATCTTTTATGGTTGACTCACAATATCAATTTTAATGATTTTCAAATTGCTTTATTTGTGAAAGGTCATTAGAATTAAAATAAATCGACGGCTATGGCAGGCGAGACTGGCTGGGTTCATGTACTGCATGCAGCGCAGGCGCAGCGCGTCGAACGCGATGGGTCCCGAGGATAACCGAGCGAGCATTTCCTCAGTTATTCACGTCATTGCAAGTGGTTGCTGAAAGTTTTTTAGTATTTCATTATACTTCAAAGCGCAAGGTTGTCGCGGATTTTTGTTTGTTGCTTAATTCAGTTTAAAAAACATCAAAGTAAGTTGTTTTTTTCGTTAATTCGGTTTTTTTTTCTTATTTTGGATTGGGTTAGCCTACTTTTAATTAAGTAGACACATATTCTTAGTTTAGAACAGGAATGTTGGGAGTGTAAGTACATATATGTACATGTATGTTTATTAAAAAAACATCAAAGTAAGTTGTCAGTTTTCTTCGTTAGTTCGTTTTTTTTTATACTTTTAATAGGTTAACCTATTTATAGTTTAAGTCCGACATACAGGAAAATTAAATAATATTAGAAATGCCTAGACGTAAATCACAATTAAATCGCAATTCAGCTGATGCCAAAAGAGTGCGCTTAAGTCGTATTAATGAAGACAATGGCGAAAGGTTAAGCCGTTTATTAAAAAGTCGTTTATTAAAAAATAGAATGAGAAAAATGAATAGGAGACCACGAGAGCCTGCAATTCACGCTGATGATCATTCCTTAAATAGGGACATGAATGTTTCCCCCACAGTACGTGAATCAGCGACGGAAAATAACATTAATGCTCGGAGAGTAAGTGAAACGTCAAATGAAGAAGATCCGCCTTATGATCATAACGGACATGAAAACTCAAGGCAAACTGTTAATAGATGGACAAACAAAGAAAATTCTGCAATGAATTATGATCCATCAGTGGATTACAGAAACAATCCATTAGTTTATATAGGTAGTCCATCTATTGCTTGCAAATTTTGTGGGGCATTGAGATGGAAAGACGAGAATAAAGGCATGTGTTGTTCTAATGGAAAAGTTAAATTAGACGAGATAGAAATGCCCCCGGAACCTTTAAGGTCTCTTCTTAATGGAAGTCACCCAAAAAATAAAGAATTTTTGCGTAACATTAGACGTTATAATAACGCTTTCCAAATGACTTCTTTCAAAAGTCATCAAGTGCTACAACGTGGCTTTATGCCAACGTTTAAAGTGCAGGGCCAGGTGTACCACCTTGCTGGCAGTCTTCTTCCTTATCGCCCTGAAGAACATAAATTTTTGCAAATTTATTTTATTGCCGATCCTGAGACACAAGCTACTACACGATCTAGCATGAATTCAAAAAACCCGCTTGATAGTACATTGATCAGGTCACTACAAGACATGTTACATTCGCACAACAGTTACGTAAAATCTTTCAAAACAGCTATGGAAAGTGTTCCTCCTAATGTCCCTGACTATAATGTAGTGATTCACGCTAACAAGGTAGCTGCTGGTGAACACCGCGGGCGATATAATGCCCCCTCTACGAGTGAAGTAGCTGTTGTCATTGCTGGACAACAATTTGATAAAAGGGATATCGTGCTACGAAGTCGTGATGAAAATCTTAAAAGAATTTCTGAATTACATCGATCCTATGATAGCCTACAATATCCCTTGATGTTTCCTCGAGGGGAAAATGGATACTCCATCGATATACCTCAAGTTGATGCCGTCACTAGAGCTCCACTACGAAAAACAGTATCGTGCATGAACTTTTATTGCTATCGTATTATGGAGCGCCAGAACAATTTAAACATAATGCTTAGATACGGCATGTTACTTAACCAATATTTAGTAGATCAGTATGCAAAAATCGAATCTGAGCGTTTGGCTTTTATAAGGAACAACCAAACGAAATTACGTGCTGAAAATTATGTTCACTTGCAGGACGCCTTGCACTCTAATGAACACAGCAACAATATTGGACAGTTGGTAATATTGCCATTAACTTTTACTGGAGGGACGAGATATCTACACGAAAAAACACAAGACGCGATGGTATACGTCAAAAATTACGGAAAACCGGATCTTTTTATCACCATGACGTGTAATCCAAACTGGCATGAGATCAAAAATAACCTCCATCCTAATGCTACTCCTCAAGATAGGTATGATGTACTTAATAGAGTATTTCATTTAAAAGTGCAAAAGCTATTGTTTCTCATAAATAAAGTTCACATATTTGGTCCTCCACGCTGTCATATGTACACAGTTGAATGGCAGAAACGTGGGTTGCCACACATACATCTGCTTCTATGGTTAAGAAACAAAATTCGAGCAGACCAAATTGACAGTGTAATTACAGCAGAGATACCCAATAACGAAGAAGATGCAGTACTGTATGATACTGTGGTAAGGCACATGGTTCATGGGCCATGTGGAGCTTTAAATCATAATTCACCATGTATGAATGACGGAAAGTGTTCCAAAAAATTTCCGAAAGTGTTTCGGACTCATACATCAACTGGTGACGACGGATACCCAAAATATAGAAGATTATCACCTGAAGAAGGGGGGCATATGGCTACTGTTCGAAATCATGAAATTGACAACAGATGGGTAGTTCCATACAATAAGCTCTTGCTTAAAATATTCGACTGCCACATCAATGTTGAACTGTGTAGTTCTGTGAAATCGATAAAGTATGTAACAAAATATATAAATAAAGGTAGTGATCAAGCTACGTTTAGCTTACAATCAACAAATGAATTGGAACAATATCAGTCCGGTCGTTATATTTGCAGCTCCGAAGCAGTATGGCGAATTTTGTCTTTTAACGTACACGAACGATCACCGGCTATTACACACCTAGCAGTTCATTTAGAAAATGGGCAAAGAGTATATTTCTCAGAAAATAATGTCAACGATGTTGTTAACAATCCCCGCGACACAACGTTAACATCGTTTTTCAAATTATGCGCTGAAGATAACTATGCAAAATATTTAACCTATGATAAAGTTCCAAGCTATTATACGTGGAATCAAGTTACAAAAAAATTCCAGCGACGAAAACAAGGAGCAACGGTTGAAAATCAACCCGGTATAAAAAAAACAGATGCTCTTGGCAGGGTATACGTAGTTCATCCTAACAACAGTGAATGCTTTCACTTGAGGATGCTACTCCACATTGTTAAAGGCCCCACGTCTTTTGAAAGCCTACGCACTGTGCAAGGTGTGATTTATGATACCTATCAAGGTGCATGCAAAGCAATGGGTCTGTTAGAAGATGATTCTCAATGGGAAAATACGCTATCTGAAGCTGCCCTATGCTGTACAGTAAAATCACTCAGATATTTATTTGCTATAATAATATCGTTTTGTCAAATTACTGATCCTTTACTCCTTTGGCAAAAGTATCGCGAAAGCATGACTGAGGACATATTGCATCGAAGACGACAAGAACTGTTATCAGATGATATAGACTACGACCAAAATATGTTCGATGAGGCTTTATTTGAAATAAACAAAGAAGTGGAATCTCTATCAGGCAAATCTATAAAAGAATTTGGTCTTCCTTTACCGACTAACTTAACGACACCCCATGTAGAGTATTTACCAGATGCAAATTACAATTATTGCCGACTCATGCAGGCTGTTCGAAACGAGTGTCGTTTAAATCCCGAACAAAAAATTGTTTATGATTTGGTAATGTCATCAATTAACAATAACCAAGGAAACATTTTCTTTTTGGACGCTCCTGGAGGCACAGGTAAGACCTTTTTAATTAATCTGCTTCTCACAAAAGTTAGACATGGCGGCAAGATTGCCCTTGCTGTGGCATCGTCTGGTATTGCAGCTACACTTTTAGATGGCGGGAGAACTGCTCACTCTGCATTTAAACTTCCCCTGAAACTTTGTAGTGACGATACCTCCAGTGTCTGCAATGTTTCAAAGCAAAGTAATACTGGCAAATTGATGCGAGATTGTACATTGATTATTTGGGACGAGGCTTCTATGTCCCATAAAACATCTGTTGAAGCATTGGATAGAACAATGCGCGATTTGCGCCAGAAGAATAGTCCTATGGGTGGCTGTACAGTTTTGTTCTCTGGAGACTTCCGTCAAATCTTGCCAGTAATAGCAAGAGGGACCAGAGCAGACGAAGTCAATGCATCTTTGAAGAAATCTTACTTATGGCCGCACATAACAAAATTGGAACTTAAAACTAATATGAGAGTTCTATCTTCCGAACAAGACAATGTTCAATTTGCTAATGACTTACTCAAAATAGGGAATGGTAAATTTCAAGGAAGATATGGTAAAGTAAACCTTACAAATATCTTTGTTTCGGTACCAAATATATCGGACTTGATCGAAAGGGTATATCCGGATATTCAGAACATATCGACTAAGTCGCTTAATTGGTTTCAAGAAAGGGCTATTTTGTCGCCAACAAATGAGCAAGTCAATATAGTCAATGATTTGATTCTTGCCAAGTGTGACGCACCATTAAAAATTTACTATTCAGTTGACACGGTCTTAGATGCAGAGGAAGCAGTCCATTACCCTACTGAATTTTTAAATTCATTAACACCTCCTGGTACCCCACCACATAAATTAATGTTAAAAGTAGGTATACCTATTATTTTACTGAGAAATCTAAACCCTCCAAGACTTTGCAACGGTACAAGACTACAAATAACAAATTTGAGAAAATTTTTGATTGAGTGTACAATATTAACTGGCTGCGGCACTGGAGAAATGGTCTTGATACCAAAAATACCAATAATACCCACGGATTTACCTTTCCAGTTCAAACGACTCCAGTTCCCCATTAAAGTAGCATTTGGGATGACAATAAATAAAGCACAGGGCCAAACATTGAACGTTTCCGGGATTGACCTGAGTGTTCAGTGTTTTTCACACGGCCAATTGTACGTTGCTCTGTCACGTGTAACATCAAAACTTAATATGTTCTTATTTGCACCTAATCCTGAAGAAGTCATTAATGTAGTATATCAAGAAATATTTTAAATCTGAAACAAGAAACAAATTTTGCGGGCATATTGGTGAAATTATGCCCAGGTCGCCACTTTTTTTAGAGGTAACTCTAAATTTTTATATGTATCCAAAATCAATTTTTGTAAATTTGTTCTGTTTTCATTAAACCTTTTTCCACCTGCGGACTGTGCACAAATAGTCTTTTTTACTTAAAGGCGTTGCAACGCACGCGGGTTTTTTGCTAGTTATTTATAAAAATATAAATAAATTTGCTACATTTTATATGAAAAAAATGGTTTTATTTATGGTGGTACATTTTCATAATGTACTAAGTCAATTACTTAGTACATTTTGAAATAAAATTTCATAGTAAAATTATGATACTATGGTAAATGTTTTCAGTCCTCAGAAAGTTCAGCCCAGCAAAAGAAAGAATAGTATTTTTCAAATCTTTATTTTTAATATAAAAAAAACATTAAAAAAATCCAATATGAATACTAGCTATTGAAATTGATGGAAAATTCATTTGTATGACCCATTATACATCGGAATGAGTATGATTTGTGATAAATGTTTATGTGAATGCATAACTACTACGTCATAGATTGGAAAGCAATACAATATTAAAATTAAACAAAAATTGACTTAGTACGTTTTGGAATATCGCTCTTCAATTGTTGCTGCATCATCCAGTCCAGAAAACAGTTCTACTCAGAAGATCACAGCGACTGTCACGATCTGAAGATCGTGGCTATTTTAAGTTTATATAACAGTTTGTTATTATTCCAGTTCATTAAGTTCATCTTACCAAATCTTTTGATTTATAATTGTTCTAAAGAACCTAATTACATTTCTCGCACACTCCGATTTAGAAATTCGTTTATAACGAGAACAACGCGACTGTGGAACAACTTATCTCAGTCAATATTCCCGAACTCATACAACACCCAAGAGCTCAAGCGCAAGGTTCACCACCATCTCCTCCAACACCCACCCGACTCCCCCTAATCTATCCTATTTTTCTCTCTATCCTTCGGGCTAAGCTTACTACTAGACATTGCACCATGACGTGTACGACATGACGGACTAGTAGTACAAAGGTTGACACCTAAGCTTAGACTATCATATATAAAAGAAACCCCACTTATGAGCTTCGTTGACGACGGTATTTTACGGTACTCGCACAGCTACGATACAAGACAGATTCATGCCAGATCCTGTCTTGATGATCGTGTACTAATGTCCAACTCTATTAATAACGACATTAATCTCATTCTAGAGTGGGGAAAGAAGAATCGCGTCGAATTCACCCCACCGAAACCAAGTACTGTCTTATCTCCAAAAAAAAGTTCAACACCTCTCCATCCTTGACAATGGATGAAGTTGAACTAATGGCCGATCCATCCCTCCACATCTTAGCCAAAGACTTGCGGTGGAATGACCACACATTCCAAATCGCCAAACAAACATCCTAGTGCTTGGGATTTCTTAAGAGCTGCAAGTTCCTCCTCCAGCCATCGGCCCGTGCTGTTATATATAAATCCTACATTCGGCCTCTTTTCGAATATAACTCCCTCGTTTGGAGCGGCGCTCCAATAACCACCTTGACGTGGTTAGATAAGGTCCAAAAAAGGGCCCTTTTTGATGACGACACCGCTTGCTCCACCATCGACCCCTTGAGCGACCGTAGGAATGTAGCAGCACTGGCAAAATTTTATCGCTACTATCATAGTGACTGTTCCTCCGAGATAAACGGTCTTCTGCCTCCACGGCAATCTTATATCCGCAACACGAGATTAACCCACTCGTCTCATTCCCTCCACCTGCAACTCCCTCTTTCACGCACTCTACAAGATATGAATTCGTTTCTCAATAGAATAACTCGACTGTGGAATAATCTCTTACAGTCAGTATTTCCGAGCTCCTGTAACACCCAAGAGTTCAAACGCAGGGCTCATCACCACCTTCTTCAATAATCCCCGTATCTTTATAATCCTTAACCTATTCCCCCCCCCCAAGCCACCATACTCGTTCTAAGCTTACTGCTAGACATTGCACCATGACATGACAAATGACATGACGGACTGGTAGTACAAAGGGTGACTCCTGAGCTTAGCACTGCCACATAAAACAAAATAAAATCTATCAATTCCTACTGACTGATCACTACGCTATAGTCTATTGTAGATTCCAGCATTCTACCTTCACCTGTGCCATTTCTCATTTTGCTCATTTTTTCAGGGAATTGCTTAGCTTTCGGGTCTATTCTATGAATGCCATCCGCCATTTTGGGTTCTGTATTCTCTATTCGTCATATCGACGAGTTGTATAAAAAAGGTAAAGGTGGATTTTAAAAAAACTAGAAAATATTGAAATTTAGATAATTTATTTACTTTTCGACTCATGTTAGATGTTGATTAGATATTATTTCACTTCTAGTTGCATTCAGTATAATTCACCAACGGGTTTTATTATTAGTTCGTGTATCTATAAAAAAAAGTTGCAAAAGAAAAACATTAGTTGTATTATATACCAAAAGGCGACCTTAAAAAGTGCATCTCAGTTCTGAAAAGATGTAGCATTAGAAAAATAATCAAAAGTCTAATCAGACGACGTGAAGAAGCATTTTTACGTGCTAACTTACCACATTAAGTGAATAGCCCCTTTAAATTCTTGATCCCAAATGGCTCTATTTAAATATCCGGGTTTCGGAATAAATTTTAAATCTTGACCCCATTTTTATTGCTATTGTTTTTATGCAGCCACATCTTTTATCAACTTAACCATAAACTTCGCATCAAATTAAAGGTTTAGTGGCTTACTTACATAATAACCTATGTCTGTCTCTTATACGATGATACGCGACCTCAATTTATGATAAATTATTGCCATAACCATTTCCGTATGTCACGTACATCATAAACTATGAATAAGGTCTAAAGATGGTTCAACACTTTCAAGATATCTAAAGGACCTTTAGTAGTTCACAAAATTAAGACCAACCAATGAAAGTGAAACCCCCAAATTGACAGCGACGACTCAAGAATATCAATCCAGGTAGAAAATATTCAACCCCTGAATTTACAATTTATACAACGCCAATGTAAAGTAAATAAATCGCGAGGAATGTTTAACTGAGTGTATCAACCACAGCTGATCCGATTTTCATCTCAAAGCAAACAAAAATGAAAACTTTGAATGTGATGTGAGGTGCCAAATGGTAAGAACAAAATCGAATCCTTTATTTCGAACTGCATTCTATCGCCCGGTAGACTAAATCAAATTAGAAAGCTTGACGCCCGAATCGATACTTACTATGTTGACCATTTGAGTCCTGTAGCTTCGATTGCAAAGCGTTATAAATATCGTTTCACCTTCGTTGACGGTTTCACGAAGTTTTGCCAGATCTACCCTACGAAGAATACGACGGCTGGAGAAGCTACAGTCACAGACTGAGGTTTTCGGCTATCTCCATCGCATAATATGGGCGAAAGAAACTGCGTTCGTCTCTAATATATTCCGCATCTACTGCGAGGAGAGGAAGATATCCTACAGTCCTCATCACGACAGGAGTCCTGCCGGGGAACGGACAGGTGGAGCGTCTAGACCAAAAAAGCATCTTGTACTATCTAAGGATGCTTTCCATTTAAACACAGCAAGACACAGTGTGTCTCACAGGATGTTCTATCGCCAGCGTGTTTGAATATATCTCACACGGCTGGGCACATCTGCGTAGTTGATGGAACACCCTGTATGACAGACACACTAAGCCTCGCTGTGTTGTAAATTGAAAGAACTCTAAATTATCAATTGATCGCATTCTGTTCGAACTGTTAATTGGAGTGAAGATGCGAAGACCGAAGGACTGGGATCTAAACGAGCTACTGAAGGAACATTTTGAATATGAGCACAACCGAGATGACAGAAAGCGAATCAACAACTCAAGAATATTCAATAAGATAACAGGAAATATAACCTTACGAAGAGGAAACCACGACCAAGTACGAATTTCACAATTTGGTGGCAGTTAAACGAACTCAATCTCTGCCGGGTTTCCCACAAGGGTGTGTCCCTTATGATATTGTGAAAGCTAAAAGAAATGATAGGTAGGTGCAATGTAACAAAAGTAGAACAGCATGACGGATCGAATATAATGTATCATCTGGGTCAGATAAAATTCAGGACAGCCGATTGTAAGATTGCCGATTGTTGTGCACTTACACAACGAAGACTCAAGCAAAACGTAATCGTTCATGATCAAGAAAGAAAAAGAACCCCGATCACCCTTTCCAAAGCAATAATTACACAAGCAACTAATTACACCCCATCAAACAAATTGCGTACACCTTGTATTTCTTGCAGTCGAACATGAAAAAATTCTAATCATTTATAATTATTATAATTACTGTTACTTGTAATTACTTGCCAAAGAAATTATTTTTATTTTTAAGTTCGGTTTTTTGGTTAATTATTGAAATTTGTTTTAGAAAAATTAAGTTTTGTAAATTAGTTTTATTTAGTTTTTTTTATATTCTACTTTTTAATCATTTCGATTAACGTCGAACAGCTTATTGTATTCTAAGTGGTATACCTTTTTATTTGATACCCATATCGACCGAGTTTTAAAGAACTAGTTAAACCGCCATTTTGTGTAGACCATATTCGATTAAGCATTATGTCACGTAGCCTATCATGCTGTACTTATCATATACCGAGTTTTAATAAGAATTGATCTCGTACTGTGCTTCCATGTAGGGGTTACCTTGAGCTAAGTCGGAGCTAGCACCCATGTACTGAGTTTCTATGAAGAGTTTACTCTGGGTTTACTCAGAGAAAGGGCCCATGGAAACGAGGCTTGAGTAAGGTTTCGTTAAATCCAAGTCTTCTTGACGACACCAGCCGGTTTTTGCATAGGTGCGTTTGAATATTCTTTAGGGCACAATAACAACGGTGACACAACGCAAGTAAAATTATTTATCTGTCACATCAGCTCAGCAACGTACATGGAAACGGCATTGAGTTAACTTGAAGGGAAAAGGTTTCTGTAAACTCAACGAAAACTACTGGGAGACATGAAACACATTACTGAAAGCGCACAGAGTTAAAAGTTTTCGTTAAATATGTTCAACTCTTTTAATTCGACGAATGTAGCTGAGTCGATTTGAGTTAACGAATGCAACTAAATGCGGCACACAGTCAAAGATATAGAAAGTAGAAATGTCGGGGCTGCTTGGACAGCGGAAGAAACGTTATATTTAATAAATATTAATGCAGGGCAACGAGTTAAGCCGTTGAGTTGAATTTTCAGAATAGGGTAAAACCTTAACTCGATGACAAAAATGACTACATAAATTTTTTAGCCGGAAAACTTTCCGCCATCGAATTGAGTATTCGCAGGACAACCTAAGTTAATAACCATTGCCACGTTAAATGCCATTATCCCTCATGAAAATATCATCCTTTTTAACTGTCGTTTCTCACTCTTCTATGCTATGAAATGTAATTAGATATCAACCTGGACATGTGGTGGTGTACCAAGTATATAAAGAACGGCATCTGACACATCCTCTGATTTTAACATAGCGAACTCCGTCCTTATAGTATCAGCAACTGCATCCGGAAAAATTTCAGTTGAAACGGCTCCAGGACTTACACTCTTTGAGATTAAAAAGAAAACAATTTCAATTATTTAAAAAAACACTGGATTAGGGTGACTCACTGTTATTTTGATTTTAGTTCCGGAATTCAACAACTCTTGTCGATATGTTTCAGTCATAGCCGTAATAGCGTGCTTTGTAGCAGGCTAGACGTTCAATGATGGGAAATCCTTTCCGAAATTTGGAACCATATGACCCGCGATACTGTTAATAATCACAACGTGCCCATCAAACTTGTGTGCCTTCATGTAGTTGACGGCTTCTCTGGTGCAGAAGACAACTCCCCAAATATTGGTTTCGATAGTTTCCTTGATCATTTGAGTATTGTCAGGGCGAATTAACTCCGTTGTGCGAAGAACCCCAGCGTTATTAATAAGAATGTGAATACCGCCCAGGGTTTTGTCCGCCCACTCGAATACTTTTTTAACATCATCTTCTTTTGTGACATCACACTTCACCGGGTGAAAATTGCTCTGTAAGTTTTCAGGTAAACTTGACTGAATTTCTTTAACGCGGTTCTCCCGTCTCGCTAAGGCGACCACCACTAGACCCGCTTTTACTAAATCTTTAGCTATAACTTCTCCAATACCTGAACTAGCGCCGGTTACTATCGCGACTTTATTCCTCCAGCGATCCATCTTCTGCCGTGTTTACCGTGACTGTGGCCGTGATTAACTAAAAGCTTCGACTAAATTACCGCGGCTTTATAGGCTCCTTGGCCGTGATTTTTTATCTCCTACTTGCTACAAGTGTGTAGATAGCATATTAGAGAACTTTACTAAACATGCTTTGCACTTGCCAGAGTTCCTATGTTTTTTAGTCACTTTGTATTGGTTACACTTAAGATTTTACTAGTTTTGATTAAAAAATTGTTGATAAGTGAATTTATCGTGATATTTTTTTATGTTGGTTTGGCTGACAGCGATCTATAAAATCTCTGTCTGAATTCCAAAACTCGTATAAGGTGCTTCTGGATTTATTTTTGGTTTTAAGGAGTTGTGTTTGTGTGCCTACCGGAAAACCATATCTTGAAATAAATCTAACTTTTAAATTGATTAGTAAAAACGCTGAAGATGAATCAGAATGAAATCTGTATATTTTTGTTAATTTCGTAAAATTGTATAATTTTCTTTGAACTGTGTGGCTCTTTTTGTATTACAGATGAAACGAGCCCAATTCAAAAAACTTCAAATCCTGGAAGAGTTTAAATAATTTAGAGCTTGTACTTTACCCTTTCTCATAGCCGGTGGATGTGGGTGTGCTGGGTAGCAGTACCCACCCGGAAAATTTCGTGTGGGTAAAATACCCACCCGGAGTTTGAAAGTAAAGGTACGATTCCGAACAAGGCGGCAAACTACTAGCCGCAGGCGACACTACTGGTTTGTATGATAAAATCGCCTGCTGTTTGCGATTTTATCTTACAAATCAGTAGTATCGCCTGCGGTTTGCAGTCTGCCGCCTTGTTCGGAATCGCACCTTAAGTAGTCCTAATTATTTGTAAACATATGCTGATTTAACTTCGCACTTTCGATTTTATTTAATATTATTGATACAAGACAGATTCATGCCAGATCCTGTCTTGATGATCGTGTACTAATGTCCAACTCTATTAATAACGACATTAATCTCATTCTAGAGTGGGGAAAGAAGAATCGCGTCGAATTCACCCCACCGAAACCAAGTACTGTCTTATCTCCAAAAAAAAGTTCAACACCTCTCCATCCTTGACAATGGATGAAGTTGAACTAATGGCCGATCCATCCCTCCACATCTTAGCCAAAGACTTGCGGTGGAATGACCACACATTCCAAATCGCCAAACAAACATCCTAGTGCTTGGGATTTCTTAAGAGCTGCAAGTTCCTCCTCCAGCCATCGGCCCGTGCTGTTATATATAAATCCTACATTCGGCCTCTTTTCGAATATAACTCCCTCGTTTGGAGCGGCGCTCCAATAACCACCTTGACGTGGTTAGATAAGGTCCAAAAAAGGGCCCTTTTTGATGACGACACCGCTTGCTCCACCATCGACCCCTTGAGCGACCGTAGGAATGTAGCAGCACTGGCAAAATTTTATCGCTACTATCATAGTGACTGTTCCTCCGAGATAAACGGTCTTCTGCCTCCACGGCAATCTTATATCCGCAACACGAGATTAACCCACTCGTCTCATTCCCTCCACCTGCAACTCCCTCTTTCACGCACTCTACAAGATATGAATTCGTTTCTCAATAGAATAACTCGACTGTGGAATAATCTCTTACAGTCAGTATTTCCGAGCTCCTGTAACACCCAAGAGTTCAAACGCAGGGCTCATCACCACCTTCTTCAATAATCCCCGTATCTTTATAATCCTTAACCTATTCCCCCCCCCCAAGCCACCATACTCGTTCTAAGCTTACTGCTAGACATTGCACCATGACATGACAAATGACATGACGGACTGGTAGTACAAAGGGTGACTCCTGAGCTTAGCACTGCCACATAAAACAAAATAAAATCTATCAATTCCTACTGACTGATCACTACGCTATAGTCTATTGTAGATTCCAGCATTCTACCTTCACCTGTGCCATTTCTCATTTTGCTCATTTTTTCAGGGAATTGCTTAGCTTTCGGGTCTATTCTATGAATGCCATCCGCCATTTTGGGTTCTGTATTCTCTATTCGTCATATCGACGAGTTGTATAAAAAAGGTAAAGGTGGATTTTAAAAAAACTAGAAAATATTGAAATTTAGATAATTTATTTACTTTTCGACTCATGTTAGATGTTGATTAGATATTATTTCACTTCTAGTTGCATTCAGTATAATTCACCAACGGGTTTTATTATTAGTTCGTGTATCTATAAAAAAAAGTTGCAAAAGAAAAACATTAGTTGTATTATATACCAAAAGGCGACCTTAAAAAGTGCATCTCAGTTCTGAAAAGATGTAGCATTAGAAAAATAATCAAAAGTCTAATCAGACGACGTGAAGAAGCATTTTTACGTGCTAACTTACCACATTAAGTGAATAGCCCCTTTAAATTCTTGATCCCAAATGGCTCTATTTAAATATCCGGGTTTCGGAATAAATTTTAAATCTTGACCCCATTTTTATTGCTATTGTTTTTATGCAGCCACATCTTTTATCAACTTAACCATAAACTTCGCATCAAATTAAAGGTTTAGTGGCTTACTTACATAATAACCTATGTCTGTCTCTTATACGATGATACGCGACCTCAATTTATGATAAATTATTGCCATAACCATTTCCGTATGTCACGTACATCATAAACTATGAATAAGGTCTAAAGATGGTTCAACACTTTCAAGATATCTAAAGGACCTTTAGTAGTTCACAAAATTAAGACCAACCAATGAAAGTGAAACCCCCAAATTGACAGCGACGACTCAAGAATATCAATCCAGGTAGAAAATATTCAACCCCTGAATTTACAATTTATACAACGCCAATGTAAAGTAAATAAATCGCGAGGAATGTTTAACTGAGTGTATCAACCACAGCTGATCCGATTTTCATCTCAAAGCAAACAAAAATGAAAACTTTGAATGTGATGTGAGGTGCCAAATGGTAAGAACAAAATCGAATCCTTTATTTCGAACTGCATTCTATCGCCCGGTAGACTAAATCAAATTAGAAAGCTTGACGCCCGAATCGATACTTACTATGTTGACCATTTGAGTCCTGTAGCTTCGATTGCAAAGCGTTATAAATATCGTTTCACCTTCGTTGACGGTTTCACGAAGTTTTGCCAGATCTACCCTACGAAGAATACGACGGCTGGAGAAGCTACAGTCACAGACTGAGGTTTTCGGCTATCTCCATCGCATAATATGGGCGAAAGAAACTGCGTTCGTCTCTAATATATTCCGCATCTACTGCGAGGAGAGGAAGATATCCTACAGTCCTCATCACGACAGGAGTCCTGCCGGGGAACGGACAGGTGGAGCGTCTAGACCAAAAAAGCATCTTGTACTATCTAAGGATGCTTTCCATTTAAACACAGCAAGACACAGTGTGTCTCACAGGATGTTCTATCGCCAGCGTGTTTGAATATATCTCACACGGCTGGGCACATCTGCGTAGTTGATGGAACACCCTGTATGACAGACACACTAAGCCTCGCTGTGTTGTAAATTGAAAGAACTCTAAATTATCAATTGATCGCATTCTGTTCGAACTGTTAATTGGAGTGAAGATGCGAAGACCGAAGGACTGGGATCTAAACGAGCTACTGAAGGAACATTTTGAATATGAGCACAACCGAGATGACAGAAAGCGAATCAACAACTCAAGAATATTCAATAAGATAACAGGAAATATAACCTTACGAAGAGGAAACCACGACCAAGTACGAATTTCACAATTTGGTGGCAGTTAAACGAACTCAATCTCTGCCGGGTTTCCCACAAGGGTGTGTCCCTTATGATATTGTGAAAGCTAAAAGAAATGATAGGTAGGTGCAATGTAACAAAAGTAGAACAGCATGACGGATCGAATATAATGTATCATCTGGGTCAGATAAAATTCAGGACAGCCGATTGTAAGATTGCCGATTGTTGTGCACTTACACAACGAAGACTCAAGCAAAACGTAATCGTTCATGATCAAGAAAGAAAAAGAACCCCGATCACCCTTTCCAAAGCAATAATTACACAAGCAACTAATTACACCCCATCAAACAAATTGCGTACACCTTGTATTTCTTGCAGTCGAACATGAAAAAATTCTAATCATTTATAATTATTATAATTACTGTTACTTGTAATTACTTGCCAAAGAAATTATTTTTATTTTTAAGTTCGGTTTTTTGGTTAATTATTGAAATTTGTTTTAGAAAAATTAAGTTTTGTAAATTAGTTTTATTTAGTTTTTTTTATATTCTACTTTTTAATCATTTCGATTAACGTCGAACAGCTTATTGTATTCTAAGTGGTATACCTTTTTATTTGATACCCATATCGACCGAGTTTTAAAGAACTAGTTAAACCGCCATTTTGTGTAGACCATATTCGATTAAGCATTATGTCACGTAGCCTATCATGCTGTACTTATCATATACCGAGTTTTAATAAGAATTGATCTCGTACTGTGCTTCCATGTAGGGGTTACCTTGAGCTAAGTCGGAGCTAGCACCCATGTACTGAGTTTCTATGAAGAGTTTACTCTGGGTTTACTCAGAGAAAGGGCCCATGGAAACGAGGCTTGAGTAAGGTTTCGTTAAATCCAAGTCTTCTTGACGACACCAGCCGGTTTTTGCATAGGTGCGTTTGAATATTCTTTAGGGCACAATAACAACGGTGACACAACGCAAGTAAAATTATTTATCTGTCACATCAGCTCAGCAACGTACATGGAAACGGCATTGAGTTAACTTGAAGGGAAAAGGTTTCTGTAAACTCAACGAAAACTACTGGGAGACATGAAACACATTACTGAAAGCGCACAGAGTTAAAAGTTTTCGTTAAATATGTTCAACTCTTTTAATTCGACGAATGTAGCTGAGTCGATTTGAGTTAACGAATGCAACTAAATGCGGCACACAGTCAAAGATATAGAAAGTAGAAATGTCGGGGCTGCTTGGACAGCGGAAGAAACGTTATATTTAATAAATATTAATGCAGGGCAACGAGTTAAGCCGTTGAGTTGAATTTTCAGAATAGGGTAAAACCTTAACTCGATGACAAAAATGACTACATAAATTTTTTAGCCGGAAAACTTTCCGCCATCGAATTGAGTATTCGCAGGACAACCTAAGTTAATAACCATTGCCACGTTAAATGCCATTATCCCTCATGAAAATATCATCCTTTTTAACTGTCGTTTCTCACTCTTCTATGCTATGAAATGTAATTAGATATCAACCTGGACATGTGGTGGTGTACCAAGTATATAAAGAACGGCATCTGACACATCCTCTGATTTTAACATAGCGAACTCCGTCCTTATAGTATCAGCAACTGCATCCGGAAAAATTTCAGTTGAAACGGCTCCAGGACTTACACTCTTTGAGATTAAAAAGAAAACAATTTCAATTATTTAAAAAAACACTGGATTAGGGTGACTCACTGTTATTTTGATTTTAGTTCCGGAATTCAACAACTCTTGTCGATATGTTTCAGTCATAGCCGTAATAGCGTGCTTTGTAGCAGGCTAGACGTTCAATGATGGGAAATCCTTTCCGAAATTTGGAACCATATGACCCGCGATACTGTTAATAATCACAACGTGCCCATCAAACTTGTGTGCCTTCATGTAGTTGACGGCTTCTCTGGTGCAGAAGACAACTCCCCAAATATTGGTTTCGATAGTTTCCTTGATCATTTGAGTATTGTCAGGGCGAATTAACTCCGTTGTGCGAAGAACCCCAGCGTTATTAATAAGAATGTGAATACCGCCCAGGGTTTTGTCCGCCCACTCGAATACTTTTTTAACATCATCTTCTTTTGTGACATCACACTTCACCGGGTGAAAATTGCTCTGTAAGTTTTCAGGTAAACTTGACTGAATTTCTTTAACGCGGTTCTCCCGTCTCGCTAAGGCGACCACCACTAGACCCGCTTTTACTAAATCTTTAGCTATAACTTCTCCAATACCTGAACTAGCGCCGGTTACTATCGCGACTTTATTCCTCCAGCGATCCATCTTCTGCCGTGTTTACCGTGACTGTGGCCGTGATTAACTAAAAGCTTCGACTAAATTACCGCGGCTTTATAGGCTCCTTGGCCGTGATTTTTTATCTCCTACTTGCTACAAGTGTGTAGATAGCATATTAGAGAACTTTACTAAACATGCTTTGCACTTGCCAGAGTTCCTATGTTTTTTAGTCACTTTGTATTGGTTACACTTAAGATTTTACTAGTTTTGATTAAAAAATTGTTGATAAGTGAATTTATCGTGATATTTTTTTATGTTGGTTTGGCTGACAGCGATCTATAAAATCTCTGTCTGAATTCCAAAACTCGTATAAGGTGCTTCTGGATTTATTTTTGGTTTTAAGGAGTTGTGTTTGTGTGCCTACCGGAAAACCATATCTTGAAATAAATCTAACTTTTAAATTGATTAGTAAAAACGCTGAAGATGAATCAGAATGAAATCTGTATATTTTTGTTAATTTCGTAAAATTGTATAATTTTCTTTGAACTGTGTGGCTCTTTTTGTATTACAGATGAAACGAGCCCAATTCAAAAAACTTCAAATCCTGGAAGAGTTTAAATAATTTAGAGCTTGTACTTTACCCTTTCTCATAGCCGGTGGATGTGGGTGTGCTGGGTAGCAGTACCCACCCGGAAAATTTCGTGTGGGTAAAATACCCACCCGGAGTTTGAAAGTAAAGGTACGATTCCGAACAAGGCGGCAAACTACTAGCCGCAGGCGACACTACTGGTTTGTATGATAAAATCGCCTGCTGTTTGCGATTTTATCTTACAAATCAGTAGTATCGCCTGCGGTTTGCAGTCTGCCGCCTTGTTCGGAATCGCACCTTAAGTAGTCCTAATTATTTGTAAACATATGCTGATTTAACTTCGCACTTTCGATTTTATTTAATATTATTTTATTAAAACTCCTCGAATTCAACTAATTTATTTTTATTTTCGTTCGTTGGAAGGTGAAAAGCTACAGTCTCCTGTATGCCGGTTGTGTGGGACTCGAACCCACTAAAATGCCTCCTGGTCTGCTACTATCTCCGCATGACGGGCTTTTTTAGCATAGCGTTTCGACAATGGCAGCTTTTATCTAGCTGTTAATACTCCCGGGGATTTCAGTGCCTTTCTCTCTTTCCTTCAGCTTCTTCCAGCCCCAACTTCACGGCCTCTAGCGTATCTTCCACTTTAACCCACCGGTTTTTTTTGTGGCTGTTGTTGTAATCCAGCTTTATTTTCACCGAATATCACATAACAAACGTGCTCCTGATCCTGGATATCTGGACATGCCGGGCACATCGGTAAGTCATCGTGCCTAAAATGATTGAGATATTTACTTTATCCTACATGTCCCCATTTCCATTCAAGAATTGCCTGAAATCGGAACTTACTTTAAAACTCTCCCTGGTAACCCATCTTACAACGTTGTGGACAAGTTTGTGGGTCCACGGACCCTTAACAGACTCGTCTCACTTCCGTTTCCATTCCGTTCCGGACTCGCATCGCTACCGCAATGTATTTGGTAACAAATTCGGGATCATAGAGAAGCATGCCTTCCTTGTCCAGTATCTTTATGGGGATCATTCCTGTTATAACCTATGCCAAAACAATTGGGAATCTCAAAATCGTTTTTTCCTTGTGCAGTGAAGGTTAAAATCCCCACCTCGAAAGTAGATTCATGCCATTCCATTCGTTTAAAAACCCGCTCTTTTATATTCTCAATCATAATTCTATCACTCTCACTGCGAATCTTGTCTCACGACTCACAATGAATTGATCTACTTTCTAAGAAAGGTTGGTGCCAAATAACAATGTCGAAGGGGGTCAGTTTGTCAGACTACCCACCCGGATCCAACACAATCCGCCGGAACTGCTTTTTCTATAAAAATATGGCGACCGATGGTTAGTTATGCTGTAGATAACTGGAAAGCATCTTCTAGTATGACATGTGATGAAAGAGGGGATAACTACTCCATATCAAATAGTTATTATAACCCACATCTCCGCATCAAAGTGTTCGAACAGGATTTTACCGCTCAACCTTACACGTATGGAGACCCCCATATGAAACATATCGCAACAAAGCAATCTTGGCGAAGTATTACAAAGTACTAAAATAATTGTCTGGGCATTACAATGTCCCACAAGGGAGGCTTTAAGGCTGCGGTTACGCTGGCTGAAAGTTGGTGATAGTCCAGCTGGTGCCAGCTGTTACAATTCAAGCTTTCATTGTTTAGTGGTTATGCTGCAAGACAGTTCATGATAGTTATGTACACGGCATCGATTAGCTCAGATCGTATCGTTTTTTGGTATAAACTCTTTTTCAGTGCTTTATTAACTACAATTTTTCATGATGGACGAATCTTTTGAAGATATGTTATTTTTAACAGAAAGTAGTTATCTTACATTTCTACTACAACGTCCACCTCCGCCGATGGCACCTCATCATCCAAGTTTTAGTGCCAGCCGTTGCATCCCACAACAATTTCCTATTCCTCACTTCGTTTATTAATTTTTCAGAATCCATTTTCCCAATTTTAATCTCAACTGGTGCCAGCTAATTAAACAAATTTGATTAGCTATCACGCTGTCATGAACTTTCATGAATGTGTGAAAGCTTTTAAGTTTCAGCCTAACCACTCTGAAGTAGTTCCTTGTGTTTAATTTTCTTGTAACCGCTGGCACCAGCTGGAGCGCGTTCAAAAACCTTACTATAGTAAACCACGAGGTAAGTTGTGGTTATGCTACATAACTTCACTTATCCGCGAAAGTTTATGTTTAACCATGGAGGTTTTTGAACGCACCGTGGTTAACTACGTGGTAAAGAAAATTTAAAAAAAAAATTTCCATAAAATAGTGTCGGCTATTTGCCTCAATTATTTCCAATAATTATTTATTTAAAATAATCTCACAAATCCCTCTTTGATTTGTTCATTATTAACATTAAAACAAATGTCAAAAAATTGCTTTTATTCTTCTTCTTCTTCTTCTTAACTATCGCTAACCATGCTCTCGAGCGGGAGTTTTTGAACGCCAAAAAGTTATGCTCGTGGCTATGTTGTAGTTAACCACGGAGTTTTAGAACGACAAAAGTTTGCCATAGTTAACCATGGTCAACCATAGTAAGGTTTTTGAACGCGCTCCTGGACTATCACCAACTTTCAGCCAGCGTAACTGCAGGCTAAGGTAATAAATAAGACTGTACAGGACACTCACGGTAACAAAACCCTATGTATAAAATGTGGTATAAAAGTGCTGTTCGCCAAACTTTACTTGTAGTACTTTAAGGAAGCCGAGCTGAGAAAACCACCGAAATTCTGTAATGGCAATAGTCTACAAATCAAAGCCTTGCATAAAAATTTAATTGAAGACATTATTTTAACTGAATAAAAAGTGTTCGTGGTCACTCATCCTAATATCCAATCCCTTTGACTTTAAGGGCCGGTTTCACAGTGAGAGCTTAAGTATAGAAATTAACTAAGCTACACTTAAGTATACATACTGGTTTCACAGTTGCAACTTAAGATTTACTTAAGTGGCAGTTTCTCTAGACTTGTATACATATAAAATTCAAACCTCAGTTGATTGCCAGTGATGTGGGGGTCTTGATACTTGATGTTATTTTATATACGTTTAAATGATTAGTTACATAAAAACTCACGCCACATCATTAATAGTTTATAATATTTTTAAATAAACTATATTTTATTATTACTTTTTAATTATTTTAATTTTATTTAATTTAATTTTTTTTAAAATAATGAACTTATTCTTAACGGCTAAATTATTCGGCCGGAAGTTCTTACAATTTTAGACTTTCTTTTAATACTTTCTAACTAATACTAATATATTTTTATTTTTAATTTTACATGTCAATAAATTCGTGTATCTATGTTTCAATACTTATACAGTGTCAGCGTACGTGATTGTGATTTCCCTAAAGTGTATTTTCAAAGTAGTAGTGAAAATCCAAAACGATGACGTAACGCACACTGTACTCCTAAATTTTAAGTACATATATTTGAATTCGATAATTAATAACAAAAACCTCGTAACAAGAGAAAAACTAAAGTAATGCGTAGCGACTGCTACACGCTTGAGGGGGCGTAAGCGTCCATGAATATACATAATTAACGAGAATCATGACTGAAAATTTACTCTATAATTGAAACGAAACTCTTTTCTTTGAGCTTCGTGTTACCGGCCTATTAGTGTCTTCGTTTCTTTCTATATGTGCCGGTTTTTGCCTATCAATCGATACTTTTACTACTTTACCGTTAATGTCTATCGAAAAATTTTTATCTCTTAAATTTTGATCCTCTCATTCTATCTGTCCCCAGGAAAACAAATTCGCAGTCCTCCAATCCTCTTGGCACAAAGAAACCTTTATTCTGATCTCGAGAATCCGTTAGAACAATACTCCTCATGTGGTTTCTTAACATTGCCACAAGGTCTGTCGGGTCTGATACAATCTCTACGTCCTTTATAAAGAATTCTCCTGGGATCCGTAGCGCTTGACCATACACTAATTCTGCTGGACTACATTTCAGATATTCTTTTATGGTAGTCCGCAGACCCAGAAAAATAGCTGGTAAATGCAGTAACCAATTCGGGTTATCCATCTTGGCTCTCAATGATGCTTTAAGTTGTCTGTGAAATCTCTCTACCATTCCGTTTGCTTGCGGATGATATGCCGAGGTTCGGATTCTATGTGTACCCAAGAGCTTCGAGAATTCTTCAAACATTTTTCCTTCAAACTGACCTCCTTGGTCCGTGGTAATAGTTAATGGAATTCCGAATCTTGGGAAATACTGTTCATATAATGTTCTTACGACCACCTGTGCAGTAATACTTTTAAGAGAGTAGACTTCAGGCCACCTGGTGAAACGGTACACGATCGTTAATAACTATGTATGTGAATCCTTCTGCTGTCTGGAGCGGTCCGACTATATCTATATGAATGTGCTCAAATCTTCCTGTTGGCGTCTTAAATTTTTTAACTGGGGATTTAGTATGTCTATAAATTTTCGCTTTCTGATATTCTACACATGTTTTCGCCCATAAATTAATTTCGCTGTTCATCCTAGGCCAAAAGTATCTTCCTGTTATTAACTTTCTTGTACTTCGAATACCTGGATGTGCTAAGTTATGTAAAATATTAAAAACGTCTCGTCGAAGAACTTTGGAATAAACGGTCTGTTTCTACCTGTTGAACATTCCAACCAAATTTTATTATTTGTTAAAGGTACATCTTTTTCTGTTAAAATTATTCTTGAATTTCTACCAGAATCTTCCATTAATTGCTTCAATTCTAAATCATTTTTCTGTTCTTCCGCAATAATCTCTAAATCTATTTTGTTTTCTTTAATCGCGTCACAATCCTTATTATCTGTTTCTACTCGCGATAATGTATCCGCTACTACGCTAGCTTTTCCTTTGATATACCTAATATCAGATGTAAATTGTGTAATATAATCCAACTGTCTCGCTTGTCTTAGACTTCTTTCAGCTTTGGTCCATATTGCCGAAGTTAGCGGCTTGTGGTCTGTGAAAATGGCAAACTCACGACCTTCCAAAAAATGCCTGAAATGTTTAATTGCCAAATATATGGCTAAAAGTTCTCTATCGAAGGTTGAATATTTCGATTCCGCGGCGCTTAATTTCTTCGAATAAAATACTAATGGCTCAGGCCCATTTTTGCCTAGTTGCTCCAGCATTGCTCCTACAGCCACGTTCGATGCATCAACTGTCAAACTAAAAGTTGCGTTCTCAGAGGGATGAACCAATAAAGTTGCTGAAATAAATGCGTTCTTAGCTTTGATAAAAGCATCCTCGCATTCCTTTGTCCAATCTAAATTCTTCACGTTCTTGGCTTTCTTCAATTCTTTGACTAAATGGCTATGAATCGGGCTTAATATTTCTGCTAGTCGAGGAATGAATCTATGGAAGTAGTTTACCATTCCTATAAACTGTTGTACTTGTTTTACCTATTTGGGCGACGGAAAATTTTTAATTAATTTAACTCTGTCTTCTGATGGAAGTATTCAGTCCTTTGTAATTTTGTGGCTTAAAAATTCCAATGTATGAATACCAAAGAGACATTTCCCTGGATTAATGTTGATTCCAAATTTTTCAAGTCTTCCAAAAACTTTTTCAAGATGATCTTTGTGTTCTTCTTCGTCTTTGCTCGCCACAAGAATGTTATCAATATACACAAAAACAAATTCTAGCCCGTTTAGTACTTGATCCATAAAACGTTGAAAGGTTTGGGCAGCGTTCCTAAGACCGAAGGGCATTCGAGTAACTTCGAATAAACCAAAATAGTCCAGTCAAAATAGACGAAAAAACGCCATAATTGGAAGATAATTCGGAAGTTGCTGAAAATTGGAACAGCCCTTAAAAACATTGTTATACATAAGCTGTAGAGACTGCCACGCGATTGAGCGACTGCAAACTTTTTTATTCAAGGTCAAAGGGTCAAAATATCAGTTTTTTGCAAATATATGCTAAACCGTACGTCTTATCAGAAAATTGTTTTTACAACGTTTGTAGATTAGGCGATTATCTACAAAAAAATATATTATACATTTTCTCATAGGAATTGCCATTTCTGAGATATTGTCGTTTTAATAAGTTAAAATACTCATATTCTATCATTCCCGACTTGTAAAGGTCATCAGAAATTTAATAAATCCTTTGTTGGAGTACGCGGCTAATATTTTCAGGGGTGATTCCTGGATATCTTTGGAGAAAAAAATTGTTTTACAGAGGGCGGCTATCTCCACTATCCACTAAGATACAGGGTGATTAGGGAAAAAATTTTGTTTTTTTTTTAAATTTACTGAAATTTGAATAACTCCTAAAGTAATTATCATAAAGTAGCCTAATTAGGCTCATCTTTTAGGTAAATGTGTATTCTTTAATTTGTTATAAAGCACAGCAACCTGAGTGACTCCGTTCAAAAAATATATCGTCGTTGCAAATTTCAAATCTCCTATGTGTAAAAAGTAACTTTTCGAGAAAAACGAAATAAACTTCCTGCTACAAAAAAATCTTAGAAAATATTTTTATTCCCTTGGTTATAAATAAAAACTAAGTGATTCCAATGTATTGAAATAGAAATAATTTAATATCATTAGTAAAAATGGACTAATTATATGATTTAAATTATTTTTGTACACATGGGTGATTTAAAATTGCAACATAGGTCATTTTGATTTACAATTAAATGTAGGCTGACACTTTAGAGGTTTTAAAAATGATACGTGCTGTTTCGATATAATAAGATATTCACATGGGAGTTTTTGCTAAGTATGCGTATTCAAAATTGCTTTTCAAATATCTGTAAAACTCATTTTTGAAGAAAATGTCACATAGGACATTTTAAATTTGCAACGACGATATAGGCTCAAACCAATGCTTTGCATCTAGACCTGGCAGATTTCTTCGTTTTCTCAGAAAATTCGTTACTAACAGTAAATTTTTTTTTTGCTTTTCTGATGCACCAAACTATTACCTACAATATTTCCATACACAATAAGTGTTTATTTTGGGTAGTTTTGTAGGTAGTAGTAGTAGTAGTTTTATCGTGAACAATTAAAAAGTTACTCGTCTTTCAACTGCGGCATAGTAGCATTGGTTTGAGCCTACATATTTTTTGAACGGAGTCACTCAGGTTGCTGTGCTTTATAACAAATTAAAGAATACACATTTACCTAAAAGATGAGCCTAATTAGGCTACTTTATGATAATTACTTTAGGAGTTATTCAAATTTCAGTAAATTTAAAAAAAAACAAAATTTTTTCCCTAATCACCCTGTATCTTAGTGGATAGTGGATATAGCTGCCCTCTGTAGAACAATTTTTTTCTCCAAAGATATCCAGGAATCACCCCTGAAAATATTAGCCGCGTACTCCAACAAAGGATTTATTAAATTTCTGATGACCTTTTCAAGTCGGGAATGATAGAATATGAGTATTTTAACTTATTAAAACGACAATATCTCAGAAATGGCAATTCCTACGAGAAAATGTGTATTATATTTTTTTGTAGATAATCGCCTAATCTACAATCGTTGTAAACACAATTTTCTGATAAGACGTACGGTTTAGCATATATTTGCAAAAAACTGATATTTTGACCCTTTGACCTTGAATAAAAAAGTTTGCAGTCGTCCAATCGCGTGGCAGTCTCTACAGCTTATGTATAATAATGTTTTTAAGGGCTGTTCCAATTTTCAGCAACTTCCAAATTATCTTCCAATTATGGCGTTTTTTCGTCTATTTTGACTGGACTAGATTGAAAGGAAATTTTACATGTAAAGCGACTTGCGTGAACCCAAAACGACGTTTAACGCGTCGTGTTCAGTCGACGTCGAATATCTTGAACTGGCCCTTGAACTCATTTACGTTAAAGTATAAAATATAAAAGCTGAAATTTGTGACAGTTATTTAAAAAGCCAGACCACTCCGAAGGATCTACACACCCCAGACCCGTCTATAAGGAAATTCTCTAAAAAGCAAATACATCCATAGATATTTTCGTCCGTCATAACGCTCCACGTGAACTTCATACATGTTCCGAAAAAAAAATAACGTACATTAAAACATAGTTCGCGTGGACAAAGTCGCGCGTAAAGTCTAGTTACATATGTACATATATCATAAATTAGTACCACTTCTTTCTTTTTTCACTCGGTATAAAATATCGGCGAAAATTATTTCTTAGTAAGAGTAAAAAAAAAATTAACTGTACCAAATATTTACTGCCAGATGGTATGGAAGTGGTATTTTGGTGTCGTGTAATTTACGAGCGTGATAATTTTTCCTGCAGTAAAAATGATCGGCTTCATTAGGATGCCGCCAATCGAAGCATATTGTTGTCATATCTCAAAGACATTTTATAAAATTCGGCTCAGCTTTTTTTGTATAAATAAAGCACTGCAAAAAATATATTTTAGAATTACTTAAAAATAGCCAGATAGTGACAATCGATACTTTTAATCGGATATCTTTATAAATATGTTGGTGCACGTGTTGGGCTAATCGGAAATGAAAAACGCAGATTTTTTCTTTACATAGCAGCTGTTTATTATAATTTCTTATAAATTATGCGAAGGACATATTTTTTTTGTTTATTTTATATGGAACTATTTTACTTTATTTTGTAATCATTATGGCATTTAGCTGAGAAAAATGTTCTTGGCTACGTGAGGAGAGCTGGTTTATATTATATTGGCTTTATTCGCGATATTCTGGTGTTAATCATGGGGAGAGTGCTCACAATATTTGGGGATAGAGTCCTACCGGTGCCCAACGTTGACGTTATGGTTTAATACGTACTTTGCACAGTTGCCAGGTTTGCAATATGACAAATCTTATGTTAAAACAACGTGGATGCTTTAATTAATTTTGTTATTGTTTGGATGGGATAATGTATGCTATTTGGGTATTCATTCTAAAAATAAAACTCACCGTCCTCAACCTCTGTCCTGATAGTCTATGGAAATGGTACTTTAACATTGCAAAAATGCAGGACAAGGTTTTATTTTTGGAATGTGTAGGGGGGGTCAATGTGAGCTTAAGTTTGAGTTTTCGGGATTCTAACCCCCCCCCCATTTGGCCGCCATCTTGGAAAACATGTGGAAATGGTTTTTCCACTATATCTCCGAAACGGTACATTTTACCGAAAATTTTGAAGAGATACTTTTTGTTTAGAATTAAATAATCTACAATTTATTAGTTAGAAATTTTGTGGTAAAATGAATAATTAAGAAGTTATAAGCCTTAGAACACAAAAATTAGTCACAATATTTTCTGTTAAAGGCTATAACTTTTTTTCCTTCAACTTTACCAAAAAAAAATAATAAGTTTTTTGTAGAGGGTTTCATTAGGAATAATTTTCATTCATTACTTTTTTAATTTCATTCACTACGAAGGGTTTTACAGTGCTCCGAAGGTATGAAAGTGACAGATTTTCTGAATATTTTATTGCAATTTTACCTAATTGCTAATTTCTAGGAGGTAAAATTGTAATAAAATATTCAGAAAATATGTCACTTTCATACCTTCGGGGCGAGTCGAAGCTGGCTGACGTACCGTCATCAGACCCGAAAGGTGGCACGTGGTCTATTTGGTTGCGAGTGGCCCCATCAGGGAATACCCAGGTGGCTTTATGGATATTTTTATGGGCAAATCTAGTACTTGTAACGACCACGTTCTTACTTGCTGCCATCGCTATAACCGCTGCCCATTATCATTAGTGTTTTCATGCAAGCTGTAGGTGCCGACATATTGCCTGTATACGGGCTCCCGGCCTACTTTGTCGTTCAGATCACCCAGTATGATTTTTACATCATACCTGGGGCAGGCATTAAATTCCCGTTCAACTAATTCGAAGAATTCTTCTTTATCATCATCCGGGGACTCTTCGGTAGGTGGGTGAACGTTCATGAGGCTGATGTTCTTAAATTTACCTCGCACACGAAGGGTACATAGCCTTTCGTTTATTTCTTTCAATGGTAGGCTTTATTCATTTGCTGACCAGGAGCGCGTTCAAAAACCTTACTATGGTTAACCATGGTTAACTATGGTAAACTTTTGTCGTTCAAAAACTCCGTGATTAACTACAACATAACCACGAGCATAACTTTTTGGCGTTCAAAAACTCCCGTGGTTAACCATGGTGTAGTTAAATTTTAACCATGCTCGGGAGCATGGTTAGCGATAGTTTAGAAGAAGAAGAATAAAAACAATTTTTTGACATTTGTTTTAATGTTATTAATGAACAAATCAAAGTGGGATTTGTGAGATTATTTTAAATAAATAATTATTGAAAATAATTGAGGCAAATAGTCGACACTATTTTATGGAAATTTTTTTTAAATTTTCTTTACCACGTAGTTAACCACGGTACGTTCAAAAACCTCCATGGTTAAACATAAACTTTCGTGGTTAAGTGAAGTGATGTAGCATAACCACAGCTTACCTCGTTGTTTACTATAGTAAGGTTTTTGAACGCGCTCCAGGTATGCTTCGTATGCTTCCCACTTCCCCTCCAGCCCTCCTTGCCTTGACGCTTTAGTGAGTCCAGAAGCTTCGGGACGAACCGCGACGGTCAGGGTCTGCTTGTTTTTTTTATGTGACAGACTAGAGGCTTAGGGAAAGTCCCTTTGTACTGTCGACAATCTATTTTTTTCGTATAGAGTGAATGTCGGACAGCAGCTCTAGATAGAGAGAAGAGAAGAAGTAACTGTCACAACCTAGCCGCGATATTTTATTCCACCTAATCACAACCATTTCGCGACTCTGACATCGGGGCGTCGAGAACAACTCGCTGGAGTGTTATGCCTCCTGAAACGAGTTGAATCTCACCGATGGCATGCGCTTAGAGGAGTGGGAAGGACTAGGGAAGGCTATGACAGGGGAATCAGGAATGTAAAGAGGGAAGAAGAAAGAAGGAAAGTTAGGTGGGAAAGGCGAAGGACCGTGGCGCCTCCGGGATTCCAACCCGGGACCTCTGGGGATAGCAGTCAGGCGCCTTACCTCTAGACTACCGAGGAGGTTGTCTCAGTAGGAGGGTAATTGCGATTCCACCACTTATTTTTTATTTTTTTTTAGTTTTATTTCTGGGGCTGCTGCTGCCCTGGATGATGGGAATGTTCCTCCTAGATTATATTGGAACTGGTGTTGCTAATTGTCTGGCAGGTCCAAAAACTTTGGGCAGAGTCGCGGCTATCCGGAGGTGGTAGCACATAAGTTGTTTCAATCGACCTGAGGAGGTCGATTGAAACAACTTACGTGCTACCACCCCGGATCTGCTTCTTGGCTAGCCGGGTTCCAGGCCGTCGTCGTGCCTTTCAGTTCACGGAATTCACGAAACCGGGGCTCGGGTATGCTCCGTGGGGCTTCCCAATTCCACTTCGCCTTCCTTTTCTTGGCCTTCTCCAGAATAATTGGAAAAGCCCCATGAGTAGGTACGGTAGAAAGGGTAAGGTCCATTTTGACAGAGTGATTTTAAATACGAACTGGAGAGACATTTATTACCTTTTTAGAGGTGATGGTCCAATGCCGACGGCGCGTTATACGCGACAAGCGCTTCATGTGCATTGACGTCCGTTGAAGGTCCATTCATAGCGTCAGCACGCCAAAAATGTTGTTTTGTAAATTCATAAATACATGGAATTTTTTTACATATTCTATTTATTTTTCTTTCAAAACCTTTCATAACAATCTCAAAAGTATGTAGATTGTTGTGTTGTTTAGCCGCTGCGAAATAAATTTAAAATGCTAATTTCCTCTCAAATCATAATAATTCGACAGTTGTGAAATGTTCAACGCCTGCTAACGCGCGAAAAGGGGAAAGAAAAGTTGAAAGTTGGTCGACTTTTGCCGTCGCTTGATCCCGCTAACGCTGCAAAGTCGTGAATGGGATAGCTTCCCACAAGGAAAAGGAAACATACAATCATGAATGCAGGAAACCTTCCGAAGAAGTTTAGAAGCATTCTCTTCCGTGCTCTAGTTCATATTCTTTTTATCCATCCATGTCATTGGATGGAAGACTTCCTTTTATCTTCTATTGAAGTTGTTACGAAATCTTCTGTTCTTATTCTGCAGAAGTGATATGAAAACATTCTTTGCAAATTATTTCGAATTTTATAAGAAAACTTCATTTGACTTTTCTTGGAATCTATTTTGAAGCATGCACTTTGCATTCTGGAAAAATCACAAACATGATTTTTAATTACAAATGCTAGTTTATATATCTGTGGATTTGTTCGATAGCCGCATAAATGTACTTTTTTCGGGAATCGTATAGAAATGACGTACATTGATCAATCAAAAATCCTAAAGAAAAGTGAGACTTTTCTCGTTAGCAACACTTTTCTTTACGTTTTTATAAAAATCGTAAAAATCGTGCATCTTACTATTTTCCACGATTCTAGTTAGCAATCACTAAATATCCTGCGAAAACAATGGCCAGTATAACTATTTGCATTTGGTAGTTCTAGATATTGTCTCACTTTTTACGATTTTTGATTTTTAATGTTCGCATTTCTATACGATTCCCGAAAAATGGCATGTTCAACACGTTAAGAAAAGTGAGTTTCCCAGTTCGTGTAAATGTTTAATTAACGAGGGAGCGTAGCTCACTGCAAAATTATCACTTTTCTGTACTTGTAGAAAAATCTACTTGGTTTGCCTTACAGAGCACCTCAACCGAAGTTTGTATGGATCTGGTGAATCTAGTTTGGTTGCTTTGGATTTCTCCAAGGCTTTTGATAGAGTATGGCACTCAGCCTTGTAAGCTAAACTCACAGCTATTGGAATGGACTCACTTCTGTATAAGTGGGTTGAGAGTTTCCTTTCCGCCCGTTCAATTAAAGGATGGCGTCAAATCTGAATATCACCACATCTCCGCAGGGGTCCCCCAAGGGTCAATTTTATAACCCTATTTCTCACATTTATAAATGACCTACTTTCAATCCCCTTCAACCAGCTCTCTTCCTAATTTTTATAAATGACCTGCTCTCAATCCCTTCCAACCCACCCCACTGCTTCGCCGACGACAGTACACTACAGTACTCCTATGGCTTCGATACTGTAGGACAAGCACGCGCCAGACCTTGTCTGCATTATCGCAATCTCATGTCCATTTCAATAAACAGGGACATCGAACGAATTCTTGAATGGGGCCGCAACAACCGTGTCGAATTCAATGCATCTAAAACGAAGTACTGTCTCATCTCCAATAAAACCTGCACTGACCCTCCTTCTATTTCAGTGGACAATAAAAACCTAACGGTAGAACCGTCTTTAAACAACCTAGGCATAACACTATCCGACGATCTGCGGTGGAATAACCACATATTCCAAATCGCTAAACAAGCATCGCAATGCCTGGGATTCCTTAAAAGATGCAAATTCCTCCTTCAGCCGTCGGCCAGGGCTACAATCTACAAGTCCTACATTCGTCCCCGCCTCGAATACAACTCAAGAACCACCTTAGCCTGGCTGGACAAGGTGCAAAGTCGCGCTCTCAAACTCATTGGCGATAGCTTCATTTGCTCCTCAATTGACTCATTAAGCCACCGTAGGAATGTAGCAGCCCTTGCAAAATTTTACCGTTTTTTCCACAACGATTGCTCTACTGAAATAAGTAACCTCATGCCTCCACGGCAACTTTTCTCCCGCAACGCTAGACTTGCCCGCTCGGCTCACCCTTATCTTCGCGCAAATTCCGATTTAGAAATTCGTTTATAACAAGAACAACGCGACTGTGGAACAACTTACCTCAGTCAATATTCTCGAACTCATACAACATCCAAGAGTTCAAGCGCAAGGTTCACCACCATCTCCTCCAACACACACCCGACTCCTCTTAATCTATCCTATTTTTCTCTCTATCCTTCGAGCTAAGCTTACTACTAGACATTGCACCATGACGTGTACGACATGACGGACTAGTAGTACAAAGGATGACACCTAAGCTTAGACTATCATATAAAAAAAACCCACTTCTGAGCTTCGTTGACGACGGTACTTTACGGTACTCGTACAGCTACGATACAAGACAGATTCATGCCAGATCTTGTCTTGATGATCGTGTACTAATGTCCAACTCTATTAATAACGACATTAATCTCATTCTAGATTGGGGAAAGAAGAATCGCGTCGAATTCAACCCCACCACCAAGTACAATCTTATCTCCAAAAAAAAGTTCAACACCTCTCCATCCTTGACAGTGGATGAAGTTGAACTAATGGCCGACCCATCCCTCCACATCTTAGCCAAAGACTTGCAGTGGAATGACCACACATTCCAAATCGCCAAACAAGCATCCCAGTGCTTGGGATTTCTTAAGAGCTGCAAGTTCCTCCTCCAGCCATCGGCCCCTGCTGTTATATATAAATCCTACATTCGGCCTCTTTTCGAATATAACTCCCTCGTTTGGAGCGGCGCTCCAATAACCACCTTAACATGGTTAGATAAGGTCCAAAAAAGGGCCCTTAAATTAATTGATGACGACACCGCTTGCTCCACCATCGACCCCTTGAGCGACCGTAGGAATGTAGCAGCACTGACAATATTTTATCGTTACTATCATAGTGACTGTTCCTCCGATATAAACGCTCTTCTGCCTCCACGGCAATCTTATATCCGCAACACGAGATTAACCCACTCGTCTCATTCCCTCCACCTGCAACTCCCTCTTCCACGCACTCTACAAGATATGAATTCGTTTCTCAATAGAATAACTGGAATAATCTCTCGCAGTCAGTATTTCCGAGCTCCTATAACACCCAAGAGTTCAAACGCAGGGCTCATCACCACCTTCTTCAATACCCCCTGTATCTTTATAATCCTTAACCTATTCCCCCCCCATACCCCCTTCCACGAACTAAGCTTACTGCTAGACATTGCACCATGACATGACAAATGACATGACGGACTGGTAGTACAAAGGGCGACTCCTGAGCTTAGCACTGCCACATAAAACAAAACAAAAATCTATCAATTCCTACTGACTGATCCCTTTCGGTGACGTTTATAACGCACTCGCCACCGCCGCAAAACATTACTTCGGAAACCACGCCACCCTCGACCACTCCTCGGGGCCTCGAAGTATTATCCCGGCAATTGTGCTGGGAGTCTGCAAGGCTTCTTGCGAGATATCTTCATGCTGTCTACTTCTTCTATTTTTAATCCTTCTAGAGATCTTACATGACTTAGTGCGGACCGGCTGCGAATGTCTAAGGTCCCAGGTACACTACGCTATAGTCTATTGTAGATTCTAGCATTTTACCTTCACCTGTGCCATTTCTCATTTTGCTCATTTTTTCAAGGAATTGCTTAGCTTTCGGGTCTATTCTATGAATGCCATCCGCCATTTTGTGTTCTGTATTATCTATTCGTCATATCGACGAGTTGTATAAAAAAGGTAAAGGTGGATTTTAAAAAAACTAGAAAATATAGAAATTTAGATAATTTATTTACTTTTAAACTCATGTTAGATGTTGATTATTATTCCGCTTCTAGTTGTATTCAGTATAATTCACCAACGGGTTTTATTATTAGTTCGTGTATCTATAAAAAAAGTTGCAAAAGAAAAACATTAGTTGAATTATAACCGAAAGGCGACCTTAAAAAGTGTATCTCAGTTCTGAAAAGATGTAGCAATTGAAAAATAATCAAAAGTCTAATCAGACGACGACGTGAAGAAGCATTTTTACGTGCTAACTTACCACATTAAGTGAATAGCCCCCTTTAAATTCTTGATCCCAAATGGCTCTATTTAAATATCCGGGTTTCGGAATAAATTTTGAATCTTGACCCCATTTTTATTGCTATTGTTTTTATGCAGCAACATCTTTTATCAACTTAACCATAACATTCGCATCTAATTAAAGGTTAAGTGGCTTACTTACATAATAACCTATGTCTGTCTCATATACGATGATACGCGACCTCAATTTATGATCAATTATTCCCATAACCATTTCCGTATGTCACGTACATCATAAACTATGAATAAGGTCTAAAGATGGTTCAACACTTTCAAGATATCTAAAGGACCATTAGTAGTTCAAAAAATTAAGACCAACCAATGAAAGTGAAACCCCCAAATTGACAACGACGACTCAAGAATATCAATCCAGGCAGAAAATATTCAACCCCTGAATTTACAATTTATACAACGCCAATGTAAGTAAATAAATCGCGAGGAATGTTTAACTGAGTGTATCAACCACAGCTGATCCGATTTTCATCTCAAAGCAAACAAAAATGAAAACTTTGAATGTGATGTGAGGTGCCAAATGCTAAGAACAAAATCGAATCCTTTATTTCGAACTGCATTCTATCGCCCGGTAGACAAGTGAAACCGGGAGGCCTACTAAATCAGATTAGAAAGCTTGACGTCCGAATCAATACTTACTATGTTGACCATTTGAGTCCTGTAGCTTCGATTGCAAAGCGTTATAAATATCGTTTCACCTTCGTTGACGGTTTCACGAAGTTTTGCCAGATCTACCCTACGAAGAATACGACGGCTGGAGAAGCTACAGTCACAGACTGAGGTTTTCGGCTATCTCCATCGCATAATATGGGCGAAAGAAACTGCGTTCGTCTCTAATATATTCCGCACCTACTGCGAGGAGAGGAAGATATCCTACAGTCCTCATAACAACAGGAGTCCTGCCGGGGAACGCACAGGTAGAGCGTCTAGACCAAAAAAGCATCTTGTACTATCTAAGGATGCTTTCCATTTAAACACAGCAAGACACAGTGTGTCTCACAGGGTGTTCTATCGCCAGCGTGTTTGAATATGTCTCACACGGCTGGGCACATCTGCGTAGTTGATGGAACACCCTATATGACACACTAAGCCTCGCTGTGTTGTAAATTGAAAGAACTCTAAATTATCCATTGATCGGATTCCGTTCGAACTGTTAATTGGAGTGAAGATGCGAAGACCGAAGGACTGGGATCTAAACGAGCTTCTGCTTCATCTTGAATATGAGCACAACCGAGATGACAGAAAGCGAATCAACAACTCAAGATATTCAATCAGATAACAGGAAATATAACGTTACGAAGAGGAAACCAGGACCAAGTACGAATTTCACAATTTGGTGGCAATTAAATGAACTCAATCTCTGCCGGGTTTCCCAAATGTTGTGTCCCTTATGATATTGTGAAAGCTAAAAGAAATGATAGGTAGGTGCAATGTAACAAAAGTAGAACAGCATGACGGATCGAATATAATGTATCATATGGGTCAGATAAAATTCAGGACAGCCGATTGTAAGATTGCCGATTGTTGTGCACTTACACAACGAAGACTCAAGCAAAACGTAATCGTTCATGATCAAGAAACAAAAAGAGTCCCGATCACCCGTTCCAAAGCAATAATTACGCAAGCAATGGGATGGTGTGTAATTACCATCAAACAAATTGCGTACACCTTGTATTTCTTGCAGTCGAACATGAAAAAAATTCTAATCATTTATAATTATTATAATTACTGTTACTTGTAATTACTTGCCAAAGAAATTAATTTTTACTTTTAAGTTCGGTTTTTTGGTTAATTATTGAAATTTGTTTTAGAAAAATTAAGTTTTGTAAATTAGTTTTATTTAGTTTTTTTTATATTCTACTTTTTAATCATTTCGATCAACGTCGAACAGCTTATTGTATTCTAAGTGTATACCTTTTTATTTGATACCCATATCGACCGAGTTTTAAAGAACTAGTTAAACCGTTTGTGCCGACCATATTCGATTAAGCATTAGGTCACGAAGCCTATCATGCTGTACTTATCATATACCGAGTTTTAATAAGAATTGATCTCGTACTGTGCTTCCATGTAGAGGTTACCTTGAGTTAAGTCGGAGCTAGCGCCCATGTACTGAGTTTCTATGAAGAGTTTACCCTAGGTTTACTCAGAGAAAGGGCCCATGGAAACGAGGCTTGAGTAAGGTTTCGTTAAATCCAAGTCTTCTTGACGACACCAGCCGGTTTTTGCATATGTACACAAACAATAACAACGGTGACACAACGCAAGTAAAATTATTTATCTGTCACATCAACTCAGAAACGTACATGGAAACGGCATTGAGTTAACTTTAACGGTAAAGGTTTTTGTAAACTCAACGAAAACTACCGGGACCCATGAAACACATTACTGAAAGCGCACAGAGTTAAAAGTTTTCGTTAAATATGTTCAACTCTGTTAAATTCGACGAATGTAGCTGAGTTGATTTGAGTTAACGAATGCAACTAAATGCGGCACACAGTCAAAGATATAGAAAGTAGAAATGTCGGGGCTGCTTGGACAGCGGAAGAAACGTTATATTTAATAAATATTAATGCAGGGCAACGAGTTAAGCCGTTGAGTTTAAATTTCAGAATAGGGTAAAACCTTAACTCGATGACAAAAATGACTACATAAATTTTTTAGCCGGAAAACTTTCCGCCATCGAATTAAGTATTCGCAGGACAACCAAAGTTAATAACCATTGCCACGTTAAATGCCATTATCCCTCATGAAAATATCATCCTTTCAAAATTGAGCTCCACTTTTTAACTGTCGTTTCTCACTCTTCTATGCTATGAAATGTAATTAGATATCAACCTGGACATGTGGTGGTGTACCAAGTATATAAAGAACGGCATCTGACACATCCTCTGATTTTAACATAGCGAACTCCGTCCTTATAGTATCAGCAACTGCATCCGGAAAAATTTCAGTTGAAACGGCTCCAGGACTTACACTCTTTGAGATTAAAAAGAAAACAATTTCAATTATTTAAAAAAAAAACACTGGATTAGGGTGACTCACTGTTATTTTGATTTTAGTTCCGGAATTCAACAACTCTTGTCGATATGTTTCAGTCATAGCCGTAATAGCGTGCTTTGTAGCAGGGTAGACGTTCAATGATGGGAAATCCTTTCCGAAATTTGGAACCATATGACCCGCGATGCTGTTAATAATCACAACGTGCCCATCAAACTTGTGTGCCTTCATGTAGTTGACGGCTTCTCTGGTGCAGAAGACAACTCCCCAGATATTGGTTTCGATAGTTTCCTTGATCATTTGAGTATTGTCAGGGCGAATTAACTCCGTTGTGCGAAGAACCCCAGCGTTATTAATAAGAATGTGAATACCGCCCAGGGTTTTGTCCGCCCACTCGAATACTTTTTTAACATCATCTTCTTTTGTGACATCACACTTCACCGGGTGAAAATTGCTCTGTAAGTTTTCAGGTAAACTTGACTGAATTTCTTTAACGCGGTTCTCCCGTCTCGCTAAGGCGACCACCACTAGACCCGCTTTTACTAAATCTTTAGCTATAACTTCTCCAATACCTGAACTAGCGCCGGTTACTATCGCGACTTTATTCCTCCAGCGATCCATCTTCTGCCGTGTTTACCGTGACTGTGGCCGTGATTAACTAAAAGCTTCGACTAAATTACCGCGGCTTTATAGGCTCCTTGGCCGTGATTTTTTATCTCCTACTTGCTACAAGTGTGTAGATAGCATATTAGAGAACTTTACTAAACATGCTTTGCACTTGCCAGAGTTCCTATGTTTTTTAGTCACTTTGTATTAGTTACACTTAAGATTTTACTAGTTTTGATTAAAAAATTGTTGATAAGTGAATTTATCGTGATATTTTTTTATGTTCGTTTGGCTGACAGCGATCTATAAAATCTGTGTCTGAATTCCAAAACTCGTATAAGGTGCTTCTGCATTTATTTTTGGTTTTAAGGAGTTGTGTTTGTGTGTCTACCGGAAAACCATATCTTGAAATAAATCTAACTTTTAAATTGATTAGTAAAAACGCTGAAGATGAATCAGAATGAAATCTGTATATTTTTGTTAATTTCGTAAAATTGTATAATTTTCTTTGAACTGTGTGGCTCTTTTTGTATTACAGATGAAACGAGCCCAATTCAAAAAACTTCAAATCCTGGAAGAGTTTAAATAATTTAGAGCAATGCTATTGAAAATTCATGCCATCTTTAAAGAAATATAGACAAGATACCTTCAAAAGTGAATTTTTAGGAGTAAATTAATATAAAAATATTAAAATTCTGTATCAATACAGAATATCAAACCAGTTTCGTGACAAGCTGACAAACAACGCACAGAGCAAACCGCTGGACCTAATGAGCTGAAATGTTGACAATGCGTTTCTAGAATAACATAGGCATCCATTAAGAAACGATTCTTTGAAATTCCATCTCTGACGAGATAAATTAAGATACTCTAATACCAGAGATAACATAATACTCCGTATAAAGATGCGACAGCTAGAACAAAAAAGCCGAACGCTTTTTGCCTCGGCAGGCCTCTGAGATTGCCTCCCCCTTAGCAACATGCAACATATTCGAGTGTCTAGCTACACAAGGAAGCGAACGTGGTCATGGTCTGCAGCACAAGAGATGCGGTGAGTTTGTGGATAAGGAAGCTAGAATTTTAGGGGGGCAAGGAAAGGAACTGACAACAGAATGTTTCTCGCAACATCTTTCTTTCTTTCTCATCTTTCAAACGTTTGCCTCTAGCTCTACATTGAAGGATTTCCCTGATGCTTTGTATTTTAACTATTTCTTAGAACATTCCGTGTATTTTTTTAATGACTGTCTGAGATCCACTATCAATTTCACTTGATTTCAAATTCTTGGTGAGAGGGTTTGCGATATTTTTAAAATAGGTGATTAGTTGAGGTTTTGGTTACTTTTTTTTATTTTCTGGTATTTCGGTATTGGCTAACTCGATTGATTTTAGAATCGAATTTAGATAATTATTCTTTGTTTTATTTTATTCAAAATCTGGGACAAGTGCTTTTTATAAATGCTTGTAAAGTTAACTCCCCGCCCACAATCTGCTCAAAACAATTCGATCGTAATTGTTTTGGTAAAAATAAATTAAAAATAGGTTCAATACCTTTATAGGCTTCATGTCCAGTCAATTTTCAGGAAAAACGTATGACAGAAGGAATTCATTCTCGGACTTGCAATTACAGGATTTATCCATTTTAGAGTCCCCTTATCAACAATTAGATATTGAGCTCGTAAATATATACTGCAAACAATGGAAGGTGAAAAACAATTTCTTTATATTTGTTCTTCTGGTGGAAACTAAAAAAATAAGTTTTCAAATTTTTGGACTTCCATTTTATTAGTTATAAATTTTCAAAAAGTCGAAAATCTTAAAATTTTAACAAATTTTGAAATCTTTAAATTGATCTAGTTCAAAAACTATTTGACATAGAAAGCTGAAAGTAGCACCAATTTCTTCTGCTTCAATAAGGCTTTAATACGTGATATACAATATAGTATTATTAGTAAGAATAAAACTATAGTATTATTAGTAAGAACGAAACTTTTGTTTTTGGAATATCTCAAAATAATATTTCTCCAAATTTTTGAAAAAATTATATTTTGTACATACAATCTTAACGTACATATAATGCCAAAATTTAGGATAGGACGACATTGGGATCATATAGAAATAAATGTTTTTAGGTACTCAATGAACGCAATATAAAAAAACATTTGCCAAAAACATAGCCATTTACTAATTTGGGTATGGCGAATGGAAATAAATGGAAATAAAGTCAACCCTCTAACTTGATCGAAAACTACCCCCAGGACAACTCTTATTACTAAATTTTAGGGTTTCACACTTGCACTCCAAAAAAAATTTGTTTATGGGCTATTTATAAACTATGAGTAATTCTTGAGACCAAAATCAACCCTATCGGTGAAGCGGAAACCACCCCCACAGCAACCCCTAACCTTAAATTATTTTCTTTACGCCCAAAATGAAGGTTCACCACGCCAATTTTTAAAGTACATTCACTAGGGCTTATACAAAAACCGACTTATAGGTACATATACAACTTTATCCATTATTATAGTCTCCCTCAATAGTGGTACATTCATTCCAACGCTTCTCTAACATTTCTATGTCGTTCTTATAGAACGATTTGATCAACCTCCTCATTGGAGCCATATTTCTTGCCGGCGACCATCTTTCTTTTTTAATTTCAGAACAGGTAATATTCGCTTTAGGCTAAATTTGCATAAGTCGGTGTACGTAGAAGCAATTCGAAGTACAACTTGGGCGATTTTGCCTTTGTGGTACGGTGCATTAACTTGGTGAAGGGGCACTTGTTTTTCTTTGCTGTTTTCTTCGCGATTTCGTCGTTAGTTATGTAATATTCACTATGGATCCCCTTTCCTTTTCAAAATAGTCGAAGCACTTCCCAAAATAAGCGTCTGTCCCAGTCGAATTTTTCATGTTTTGTCACTTTGGACGGCTTTCCTGGCAGATGTCTACTTAGTTGATGGCCAATTCAACGGTTGGCTTCCCCGTCAAATCTGAACCCCACCCTATCTCTTCGGGGGTCCCTCAAGGATCGATTTTATTACCGGACCTATTTCTTATCTTTATAAATAACCTACTTTCGATCCCCTCCAACCCACTTCTCAGCTTTGCTGACGACGGTGCCCTACGTTACTCTTACAGCTACGATAGAAGACAGACTCATGCCAGATCTGTCTTGATGATCGTGAATTAATGTTCAATTCTATTAATAACGACATTAATCTCATTCTAGAGTGGGGAAAAAAGAATCGTGTCGAATTCAACTCCACCAAAACTAAGTACTGTCTTATTTCGAAACAAAAAGCTCAACACTTCACCATCCTTAACAGTGGATGACGTTAAACTAATGGCCGACCCATCCCTACACATCTTAGGCGTGACATTAGCCAAAGACTTGCGATAGAATGACCACATATTCCAATTCGCCAAACAAGGATCCCAGTGCTTGGGATTTCTTAAGAGGTGCAAGTTCCTCCTCCAGCCATCGGCTCGTGCTGTTATTTATAAATCCTACATTCGGCCTCTCTCGAATACAACTCCCTCGTTTGGGGCGGCGATTCGATAACCACCTTGGTATGGTTAGATAAAGAGCAAAAAAGCGCACTTAAATTAATTGATGACGACACCGCCTGCTCCACCATCGACCCCTTGAGCCACTGTAGGAATGTAGCAGCACTGACAAAATTTTATCGCTACTATTATAGCGACTGCTCCTCCGAAATAAACGCTCTCCTGCCTCCACGGCAATCTTATAACCACAACACTGGATTAACCCACTCGTCTCATTCCTTCTACCTTCAACTCCCCCTTTCACGCACTCAACAAGATATGAATTCGTTTGTAAATAGAACAACTCGACTGTGGAATAATCTCTCGCAGCCAGTATTTCCGAGATCATACAACATCCAAGAGTTCAAACGCAGGGTTCATCGTCCTCTTCTCCAACACCCCTTCGAACCCTCATAACCCTTAACCTATTCCCCCCCGTACTAAGCTTGTGCTAGACATTGCACCATGACGATAAACGACATGACGCACTGGTAGTACAAAGGGTGATTCCTGAGCTTAGCACTGCCATATAAAAACAATTCTATGGATATGACAGTAGTGGGGCCATCTATATGATGAACTTATTAAGTGTTGTAATAGATACACAAATATGTCTTAATTTTCTTCTTCGTTACTTATTCTAACATCTCATCTTCTATAGATTATACAGGGTGTTCCAAACCACCCGTACCACCCAAATATCTCTGAAATTTCGGATTGAAATAGAAAAACAAAAAACACGTGTTCAATATTTTTTGAAACTCTATCCGACCATACAAAAATGGACCCCCCAAACAACCCCCTCTTTGGGGGGTGGGGGGCAACTTTGGAAATTTAAATGGGACCCCCCATTTTTTGTGGCAGATTCGGAATCTTCTTAAAAAAATATGAAGATTTTGTCCCAAGCATTTTTTACGATTCGCCATAGATGGCGCTGTAATCGGAGGAAAACGTTTTTTATGACTTATTTATTTCCGTCGATTACAGCGCCATCTAAGGCAAATCACAAAAAATGATAAGAATAAAATCTTCATATTTTTTCATGAAGAATCTAAATCTGTAATAAAAAATAGGGGTTTTTATTTTGTTTTCAATTCTGCATCCCTTCCCCTCCAAAAACTTGGTGGTAGAGAGCCATTTTGATTATTAACTTGAAAACCCCTAATTTTTATTGCAGATTTAGATTCTTCATGAAAAAATAAGAAGATTTTATCCTTATCATTTTTTGTGATTCGCCTTAGATGGCGCTGTAATCGACGGAAATAAATAAGTCATAAAAAACGTTTTCCTCCGATTACAGCGCCATCTATGGCGAATCGTAAAAAATGCTTGGGATAAAATCTTCATATTTTTTTATGAAGATTCCGAATCTGCCAAAAAAAATGGGGGGTCCCATTTAAATTTCCAAAGTTGCCCCCCACCCCCCAAAGAGGGGGTTGTTTGGGGGGTCCATTTTTGTATGGTCGGATAGAGTTTCAAAAAATATTGAACACGTGTTTTTTGTTTTTCTATTTCAATCCCAAATTTCAGAGATATTTGGGTGGTACGGGTGGTTTGGAACACCCTGTATAAGTTTGATAATATCTGTTCGGATAACTCAATGTAGCTGTCAGAAGAAGTGCAATGTATAAATTTAAAACCGTTTTGCTTTTACTGGAAACCCCGAATTTCGAATTACAAAATTTTCTTGTAAAAACCGGTTTTTAAAAACTGACAAACCCTAACATACACCTATTAGATTAAAAATAAATTTTGGAAACGATACCTCTGCTCTCGGGCATCGGAAATCACCCGCACCATTAGCGGTGAGAGCTAAATTATTTAATTGAAGTTTAGGTATAAAATTAAATAATTTAGTTTTCATCCCCTAGAGGTGGGGTGGCTTCTACCTGAGGGATAGGCATGTTTTAGAAACCATGTCTTATATGAAATATACATATGTTCTTGTTCATTAAAAATTGGCAGTGAAACCTTTATTTTGGACATAAGAAAATAATTTAACTTCAGCAGTGGCTGTAGGGGTGGGATCCGCGGGTCTGACAGGGTTGACTTTGGGCCACAAATAGAGCAAGTGTGAAACCCTAAAATTTAGTAATAAGGGTTGTCTTGGGGATAGTTTTCGATCAAGTTATTATTCCAAAAGATAGTCCAAAAACAAAAGTTTCGTTCTTACTAATAATACTATAGTTTTATTCTTACTAATAATACTATATTGTATATCACGTATTAAAGCCTTATTGAAGCAGAAGAAATTGGTGCTACTTTCAGCTTTCTATGTCAAATAGTTTTTGAACTAGATCAATTTAAAGATTTCAAAATTTGTTAAAATTTTAAGATTTTCGACTTTTTGAAAATTTATAACTAATAAAATGGAAGTCCAAAAATTTGAAAACTTATTTTTTTAGTTTCCACCAGAAGAACAAATATAAAGAAATTGTTTTTCACCTTCCATTGTTTGCAGTATATATTTACGAGCTCAATATCTAATTGTTGATAAGGGGACTCTAAAATGGATAAATCCTGTAATTGCAAGTCCGAGAATGAATTCCTTCTGTCATACGTTTTTCCTGAAAATTGACTGGACATGAAGCCTATAAAGGTATTGAACCTATTTTTAATTTATTTTTACCAAAACAATTACGATCGAATTGTTTTGAGCAGATTGTGGGCGGGGAGTTAACTTTACAAGCATTTATAAAAAGCACTTGTCCCAGATTTTGAATAAAATAAAACAAAGAATAATTACCTAAATTCGATTCTAAAATCAATCGAGTTAGCCAATACCGAAATACCAGAAAATAAAAAAAAGTAACCAAAACCTCAACTAATCACCTATTTTAAAAATATCGCAAACCCTCTCACCAAGAATTTGAAATCAAGTGAAATTGATAGTGGATCTCAGACAGTCATTAAAAAAATACACGGAATGTTCTAAGAAATAGTTAAAATACAAAGCATCAGGGAAATCCTTCAATGTAGAGCTAGAGGCAAACGTTTGAAAGATGAGAAAGAAAGAAAGATGTTGCGAGAAACATTCTGTTGTCAGTTCCTTTCCTTGCCCCCCTAAAATTCTAGCTTCCTTATCCACAAACTCACCGCATCTCTTGTGCTGCAGACCATGACCACGTTCGCCTCCTTGTGTAGCTAGACACTCGAATATGTTGCATGTTGCTAAGGGGGAGGCAATCTCAGAGGCCTGCCGAGGCAAAAAGCGTTCGGCTTTTTTGTTCTAGCTGTCGCATCTTTATACGGAGTATTATGTTATCTCTGCTAATACCTTTGTGTGGAAAATTTTATTCTCTGCGACTAATCTTGGCGTCTCTATGTGCAGATCTCTTACTGTAAGAATGATGGTGTCAACTATATCCAGATATGTATTCTTGATGGTATTCTGTTAGAATTATTTAATTGTAAATTTTTGCTTGTACTTTACCCTTTCTCATAGCCGGTGGATGTGGGTGTGGTGGGTAGCAGTACCCACCCGGAAAATTTCGTGTGGGTAAAATACCCACCCGGAGTTTGAAAGTAAAGGTACGATTCCGAACAAGGCGGCAAACTGCTAGCCGCAGGCGCCACTACTGGTTTGTATGATAAAATCGCCTGCTGTTTGCGATTTTATCTTACAAATCAGTAGTATCGCCTGCGGTTTGCAGTCCGCCGCCTTGTTCGGAATCGCACCTTAAGTAGTCCTAATTATTTGTAAACATATGCTGATTTAACTTCGCTCTTTCGATTTTATTTAATATTATTTTATTAAAACTCCTCGAATTCAACTAATTTATTTTTATTTTCGTTCGTTGGAAGGTGAAAAGCTACAATCTCCTGTATGCCGGTTGTGTGGGACTCGAGCCCACTAAAATGCCTCCTGGTCTGCTACTATCTCCGCATGACGGGCTTTTTTAGCATAGCATTTCGACAATGGACAGCTTTTATCTAGCTGTTAATACTCCTGGGGATTTCAGTGCCTTTCTCTCTTTCCTTCAGCTTCTTCCAGCCCCAACTTCACGGCCTCTAGCGTATCTTCCCTTCCACTTTAACCCACCGGTTTTTTTTGTGGCTGTTGTTGTAATCCAGCTTTATTTTCGAATATCACATAATAAAAGAAGACGTGCTCCTGATCCTGGATATCTGGACATGCCGGGCACATCGGTAAGTCATCGTACCTAAAATGATTGAGATATTTACTTTATCCTACATGTCCCCATTTCCATTCAAGAATTATTGCCTGAAATCTTAACTTACTTTAAAACGCTCCCTGGTAACCCATCTCCCAACGTTGTGGACAAGTTTGTGGGTCCACGGACCCTTAACAGACTCGTCTCACTTCCGTTTCCATTCCGTTCCGGACTCGCATCGCTACCGCAATGCATTTGGTAACAAATTCGGGATCATAGAGAAGCATGCCTTCCTTGGCCAGTATCTTTATGGGGATCATTCCTGTTATAACCTATGCCAAAACAATTGGGAATCTCAAAATCGTTTTTTCCTTGTGCAGTGAAGGTTTAAAATCCCCACCTCGAAAGTAGATTCAAGTAGATTCATGCCATTCCATTCGTTTAAAACCCCGCTCTTTTATATTCTCAATCATAATTCTATCACTCTCACTGCGAATCTTGTCTCACGACTCACAATGAATTGATCTACTTTCTAAGAAAGGTTGGTGCCAAATAACAATGTCGAAGGGTGTCAGTTTGTCAGACTACCCACCCGGATCCAACACAATCCGCCGGAACTGCTTTTTCTATAAAAATATGGCGACCGATGGTTAGTTATGCTGTAGATAACTGGAAAGTATTTCACGTGATGAAAGAGGAGATAACTACTTCATATCAAATAGTTATTATAACCCGCATCTCCGAGGTCTGAAACTGAGTCCATATCTTCGTCAAAGTGTTCGAACAGGATTTTACCGCTCAACCTTACACGTATGGAGACCCCATATGAAACATATCGCAACAAAGCAATCTTGGCGAAGTATTACAAAGTACTAAAATAATTGTCTGGACATTACAATGTCCCACAAGGGAGGCTTTAAGGTAATAAATAGGACTGTACAGGACATTCACGGTAACATAACCCTATGTATAAAATGTGGTATAAAAGTGCTGTTCGCCAAACTTTACTTGTAGTACTTTAAGGAAGCCGAGCACCGAAATTCTGTAATGGCAATAGTCTACAAATCAAAGCCTTGCATAAAAATTTAATTGAAGACATTATTTTAACTGAATAAAAAGTGTTCGTGGTCACTCATCCTAATACCCAATCCCTTTGACTTTAAGGGCCGGTTTCACAGTGAGAGTTTAAGTATAGAAATTAACTAAGCTACACATAAGTATGCATGATGGTTTCACAGTTGCAATTTAAGATTTACTTAAGTGGCAGTTTCTCTAGACTTGTATACATAGAAAATTCAAACGAAAAAACTATTTGCGGAAATATGACATTTATTAGTGATGTTTAAAATATATTAATCTCTAAATGCTTTGATCTTCAAGCTTTCCTGATAACACCGTACTACAGTGAAAAAATCCATTCTTATTCGTTTGCTTTTTTTTGAGCTCCGATTTCTTCTGATTTTAATGGTTTTTTTCGTTTTTTCGTGGCACCCTCTGTTTTTTTGTTATTAACAAAAAATGGTTTTTACTTTTATTTGATATAATCGAATATTTTTCGAATAATTTAAGTTAGTATAAACCAACTACCTTCGCAAATAAATATTAAAAAAAGTGCATTTCATCGCATTAGTTTTCATTATTACTGAAATAATCGCGATAACCCCCTAAAAAGGGGTGTTTTTTGCATTTTTAGGGGTGACGCCCTAATTTTAGGACCGCGGGACCTCGATTTTCGTGATCAGCGACCCCAAAAACCTTTAGGGTTCGATTTTCTTAACGGTGTTATTTTGGAACACCCCCCCCCCGCGTTTTGAATGGACTAAAATGCATAAATTTTTGAGGAAGCTACAGGCTAATGTCTAAACAAATAATTCATTTTATTAATTGAAAAAAGAAATGGATTTTTCTCAAAGGAACAGCAATAAGTTCAACCGCGTAAAGTTTTCAATGTGAACTCCGCCGCGGAATTGACTTAAAAACCCCCATTCTGTTGCTTTAGCATACTTAAGATTGGTACAAAGCGTTATTCATTTGATGAAATTGAATTCTGAATTCTCTCATCCGGGGACTCTTCGGTAGGTGGGTGAACGATTATGAGGCTGATGTACATAGCCTTTCGTTTATTTCTTTAAATGGTAGGCTTTATTCATTTGCTGACCAGGTATGCTTCGTGTGCTTCCCACTTCCCCTCCAGCCCTCCTTGCCTTGACGCTTTAGTGAGTCCAGAAGTTTCGGGACGAACCGCGACGGTCAGGGTCTGCTTGTTGTCTCAGTGGGAGGGTAATTGCGATTCCACCACTTATTTTTTATTTTTTTTAGTTTTATATCTGGGGCTGCTGCTGCCCTGGATGATGGAAATGTTCCTCCTAGATTATATTGGAACTGGTGTTGCTAATTGTCTGGCAGGTCCAAAAACGGGCAGAGTCGCGGCTGTCCGGAGGTGGTAGCAAATAAGGAGCTCGATTGAAACAACTTCGTGCTACCACCCCGGATCTGATTCTTGGCTAGCCGGGTTCTAGGCCGTCGTCGTGCCTTTCAGTTCACGGAATTCACGAAACCGGGGCTCGGGTATGCTCCGTGGGGCTTCCCAATTCCACTTCGCCTTCCTTTTCTTGGCCTTCTCCAGAATAATTGGAAAAGCCCCATGAGTACGGTAGAAAGGGTAAGGTCCATTTTGACAGAGCCTTCATACCAGAACAAGGCAATATCCAACTGGGTGCACCTGGTGCCCGCAGGTAATCGTTAAACGACAGTGCAAAACTTACGCACTGCCATCTAGTCCTCAACACGATAATTTTACTGGTTCGTTAGGCTTCATTGTCCCTTACATCAAGGTAAATGTACTGAGGCCTCAATTTTTGAAATGTCTCGGTTCAAAAATATTGTCCACCTACTGGTATATTACACGTTTATATAGATGAATGAGGCGAGATGGATTGTAAATACGAACTGGAGCGACATTTATTACCTTTTTAAAGGTGATGGTCCAATGCCGACGGCGCGTTATACGCGACAAGCGCTTCATGCGCATTGACGTCCGTTGACGTCAGCACGCCAAAAATGTTGTTTTGTAAATTCATAAATACATGGAATTTTTTCACATTCTATTTATTTTTCTTTCAAAACTTTTTATAACAATCTCAAAAATAGATTGTTGTGTTGGTTTGCCGCTGCGAAATAAATTTAAAATGCTAATTTCGTCTCAAATCATAATAATTCGACAGTTGTGAAATGTTCAACGCCTGCTAACGCGCGAAAAGGGGAAAGAAAAGTTGAAAGTTGGTCGACTTTTGCCGTCGCTTGATCCCGCTAACGCTGCAAAGTCGTGAATGGAATAGCTTCCCACAAGGAAAAGGAAACATACAATCATGAATGCAGGAAACCTTCCGAAGAAGTTTAGAAGCATTCTCTTCCGTGCTCTAGTTCACATTCTTTTTATCCATCCATGTCATTGGATGGAAGACTTCCTTTTATCTTCTATTGAAGTTGTTACGAAATCTTCTGTTCTTATTCTGCAGAAGTGATATGAAAACATTCTTTGCAAATTATTTCGAATTTTATAAGAAAACTTTATTTGACTTTTCTTGGAATCTATTTTGAAGCATGCACTTTGCATTCTGGAAAAATCACAAACATGATTTTTAATTACAAATGCTAGTTTATATATCTGTGGATTTGTTCGATAGCCGCATAAATGTACTTTTTTCGGGAATCGTATAGAAATGACGTACATTGATCAATCAAAAATCCTAAAGAAAAGTGAGACTTTTCTCGTTAGCAACACTTTTCTTTACGTTTTTATAAAAATCGTAAAAATCGTGCATCTTACTATTTTCCACGATTCTAGTTAGCAATCACTAAATATCCTGCGAAAACAATGGCCAGTATAACTATTTGCATTTGGTAGTTCTAGATATTGTCTCACTTTTTACGATTTTTGATTTTTAATGTTCGCATTTCTATACGACTCCCGAAAAATGGCATGTTCAACGCATTAAGAAAAGTGAGTTTCCCAGTTCGTGTAAATGTTTAATTAACGACGGAGCGTAGCTCACTGCAAAATTACCACTTTTCTGTACTTGTAGAACAATCTACTATTCTTCTCGAATGTAACATATGCGGTTATCGAAATAAAAATTCAAATTTCGGTATTTCAATAAAAGCAAAATTTGGGTTTGATCCGATTTATAAGAGTGAGTCTGAACAATTAAACAACAATTGATTAGGATCAAAATGTTGGTATTGTTTTGTTTAACTTACTAATTAACGGTTTTCGTTATCAGATTCATTTTTAAAATTTTTGCAGTTAAAAGTACATACTTTTATACTCTCTGTTCCGCAAAGTGATTTTTTTTTTCATTTGGTCCTCATACTCGGTATATCCCATTACCTCAGTTTTTGTTGCTTCTATGAAAATGTAGGGATTTCTTATAAAATCTTTTTCAAATAAATATTGTAGTTACCAAAAATGAACTCTTCAAATAGTCTTAGTGATTTCGGACGGAACAGTTTCTTGGCACCATTCCAATTTACCAATAATGCAATTCCAATTTACCAAGAATTACTCTAAAAACTTTTATAGTGTTGGAACCTACTAATGTACTTTCTTCTATTTTTTCTATTTCTTTGTCAATATTACGCAAATCGTCCATATTTTTTATAGGGAAAAATTTTATATAATTAACTTGTGGAAATATCCGTTCAGAAATGCGTTCTAAAAGAAGTGTCTGCGTTTCAGGACTTCATTTTGTTCTTTTAACATTTGAATGATTAATTGTTTTTTATCTTCTGCAAATAAAAATTTCATAACGTTGTATATCTAAAAATCAGAAATCTTTACCTATAGTATTTCGTGGATTTATGTTTTCAAAATGCATTTCATTCAACTGCGCATTGCATCTAAATACTGGTGTTGGTTGAAATAGTTGTGTTTTTGGTTCCATTGTTATTATATTATAAATTAAAAGTTTGATGTAAAATAATGAGGGCTGCTTTCAGGATATATAATGATGTAAAATTGGTATGCACAAAAACTGACTGTTTTCAGGTATACTCATTCATGGCCATACAAAGAATGTTTCATGGGTATCAAATGAAAGGGAATGATAAGTATAATATAATTTCCTATTTGGTGTCATTCCAAATTCAAAATGGCTGCCGGAACAAAATGGCGGCCAACACAGATGGCGGATTACTCTTTTATTTACATCACGATCGATATGGGTATCAAATGAAAGGATATGACAAGTAGAATACTATTACCTGGGTGGCGTAATTCCAAATTCAAAATGGCAGCCCACACAAAATGGCGGACTACCATTTTTTACAACGCTCTCGGTGTGGATACCAAATAAAAGTGTGTCATGAGTAGAATACAGTAAGCTGGGTGACCTCATTTTAAATATCGGTCACAACAAAATAACCAAAGACATATAATAAACTAAAAGGTAGAAAACTAAAAATATAGTTTAAAAAACTTAAAAATATGCTTTTGTTTAAAAATGAACTAAAAAGTAAAAAAATTATATTGAATGAAAGCTTTTTTGCTCAAGCCAGTATATATAGGCCTCGATTCCCAGATCCGACGGGAGGGAAGTGAGTGAGGATTTGACACTTTGCGATTCTCAAATCCGCAGTCCCGGATAGGTTTAAATCGAAAATTCGTAGTGAAGACTCACGCGATAATGAAATATATGATGTCGGATTATCTCAGGCGCATTTGTCGTTCAAATCCGCAAAAAATTTGTTGCGGATCACACTTTTACAGCGCGGAAAATGGCAAAAAGAAATTCGGGGTTGCGGATCTGAGAATCGCAAAGTGTCAAATCCGCAATTCACTTCCCTCCCGTCGGATCTGGGAATCGAGGCCATAGTATATGGCGCTAGCGAAAAGTTGCAGTAATAATAAAATAAAGAATATAGGTAAAGTCCCACGCTTTTTAACATTTCTAAAGGTAGGTTATTTGGCCAATATGAGATCAGGACAGTAGCAGAGATTTCGGCAACTTTACTCACATCAGGAATAACAGATCATTCTATGCTTAAGATACCGATCGAAGAAGATTATATCGAAAATCCTGCGTGGAACAAATCTAAAAACCTGCGTGGAAAAAATCTGATTCAATTCAATTCAATCAAATATTTATTAGCTTCATCATTTTACAATAGTTCTTATAACGCTAGGAAATTGCTGATTTAAAGAATTATATCTGAGCTTACAAATTTCTTAACGTCTAAATGCATTGTTGTCGCTGCCCATTCTACCTTGACAACATCCAAGACCGCATCCACGACCTCTTCCCCGTCCACGGCCTGGTCCGCGTCTATCTCTATGGCCTCGTCCACGAGTCTCAGCGCGCAAAGATTTATTTAACTGATTTTTATAAGGTGATGATGTGATCACTTTTGCTGTTGTAGATTTCCTTCCACGATTAGAAGCCCTAGTTTTGGCCACAAGGATGGGCTGAATTTCTTCCGGTAGAATCAAACCAGTCGGAGTGTCTTGTACTGCTGTACTCGTTCCCGGGGCATCTTGGTCAGCAACAACACTTGTACGTTGATTGTCTGGACAGCTTCAATTGCCTTTTTCATTTGATCAGGATCCCATGTTTTCCTTTTCTTTGTAGATGGGATTAGCAGACTGAGTCGAGGTATCTGAAAACGAAATTCAAAAAAATATAGCAACGATATGTCGCTCATACATGTTATATGACCCCCGGGATCATAATAGGAACAATGTAAGGGGGTCAAATTACAAGTATGTATTACAGAATATATAACCAAGTCAAAATACACATATTTATCGAATGTTTTTGTACAATTACCTTCAAAATCGAATAAGAAAACGTTTGCTACACACAATGTCGAAATCACAAAACGCAAAACTTAATTTTTACCACAAAAAATGAATAAAACGCAGAGCGATTTTAATTGTTTGTAAATTGCGTGTTTCGATTGATTCAAACAACAAAAGATTGAAACTCCATCTCACAGATTTGTTGGTTACTATTCGATAGCCGCCAAAAAAGCTCCGCGTTGCAAGCAAATTATACTACATTGCGTGTTTCTAAATTGTAAATATATAAGGGGGTCAATATACCTGCAGGGGCCACATTACCACCATCTCCTCTAATAATATAACAGAAACCGAAGAAAAGAAAATAATTTTAATTCAACTTACATTACTGATTCTCATTTATACATATTAATATTCCTTATGTGACTAGGTGTGTAAATACACATATTAAACGGATAAATACTAGGAATTTAGTAACAGTTACCGTAAAAACTATCATTACTAAAGCTCATTATAGCAAAAAAGGAGAAATAGAAAACAAAATTATTTATTACTAGATCAGTGAAGGTAACAATTGAATGTAATAATTGTCACATTAAATCAAATTTACAATACAAAATACAATTTTTTCGGAGGAAGAAGAATACTACTTAATATCTACTGGATGAAGTGTAACAGTACTTCAAGGAGGCACTAGCATTTATAATTAACTAAAGTTAAGTTTAAGGTGCTTATTTTGGTATAAAATGAGCTCAACTCGATTTAATTACGGATTAAATTGAGAGAGAGAAAAAAACAAAAATAATATAAAATTTCCTTTTTAGTCCAGTGCAATTCGTACATGAAATTGCATTTCATGATGTACGAAATTTTTTTTTGGGATATAGTTGGATACATCTGACATTGTTAAAACCAAGTTTGTGGGGTCACAGTGTGTTGGGAAAAGCCGCCATCTTGAAAAAGAGGTAGAGGTCGTTTATACTAAATACCTAGTTTCCATGCAATGGTAGCTGAAAATTATCGCTGGTAAGGTGTTGGAGAATAAAATTATCTACAAAATGAGCCCTCAACGAGGTCTGTAAGTTGATTTGGCTCAAAGTTATGGCCGCTCAAAGTTTAGCCTTGATCGTGTGGTTGGGGTTGAATGCAGTTTTTTGCGATTAACTCGTAAGATAATTTGTGTGGGTTAATGCCGGTTACCAAACTTAAAGTGCTAGTAATTACCTTTAGAATAAGCCCTTAGTCGTCCTTGAGCCCTTGTATAGTTTGCGAGTAATCCAACGCCAAAGTTCGTACTGCACATGCCAGAAATAACTGATAAAGCCATTTTTTTGAATATCTCGTTAACGGTTGCTCATATGACAATGTAGTAAACAGCAGAAACTCGGGCATTAAAATATCTTTCAGGGCGAAGGTTGTGACACTTCTTGACTAATAACTCGCTTCCAGCCAGTTTCGCGTGTCGGATGAATTAGAATTTTATGTAACGCCCTTCATTATCTATATTTTGGGTTATTTAACAACTTTGGAAAATTATAAAAATGGAAAATAGTAGCTAAGAATCATCATTTTCGAGGTTATGTAACATATTAGATATTAGATTAGATGTGATGTAACATATTAAAAGGAGAGAGGTACGTCTGACATATAATGGAAGTTAAGCCATTTTCAGCCGCCATAGTCCTCACCTCATTATTAGGGTGATCAAGGAGATTGGCAAGCCTCTTGCGCATAGCTTCCAGAAGATGTAGCATTATAGGGGTAACTTTAGATTGTGAATAGATAGTCTTATTCGGAAACCATTTGGTGTTTTCCCTCATATACAAAGATAAGCAGTGCCTCAGCACTTTTCTTTCAAATATCTGAACTTCATTAGTCGTGGTCGGTGAAATTGAGAACCACACGGGGAAGGCGTATGCCAGAACCGGCCGTATAATGGTCTTGTACATTAATAACTTAGTGTTGCTCCAAACAACTTTAGAATTAATCAGTGGCTTCAGACTCGCAAGCACTGAACCGGCTTTGTTTATTTTCATTTTGACGTGAGGATTCCATTTAAGCCTGTGGTGCATACTCACTCCCAGATATTTGAATTTGTCCTTAGGGGCTAACACAGTTTCCCCAATTCTAATTCTTACCTCCTTAGACTCTCTAGGAGTAGCCCTTCGCCCTTTTCCAGCGGAGTTCCTAAAGCAAATCAGCTCACATTTATTACGGTTCACTTCAATTATATTATATTATCTACATGATGCTGAAGAGCAGCTTCAGCTCTCAGTGGAGAAACCGCGTGAGCCATAACAACAGTATCATCTGCATATTGGATAGCGCTAGAAGAATCGGTCCTGAATGTAAAGTCATGCAAGAACAGATTAAAGAGTTTGGGGCCAAGAATGGACCCTTGTGGGACGCCTGTCTCCATACTAAGAGGTAGCGAGGAAAGATTTCCAGTTTGAAAGGTTCCAGTTCTCTCTCTCTCTAAGGAAGCTAAGTATGATTTTGATTAAGGAAAATGGACAGTCCAATGTGTTAAGCTTCAGAAGTAGGCCGTCATGCCGCACTCGGTCGAAGGCCTTACTCAAATCAATGGAGCACGCTAATGTGCATCTATTAGCTCTCAAATTACAGGAAATTTTATCGTAAAACAACAGTAGTGGCTGCTCCGTGGAATGCTTTCTCTCGAAACCAAATTGTAATTCTAGGATTCATCGCTCAGTCCTACAGAATTCCTCGAGCCTGGTCAAGATCAATTTTTCCAAATTTGAAAGCATCGCGATGGGCCGGAAATCATCAATTTTAGAAGGCCTCGAAGATTTCGGAATGGGAATTATTTTAGCAATCTTCCAGCACTTAGGAAAATAACAATTGTTTAAGCAATTGTTAAATAACGGTGTCAAGTCAGAAGAGAGGGTCCCCAAACATTTTTTTAAGACATATTTCGAAACTCCATCCGGACCGGCAGATTTTTTTCTATAGTGTTTCCATATGTCGTAAAGCGCGTATCGCAGACGGGCTGCAAGCCTGGTTTGTTGGTGAGGTAGCAAGGGACCGGGGGGTTTTGTTCAATCATGGAAATAGTATCCTTTACTCGCATTTCAATCTGGCGGTCATAAAAGTATGGCTCTTTCCGAAAGATTCTTTCGTAGTGATCCCTGAAAGCGTTTAATTTTCTCTCCAGGTTAGCAGTAATATTGCCATTAACGGTTAAGTAAAGTTTGAATTACTGATACTGGCCTTGAAGCGCTTTCTACCTGTCAGGCGGTCGATCTCTTTAAATGCCTGTGGAGATGGCCTGATTTTCCTAAGTTCCCTTCTGTACCAGGAATTCACATCCAGCCTAATGCTTTCCCTGATCAGTCTGTCGAGGCATCTTATTCTACTTGAGAGTGCCACGTATTCCTCATTTTGCCTGTTCCCAAAACTATAAAGAATTCTTTTAAGAGCCCTTAACCAACCTCTTCTAACCTTCACTAGTTTCAGGCCTAGCTGTGAAATAAGTTTATATTTAAAGGTGAGGGTATTGCGTTCAACATGCTGATTTACGATTTCCATTATAATCCTCGGGATTTTGTCCGCCAGCATTTCAATTTCCTCATTCGTTAAACTTCTATCAATCGCGATTGGGACTCTCGAGAGGCTACTGTAGAGGTCTTGGATAAAAACAGACCAGTCAACATTTTTAAACGAGGTGACAAGTTTTGGGTCACGTTTCACTAGCTCCCAATTAGCCAGGCTAACTCTAAGAGCCACCCCATAGTGGTCGGAGGAATATGCAAAAGTGTTACATTCAACATTATTATTGCCTGTAAGAGAGGTCGAAACCCAAAAGAAATCTAAATGTGAGGACCCCCTTGGAAACGTGGGGGTGCCCGGATATACGAGCTCAGAGTACAGAAAGGCCTGAGTTTCAAGCCATCTACACAGAACCCTACTAGTCCAGTAAATAGGTCGAAAAAAAGGCCTTCGTAATGCAAAAAATACCGCACGCGATTTTTTTTTACCAAATGCTTTTACATATTTTTATGAGCTTAAATTCAAAATGGCGTCATCCCCACCCTTATGCTTCACTTACAATGAAGGGAAACGCGTTTAATTCTATATCTCAGAAACTATGCGTTTTACGACAAAAATGTATATAATCTTTTTTGTAGATAAATAAGTGATTTAACTTTCTTGTTCAGAATTTTTTTATGTAAAGTCAATATGTTCGGAGTTATAGTGCTTCAAACTTTATACATTACTTTCTTTGCACTATATTTCGTTAACGGTTAGCCCGCCATAAAAATGTCCTTCCTAAGACTTATAGAACACACGATTATCTATAATTTTTGTTTATATCATTTTTAGATAGGGCTTATATTTCACGAGTTATAGCGCTTTAAATGTCGGAAAATGTAAATTCAACAAACAAAATTTCCTAATATCTTTTTCTTTCCCCGTTTCATTTCAAAACTGAGTTGAGCTCATCCTTGCCCACATTTGCTGCCTTTACTTTTTTCTATAATGTTGATATTTATGGATTTATTACACCTCAAAAGTTTATTAAAAATGGTTTTTTTGCAAATACCTAGTCAACTATTTATTTACGATGACAAGTTATACCAACAAATGAGCCGTTTATTTTGAAAGTGGCATAAGTCACTTTTTTTTTTTAAATTTGTTTGTATCAAAATGAAAAGATACCGTTCAATTGTATTTAGTTTTGCCATTAACTCGATTTTTTTGAAAAAGTGACTTATGCCACTTTCAAAATAAACGGCTCAAATATGTTTGTTATAAAATTCCGTTGAAATTTTTTTTTAGCATTTATACTTTAGCCACAATTCAGCGCCGATTGTTTCATATACAATAGATTAATGTTCATACATATAATTAAGAAATTTCGTTGGCGTACAAACCCTTTTCCACACCACCTTGGAGGTCGAGTTTTTGGCGCGTTTTTTTATTGTGGTGTCCCCAGTAGGCCTAATCCGCAAGAAAACGAAACAATGATGCTATAACATGTTATTTAGCCTCATATGTTTCGAAGATGTCGGTTAACAATCGGATAGACCAATGAAGCTGCCATCTAATGACTTAACGTTGTCTTCGTCGAATGATATATCTGGGAGACTTGAAAACTCGCAAATGTTCTCATTTATTTCATTGTTTTCAAAGAGGTTTGCATCCTTCGTCACATTTTCGCAATTTCCTCCACTGCAGTTAGAGCAAATTATGGTACATTTGAGACCGGCCGTGCGGCATCCACAGGAACCGCCACATTTTTTCCTACATTTGCAGGATATTAATTTTAATTTTAATAAATTTGCTGGTGCCGGAGCAATTGTCATTGGGACTTGTAAGCCAAATTTTGTTCGCTTCCAGTCCCATTCCTCGGGGTCTTGATAACTATCAAGCCAAGGTTGCACTTGATGATATTCTCGAAATGAGTGAAGTCGAGCAGCATATTTAGTTGGAGGCAGAGCTGATAAGTTCACTTTGGTTTTTGTAGCCGATTTTCCAAAACATTTGAACCTTAGTGAATGCTTAAACAAACGAATTTCCGAACGATTTTCCTTATCGATTAACGCGAGCAACTCAGAAACTCTAAATTAACATTCCTCACTGTTCGTTATAAAGATACTATATAATAACTTGCATCACCTCGGACATTTCTTTATTAGGACGACCCCTTTTTCCCCTGTAGGTGGTGTGGTTTTCAAATCTCGCATACAGGAATGATGATACCTAGCACCTATAGCTTTGGCATCAGAAACATTTCAATACGTTGCACAATGTCCAAACTTCTTTTATCATTCCGATTCTGCAAAGGTACGCCAACGAAATTTCTTAATTATATGTATGAACATTAGCTAAAGTATAAATGCTAGAAAAAAATGTTTAAAGTAAAATGTCAACGGAATTTTATAACAAACAAATTTGTTGGTATAACTTGTCATCGTAAATAAATAGTTGACTAGGTATTTGCAAAAACCATTTTTAATAAACTTTTGAGGTGTACTAAATCCATAAATATCAACTTTATAGAAAAAAGTAAAGGCAGCAAATGTGGGCAATGATGAGCTCAACTCAGTTTTGAAATGAAACGGGGAAAGAAAAAGATATAAGGAAATTTTTTTTTGTTGAATTTACATTTTCCGACATTTAAAGCGCTATAACTCGTGAAATATTAGCCCTATCTAAAAATGATATAAGCAAAAATTATAGATAATCGTGTGTTCTATAAGTCTTAGGAAGGACATTTTTATGGCGGGCTAACCGTTAACGAAATATAGTGCAAAGAAAGTAATGTATAAAGTTTGAAGCACTATAACTCCGAATATATTGACTTTACAAAAAAAAATTCTGAACAAGAAAGTTAAATCACTTATTTATCTACAAAAAAGATTATATACATTTTTGTCGTAAAAGTTTCTGAGATATAGAATTAAACGCGTTGTGAAGCATAAGGGTGGGGATAACGCCATTTTGAATTTAAGCTCATAAAAATATGTAAAAGCATTTGGTAAAAAAAATCGCGTGCGGTATTTTTTGTAAAGAAAAAGTACCTATTTACTGGACTATACCCTGCGTAGACGTCTCGGAGTCCCCCCGTTGGGGATGCCTAGCATTAAAGTGTCCACCGATGATGAAACCATCATATCCCCGTACCATATTCTCGAGGCCCTCCAGCTCCTCGACCCAGGCCCCACTCACTTTGCACGGGATGTAAATGGCCCGTATTAAAATTTTAAAACACTTGCCGTTCTTACGAGTCCCTGATAGCCATGGCTGTACCTCTACCTCCATCACTTCTAACTAGCTTATAACCTTCCAGGCGTGGGTAGTTCCTCGCACCCAGCCTAGTCTCAACAATCAAGGCCATGTGAGGTTTACGAATCTTGAGTTCGTTAGATAGGAAAATTGCTTCTCCCTCGAGAGGAGCGAATTCACGTTGATGTTCAAAATGGTTGGTTCTGTAATGACGGTGGTTTGGGAAGAGAAAAGGCAGCTGCCTTATTTCCTCCCAACCGCTTGTAGAAGACCAGCACGAAGGCCAGTAATTTCTTTTACCGCGTCCCTAAGGGCATCATAGTCCATTCAAAACGCGCGTTATGGTGTTCCAAAATAACACCGTTAAGAAAATCGAACCCTAAACGTTTTTGGGGTCGCTGATCACGAAAATCGAGGTCCCGCGGTCCCAAAATTAGGGCGTCACCCCTAAAAATGCAAAAAACACCCCTTTTTAGGGGGTTTTCGCGATTACTTCAATAATAATGAAAACTAATGCGATGAAATGCACTTTTTTTAATATTTATTTGCGAAGGGGGTAGATTTATACTAAATTTAGGCGAGCTTAATGGTAAGTGGTACCCCTAAAGGGTTGAAAGTACCCCTAAATTGGCAAAAACTGGAAAAAATTGTAAAACATTTTTTTTTTCAAGTGTTTGCTTCAAATTCGATTGTGGGCGTACTGTCAGGCAGAAATAAATTATTTTCAACCCTTAGGGGGTTAAAACTACCCCTATAATATAGTTAATTGAAAACTAGGGGGGGGGGGTGTTCCAAAATAACACCGTTAAGAAAATCGAACCCTAAACGTTTTTGGGGTCGCTGATCCCGAAAATCGAGGTCCCGCGGTCCTAAAATTAGGGCGTCACCCCTAAAAATGCAAAAAACACATTTTTTAGGGTGTTTTCGCGATTATTTCGGTAATAATGAAAACTAATGCACTTTTTTAAATATTTATTTGCGAAGGGGGTTGATTTATACTAAATTTAGGTGAGCTTAATGGTAAGGGGTACCCCTAAAGGGTTGAAAGTACCCCTAAATTGGCGAAAAATGGCAAAAATTGTAAACAAAATTTTTTTCAAGTTTTTGCTTCAAATTCGATTGTGGACGTACTGCGGGGTGGGTGAGGCACGTCAGCAAGCGTGCGGCGCAAGAGGCGCGGGCGGAACAGGGCGGACAGCGCCTGGCGGGTGGCAGAAGGAAAGAGGGTTAAAAAATTTCCAACTGTTTTAATAATATTTCATCAAATATAAAATTTTAATGAAAAAAAAAAATTTATATTTGTTCCAATTACAATTTTAATGTGGGGGTAGTTAATACCCCCTTAAGAGTTGAAAACATTAATTTTTTTGCTGATAATACCTTTTGAACCAAATTTCAAACAAAAAGCAAAAAAAATTTGTTTCTATTTTTTTTATATAAAGTTGTTTTTATTATAGTAAGTTCGCCTTAATTTAGTATAAGTCAACCTCCTTCGCAAATAAATATTTAAAAAAGTGCCTTAGTTTTCATCATTACTGAAATAATCGCGAAAATCCCCTAAAAAGGGTTTTTTTTGCATTTTTAGGGGTGACGCCCTAATATTAGGACCGCGGGACCTCGATTTTCGTGATCAGCGACCCCAAAAACCTTTAAGGTTCGATTTTCTTAACGGTGTTATTTTGGAACTCCCCCCCCTAGTTTTCAATTAACTATATTGTAGGGGTAGTTTTAACCCCCTAAGGGTTGAAAATAATTTATTTCTGCCTGACAGTACGCCCACAATCGAATTTGAAGCAAACACTTGAAAAAAAAAATGTTTTACAATTTTTTCCATTTTTTGCCAATTTAGGGGTACTTTCAACCCTTTAGGGGTACCCCTTACCATTAAGCTCGCCTAAATTTAGTATAAATCAACCCCCTTCGCAAATAAATATTAAAAAAAGTGCTTTTCATCGCATTAGTTTTCATTATTATTGAAATAATCGCGAAAACCCCCTAAAAAGGGGGGTTTTTTGCATTTTTAGGGGTGACGCCCTAATTTTCGTGATCAGCGACCCCAAAAACGTTTAGGGTTCGATTTTCTTAACGGTGTTATTTTGGAACACCCCCCCCCCGCGTTTTGAATGGACTATCAATCAGTTTCGCTGATTCCTCAGCAAAATCTCCAAACGAAGCAGTGTTCGAATTCTGGCCACCGGAGACAACATTGGCATATGAAAAACCAGCTTTTACAGATTGGTAAGAAGGGTTGGTCGTGAACACATTTCTTTCCTCCTTTTTTTTATAATATTCAGGATATTCTCCCTTCTTCTATTAACGTAGGCAATAAAATTGGGACAGCCCCTGAAATTAGTCGGGTGCTCCTCTCCGCAGTTGGCACATTTTGCTTTGGAGTTCTCCTTTTCACCTTTCCTTGGACATGAGTCTGCACAGTTAGACCCGCACTTAACGCATTTGCAATTATTTGCGCAATTCACGCTTATGTGCCCGAAGGCCTGGCACCTAAAACACTGAATGAATTCTTTTTTCATTGGTTTTTCGAATTTAATAACGTGATATGCAATATGTAGTTCTTATTTTCAACAGCTCCTTTCCCGAGGAACCAGGTTCTAATTTAATTAAAAAGTTGTCCACAAAATTCTAGTGTGCTTTTTTTGAAACTATGGGTTTAACCCACTGGATTTTTAATGCTTTATTGCGAGCCTCTAATTCAACACGAACCTCATCTGCTGAGAGATTCCCCGTAAGTCCTTTCAGCACCCATGTTTCACCGTTAGCCTGTTTTGCCGTGAAGGTAAACGCATCTGCCTTGGTTTCCCTTAATAATTCTATAATTTTGATATGCATCGTGGGTTGATCCACAAAGAACTTAGCTTTATGGTGACTAAGCTTTTTAATTCGCTAATTAACTTCATTATTCTGCTGCGACCTACAAAATTCCAACACCGTAGTGGGTTTAACTCCCGAAAGAAAGATAGGAGGGCACCATTTAATTTTATTATTGTTTGGGGTCGAAATTGACTCCGATTGTGTGGCAGTAGAGGGAAGTTGAACTTCTTCCGTCTGAAGGGGACTAAACCTATTCTCAGTGGTCACTTTGGGATTATCCTCAGTTCTCAAAGGAACCTTCGCACCTTTTCTAACTATTGTAAAATTGAAATCTTTATTTATTCTGTCTACAAAATCAGCCACTTCTACACTATTTGTGTCCATATCAATTGAACTGTGGCAATGGCCACCAACCTGGGAATTATGAATTTCAATGAACAATGTTTTGAGAATCAGTATTATCAAAAATATTCAGATTAGCCGACTTATCTTTATTAATAATAGTTTTTTCTTTGCCTGTAGAGTCCAACGCCGATTGTGCCTCGTCTGCTTCCTTTGAGTCACACTTATCAGGGCTATCCTTCATCTCCTTAATAAAGTCTGGGTCCTCCGCCGGGGCCTTAAGGCTTTCATCCTTAGTAGCATTTTTACTCAACTTTAAATCTTTGAATAACATATTTTCTTTGTATTGATAAGCTCTTCCTTTTATTTCTACTATCAATTCATCCTGTTCTTTAATCTCAAGCATTTCAGAATTTGGTACTACTTTTATTATTTGTAATTTTGTAACAATATAATTTTTTGGATTTTTTATTGCGAAAACTAGTATTTCATTTTTATATTTAGTAACTCCTGCTTTTAAAAGTCGTAATTTATGGAAATCTATACTATAGGTGTCTAGTTCTTGTAATGTAAGCATACTTGGGTGAATGATATTATTTTTTGCGGCCATATTATGAATTATCGAGAATTTGATTTATTTTGTTTTCGATATACCTACATATCTTAATTTAGTTTCCTGATCTAGGAATAAAATTTTATAATGTAATTCTATTACGTCTTGATTAGTAGTATTAATTGACTCTAAAATTTTTGTTCGATCGTAACATGATCGATAGTAACGTGATTGTTAATTTTATTTGTTGGTTTAATGTCGGTTTTTTTTGTGATTATTTTCGTCCAGAATTCGCAAATGTTCTAATATGTCCTGTCGGTCTGTATCGTCCATAGTACCGAATAACCATTTGTTAGCTGAGCCCATAATATTGATTAATCCTCTTTTTTGCCTGTTTGGGTTTTGTATTGCCCGCAATTTAGTTCTAACTAATTTAATTGCTGTTATGAGGGACTGTCTATCTTCTACTCTTAATTGTTTTGTGTTAAGCTCTAACTGATTTATGATTTGTGTTAGTTCGTTTAGATCAATCATATGTACAATTATATCTGTATCATTACCTATTTCTACCTGATTAAGATCTATCCTTACGAACCCATTATCCTCTTGTATTGGATGAACCTGCAATACCCCTTGTGCTGTTTTGATCACCATCAATAATACGAGTATTATTAGTGTTACTTTTAACATACTAATTTCTTTCATGATGAGTCCTTGGTCCTTTGTGGGTTTATAGTGAAGTTTAGGTTGCTGTTTACAGTCATCCCATGTTGTAGGTGGTGTTGTTTCCAAGTAGTTCGTGGCTGTTCCTAGGATCCGATCGGCGACGCCGCGACTTCCTCTAAGTCACGTTACGCTGTTAGATATATAACTCGCGTAGCCGCTCGAATCAAGAAATAATTTTCTACAAATAGTACAGGAAAAATAGTAAAAATAGCGGAAATGATTGGGTACAGCGTGAAAATTGGCACAGAGCTTCATTTTAGGGTTCTCAATAAGGAGTTACAAAGTCTACCGATTTTCTACCCCGGGAAGCTCATTTTTTAGGGAGTTTTAGGGTCAATATATCAGTTTTTTGCATATACATCTCAACCGCAAACCGTAAAGCCGGAATTACATTATTGTGTCGTGCTGTGTTTTGTCGCTATCTGACGCTATCCAATCCATGTATTTCCTTGGAGCTGTTCACATTACTAGGGTGTGTTGCGGTGTGTTGTGTTCCCGACTAGGCTTCTCTGATCTGCGCCAGAACGCTGGAAAGCTACACAACACACCACACAGATGTAAACGGGTATGGGAAAGCAGGCCTCATAATTTATTTGCGAAATTTAAAATGTTTTTTTATGTCCTTTTCATCATGGAATGATTCTTGCAATTGCAATTTGATGGCTCTAAAATATTGCTGAAATTTTTCAGCATCAGCTTCCAGCCCTTTATGTAGAGTGTGGAATTCACCCTCAATCTCTCTAATCTTATTTATGAGGTGGACCTAAAATCTTCGATTTTTCTTTTCTTTTTTCGCATAATTGTGACACTAACAAAAATGTTAGGTCTTCAATACCCATCTCGGGATCGGATGAAAACATATCACCTAGCTTTACTTGAAAATTTTGCATACTAAATGCGCCACGATGCGACACAACACACCATATGAATGTAAACGCATAGTACCACGACACACAGTGACACAACACAACACGACACAATAATGTAATTCCGGCTTAAGTCCTATAATAAAATAATGTTAACAAAGTTTGTAGATCATGCGATTCTCTCCTATTCAATTAAATTCAATTCAATTCAATTTTATGTATTGGAAGTACACAAGACTTACATCTTTTAGAGTACAATATCATTCTAATTTGAATTCTAACGGCAAAAAGAAAAATACCTAATCTAAGCTTAATACCTAACAGAATAGAGAACAGCTAGAGTTAAGAGGCATATGAAGGTTGTTCAATAGTAGATAGAAAGAGGGGAACTTTGGCTATTAGAAAGTAGAAGAAAGAAGGGAAAGCTATAGAGAAGAGGTGGATAGGAGAAGAGAAACTTGTTTCCTGAAAGTGGTGACTGTGCTAATTCTTTGTAAAGAGGAGGGAAGATCATTCCAGAGTCTAATCGCGTGCACAAAAAAGGAAAGACTACCAATTCGAGACTGATGGGCTGGTATAAGAAATTTAAGTGGTCTCAAGGTTTGCAAAGGGGTAAGGAAGTCGGATAGGTAAGAAGGGCTTTTAGCGTAGAAGACTTTATGTAGAAGAGCTAGTGCCATAATATCGAAAAAGCAAAAGAGGTTACAGCCTATTAGTGAATTCCGAACAGATGATACATTATCTGATCTTCTCAAGTGGAAGATAAAGCGTAAGCAGTCATTGAATGCAACATTAAGTCGTTGACGACAGGATGAATCATACACAATGTAAACAAGTGAGCCAGAGAGGAAATGCGGGAGAATGAGAGATTTTACAAGCATTGAACGAATTGTGGGTGATAGGAGACTACCATAAAGCCAGAGCTTACGTAAAGTCCCATAGATTTTGGAGAGCATTAGTGAAACTTGATCACAGCAGGTTAGTTTGGCATTAATAGCAATACCAAGATTATGGACCCGATCAACAATAGGAAGAGGAATGTTATCCAGACAAATGAGTGGCATTCTGACGGGGAGCATAGAGCTACGACTTAACACAAGTACTTGTGATTTTTTAGGGTTTAATTTAAGGAAATTGAGAGCGCTCCACTCATTTATTCGAGATAGAGTGTTATTCAAGTCAGAAATACAAGAATCAATCTGGGAAGGAGGGCAAGAAGTATACAGTTGGAGATCATCAGCATATAGATGAAAGGAACAGTGGCCAATAGTAGAGGGGAGATCATTAATATATAATGAAAATAGTAGAGGACCAAGAATTGAACCTTGTGGAACACCAGAAGGCACCTGTAGGAGAGAGGATATAACATTATTATGACGAACACATTGAAAGCGATTAGATAGCAAAGAGGAGAAAAGCCGTGTAGCAGAAGAAGAGAAGCGATAGCGCTGACTTAGTTTGGAAAGCAGGATCCTGTGCACCACCGAGTCGAAGGCTTTCGAGAAATCAAGAAGCACTAATACTCAACGTCACCTTTATCAAGCGCAGAGCAAATCGATGGGTCTTACGAAAAAGATATTGTTTCAAAATGTTGCTGAAAAAGATATTGTTTCATTTATTGCTGAAAAAGATATTGTTTCGGTTTCTCGCTGAAAAAGATATTGTTTCGGTTTCTCGGTGAAGAACATATTGTTTCGTTTTTTTGCTGATATGTTTTGCAGCCAGAAAACGAAACAATATGTTCTTCACCGAGAAACCGAAACAATATCTTTTTCAGCGAGAAACCGAAACAATATGTTTTTCAGCAATAAATTGAAACAATATCTTTTTCAGCAATATTTTGAAACAATATCTTTTTCGTAAGACCCATCGAAATGTCAGTAGTTACCTTTAGTATAGCTGTTTCGCAACTATGATTTTTACGGAAACCAGATTGATATTCAGAAATAAGGCTAGGTAGATGGTAGCGCTAGACTTGAATGAAAACAGTTTTCTCGAAGGCTTTAGCAAGGAAAGGAAGAATGCTAATGGGGCGGAAATCTGAGATATCTACAGGAGAAGATTTTTTCGGTAAGGGGATCACTATGGCTTTTTCCACAACATGCTTTGAACCTACATATCTTCTAAACGGAGCAACTCAAGTTCCTGATCTTTATATCAAATAAAAGAATACACTTTGACCTAAAAGATGAGTCTAAGTATATTGGTTTACGATAATTGGTCTAGGAGTTATTCAACTCTAAATAAATGACAAAAAAAGACATTGTTTTTTCGCGAACACCCTGTATCTTAGTGGTTAGCCCCCTATCTAGAACACATTTTTCCTCCAAATACATCCAGGAATGACCCCTGAAAAAATTAGAAAAGTAGTCCAACTTGAACGTCGGAAAACCTATACAAGTCGTGAATGAGTTCATATGAATATTTTAAATCTTTAAAACGGTGATATCTCATGAATGGCAATACGTACGGGAAAATGTATAATAACATTTTTTGTAGAAAATCGTATGAGCTACAAACTTTGTTAACATTTTTTTATGATAGGACTTACGGTTTCAGATGCATTTGCAAAAAACAGATATTTTGACCCTAAAACCCCCTAAAAAGAAAGGTTCCCGGGGTAGAAAATCGGTAGACTTTATAACCCCTTATTAAGAACCCTAAAAGGAAGCTCCGTGCCAATTTTCAGCCTGTACCCAATCATTTCCGCTATTTTTACTATTTTTCCTGTACTATATGTTTAGCTCCATCTTCTAATTCTGTGAATACTTCTCTAATGTATGACAGTGATCTGGCAAGGCAGTTTATGTCGTCGGCATATCCTGCCAACTGTTTTGATTTGTTAAGCAGGGTTGCGTTCGCATCAATGTTTACTTTGCGAATTACTCCTTCAAGGCAGAGATTAAATAGCATGGGTGCCAGCCCATCGCCCTGCTTTAAGCCTTGCTTGACTGGGAAGGACTCCGTCAATTCTCCTTGTATTCTGACTGCACACCTTGTATTTTCCATTGTCATTTTAGTCAGTTTCACTATCTTTAGGGGTATGTTTAGGTCCAGCATTGCCGCATACATTTTTTCCCTGTCGATTCCCTGTATGCTTGTTTAAAGTCGATGAAAAGTTGATACACGTCAATGTTGTATTCCCAGCATTTTCGGAGGATTTGCCTTATTGAAAAAAGTTGATCCATCGTTGACCTATTTCTTCTGAATCCAGCTGGGTATTCACTTATTACGGCTTCTGCATAAGGTTCCAGTCTGGCCTTTATTATATTGGTCATTATTTTATACACTGTGCTTAAAAGAGATATGCCTCTGTAATTTGCACAGTTGAATCTATCTCCTTTCTTGTGTATTGGGCAGATAATGCTTTGCTCCCAATCTTCAGGCATTTTTTTGTTCCTCCATATGCAGCATAGTAATTCATGTATAGCTGCTGAAAGCGGTTCGCCTCCTTGCTTGATCAGCTCTGCTGGGATATTATCAATTCCTGGAGATTTGTTATTTCTTAAGAGTCGTATGGCACTTTGTACTTCTTCCAGAGTGGGTACATTTGTTTCTCTGGTGTCATCGTTATGTTGCAGACGAGGTTCTGGTACATGTCTGATGCTCTCGTTTGCGTTCAGCAGCTCGCTAAAAAATTCCTTCCATCTTTTCTTTACATCTTCGCTGCCTGTAACTATAGTGCCTTCTTTCGTTCTACATATACCGGAGGAGGGTTTGAAGCCTTTCTTGAAGAAGTTTACTTCCTTATATGCTTCCCTGGTTTTGTTTCGGGCAAAGTTTTCCTCTGCTCTCAGGATGTAATTGTTGAGGAATTGCCTTTTCTTCTTCCTGCAGATGTTTTTTGCGGTTCTTCTTGTTTCCTCATATTTCAGTTTCTTGCTCCTCGTCGGTCTCTCTATGTAAATTTTCCTATTTCTATTTCTGGCCTCTATAGCTGTTTTACATTCCTCGTCGTACCAATCATTGGCTCTGGCAGTGCGTTTGTAGCCTACAGTTTCCTTCGTGACATCTGTCAGTATCGTCCTCAGTCTTGTCCATTCTCCCTCAATTGTGTCTTCATTATTTATGTTTAGGCTTGGACCTATCCTCTCTGCTAACGTTGCCTGGTATCTCTCCAATACGGTCTGTTCCTGGAGGCGGTCAACGTCGAATTTCTTTACTTTGTTGCTTCTTTGTTCTTGAGTGGACAGCCGACATCTGAATCTAGCTTTAACTAGGAAGTGGTCCGATTCACAATTCGCACCTCTGTAGGATCTTACTTGAAGGATACTGGAAGCTGCCCTTCTGTCTATAAGTATATGGTCTATTTGATTGCAGTACCTTTCGCTGTGTATTTGTGAATGTCCTTTCTTGGAAAATATGTTGAGCTGACGATCATATTTTTGCTCATTGCAAAATCGATAACACGTTGTCCGTTATCATTTGATGTTTCGTGAAGACTTTCTTTTCCAATGGTTGGTCTGTACCAGTTCTCTCTTCAAATTTTGGCGTTGAGGTCTCCTATCACCATCTTGATGTCATTGGAAGGGGCCGTGTCATATGCGTGTTCAAGCTTGTAGTAGAAAGTGTCCTTTGTCGTGTCCGCTTTCTCCTCCGTCTCCGCATGTACATTTATGATTGTGAGGGTGAAGAATTTCGTTCGGAGTCGTATTGAACATAGACATTCACTGATTGGCTTGAACTCTATGACATTATCTATGATTGACTTGTGTATTACGAAGCCTACTCCTAAGTGGTGTTCCCTTCCGCAGCTGTAGAATATCCTGTAGTTGCCAAGGTCCATTGTCCCGTTTCCTATCCATCTGATCTCTTGTAACGCGAGTAATTTGATTTTATATCTGCTCACTTCGTCTAGTAGTGACTTAACTGATGCAGTTCGGTACATACTTCGCGTGTTCCTTTCCGAGGCTTTGCATCGGGTTTCTTAACTGAAGTGTTTTTACAGGGTCCGGTAGTTAGCCCAACGCCCAACCCCACTACCAGGAGGACCGGATCCGTGAATTATACCCCATCGGATAGGGTGGCCCAGCTATACCCCCGGGCACTGGGTACGTCCGTCGTCGGTTGGTTATCCAGGAGGCACCAGCGAGGAGGTGACGGTACGATTTTGCCCCCCATGCATTAAAGTCACCCGCAACAATTATGTTCTCATAGTGGTGAGAAAGAGAAGAAACAAGATCGAAGAACTCAGTAGCGATATCGGAATTGAAGGCATTTGGAGGACAGTATACGCTGATAACAACACATTTGTCATATGAAGATTTTATCTCAACAGCAATAAACTCGAATTGTAAGCCATTAGACTTACCGAGCACTCTTGAGGAGAGCGAAGAGGTCACATATACAGCGACACCACCACCAGTGCGGTCAAACCGATCACCACGATGTAACACAAAATTACGAAAGGAAACAAAAGAGGAGGGGATTTCTGGTTTTAACCAAGTCTCACTCACTAAAAAAGTTATTATACATTTTCCCGTACGAATTGCCATTCAAGAGACATCACCGTTTTAAAGATTTTTGTATTTTGTTTTAATTTATTTAGAGTTGAATAACTAGTTTACTAATTATCGAAAAGCAATATACTTAGACTCATCTTTTAGGTGAACGCGTATTCTTTTATTTGATATAAATAACAGGAATTGAGTGACCCCATTTAGAACATACATACATTATGTAGGTTGGCAGCATGAGCAAAATGCTAAAAAACGAATAAAATCATGATTTTGTATTATAACCCCTTATTGAAAACCCTAAATGGAAGCTCTGTGCCAATTTTCAGCCTGTACCCAATCATTTCCGCTATTCCGCTTTTTTCGGTTTAATTTAACTGTACTAAAAGCCTTCTATATTTACAAATCACAAAATTATTATTAGTCTAGTCAAATTAGGGTTTCACCTCGGAATTTGAGGTAATAAGCTGAAAATTGGCATGAAGCTTTGTTTTGGCATTTTGGTTATGTTCCGTAGCGTATGGCTCTTGTCGGGACCCGTCGTGTCTCAATTCAATGTCCGAGGAAACACCCATTAACCCTGAGTTGAACGATGATAACGCCGACCACCTTTCATTATTCTCTTCTGAGATGATTGCAGATGAAGATGGCAATATGAAAGAAGTGGAAATAGAAGAGTTAGAGAGATAGTCAATCAAATTATTTCATAACCTGTAACCTATGGACTAGGCCTACTGGGGATACCATGCAAAAAGGCTGCTTGAGTTCTACTTCCAAGGTGGTGAGGAAAAGAATGCAGCGCGATGCTCGAGTTTTCTCAGCCCCATATCTCGAAAACTATTAATTCTACGTAAATTCTGTACAAGACAGTTTTATGCAGATTTGTCTTATGAACAAAGTTTACTCAACCAAAATTTGCGTAAAGCCGATAATTTACAAGATATTTGCGAAAAACTGATTTTTGTGACCTTTGACCTCTAATATCTCAAGACGCGGACACGAGATTATATGTATGTGACTTTTGACACATAATGTAAAATGCCAAAACAAAGCTTCATGCCAATTTTCAGCTTATTACCTCAAATTCCGAGGTTGACCCCTTTTTTTGCCTTATTTGACTGGACTATATGTCAAATTTACTTCAAACTGAGCAGCATGAAAATTTTGCAGTGGACGACCCCTGTAGCGTGTAGCCGCATATCTCAAAGCCGCTTGTAGCCGCCTGTAGCCGCTCATGTCGCCGAAGCGCGTAGCCGCTTGAATACGCTTCCAGTGGACGACCAGCCTAAAGCAGTGAAACTTCTTACTGGAGAGACATTTTTTACTTTTTTTGAGGAAGTGAAATTTCCAACATGAAATTAGGCGAAGTGAGATTGTAAAATATAAATTATGTATGTACATTGTGCAGACATAGCTTATTTCTTACCTATTCTGAGGCAATTTAATGCATATTAGATACAAATTTGTAAAAAAGGCCTTCAATGGTATATATTTTTGTAATTTGCTTGTTTTTACCGTTTTGACTTACAATAGGACCTCGCTTCATTTGAAGTATGAAATTGTACTGGCTCAGAAGAAAAAAAGAGGTGCCTCATTTTATAAACGTGTCCCACCCAACACTAGTCATTAGCACTAGCCAGTACGCTGCACCACAGCCCTATTGCAGTAGCTTTTCCATAGGCCATTACATATTTGCGATTAGTATTTCGGTCTTGGCAAAAGTAGCGATTCTTATTAGTGGTGCATTATTACTGTTTTCTTGAGCTTCGCGCGAAAATGAACCGTTCAGGGCAGTGAAAAAATAATCTCGAAGTAATATCCACACTATGGTTTGCTTTTAAGTGGAGTGCCGAGGGCTGTTTAGTAAGTTGGTACATCTGTTTTTTCCGCGAGCTTTTATCTGCTGCCTTTTATCACGTCGGTACTTCTCTTTATCTCCAGGTGTGATTGGGATCAAGGGAGTATTCCCGTCCATGTTGATGACGTTTTCCGGGTTGCTTGTAGAGTTGTTATTTTTTAGAGCCCTCTTGCATATTATTTTTTTGCCAGGTTGTGCCCTTTATGCAGTGTTGCCGGTTTCTTTGGACCTAATCGATGCTCGTTTCCGCTGCTGTAAATAGAGCGACCTTTGTGATACTTCACAGCTCTTCAGCATTTGTTTCGTCAGAAACCCTGTGCTGGCTGATGATTTGTTTCAAATTCCCAGAAAATTCTCGCATTTGACTTATGTCCCGCTCCACCACCCGCTCCATGAGTTGGTGTGAACTAGAGAAATCAACGAAAGGCTCACCATTGTTTTAAGTAACTTGGCTATTGCCTTGATCTCCAATTCTTTGTTCAAGGCCGGTATTGATAGTGCTGATCTGTGCCTTTATGTCACCCATCAAAATATTGAAATCAAAAATTGGGTGCCTCCACCTTCCGAGGATTTTATTAGCCGTTCGCTCCCTTTGGAGTTTAAAATCGTTGTTTTAATATCGATACACTTACACAGATACTCTTTGGTCGAAGCTCATGCAACCTTCTTCAGCAATCATTAGGTGCGTTTCATTTTTATTGGAGTACGTACGCCGGAGTAGTTGGGTGCACATTGGCGTAGATGCAACTACACAGCCTTTAATGAAAATGAGATGCACCTATTATATCATTTGTTAAATTAATAGATACCTCGAACAACGTGCTCGAGCTATCGGAGTGTCAATTTTATGTGTGCAATTATATATTTATTTCGTCGTACAGCTCTTCAAGCTCTGCGTGCTCTTCCTTCGTTCATACATACAAATATTTGTTTACATAAATTTACTATCTTCTTGTTTTGTTTCTTTATGAATAAATTGATCCATATATGCTTTGGAAGTAAATATATCTAACAAAAAAAGACGAAAAACTAGGAAACCGTTCGTCATCAAAACTTAAGGCACCAAAAAGTTAAATGCGGCGCTGTCCTTAACTGTGTATGTGCATAACATCATTAAAGGATTCTAAATATTATATCTACTTTGACCTTTGTACTTAGAACACGAAACTATAGATTCAGATAATTAACAAAGGTTACTAAAACATAATTTATTCCACCCCACTATCAAAATACACTTTAAATTCGAAACAAACTTCCATATTCTATAACTAACTAAATAACAACTTCTTCAACAAAGACCAATTTAATCACGCTTTCGTTAGTTCTAGTAAAATTACTGCAACTCATTTTAGATGTTGATTACTTAGTTAACTTTTTTCTGCATAGTCCATGATATTCCACTTTCACTCAGCACATTTCACCAACGGGTTTGATTGTCAGTTCGTGTATCTATATATGAAAAGTTGGAAAAGAAAGCATCAATCTACCTATGCTATGAAATCTATAAAGTTATCAACCTGGACATGTGGTGGTGTGCCTAGTGTATACAGAACAGCATCGGACACATCCTCAGATTTTAACATTGGAAAAACTTTTTTTAGAGTTTCCGAAATGTCTTCCGGAAATATTTCAGTTGCCACAGCTCCAGGACTTACACTCTTTGAAATTAATATTGATTATGGTAAATCCATTAATAAATAAAACTAGATTAAGGTAACTCACTGTTATTTTAATTTTAGTTCCGCAATTCAAGAACTCTTGCCGGTAGGTTTCTGTCATAGCCGTGATGGCGTACTTTGTAGCAGGGTAGATATTAAACGATGGTAAATCCTTCCCGAAATTTGGAACCATATGACCAACGACACTGTTAATAATTACAACATGACCATCAATTTTGCGCGCCTTCATGCAGTTGACAGCTTCTCTAGTGCAGAAGATGACACCCCAAATGTTGGTATCGATCGTTTCCTTGATCATTTGCGTATTGTCAGGCTTAATTAACTCCGTTGTGCGGAGGACTCCAGCGTTATTAATAAGGATGTTAATACCGCCCAAGGTTTTGTCCACCCACTCGAACACTTTTTTAACCTCATCTTCTTTCGTGACATCACACTTCACCGGGTGAAAGTGATTCTGCAAGTTTTGTGGTAAACTGGTTTGAATTTCTTTAATGCGTTTCTCCCGTCTCGCTAAGGCGACCACCACTACGCCTGCTTTTACTAAATCTTTAGCTACAGCTTCCCCGATACCCGAACTAGCGCCGGTTACTATCGCGACTTTATTTCTCCAGCGATCCATCTTCTGCAGTGTTTACCGTTACTGTGACTGTGATTTAACTAAAAGCTTCGATAAAGTTACCTAGGCTTTATAGGCTCCTTGGCCGTGAATTTGTATCTTTGACCCAAGGTACAAATACTACACGGTATGCTCTTACGGGGAGCTTTTACGGTGTGACGTCATTGGTAGTCGATTTATATAATCTTATTAGAAAATAAATTTACTTTAGTTTTTCACATAAAAACTTCGTAATTTTGAATGCTGTTCAACGGTAAACGGGGTAAGAATTAATGCTGCCAATAGTTTACCTCAATGCATTCAACAGATATAAATCAGTATTAATGATGTTTAATGAAGTATATGGGACAAATCAAATACGAAAAGTTTCTTAAGTGACAATCTTCAATTTATTATTTATTATTTATTGATAGATCATGTACACAAAATAGAATGTTAGAACTAATACATTTATTAATACATCGGTTGGATAGGAGGATATGATAAGACTAATAGAAAAGAATACAAAATTAATAATACGTAATTGAAAAATTATAAGAAAAAGAGAAAGAAAAAGAAAAACTATAAAAGAAAACTTGTTTTGCGCTTTATACAACACTGTTAGAGAGAATATGGAAAAGACACTTCTTGAAAATGCCCGCTGAATCAATGCGCTGGAGAGTAATTGGAAGAGAACTCCAAAGCAAAGTTATGAAGATAAAGAAAGAACGTTTTCCAATCAAGGTACGGAATCGTGGAATAATCGAATTACATACTGTTTCTGAGAAATTGTGAGGGTATTACAAACTGGTGAAGGTAAGTTGGTGTACAGGATATCATCGAGGAGACGCATTAGTCTGTACTCCCGATAGTCTCTGAGACAGCAGCCCAGGATCGAATAAGAATAGGGAGTTATTTCATCATAACGTAGTAGTTTATGGACAAAACATACGCAGTCTTTGAAGGCAAGATTAAGCTTACGGGCACAGGAAGAGTCGAGAGAGCGGAAAATAAACAGGCCTGAGCTAAGGGAGTAGTAAGGTTGTCATTAAGCTCATACCACTGACATATAATAATGGACTGCTCATCTGAAATTATTCCATACAAATCGATGGCACCCAAAAGTATAGTTGTCGCACTCATTCATAGACCCCCAAACTGACAAGTAAAAACAGACCTGATTTTATATTTTCCCTTTTGCACTAGTGATGTTTATATCTTTTGCTCTTTTCCCCATAGACCCCCGGATTTTGACATACAGAATGTTAGTTGCTAAAACAGGCGTTAAGAACTTAAATCAGATACACATAAAATTTGGAAATTAATGAAAAAAAGGCATTTTAAAAGGTGAAAAAGTGAAAATAGTGTTTATTAATTTTTTTAAACAAAATATTTTTTTTTTTTTTTTTTTTTTTTTATGTGGCAGTGCTAAGCTTAGGAGTCACCCTTTGTACTACTAGTCCGTCATGTCATTTGTCACGTCATGGTGCAATGTCTAGCAGTAAGCTTAGTACGGGGAGGGATGAGGGGGGGGGGGTATAGGTTAAGGATTAAAAGGTACGGGGGGGTATTGAAGAAGGTGGTGATGAACCCTGCGTTTGAACTCTTGGATGTTGTAGGAGTTCGGAAATACTGACTGACTGATTTGTGTTATTTCAATGTTTTAAGTACGTATTTAAAAAAATGTAAATTTCAAAAGTGATTCCGGTGTTTACATGGAGTGAAAAAAGGTTTGTAGCCTATGGAACAAATTGGTGCCATGAAAAATTCCTCATGAGCTGTCCATTCTATATGTCAGTGGCTCATACACAAAGATCCACTCAGCAAATTGAAAAGTAAAACCTAAGGCGGGCCCGCACACTTGTGTGACATTTATTGCATTGAGATAAACTCCGCAATGCCTAAGTTTCGACAGCTGACCATAGGTTTTCTGAACAATGAAGCTAATGTGATCACAAGTTAATTGCTATTTAATACTACGATAAGATTTTTTACTTTATCAAAGCAGACAAGGGGAACCCCATTTGAAGTAATATCAGATTCATTGGGACAGTTAAAGGCGGAATGAGAGAAAACATGCATTGGGATTCCCGAAGATTAAGTAGCAGATGGTCCGACGTCGACCAAGAGAACACACCCTGCAGTTCCGCGATAAGTTTCTCTAAACTACTGAGGAGTTGTTCTTTAGGGAAGAGATATAAATTTGCACATTATCTCCGTACATGTGAATCTTGAAGTCTTTGGCTACAAAAGGAAGATCATTAATGAAAGTCCCGAATAGCAGCGGACCATGGATAGAGCTTTAGAGGGCGGATCCACGGGCCAACTAGTTGCCCAAACTGAGTTGTGTTGGCACTGAATCGCAGCGTGTGTGGGGCAGTTTGCAAACGGATTTTACAGTTTCGGTTTTAGTTGGGATAAATCAAAATCTTTTAATTTTATAGGGGCGGGGCTTAGAGTTTGGGCAACTAGTCGCACTGTGTGTATTCCAGTTTGGCAAACTACTTGTTTGAATTAAGCCTGAATACGAAGAATATATATTTTTTGCAAGTTTATATTTTCATTGTTTTGCATTATATTTAATTTAAATTATGAAAGTTCACATAATATTAAATTATTTTCATAATTTATATTTTTAGAATTTAATTTATATTTTAAAAACTTATAAATATTTATATTAATAATTAAAAAATGTATAATTAATATAAAAAATCATCGTTATTAATCGCGGGTTTTCTACAATTTCATTTAACTTTCAATTGTCTATAAAATATCGAATTGACAGTTGAAGTATCAACTCAGTTGAAGCGTTAGTGGTAAAAGACCAACTCTTTACACAACTCAGTTTGGGCAACTAGCTGGTCGTGGATGGGCCCCATTAGGGTACGCGAGCGTGAAGAGCAGCAACTGAGGAAGAATTGTCACCAAGCAGAACTTTCTGAGAACGATTGGTTAAGGTAAGAAACTATATATCAGTTTATGGGCAGGAAAAGAACTAGTGGGATGTTGTGCCTAGAGACTAGCCACTAATTACGCTTTTTCATGGAATCCTTTCTGTTGAATAGCACTTCAGACTTTATATTATTTCCGAGAAATTTTTTAATGGTTTATAAAGCCGCTGAAGAGCAATAAAAAATCAAGAAAATGATATTTTGTCACTTTTAATTAAGTAAATGTTTATGTTCTCTTGAGTATCATTATTAAATAATATAATTTAGTAATAGATTCAAAACATGCCCCACCGAAGTAAAAAAAATTATATTTCACCATTGTGCGGCCGAGGATTGAACTTGGTTCCCCGGGATAGGATTCCAGCGCCTTAGCTCTAGGCTACCGATATATGTACTTTATTAGAAATCTTTTTGTCGTTAAATATACTTCCGGTTGGAATTTCCAGACCATTTTCTCAGTTTTAGGTCTCTTGATCATGAGCTACAATTTGAGATAGGTCACAGACGGACAGAGCCTCTGTGAAAGCTTTTTTTTTAAAAGCTGAAAATTAGCTTGAAAGGCGAGTTTTTTCAGACCGTGATTAACACTATCAAAAGCTTTTGAGAAATCGAGCAACAATAAGCATCAAATGTGATGTTGGTCAAGAAACTTTCGAATATCAGACGTCACTTTAGGGAGGGCAGTATCATAACTATGGCGTTTCCGAAAGCCAGATTGCATTAGATACGTACAAAACTCTGGTATCTGAGCAGCAATAGGCTTTTCAAGAACCTTATCCAAAACAGGGGTGGCACGAGTCGGGCAGTTAGGAATAGGCGTGATTAAATCAAGTTTCTACGACGAAGGAAACTTAGAAACAGTGAGTAGTTAGTGTTAAAAATATGAGTCAAGACCGGCAAGAGACAATGTATAGGCATATTGTCACTACCGGTCGCTTAACTGATTTTAGAGCTGATACAGTAACCTATCAAATTCAATAACTTTATCATCAACTTCAAGCCTAGATGACGCACTATCAGCCAGCTGTGTAGTGATGCTTTTTAGGTCAGCAGCACAATCAGATGCTGTTTGGGAATTGGTTTACAGGGTCGAGCCCCTTTCAAAGAGAACGCGGATCCTGCCAACCGACTTCAGCCAGCTGTTTTTTGTTTTGGTTTTCGATGAATTTTAGACCTTCTGATAGACGAAGTTCGATGGATTCAAGGCGTTCATAAAGTGATTTCAGAGATGTGCATAAGTCAAGCGTCGGACAGTGGCGAGATATTTGATATTTCGCCCAAATTACTCTAGAGGTCGTAATTTTTAAGTTATTGACAAAAAAATTTTTTTTAAATCTTCATCTTGAATTTACTTATCGATCCCTCTAGCCGGATTTTGAAATTTCATTTTCGTTTTTTTTTAAATTGTTAACAAAAAGTCTAATTTTTTCAAAAAAATACTATTTTTCTATTCAATTTATTCTAACGGGCCGAAAATTTGAGTTTCTGTACTCATGTTTTTTTTTTTAAATGTTGGTCTTTATTAAGTTATTAATCTGTCTAGATGAATTTTTGATATAGTTTTTGAAAACTGTTAAAATTACTATCAAATATCAAATCATTCAGTTTGAAATTTTTTGGTAGTTTGTAACCCTATGAGAGATTTCCTTGAATAAGGCCTCAATCTACGCAGAATACCCCCGCCTATGTGAAACGGTAAAAGTTAAGGCTTATGTGTCACCAACTTCCAGGCTTATGTGTCGTCAAAATTTTGTTTTTTTCTTCACTAAAATTTCAACTTCAACCACCTTTTGCTCCAAAAAAAAGTAGGTAATTGATATTTTTTTATGACAAAATTGGAAAGCTTGGACAATTTCCTATGAATAATGTTCGACAGCTTTTATGCTACGGCCTATAGTTTTGAAGCTATAAGCAATTTTAATGCTAAAAATGGCCTTATTTGGTACCTTTTCAGTTCCTTTCAACCTGAGGTTATGTCTAAAAGTACCAAAAAAGGCCATTTAAAAAAAATCTTTGTCAAAAACTTAAAAATTACGACCTCTTGAGTAATTTGGGTGAAATATCAAATATCTCGCCACTGTGCGTCGGTGTGCCGAAGAGATTCAGATAAATCATCAATTTTTTATGCAAAGTGGGTTTTCAGTGCAACAAGCAGCTCCACAACGGAATTATCGCCGTGACAGTTTTCTGAAGAAATCCTAACAGCACCATTGATCAGGATCGGTGATGAATTTTGCATGGGAATTAGGTTTTTTTGATGAAGCTTTCTCGAGCACAGTTTTCACTTTGTCCGACATGGTGAAAAAAGCAAATAAAAAAAATTGAAATCACAACACAAGAATGAAAAACCGAGAACATTTGCAAGAGCATTTAAATTTTTTATTCTAAATTAAATGGGTTAACAATATAATATTTCTGGAAAATATTCTCCAATTGTTTTGTTTTATCTAAGAAAAAAATCATTTATGGCTTTACCGAACCATCTTCGGATAATCGCCATCCTTGTAAAGAAGAATCGATCATCAAGATTCTCTTTTGGAAAGATAAATAAATTATCTTTATCGTGAATTTATAATTTTGAAATTGTGTCGTATAATTCTTGAAGTTTTTGTGTTTGTGTCTGAAGTGCTAGTCAAAACGTCTTTAATAATGGGATACTTTGGAATTTAAAATATCGAACAAATCATTTATACTATAGTTATGAAATCTGCACCATTTTGCATTTATTTTCGGCATTTATTAATGTTCCCTTTAACATAAACCCTGTGTCAATAAAATTATTCCGTATCAATTTTAGAACATCGGAATTCTTCAATCTGGTTTTAATTATTCTTACTTTAAGTTCTCTTCATAATCGCTGATTGCAAAGGCCCATATCTGAGACTAAAGCAACCACTTTGTATTGTAACCAACCGTCAATAACCTGCATGAAATTATGTAGGCTTCTATTTTATCGTTTGATTTGTCGTATTCGCATTGCTACGTTTTACGACTTACCGGATTCGTAAGATTAATTAAGGAATACACTTTTTAAATGTTACACAAATTTTTTTATTAACAACTCAATGATTACAAAACCCAATTCTAAAAGTCCTGTCTAATAATTCGTGCTTTTCGATTTCTAACTCACTATGTAATAATCATTTTTCGTTTAAGGTGACGTGACGTTGAACACTTAGAACACTTTAATCGCTTTTCTAATCAAAAACTGACTGACTCTATATGGTTACGGCTATATTTATATATCTAAGTCGCTCTCTTGTCCAAATTCTAGATCTTTCTACCTCATTCTGGAAAGACCTCTATTATTGGAATTTTCAAGACTTTTCTGAGTATTATAATTACACACTTTCTACAAATCACAGTTCGTTCTAATAAATAAATGGTGCACCTCCAATACATAATTCGTTGTAAATTATTTTATCTACACAGAGTTCTCTGTTTTTCGTCCAATTCACACTCGCCCTTTAAATTTACGGCGTCTGTATAGATTTAAATGTTTAGCGCCCATTTTCTAGGAGTCAATAGCCCATGCCAAAGATATTCTTTTTACCAGGGATCGTAACTGTTATAACTTACATCGATAAAATCAAAAATTAATAATTATTTTGAAACATATATGATTTAAGACAACAGTAACAATTAAATTTTACCAAAAATAATAAAAGTTATTTCTAACTATAATTGTTGTCTAGTATTGTTTTAAATCTTTTAAAACTGTTATTAAAGATTTTTGTTTTTTTTTTTTGTTCGAAATAATAATTAAAATGGACTTTTGTTTTTGAAATCAAAAATAACTGTTAAAAAAGACTTTTATTTTTTTTTCAGTCTTGCATAAAAGTCTTTTTAAGATTTTTATTTTTCCAGTTTTTCTATAAAAGTAAAAGTTTTATAAAAGTAATTGAAGACTTTTATTTTTAAAATATAAAAATAAAAGTCTTATTTGCTGAAAACCGATAAAATAAATTATCGCAATTGGAAAATCACACTATAAGAACAATCGTGGTATTGTGCTAATTGTTTAATATCAACTCAATACTATCGTCGATTACTGTCAAACGTAGTTATTTTATTTGTTTTCTGCAAAAGACTTTTATTTTTATATTTTAAAAATGAAAGTGTTCAAAGACTTTTATGGAAAAACTGGAAAAATAAAAATCTTTAAAAGACTTTTATGCAAGACTGAAAAAAAATAAAAGTCTTTTTAAACAGTTAGTTTTGATTTTAAAAATAAAATTTTTCTCTTAGCAGTTTTGAAAGACTTTGCAAATAAAACACAAAAATAAATGTTTTTAATGACCTAAAACTTTTTTAGTTAAATATAACTGTTATTTTTGATTTAAAAACATTAAAATTTATACTAACTATTAAACCCGAGTTTTATAACAAAAGTATACAATTTAAAAGTAACCCCACCACGGCGCAGAACTTGTTATTCTGAGTATGCAGTATAATTTTTTTGCAGATCAGACAACATTTACTATTTGATTTTTTAAGTCAAAAATACAAATCGATGGCTTAATCTAGAAAGGCCCTAACATCAAATTTTTCAAAATTGAAATTTTGATGGTAAATTATAACCTGTACGTAGCTAAACATTTTCCAGAAATTTGGGAGATCTGCAACTGCAACAACTTGTCATGCTTCATTTTGTAAGTGATGCGAAATTTAACGCAAAACTGTGAAAACTCTCTAATTTTAAACGTTTTTCGGCTTTCCTGTGAAATCCGCAAAATGCGTGTTAGGGCCTTTCTAGATTAAGCCATCGAAATATAACAGTTGGAGTTTGGATTTGGACAGCAAGGAGAACGGACGTGTGCTGTCCCGGTCCGTAAAAAACGCGCCGACACAAAAACCAAAATAATAAACCAAAACTGGTTATAAAGTGAGAGTGAAAAACTAAAGCTATAAAAAAGTGCACAAAAAAAAACTCTACAATAAAAAAACAGTGATAAAAAAAAATTACGAGCGCAGTCTAACGCGAAGGCCCATCACCCTTCACTAGACACGACCGGACCGACGAACGGCGTAAGTAAGTTCCCTTGCTCCCTACCCTCTCTCGCATCTCGGTCCTGCAGGTGCCGCGGCTAAAATCTGTCGGTCGATGAAATTTGCCCCGTCTCAAAAGGCATAACACTTTGACGAGGACAAATTTTATTGACTCTGATGGTTGCGGCAAATGTGATGCCGGGAAATATCCCCGAGAACGTGGCGATTGAGCCTGCGCAACCGAAGTCCCGTTACAAGTCAAGTTTTGGTATTGACTTTAGTAACATTCGTGGACTTCATGCGAATTTCTCTTTTGTTGAGTGCCACTTATCCAATTACAAACCCCCAATCTTCGCACTTAGTGAAACCCAAATATCACCCGATAATGACTTAGGTTATTACCAGGTGTCGGGGTACACTTTAGTGCACAATCTCTCCCCCCATAGGGGTATTGCCATTTATGTTAGGGACGACGTGGCTTATTATAAAATATACTCAAGCACGACTTCAGATTTTAATTATCTTTGGATTAAAATCATATTCCAAAGCCACGTCATCTTCTTCTGCTTCCTATACAGAAGCCCTAACATAAGTAACGAAGCCTCCACCTTATCTTTTGATAAAATTTCCGAACAAATCTCGGGATTTTTGTCGTCCAATCCTGAGTGTGAAATCATCGTTGCGGGTGATTTCAATGTTCACAACGTTAAATGGCTGACTTACTCAAATGGCACCAGTATTTCTGGCAAGGACGTCGAGCTCTTTGCAGACATCAATAACTTGCATCAAATTGTGGATCATCCCACAAGAGTCCCTGATGCTGCTGGTCAAGGAAGATATCTCCTTGATCTTTTCCTTACTTCTCATCCAGCGCGTTACTCCGTCGAAGTTGATTCACCTCTCGGCAATTCAGACCACTGCCTAATCAGCGCTAACTTCCCATTCGAATTTCCCACCCCTCCCAAACCAGTTCGAAGAACTGTATGGCATTATGGGAAGGCTAATTGGCTGGGGCTTATTAATTTTTTCCAGTCTACAGACTGGAATCTGTGTTTCCGGAATAGAAACGCCAACTCTGCCGCTATCCGTATCACCAAGATCATACAGGCAGGAATGCATTTGTTCATTCCCCATTCTACCAAATCTGTGAAGCCTAGGCCCAACAGATGGTTTAATCGGGAGTGTATGAATGCAATCAAAACTAAAGAAGCCGCCTTTCGAGCTTACAAGAGCTCCCCGAGTGAATCGCTCCGTTTAGAGTACATACAACAAAGAAATTCTTGTAAAGCCGCCATCAAGAAAGTCAAAACCTTATTTGACAACAAATTGAGAAGTAAACTCCTAAATGCAACCTCCGGTAGCAAAAACTTCTGGTCCTTGGTAAGTTCCATCAAGAAGAATTTCACTACAACTTCAACCCCTTCCTTCTTTCACAATGAGAAGGTAATAGCAGACAGCAAATCCAAGGCCAATTTATTAGCATCTATGTTTGCTTCAAATTCTTCTCTACCCCAAAATGATACGCTACCCCCGGTCCTCAAGCACAGCGCTCATTTAATGGACAGGGTTTTCTTCAGGACTCGCGAGGTGTACAGGTGCCTCAAAGAGCTCGATGTCAACAAATCCACTGGACCCGATAATATACCCCCTATCGTCTTAAAACAATGCGCCTCACCTTTGGCTAAACCTCTGCGCAAATTATTTTCCCTGTCATATTTCTCCGGAGTTTATCCCGACTCTTGGAAACTTGCCCATGTTCAGCCCATACCGAAAAAAGGTGACTCCAGCGATCCCTCCAACTACCGCCCAATAGCAATTACTTCTATTCTCTCCAAAACCATGGAGACAATAATCAACAAAAAGCTAATGGGATATCTAGAATCCAACCAACTTATCAACGACAAACAATACGGCTTCCGACAAAAAAGATCCACTGGTGATCTTTTAGTTTGCCTTACAGAGCACCTCAGCCGAAGTTTGCATGGATCTGGTGAATCCAGTTTGGTTGCTTTGGATATCTCCAAGGCTTTTGATAGGGTATGGCACTCAGCCTTGTTAGCTAAACTCAAAGCTATTGGAATCGACTCACTTTTACAGAAGTGGATTGAGAATTTCCTTTCCGGCCGTTCAATTAAGGTAGTATTGGTTGGCGTCAAATCTGAATCTCATCCCATCTCTGCGGGAGTCCCCCAGGGGTCAATTTTATCACCGGCCCTATTTCTCATCTTTATAAATGACCTACTTTCAATCCCCTCCAACCCACTTCTCAGCTTCGCTGACGACGGTACTCTACGTTACTCGTACAGCTTCGATACAAGACAGACTCATGCCAGATCCTGTCTTGATGATCGCGAACTAATGTTCAACTCTATTAATAACGACATTAAACTTATTATAGAGTGGGGAAAAAAGAATCGTGTCCAATTCAACCCCTCCAAAACCAAGTACTGTCTTATTTCAAAGAAAAAGATCAACCCATCACCATCCTTGACAGTGGATGGCGTGGAAGTAAAGGCCGACCCATCCCTACACATCTTAGGCGTGACATTAGCCAAAGACTTGCGATGGAATGACCATATATTCCAAATCGCCAAACAAGCATCCCAGTGCTTGGGATTTCTTAAGAGGTGCAAGTTCCTCCTCCAGCCATCGGCCCGTGCTGTTATTTATAAATCCTACATTCGGCCTCTTCTCGAATATAACTCCCTCGTTTGGGGCGGCGCCTCAATAACCACCTTGGCATGGTTAGATAAGGTGCAAAAAAGGGCACTCAAGTTAATTGATGACGACACCGCCTGCTCCACCATCGACCCCTTGAGCCACCGTAGGAATGTAGCAGCACTGACAAAATTTTATCGCTACTATCATAGTGACTGTTCCTCCGAGTTAAACGCTCTCCTGCCTCCACGGCAATCTTATACCCGCAACACGAGATTAGCCCACTCGTCTCATTCCCTTCACCTGCAACTACCCCTTTCACGCACTCAACAAGATATGAATTCGTTTGTTAATAGAACAACTCGACTGTGGAATAACCTCTCGCAGTCAGTATTTCCGAGCTCCTTCAACATCCAAGAGTTCAAACGCAGGGTTCATCACCACCTTCTTCAATACCCCCCCGTACCTTTTAATCCTTAACCTATACCCCTCCCCATCCCCCCGTACTAAGCTTACTGCTAGACATTGCACCATGACGTGACAAATGACATGACGGACTAGTAGTACAAAGGGTGACTCCTGAGCTTAGCACTGCCACATAAAAAAAAAAAAAAAGTTATTTACGTTCCCTGCTTTTTACGCAAATATCTATAGTTGCTTGGGCTTGCCAAATGTAAACAAACTGAGAATGATGCGACGACTTCTTCCTTATGTTTTTTTAATACTGCCATAATTTACGCATTTTTTTCAACTCCTGATTCTGTTTTTTTCCATGCCATTAATTGTTCTTTCCAGCTTCATAATACGGAGTTCTTTGGGCAACTCTGCACATTGATAAATTGGAAGTGAAATAATATTTATTATTTAAAGTTTTACTAAGCCTGTGTGTGAACATATTCTTTGTTTCGCATTCAACATCCCCTATACCGTAGTCCAATCTGCTAACTGTTTTTGTTCTTTATTAGAACTAAGTATGAAAAAATAAATATTTCAACTCACAAATAAAATTATTCCTATATTACCTAAAATTATTTAACACTGCGGTGGCCCTATTATTAATAGTCCATTCAAAACGCGCGTTTGGGTGTTACAAAATAACACCGTTAAGAAAATCGAACCCTAGGTAGTTTTACCCCTTTAAGGGTTGAAAATAATAAATTTTTGGCTGATAACCTATTGAACCAAATTTCAAGCAAAAAGCAAAAAAAATGTTGCAATTTTTTTTATATTGTATAAAGTTGATTTTTTACAATTTTAGGGATAGTTTTCACCTAAGGATTGAAAATAATTTTTTTTTGCCTGAGAGTACGCCCACAATGAAATTTGAAGCATTAACCTGAAAAAAAGTGTTTACAATTTTTTCTATTTTTAGCCGATTTATGGATGGTTTCAACCCTTTAGGATTACCCCTTGACATAAAGTTCGCCTTGATTTAATTCAAATCAACCACCTTCGCAAATAAATATTGAATGGACTATAAGTCGAATGGCGTTTTGAATGGACTATAAGCTCAATTTTAATGGGGATACCTTGCGATGTAATTGTCGCATTTACATAGACGCTATTATTATGCGGAATGTTAACTTACTTATTCCGTAGGCAATAGTCTTCTTCCGCAAAATGTTTCGAGCAAGTTTTTGCGATATTTATATTTTTTCAGGGATTGTAACTGTTATAACTTATATCGAAAAAATCAGAAAATAATATTTTGAGACATATATGATTTAAGGCAACAATAACAGTTAAACTTCACCAAAAATAATAAAAGTTATTTTTAACTCCAATTTTTGCCTAGTATTGTTTTAAATCTTTTAACTGTTATTAAAGATATTTGTTTTTTTCTGTTCGAAATAATAATTCAAATGGACTTTTATTTTTAAAATCAAAAATAACTGTTAAAAAAGACTTATTTTTTTCTGTCTTGCATAAAAGTCTTTTTAAGATTTTTATTTTTCCAGTTTTTCTATAAAAGTCTTTGAAGACTTTTATTTTTAAAATATAAAAATAAAAGTCTTTTGCTGAAAACAGATAAATAGTCCATTCAAAACATTAAGAAAATCGAACCCTAGCGGTCACCTTTAAAAATTTAAAAAACACCCCTTTTTAGGGGTAAATCAACGCGAACTTTATGATAAGGGGTGATCCTAAAGGGTTGAAACCTACAAATAGAAAAAATTGTAATTTTTTTTTTTTTTTCAAGTTTATGCTTCAAGTTCGATTGTGGGCGTGCTGTCAGGCAAAACTAAATTATTTTCAATCCTTAAGGGGTTAAAACTACCCCTATAATTATAAAAATCAACTTAATATAAAAAAAATTGCAAACATTTTTGTTTTTATCGTTTTGCTTGAAATTTGGTTCAATAGGTATTATCAGCCAAAAATTTATTATGCAAAATTAACTATTTGATTTTTTAAGTCAAAAATACAAATATAACAGTTATTTACGATCCCCGATTATTTTACTTTACGTTTTTATCAACATGTTTCGAATGTTTATCTCGCTGGGAAATTTAAAAAAAATCCTATGTTTTTATCAATGCCTTCACTCCCATTGTTTCTTTTACAGCCTTTCATTCTAGACGACACCATTTTTTTAAACACTATACACAAAATAATCAAATTGTTATTACAAACGGTAACTAAATACCGGTTTTCATAATAAACAAAACAAAAAACCAATATTTTTACAAACAACTCTGGTTTTGGTGTGATTAAAACATAAACAGCAGAAAAGCTTGCTACGAATGACTTCACAAAAATAAAGCTTGGCGAAGAAGCTCTCCGTAAGAGCAATCTTGTAGAATTTGTACCATGTCCTCGGTGTTAGTTTTGTTTACGTTTGACTTACTACTAGAGAATCCATTCCCGGGTTTCCATAAACTGGTTTTACCGCCCAATTTTGATTTCAAAATTACCGGTAATTATCGAAAATTATTACCGAAATAATTTCGTTTATTTTTTTTTGCAAGCATCCTGTAGAAACCAAGTTCTGCTCAACAAAGGAGGTAATTTCAAGTTGCCTTTTCTGCATTTATTAATTATTCTACGATTTAAATTTCAGTGTTTTTATAAGAGTAATTAAATACAAAACAGAAAACAGGACAGACCACGGACATATTATAATAGACTGCTCGTCTGACATTATCCCCTTACAAACTCATGGCACCAAAAAGTACAGTCCTCTCACTCAGCCATAAGCCCCTTTTGTTACCGAAACTCAAATTTTGTTTTTATTTCGTGTTAAGAGTTCAGTGCATTCACTGACAGAAATAAAATCAGATAGTGCCAAAATAAAAAAAATAAATAAATTTGATATTCAAACTTTTGCATTTTTTTAAATATTTTTACTCTCCACTTTCATTAAGCGACATAATAAGACAACTTTTTTATATTTGCAATAAAAGAAGAAAGATAAATAAAATTCTGGAATAATTTTAAGCGACATTGAAAAAATCTGCCACAACGGTTGCATGGTATTAAAGTTACCTGATTTCGTATCTTCCCTTTGCAAATGTCAGAATGTTTCCACAAAAATAGATGGGTATAGTGATTTTTTTATTTTGTTTTAGTTTCCCTATAATCCCCGGAATTTGTTAAACGGCGTTGAGAACCTCTGCCATTTTAACATAAAAATTCGTAATTGATAAAAGAAGCTTTTTAAGAGGAAAAAATCAACGAAATTTTATTTGTTACTTGCTTTTATCAAAATTTGATTTACTTGAATCTTCCAAATACTAAATAAAAAATTTTTGTTTACAAAACTCAGTGTCGTGTATACATGTCAGTGAAAAAAGGTTTGTCACCTATAGAACGAATTGGTGCCACGAAAGTTCATTGAAGCCCCCTCATCCTTTAAAAATGGATCACGTCGCTTGATGTTCATAAATTTGTTTGTGACGTCCATTGAAGCACCTTAGCGGATACGATATTTTAGTACAACGTAACTCTAAATACCAAACCATTTCTTAAATAGTAGGACGTGCTTATTTTTTCGAACGGCTTGACCACTGACTGCAAGATAAGACACGACAACGTCGCTTCTCAGCAGTTGATGATAACTAGGGTTTGTCGGTATTTAAAAACCGGTTTTTAAAAGAAAATTATGAAATTCGAAACCCGGTTTTTCCGGAAAAAATAGGCGGTTTTAAATATATATTTAAGTTTAACAAAAATATACTCAGCTAGTTGTACGTACCGGCGAAAGGTCCGGCAGCTAAAATTAATTACAATTTATTGCACACTTAAAAACAAGGATTAAGAAAAGAACACGGGATTAGTATCCCCTTTTTACAAAATTCACAGACCGTTTCGACAAAATCTCCTGGCATATTTCTTCCATAAGCTAAAAAAAACGGACAGAGCCGAATAACCATGACGTGGAATTGGTAGACAAATTCTGGTACCACGGTAGTACTATTACCAGAAATAGCGGTGCAGAAGAAGACATCACTACAGTAAAAAGCCAGAAGTGCTTAAGTGCAAATTTGACGATTTTGAGTTTTTTGCATTTATGCATTCAGTATTTTATTCTTAATCATTGCTATAATTTTTATCTTAAACTGAGCTGTGGTTGCTGAGTTATTGGACCGGCAAAAGTGATTTTGTGCACAATTCTATATCTAAAAAAATCTTTGAGGGCGATTTTCTCGAAACGCTTATTTTGCACTTAAGCACTTCTGGCTGTGTACTGTATTCAGTTCTAGAATAAATAAAACAAGAGTCGCATATGCATTCCTGTTTCCCACATGGAGATCGACGGAGTTCTCAATTAACACCAATTTGCGGATGTTCTACTCCAACGTTAAGGCAGTTCTTTTGTACGGTTGCGAAACCTGGAAAGTCACCCAATTCATCACAGGCCGCCAAGAAAGGATATACTTCCAAATCAGGCGAAGGAAATGGAATTATATTGGCCACACCTTGCGACGCGAAAACGGGAATCTAGCCAAACAGGTCCTTGACTAGACTCCGCAAGGATCCCGGAGAGTCGAAAGACCTAAAACAAGGTGAACGAGAACCCTATTAGCAGAGGCCGCAACAACTTGGAGATCCTGGCCAGAGCTGAGAGCTGTAGCGTGAAATAAATTTCACTGGAGGGCAAGTGCTTCTGCCCTGTCAGGGGTTAAAGGAGCGTAAGTATGTAAGTAGCTGAAAAATCTAACTTCCCTGCAAATATTATGGATGTCATATAAAAATGATGTTACAGAAAAAGACTGCGATTGTAAACAAGTGACGAAGAAGATAATAAAGCGATGATGTACGATGGGAAATGCTATGGAAGTAGCAATAAATGAATATTTGCAAGAATCTGAAGAAGTGACTTCCTCTAGTTCTCAAACATTAAGGCCCGTATTCACCGAACTGGATATATCCGCGCATGTAAATATCATGGATATTTCGTATTCACCGACCGCGATTTTCGGTACTCGGATAAAGTTAATACCAGTTCGGCCTGGTAATAAGTTTATCCACTGATTTAGTTTCGAAGTGTCAAAACAAAGTCGTAAGTGAAAAGTTAATAAAATTAAATATAATCAATATGAATGAATTTATAGGTATGTAAAAATAATAATTAATTAAATTAATCGTATATATTTTGTGTAGCTAACTTTTGGTGACTTTTCTCTCTTGTAATTTTTAGATGCTGCGGCCGAAGTAAATTGCCTGGATCTCTTTGATACGAGCTCTTCCTCCTCCGAGGAAATGGAAGCTGATTCAGAAAATAGGATGAATATGCAGCGAAAAAGCAAAAAATTCTATTATCATAACAATTGCCAGCACTTGGATAGTGAGGAATTCGAAAAAAGATTCCGAATGCCAAGAGGCAAAGTGGAGGAGTTGGCCTCACAACTGAGCGAGCAGCTTCAGTACCCAGACAACCGCAATTACCCAGTATCTCCTTATCAGCAATTGTTGATTGCGTTGAGGTATTATGCGACTGGGTCTTTTCAAATTGTGCTCGCAGATTGTTTTGGGGTTTCTCAGCCAACTGCTTCAAGAGTTGTCGCACGAGTGTCCAGGGCAATTGCTGGATTGTCTAAAGAGTGCATTAAATTCCCTTCGACTGAGGCAGGGTTGAGAGAATCAAAAATGCATTTTTATGAAGTTGCGGGGATTCCTCATACAATAGGAGTTATAGATGGTGAGTTAGGAATTTGTCTTATCTTTATATAGTATTCATTTTACAAATAAGTTGTCTTTTAATTTTTAGGTACTCATATCCCAATTCAGTCTCCAGGAGGTCCTCGTGCAGAAATATTTCGGAATAGGAAAGGATTCTTCTCCATCAACACCCAAGTAGTGTGTGATGCCACTATGAAAGTAGTAGACATCGTTGCTCGGTGACAATTCTGATATAATTATAAATTTTAGTCTAATTGCATGTTTGTAGCTGGCCTGGCAGCAATCACGACCAGAGCATCTTCAATTTTTCGCAATTACGCATTCGTCTGGAGGATGGAGAATTTGGGGATTCTATAATATTGGGAGATTCAGGTTACTGCTGCAAAAACTACCTCATCACTCCCTTATCAAATCCTCAGTCTCTTGCCGAACAACGTTTCCAAAAAGCGTTAATTTCAACTAGAATTTTAGTTGAGAGAACGATTGGAGTGTGGAAAAGACGATTTCCAGTAATTGGCATAAGTATGTTGCTGTGTTGAGAAGTTACTCATGTGATTTAATTTTTTATTATCTCTGTATTTCAGAAAACCGTCTCAGAGTAGACAATACAGTGGTCGTGATTGTTGCCACAGCAGTCCTGCATAACATGCTACGCGACAGACCTGTTCCTATATCAGAAGTAGGAATTAACGTAGCTGAAAATGTAGAGCAAGACGTACCTCTATCAAGAAATAATGATTTTTCAAGAAGAAATCAAATTATTCTAAATTATTTTAATTAAAAATAAATACTTCCAACTTCTAAACAAAACAATTCTTTTAATCAAATTAAATCGTAGGCAATAACAAAAAAAGTATATAAAATCAGTCCAATAAAATATAGCAAACATAACATAGAATTCAGGAACTATTGAAAAACAAATTAAAGAGAAAAAATAGGTAAAGTCATAATCGATATTCACTTATCTTTACAGTACTCATTTTCAATAGAAGTCAATACTTTTAATTTTATACGGTACACTTCGCATTTTAGCTTAGTTTTTTCGATTTCTGCTTCTAATTTCATTCGTTTCAGCAATGTGATTTCTTCTGCCTCCTTTTCAACTTCATTCTTTCTCTTAAGCTTGGGGGTTCTTCCCGTTGAAGGCCTCAGAATAGGGTTTCCAGGTGAGAACTCGGTAGTGCATTCTACCAACTCCATTTCATCCTGATTTGCACTATAGTCTTTCGTGTTTCCAGGTGAACTGTCTGCACTGTCGTCTTCGTTGTTTCCCTGTTATGTGAGCGAGGTTTCAGAATGTCAGATTATTTATCTAATGTTTAGGATAAGATTAATTCATACCTCATGTTCAATATCAAATAAATCTTTGCTGCTATCAAATTCATTCGGTAAAGAAAAGGTCTGCTCAGTTACTACTGACAACAAAGGATTGTTTTCATCCAACACAACTTCACGACTTCCTCCACCCGTTCTGAAATTCGCAGCCCTGTTAGCTGACAATTGCTTTCTTAGGTCTGATTTTGAATTCTTATAAAAATTTCTAATTTGTTCATAACTTCGTTTGGAGGAATTAATTGCGTTGAACTCATTAACAATTTTGAGCCAAGTAGCCTTTTTCTTTTGCGAATTGACTTTATCCGTCTCCTTGTTTTCTACAATTTCTTTATGTTTCAATATTACATTTATTAATTTTTCTTTCTCCTTGTCTGTTAAATTTTTTGACCTTTGTTTTTTATTAGATTTTTCCATTTTTGTTGAAAAATACAACTTTGTCTAAAATTTATACACACACTGGCGGCACAAACTATAAAGTAACCATAACCTCAATGGACAAAAAGTTTTAACAGCTGATTCGAAAATGGATTTCGAAAACTAACTTTATACGCGGTCGGTGAATAGCAAAAAATATCCATAGAAATATCCAGGATAAGAAATAACCGCGAATATATCCAGGTCGATGAATACGGGCCTAAAGGAGGAGTTTTTGTTCCTAGAGGCTACAAATAGAAGAACAAAAAATTTAGATTTACCATTTAATGCTTTGAAAAGAATAATACCCAGGATCAAGCGAGGGATTATTATCTATTTCTGGCAATTTTGTGCCCAAAATAAGGATAACTCGGTTTTCAGGCTCTTTGGTTTTTAAAGTAAAATAATAATTTACCTAAATCTAAAACTCTTATTAAATTTTGTAATTTGTATATTATTTTGTTAATTGTTTATTTTAATAATTTTATATATGTTTCCCGTTTTTGTATTTTTGTATTATTTTGTCTCGTCTTTTTGTAAAAACTAGAGACCGGTTTAAACCGGTTTTATGGAAAAACAAAAACCGAAACCCGGTTTTCTAAAAAGTCGGTTTTTGTATAAACCCTAATGATAACTGATGAGATGAACGGTGCTGCAAAAGACTGTCGTCAAGGAGACGTCGTATCACCTTTCCTATGTTCAATAGTAATAGCCGAACTTCTTGCCATCCTGAACAACCGGGGCTTTAAAGCACAGTTCTATGTAGATGATACCGTCATAACGACTAGCAGGATGATGGCACCACTTCTGACCACATATTAGTCGCTCTGCCATATATGCTAATAAAAGAATGCTAAATTTAAAAGCTCCCTCTTTGGGTGGTAAAAAATGGGTCTCTCAAAGGAGGTTAAGTATTTAGGCATAATCCTAGCTCTACTAGAAACGCCATATTGAAATAGTAATTGTCAAGGTAGTTACATCTCCCCATATCTGTCGCCAATTCGTAGGAAAAACTTGGGGCCTCAAACCTAGGGTACTATGATTAAGCTGATCGAGGTGTAAAGACTGACCTGTGTTAGTATCACCGCAAATAAAAGAACCTGTTCGACTGCGGCTATAGGAGCCCTGCTGAACCGTCTTCCGTTCCACCTAGTAGTAAAGAAGGAGGCTCTGACGGCGGCGATACCTCTACGGGAGCCTTTCTCCTTAAAACCATTCCTACCAATCTTGATTTCGACAAACCTTTTACGAAGATTATTCAAAGAAGGTCAGAATGGCAACATGGCAGTCCCCTCTTTATAGGATGCACGGCCTTTTGGTGTAAGGATGGATCCAAAAGCGATAGTGGAGTAGGACTGGCCGTAATATGGCCCAAGGAGCAAAATATCCCCCCAATATTTTACAAGCTGAGGTACTCGCCATCCAGGTGTGCTTTCAGACTTGTATTAATAGATTGTTATTTTCTCGAACAGTTAAGCTACCCTGTTGGCCATTAAATTTCGCATGGTGTGATCAAAGATTGTCGCTTATCTCTGAAATCCCTCAGAAGGAACAACGTTACTTTCATGTGGATTCTGGGCCGCGAAGGTCTGGCCTGGCAAGAGTACAGGCAAACTCTTAACTTTTTGGCCCGGAACGTTTTGTAGCTTAGCCAGTCGATAAAAACATGGAACCAAAATCACGTTCACGGCTGCTTAAAGCCAACAAAACCTACTATAGTCTGCCAAGGCTCTTCAAATCAAAGCACCTAACTGTTACATCTGCTGCTTTATAAGACGATGGTCTTGCATCCGAGATTTGGGTCTTAGCAAAAAGGACTCTAATCTCTTACTCGAATGAGGAAAGTCTTGATCCTCCATGTCTTGAGAAGCCGGTCAGTTGGCTTTATAAACTTTTGGAAAATTATTTGTGAGCCTAAAATAAAGACGACTACTAGTCCGTCATGTCATTTGTCACGTCATGGTGCAATGTGCAATGTCTAGCAGTAAGCTTAGTACGGGGGAGGGATGAGGGGGGGGGGGGTATAGGTTAAGGATTAAAAGGTACGGGGGGGGGGGTATTTAAGAAGGTGGTGATGAACCCTGCGTTTGAACTCTTGGATGTTGTAGGAGCTCGGAAATACTCACTGCGAGAGGTTATTCCACAGTCGAGTTGTTCTATTTACAAACGAATTCATATCTTGTTGAGTGCGTGAAAGGGGTAGTTGCAGGTGAAGGGAATGAGACGAGTGGGCTAATCTAGGTGTTGCGGGTATAAGATTGCCGTGGAGGCAGGAGAGCGTTTAACTCGGAGGAACAGTCACTATGATAGTAGCGATAGAATTTTGTCAGTGCTGCTACATTCCTACGGTGGCTCAAGGGGTCGATGGTGGAGCAGGCGGTGTCGTCATCAATTAACTTGAGCGCCCTTTTTTGCACCTTATCTAACCATGCCAAGGTGGTTATTGGGGCGCCGCCCCAAACGAGGGAGTTATATTCGAAAAGAGGCCGAATGTAGGATTTATAAATAACAGCACGGGCCGATGGCTGAAGGAGGAACTTGCACCTCTTAAGAAATCCCAAGCACTGGGATGCTTGTTTGGCGATGTGTTGATCTTTTTCTTTGAAATAAGACAGTACTTGGTTTTGGAGGGGTTGAATTGGACACGATTCTTTTTTCCCCACTCTATAATAAGTTCAATGTCGTTATTAATAGAGTTGAACATTAGTTCGCGATCATCAAGACAGGATCTGGCATGAGTCTGTCTTGTATCGAAGCTGTACGAGTAACGTAGAGTACCGTCGTCAGCGAAGCTGAGAAGTGGGTTGGAGGGGATTGAAAGAAGGTCATTTATAAATGAGAAATAGGGCCGGTGATAAAATTGACCCCTGGGGTACCCCCGCAGAGATCGGGTGGGATGCGGATTTGACGCCATCCAATACCACTTTGATTGAACGGCCAGAAAGGAAACTCTCAATACACTTCTGTAGAAGTGAGTCAACTCCAATAGCTTTGAGTTTAGCTAACAGGGCTGGGTGCCAAACTCTATCGAAAGCCTTGGAGATATCTAGAGCTACCAGACTAGACTCACCGGATCCATGCAGACTACGGCTGAGGTGTTCTGTAAGACAGACTAAAAGATCGCCAGTGGATCTTTTTTGTCGGAAGCCATACTGTCTGTCGTTTATGAGTAGATTGGATTCTAGATATCCCATAAGCTTTTTGTTGATTATCGTCTCCATGGTTTTGGAGAGAATAGAAGTAATTGCTATTGGGCGGTAGTTGGAGGGATCGCTGGAATCACCTTTTTTCGGTATGGGCTGAACATGGGCAAGTTTCCAAGAGTCGGGATAAACTCCGGAGAAATATGACAGGGAAAATAATTTGCGCAGAGGTTTAGCCAAAGGTGAGGCGCATTGTTTTAAGACGATAGGGGGTATATTATCGGGTCCAGTGGATTTGTTGGCATCGAGCTCTTTGAGGCACCTGTACACCTCTCGAGTCCTGAAAAAAAACTTGTCCATTGAATGGGCGTTACGCTCGGAAACAGGGGGTAGCACATCAGTTTCGGGTAAAAAAGAATTCGAAGCGAACATAGATGCTAATAAATTGGCCTTGAATTTGCTGTCTGCTATTACCTTCTCATTGTGAATAAAGGAAGGGGTTGAAGTTGTAGTGAAATTCTTCTTGATGGAACTTACCAAGGACCAGAAGTTTTTGCTACCAGAGGTTGCATTTAGGAGTTTACTTCTCAATTTGTTGTCAAATAAGGTTTTGACTTTCTTGATGGCGGTTTTACAAGAATTTCTTTGTTGTATGTACTCTAAACGGAGCGATTCACTCGGGGAGCTCTTGTAAGCTCGAAAGGCGGCTTCTTTAGTTTTGATTGCATTCATACACTCCCGATTAAACCATCTGTTGGGCCTAGGCTTCACAGATTTGGTAGAATGGGGAATGAACAAATGCATTCCTGCCTGTATGATCCTGGTGATACGGATAGCGGCAGAGTTGGCGTTGCTATTCCGGAAACACAGATTCCAGTCTGTAGACTGGAAAAAATTAATAAGCCCCTGCCAATTGGCCTTCCCATAATGCCATACAGTTCTTCTAACTGGTTTGGGAGGGGTGGGAAATTCGAATGGGAAGTTAGCGCTGATTAGGCAGTATAAATTCCAGAATGCAGAATAGTAGGATTACCATGATTCTTTGCGTATGGCTCTTGTCGAGGCACGCCGTGACTCAATTCCAAGGATACCACCATTGAGCCCGAGCTGGACGATAATATGCCGACCACATTTCGTTATTTTCCTCTGAGGTAAGTGAAGATGACAACATGAAAGAGGTAGAGATAGAGAGATAATCAACAAAATTATTTCATAACTTGTAACCTATGGACTAGGCCTACTGGGGATACCATGTAAAAACGCTGCTTGCATTCTTCTTCAAAAGTGGTGCGGAAACGAATGCAGAGCGATGCCCGAGTTTTCTCAGCTCCATATCTCAAAAATCATTGGTTCTACGTAAATTTCGTATAGGACATTTTTATGCAGATTTATCTCACGAACAATCTTAGCCACAAATTACATAGCGCCGATAATTTACAAGATATTTGAGAAAAACTGATTTTGCTGTTAGTTTGCTGAATAATTACCGAATATTTAAATAGTATTATTTTAAGAGTTACATATGTTAAAGAGGCTTTATTCTGGAACGGTACATAGGTAGCGTATTTGTAAATGAAACAAACACTTCTTTGTGTAACCATATTTATTCACAAAATCAAAAATTAAAAAAAAGATGAGTATCCACAGACGAGTCGACAGAAACGAGACCGATCTGAAACTCGTTTGCAACTGCTTGCGAACAACTGTTCTTGTCTGTTCTGTTCTAAGTAACGAGTGTATGATTGTATGTGCTATGTCGAATGCGGCAATATAGAAAAAGTTGAAAGTAGACCGACATTTGCGTTGCATGCATTCCATTCATGGAATATTCCGTCAAGTCGCATTTGAATATATACACTTATAATTGTCTATCACCGAATGCAATGCATGTACGCTTGGAAATGTCACCTGTTTCAGTTGCGTGGTTACATTTGTACGTGTGAAAATTTATTCAACAAAATCTTCGTGAGCACAGAACGCCGATTGATGAAAAATCAGTTTGAAACTGGGATTGCAAATCCGTCGACCCATGTGCGTAGGTCCTCAATGTTTATGGAATTCTTGCTTTAGTCCCTAATTTTTTGGCGATAATTGTAATAAAAGAAAGAGCGGCGCATTGAGTGAGCGAGCCGAGCTAGCGCGAAGTGCTTAAGGGGTGGGCGAACGCTGCTCCTCACAAATCGCTTCGCCTACCTATGTATATAAACTGCCCAAAAATGAACCGAATAATTCGGCCGAATGTTCGATTCGTTACATTTTTGACCGAATATTCGTATTCGGTTGAACCCATATCGGCGCATCTCTACAAAAAACAAAAGTCTGACTAGACCAAAAAAATGATGCAATTCAGCAGGGTTTTTTTTCAGCACAGTGGCATGATAGGCGAGTGAAGAAATTTCAAACATGTGAAATTAAATTCAGCCGTTAGAAAAATTAGTGAATTAAAATTATATTTTTAACATTTCCCTCCGGCTTTCGTTAACTGGAGCTAAAGTAGGATAGTCTTCAGGATCATCAGAAAGTGGTAACAGAGGTCTCGGGTTTTGCACTGCTTCTATTTGAGTGAGCAAAGTGTACATTTCTTTGAAGGTCAAGCAGATATCACCAATTGATTTCTTAAGATGAGCTTTGACCGTTTCCACGTTGTCCCATCTTGTGCCATTATAGCCCAGTAAATATGTAGGTCGAATAAAAGGCCTTCGTAATGCGAAAAATACCTCGCGCAATTTTTTTTACCAAATGATTTTATATATTTTTATGAGCTTAAATTCAAAATGGCGTCATCCCCACCCTTATGCTTAACTTACAGTGAAGGAAGTATTTTTTATGGCGGGTTAACCGTTAACGAAATATAGTGCAAAGAAAGTGATATATATAGTTTGAAGCACTATAACTCCGAACATATTGACCTTACAAAAAAAATGTCTGAACAAAAAAGTTAAATCACTTATTTATCTACAAAAAAGATTTTATAGATTTTTGTCGTAAAATGCATAGTTTCTGAGATATAGAATTAAACGCGTTTCCCTTCACTGTAAGTTAAGCATAAGGGTGGGGATGACGCCATTTTGAATTTAAGCTCACAAAAATATATAAAATCATTTGGTAAAAAAAATCGCGTGCGGTATTTCTCGTAAATAAAAAGTACCTATTTATTGGATTATTATTAAGGTTGCAATCCGTTTAAGTTCCTGGAGGACGAGTCAAATAATAATAGCAATTCTGATTTTGCCCCTCTGAAAATGGTTCCACAGCCGCTAATAAGTGTAGCAAAGATTACTCCACGGGCTGTGAATCGTTTGTACCCAACTAACAAACTCTCCAGAGCAAAACTCTTGCAAATTGTGAAATTATCTCATAAAACTCTCTTAACACCCTTCGACATTCTCAAGAACATAACTCTTGTAATAAGATTTAGTCTCATAGTAGTATTATTATGAGATAATAAGACTACTAGTTAGCCTTTCATTCTCATAATGAGATAATGTTTATACTGTTATTTTGAGTGCAAGAAAACCTCTATTCTTATTGAGTCTTTTTTATCAGACCTTTACTCTCAAAGGTTTTAACTCTCAAAAAAATGTCCTTATGAGTGTTAAAGTGTTATGACACTTATAAGAAAGTTCTTACAATAAACAATACTTCAAGTATTTAGTTAATACTGATTTAATATTTACTTAATACTGATTTAGCCAATGGATAGTTGTCGCCTTCATCAAGAAGAATCTGTTTTTTTCCCGCAATAGCCGATAGCCGAGTCATTATAAGTGATGAAAATTGTGGTGTTGAGGTGAGCACCCCAATCTCGGAGAGACACGGGAGAGCACTTCTATCTGCCTTTTCCATAATTAGAATATAGGGTAGTTTTGCTTGCATGTGTTAGTTTTAATAATTAGCTCTAGCTCTACTTTGGTAATAAATTTAGAATTAAGTAAGGTCAGCAGTGGTGAATTCTTGTTGTGTTGTTTAATTCAAATTCATGGAAGCCCGTCACCTGGGCGGGGGTAACTCCATCCAGTGCGATCTTCTCTTTTTCCGCCCAGAGATAGTTCTCGCGTTATCTTAAAGCCTGGAATACACATGCCAGTAAAACGGGAAAGTAGCTTGCATGCGTGAAAATGGAATATGCCAATAGATGGTACAGCGGTGATGAATTTTCACTTGCTAGATACAGGCAAGGTGATATGCCTGTAGGTAACTAGCAAGTGCAAATTTATCATCGTCGTACCATCTATTGGCATATTCCATTTTTACGTATGCAAGCTACTTTCTCGTTGTACTGGCATGTGTATTCCCGGCTTAACTGTAAGTCGTAACAATTTAAATTATTTTATTTATCTGAGAACATGTAACAGAGTTATGAATTAAATTAGAAAATTAATTAAAACGTAAAAATATTACAAAAAACAAAGTCACCTTCAGAGAAAATTCCATGTGATACAGAAGTTGAATAATTACTGGCTGTTCGGGGCAAATAACAAAGCTTATTGCATATGCAACTTTCTTGTTTATCAGCATGTACACAGAATCATTAAATGGTTATAAATGTTATCTTTGCTTTGACCTCTGTGCCATCCGACACGAATAATTCAGAAAAATAACGAAATATTATTAAACGAAAATTTATTCGACACTAAAATACGAAATTAAAAAAAAAAAACAAAATTTAAATAAAAACATAAATATTGAAAAAATGCAAAAAATAATAATTATTAACAACTATCTCAATAAAGAGCAACTTTCACTTAGGGGTTAAACATCGACTATGCACTCAGATGGGTAAAGAAATCACGGATTGATTAATATTGGTAAAACTATTCCAACTCCAATTTTAGAAGTTTGATCATTTGGTTAACTTTTTTTTCTGTGTTACAACAAACGATGATATCCCACTATCAGCTTCACTCAGCATCCTTCACCAACGGGTTTGATTGTCAGTTCGTGTATCTAAATGAAAAATTGGAAAAGAATAAGTCGAATCTAGTTACGCTATGAAATCTAAGTTAGTTATCAACCTGGACATGTGGTGGTGTACCAAGTGTATACATAATAGCATCAGACACATCCTCAGACTTTAACATGGTGAACTCCTTTTTTACAGTATCAACAATTTCGTCCGGATATATTTCAGTTGCGACAGCTCCAGGGCTTACACTCTAAAATTAATACGATTAAGGTAAATGAAAAAAAAACTAAATTAAGGAAACTCACTGTTATTTTAATTTTAGTTCCGCAATTCAAGAACTCCTGTCGATACGTTTCTGTCATAGCCGTAATAGCGTACTTTGTAGCAGGGTAAATGTTATATGATGGTAAATCCTTCCCGAAATTCGGAACCCTATGACCAGCAATGCTGTTAATAATCACAACATGTCCATCAATCTTGCGTGCCTTCATGTAGTTGACAGCTTCCCTGGTACAGAAGACTACACCCCAAATGTTGGTGTCGATCATTTCCTTGATCACTTGAGTATTGCCAGGGCGAATTAACTCAGTTATGCGAAGTACTCCAGCATTATTAATAAGGATATGAATACCACCCAATGTTTTGTCCACCCACTCAAATACCTTTTTAACATCATCTTCTTTTGTGACATCACACTTCACCGGGTGAAAGTGCTTCTGCAAGTTCTGAGGTAAACTTCTCTGAATTTCTTTAACGCGGTTCTCCCGTCTCGCTAAGGCGACCACTACTACGCCTGCTTTTACTAAATCTTTGGCTACAGCTTCTCCGATTCCTGAACTAGCGCCGGTTACTATCGCAACTTTATTCCTCCAGCGATCCATCTTGTACCGTGTTTACCGTGACTGTGACCGTGATTTAACTAAAAGCTTCGACTAAAATACCGCGGCTTTATAGGCTCCTTGGTCGTGATTTTGTATTACAGTTGCTGCAAGTGTGTGAACATTATAGCCATAACAATACTAAGAAACGTGAGAATCTTATAAAACATTATTATTACTTATGAAATTGTTTCTGTTTTTAAAGATCCACACCTAGTTTTCCCGCTTTTACCTGCTTTAATTAAAAAAATTATTGATAAGTAAAGCTTTTTTCTGATATTTTATAATACTTTTGACCGACAGTGTTTTGTAAAATGTCTGCCTCGATTGTTTTGCATGAGCGAAATCCACTTTTGCAATTATTTTTGTATTTTCTAACAAGTTTGGTTTCGGTACTGCGTACCTTGAATCTGAATCTGTTGATAATTAATTATTCAGAAGAAATCAGTTTTATCGTGTAAATAAATGTAAATCGTAAACAACTCATGACTTCACACATAAAAACTTTCAAAGCGAATCAAATTCATTTTTTTCTAATTTATGTAACTTTATTTATTTGATAAGTTAACTCTTTTTGTTTAATATCCACCGGCTTATTTGAAAGGAATACAAATACATATTGCTTATAAACTCTTTTATGGTATTGCTTAAAGCTTGGAATTAAAATACTCGCTTCTTCTTCTTTAATGGCTTTACAACCGAAATCCGAGGGTCCTGGCCTCTCGAAACCCGATGGTCCCGATTCTGTGCCGATGCCATGCAGTTTGGCTTCCCTAATCTCTGGACGGCTTGGTGTACCCCATCCTTTCAGCGGAAGGCGAGTCACCATTGCTGTCGCACAGATCTTACCCCAGAGAACTTTCCGGGCAGCTTCCTCCTCGCTCATACGAGCTAGATGCCCTGCCCACCCGAGCTTACCGGGATTTATTCTACCGTTGTAGATTCTTCGGAATCTCCCTTCCACACATAACCAGCCGACAGTTCTCTTCTCTGGAACACGACTAATAGGATAGTGCTTTTTACTAAGCACTCACGTCTCGGATAGATATGGTAATACCGTTAAGACCATTTTGTTTTTTTATGCTCAGGTGTCACCCTTTGTACTACCAGCCCGTCGTCTCGTACACGTGAAGGTCAGATGTCTGGTAGCAAGCTTAGCTCGAAGGATAGAGACAGGATAGATTAAAGGGAGTCTGGGGATGCATAAGGAGATTAACCTTGCGTGTCTCTTGGATGTTGTATGAGTTCGAGAATACTGACTGTGGCAGGTTGTTCCGCAGTGGAGTTGTTCTCGAAAAGAAAGAATATCTAAACTTATGTGTGCGTGAAAATAAGGGCTGTAGATAGTGAGAATGAGCCGAAAAAGCTAGTCTTGGTTGCGGGAAAAATATTGCCGTGGAAGCAGGAGATTATATATTTCGGTGAAACAGTTTTTATGGACGAGTTTGTTGACGTCCGGTTTGAGCAGTGTCCGCGTTTCCGATCCATAAAGAAGAATCGGAAGGATCAACGTTGGGTAAAGGCGTACTTTCGTTTTTATGGCAATATTTGTTCGTTTCCATATGCACCACTTGAGCGAATGTTTCTATTGCCTGACCGATGCGGCTGTGAGCGTCGGCCGTCGATGCCACGTTTGCTTCCTCAACCAATGAGCCCAAATATTTGAACATCTTCACCTGTTCGATTTGGGTTCCATCGAGGTGAATACTGGCTCTCGATCCATCCGTTGTGAGCCATTTGGTCTTTTCCGCAATAATTTTTAACCCGTATGACTGGACGATGCGGGAAATGTCGTATAAGAAGTCCGTTGCTTCGGCATCTATGTCGTCGAACATTAAGTCAATTAAGAAGTTAATATTTTACGGCCCCATATTATTCTATTTAGATCGGGTCTTCACCTAGCGGCAGTTGCCCTCCTTGCTCAACTGGTAGTCTGCTCCTGCCGTCCTCACAGCCTTGTTCGGCTTCACTTGTTTCAGGAGGCATAACACTCCGAAGAGGCTGTCTACTGCTAACCCAGACTTTTGTGACTCAGCCAGGCTGCTTAAAGCAAATTAACTCATACAACATCCAAGAGTTTAAACGCGAGGTTCACTGCCTCCTCCTAATGCATCCTCCAGATTACCCTTAACCTACCATATCCATCTTCGATACTTCGAGCTAAGCTTACTACTATACATTACACCATGACGTGACGACATGACGGACTGAAAGTATGAAATGGTGACATGTGAGCTCAAATTATCACGTTAAAAAAATATGGCTGCTTCAAACAAATCGATGCCCATAAATCCACTGAACCCGACAATATATCGCGTTTATATGGAAACGCGTTTAGTTTCGCAAATGGATGAGATGCGTACCACTTTTACCAACTTAGTGGGAGAATTTCGCAGTGAGGTCGAGTCGATTCAACATGATTTTGCCGTCGTTTCTAATGAACTAGAGGATGTGCGCCGCCAGTCCCAACTACATGATGTGGTTATTCGAGGGGTTCCTCTGTGCGACACTGACAATCCAAGACTGATCTTGAACTCCATTGCCTCTACCATAGGGCACGAGCTGACGCCGTATGTCAATGTCTTTCGGCCAGTAAAGCGGCAAATCGATGAGTCTAGGAATGGAAGCTCAAAGCACGACAGCCCGTTGCTGGTTGTTAAATTTCCGTCAGCAAACGAGCAGCTAGAATTCCTGAAAAAAAGCCGCCGCCATGGAATTTTGACCCTAAAGGATTTGAAACTTGGCTTTACTGCTCCTAGTTTTCTTGACCATGACCTACTATTCCTTTCCACTCGTTTTGCCTTTTCCCCATCTACCTCATCTTCTTCAGTATTATACCGCGACTATAAAAATATTAATTTAAATCTGCTATCTGTAGTCACTGCCTTCTTGCCTTGGGATGATATCTATTTCACCACTGATGTTGACACTAAAGTTGATCTATTGACTACATTTATTCAACACATTTACGATCAATCCGTTCCTATAGTAACAAGAAGTCAGCGGTCTTCTGCCCGTGTCCTTGGTATTCTCGTGAGATCCGTGATCTGATTAATCAACGCGAATTTATGTACAGACGCTATCGTAAAACAAAGATTCCCAGCTGTCTTAGTGCTTATAAAAAACTTCGCAAATTCATCAACAGTAAAGTAAAATTTGCTAAACGTGAGTTTTATTCCCGCAAGCTTGATCCTGCCCTAACTTCCAAACAACTTTGGTCATTAGGTATTAATGCTTCCGAATCCATACCGTTT